>CM077929.1:20039940-20639940 GCA_039797435.1 Crotalus adamanteus
TCAACATATTGAAGAGGCACCACCGAGGAAAACAATGGAGCCGCCCCCCCTTAGTTGTCACACGAACCAGTGAAACCATTGGCCACAGCCAAGAAGCAAATGGGGTGTTTCAAGTGCGGAAGAGAAGGGCATCGAGCTGTAGAATGCCGCTCCAAAGCCCCCCAGCACAACCCAGACAGATCCCCGATCAGCAAATCTGAAAAGTCTCCAGCTAAACCAAAAGAAACTGCCACGAGAATGATGGAAATTGTGGAACCCCCCACCTCCGCTCATCAAGGGGAAAGAACTCCAGCCTACACCTCAGGGCTGGTGGACGCCTCAGACGACAGCTCGGAGGGTGAACCCCTGGTAAGTGGACGCATCGCACCCATCCTCAAGACAGTTAACTATATTAATTCCCCCCATGCCCGAAGCTGTGAAGGTGAAAGCCTTAATAGACTCTGGCTGCACCCGCTGCCTCATTAGCCCAACACTAGTGGGGAATCTGGGCATCCCATTGAGGAGACTGGAACAACCAAATTCATTTGGCCAGTTAGATGGATCTATAGCAGGGGGGGGGGTGCCAGCTACCCTAGCCACTCTATCAATACACCTCTCCCTGGGCAAACATGAGGAGGACATAACGTTTGTGGTGACCCCAGGCATGGAATGCCCAATGATCCTAGGGATGGAATGGTTAAAAAATGGAACCCCTGGGTGAATTGGAGAACAGCAGAAATCAAATTCCCGAAGGGGGACCCTATGGACTTAAAACCCCAAGGGGGATTACAAGAACCAAGAACAGAAAAAGAATCCATGGGGGAGGAAAAGGGGCCACCAAAAATACCAGAGGAATACAGAGACCTTGCTGAAGTTTTCAGTGAGGAGAGGGCAGGTGAGCTTCCCCCCCCCACTGACCCACAGACTGTGCCATTGAATTCAAGCCTGGGGCAAAACTCCCGAAGCCCAGATTATACTCCATGAGCCCAAAGGAGAAGGAGGAAATGGAAAGATTCATTTAAAAAAACCTAGAAAGGGGGTTCATTGAGCCAGCCACGCCTAAAGTGCCTGCCCCAGTCCTCTTTAGAGAGAAGAAGGACGTCTCTTTACACTTATGCATGGACTATAGGGCCCTGAATACAATCAGTGAAAGCAACCTATACCCTCTGCCCCTCATGAAGGACATGCTGTCACATCTCTCGAAAGGGAAATTTTTGTCTAAACTAGACCTAAGGGAAGCTTACTATCGCGTGAGAAGTAAGGAAGGGGATGAATGGAAGACCGCATTTAATTGCCCCATGGGGTGCTACCAATTCAAAGTCTTGCCATTTGGATTACAAGGGGCCCCCGCAGTATTTATGCAATTAATCAATGATGTTCTAAGGAATCACCTGTTTAAGGGGGTCCTTGTTTACTTAGACGACATTCTTATCTTCACCAAAACAAAAGAGGAACATGTCAACCTTGTCAGAGCAGTTTTAAAGAAACTGCGAGCCGCCCACCTATATGCCAAACTCTCGAAATGCAAATTTACACCAGGAAAGGATAGACTACCTAGTTATCTCATATCCCCCCAGGGCATTGAAATGGACCCTGAGAAGGTCAGAGCAGTGTTAGATTGGGTACCACCCTGCACAAGAAAGCAACTACAAGGTTTCCTGGGCTTTGCAAACTTTTACTGCCAATTCATCCCCTCATTTGCCCAGATAGCCCTGCCCCTCACTAACTTACTAAAAATGAAGGGAGCATCCTCAGGAAAACCTAGCCAGCCACTAACATGGACAATGGAGTGCCAAGCAGCATTTGAGAGATTAAGCGGTATATAAGTCTCATAAATAAATAAATAAATAAATAAATAAATAAATAAATAAATAAATAAATAAATAAATAAATAGACTTTTTTCTGCCGAACCAGTACTGAGGCACCCAGACATGGATAAGCCCTTCATAATACAGGCGGATGCAAGTGATGTGGCAGTGGGGCTGTTCTATTACAAGAAAACGATGAAGGGGTATTGCAACCCTATGCATATATATCCAAGCAACTCACGGAAACAGAACAGCGCTGGCCCGTATGGGAGAAAGAGGCATATGGGATACGTTGGTCATTACTCATATGGCGACAGTTCCTGGAAGGCAAAAAAATCCCCTTACAGGTGTGGACTGATCACAAAAATTTGGAAGCCCTGAAAGCGCCTAGGAAACTCAATCCCAAACAAGTCTGCTGGTCCCAGCATTTTCACCAGTTCCAATTTAAGCTCAAACATTTGCCAGGGGAAAAGAAATATAACAATATAACAGCACGCAAGCCACAGATGCTAAACCAATGATGGCAGAGTCACAACTGGCAGCACCAGTAACCACCAGAACCCATGCTAAATTAAAACCACAACTGGACAGCCAAACTGGAATTGAATTCCGGAAAAGCTTGGGAACAGATGAATGGTTCCAGAAAAACAAAAATGTGTGCACAATGAGAGACAGGTTGCCTTGGGTAGGGGAAAAGTTATATATACCAACACCCCAACGAGTCACATTCATGCAGCTTTGCCATAACACAAAATCAGTAGAACATTTTGGATTTGTGAAAACTTTACACTTAATTAAACGGCAATTTTGGTGGCCATCCATAAAAAAGGACATAGAAAGCTACATGGCCAGCTGCCCAAAATGTGCAACTGCAAAGAGGTTGCAAGGGAAATCGTCAGGACTATTACAAACAGTGGCAAGTCCCTCAGCCCCCTGGAGAGAAATAGCCATGGACTTTATAGTGGAATTGCCAGAAAGCAATGGGAATACTGCTGTCTGGATGGTCATGGACTTGTTTTCCAAACTGGTGCACTTTATCCCTTGCCAAAAGATTCCCACCGCAAAAGCCTTAGTGAAACTTTTCATCCAGGACATTTATAGAGTGCATGGGGCACCCCAACGCATCATCTCTGATAGGGGAGTGCAATTTACGTCTGCATTTTGGAAGGAATTTTTATCCCTTTTAGGGACCACCCAGGGACTGACATCTAGCCATCATCCACAAGGGAATGGGGGGCTGAAAAAATGAAGTCAGTACTTGAGCAATATTTAAGATGTTTTCTTAATTTCCAACAGACCAATTGGGCGGACTTACTCCCTTTTGCAGAAGTTGCCTACAATAATGCAGTCCACTCCAGCACAGGTTATACTCCTTTTCAAATAGCCATCGGTCAAAGCTTCAACCCCATGCCAGAATTAACCCTAAACGAACCAACCATCCCATCACTGAAAGAATGGATGGAAAAACTACAAAACACCTGGCCAATAGTTAGAAAAGCACTAAATGAAGCTAGGCAGGCATACAAAGCACAAGCTGATAAAAAGGGGTTGAGCCTACACCATTCATTATAGGTGAAATGGTGTACTTATCTACAACATACCTAAAATCCCTACAACCTTGTAAAAACTTGGACCAAAATGTATAGGGCCTTTTCCAATTAAAAGAATCATAAACCCAGTAACAGTAGAATTAGAATTACCAAAAAATCTCAGGCAAATACACCCAATTTTTCATTGCAGCTTGCTGAAAAGAGAGCATCAGTCATTTTTACGGCCAAAAATCCCCCCACCACCACCTCCAATCATGGTGGAAGGTGAACAACACTTCGAAATAAAGGAAATCCTTGACTCTAGGAGATATCATGGAGCGACTCAGTACCTAGTTGCATGGAAATATCTCTCTGCCTCACAAAATGAATGAGTCCATAAACGTCATGTCAGAGCCCCGAAGCTATTAAAGAAGTTTCACACAGAGTATCCTAACAAGTCTGACTAACTTTTATACCTGTTTTGTTTTCTTTCAGGTGGATCTATCTTATTTTTAAGGGGGCAGGATGTCAGAATCCAATTATATTTCATCTCTAGTTATTAACTTCAAAGAGAAAGGGGGCAGGATGTCAGAATCCAATTATATTTCATCTCTAGTTATTAAAACCCCATTCCTGCCTTCCTGGATTCTGTCATACGATGAAGGGAAGGGGGTGAACAAAGGGGCTTTATGGCCCTCACTTCCTTCAGTACACTTCAAAGAGACTGGATGTGGATACCCCCAAAAGGACTAACCATAACAATGGGGCTATTAGCTTTCATGTACTCCTCTCTGAAGTCTACCTCATGTCGGCATTGAGAGAAAGGGGGTGGGAATGTAATGCCTGGGACTGCCGCTGGAAGAAGGGGGTGATGGGGGGGCTACTGGAGAACCCCTTAAAACCTTGAATGGGAGAACTTGGACCCCAAGTCTTGTCTAGAATGCCTGCAACCGTTTCTCTTAATAAAGATGCCTGTTGGAAGAAAGATTCCAAGAGTTCTGTCTTCTTAAGATGCAAAGTGGGGTGGGTCCTTACAAACCCATTTTAAAAGCAGAAATAGAACCACCACTGTTATTTCTTTCTTACCAGCCATCTCACTCAGAGTCATGGTGGGTTTTCATCCCTCTTTTAGCGCACTCTCAACATTTCAATGGAAGTGAAAACATTCTTGCTTACCAAGACAATTGAAAGGTTGCAGAAGGAATTTCCAAGTTTCACAGATCTTGACTATCAACTTTGGTTTGAAAAGAGGCTTGTGATGGTGCTGCCAAGTGTAACCACTGCTATTCTTCAACAAATCCCCATCAGTATTTCCTGCAAAGCCTACGAATCTGTGTGAGTCTTCACTGGTTTGCTAGTTGTTTGGGGGAGGGGAAAGGCTGCAGCCTTATCTTTATATCTAAAAAGGATAAAACGAAAATAAGAATGTACTTTAGCTTAACTTTTTGATTCAATGGTCCATAGCACTGTTTCTTAACCATGTCAACTTGAAGATGTGTGAACTTCCATTTTTTGAGGAGAATTCTGGGAGTTGGGCTCCCACTGGGCTAGAATAGGATTCAATTCCTGTATGTATTGACTAAATATAACTACAGTAATTTTTGTCTTTCAGGATTGCTGGGATTGACAGCGGTTTTTTTGAAATGTCACAGAAAAGGAAAACAGATATTTTAAACTACATAGTGTCCTTCCTCACCCAAAAGTCTCAAACAACTGGTAACTAATTTAAATATAGAGAGATCTAGAAGAATTAGAACAATGATTAACAAAGATTTCTGTCTGTGCTACTGTTAAGCTATTTGTAGCTCAACAAAATCTCATTAAAGTTCATAAACCTGTGAGATTTAGACATATTTTATTGCATTTTATGTGAAGGCAAATCATATCTGGGAGAAAGCAGTAGAAATCCTGAATTCTTCAGGCATTGATTGCATTTCCAAACCTTAGCTTAGGGAAAATATTGCCATTAATCTTGTATTGACGCTTCATTTAGAATTTGAAGGATGATTTCCAAAGAATGACAACACTAAGAGAAGTGCCAGGATGGTCTTGAAAAGGGTTTATTAAAAAAATCACCCTTGAACATATTTACAGCATCTGAAAGATACTGTACAACCCCAAACAAGTGGGTGAGCTCAAATGACATGGCAATGTTCCAGAAATCAATTCAGTTTTATGGCCCTTTTCCCCACTTCCCACCCTTTGGAATCCTTACGTGATTCTGTTTTCTAGCAAGGGGAAATTAATGCTTATATGTACACTCTTTGGTCAGAAAGGGATTACAGGAGAGCAAGTACAGGAGGTACACAATGGGAAATATACATGGAAAGTAATGCCTTAGCACTGGCTGTTTGCTTAGCATGCTCCCAGATGCTTAGGAGACAGAAAAAAGCCTTTAGGGTGAAACTAATTACAGTCTTGCCAATTTCAGATGTGGAAGGTGTTAATCAACTAAGCTCTCAGAGCTAACTGAGGCCAGCACCTTTTCGATAAGTGCTGCTGCTACCACCATCACTGGGAAGAAAAGCACTGTATGAACAGATAGCTTGTTTAAGCAAACTTTCCTCTCTGCAAGGGGGGAAAGTCTGCAAAGTGGGAGAAAGGGTTAGGATCAGACTACTGGGCACAGGACAACAAGTCTTAAGATGGAGCAGGAAGCAAGGCACAGGGGCATTACTACTGAAAAAAATGAAAATAACATATATATATATATATATATATATATATATATATATATATATATATATATATATATATATATATATATATATATATATATATGTTTTCTGAGGTTTTCGCGGGTATTTGTATGTAGGTCTTTGGTTGTTCGGGTTTTCTCCCGCGTAAAATTGGAAGTGTCTTGGCGACGTTTCGACGAAGTCCCATTCGTCATCTTCAGGCTGGTGTTTTCAGCTTCGTGCTTTGAGCAGCAATGTGTGGTCTTAGCTGTTTCTTCCTTTTAACTGCCAGTGGGGGTATGAACTGATTGGGTGGGAGCTTGGCTATGTTCTGATTGGGTGGAGGTGTGTTCTGAATGGTTAGGGGCTTGGCTGTGCTCTGATTGGCTGGGGGAGTGTTCTGTTTGGTTGTGCTCAAGTTAGTCTGAGTTGCAGAGGGGTTTGAGATTTTGGGCTGCCTTTTTATTTTTTGGCTTCGCGTTCGTGGTCGTGCTTCTTCTTCATGGAGGGTGTCAGTTTGCTTCATGTATGGATTGGGGGGGTTTAAAGTGGCTAATGATGCAGCTGTGGTCTGGCTTCTGGTTTGTGGTCGTGCCTCGTCATCGGTGTGGCTTTGGGTTTGTTTTTTGCGTGGATGTGTGGTGGTGACCTCCTGTGTGGTTTTTGTGAGTGTGGGTCTGGTATCATTTTTTGTGTTAGGGAGTCGTTTGTCAATAAGGGCGAGTTTCCAAATGGCTGGTAGGCGGGAGGTATCATCTCGCTGTGTTCAATCAGAACACAGCCAAGCTCCCACCCAATCAGTTCATACCCCCACTGGCAGTTAAAAGGAAGAAACAGCTAAGACCACACATTGCTGCTCAAAGCACGAAGCTGAAAACACCAGCCTGAAGATGACGAATGGGACTTCGTCGAAACGTCGCCAAGACACTTCCAATTTTACGCGGGAGAAAACCCGAACAACCAAAGACCTATATATATATATATATATATATATATATATATATATATATGTTTTCTGAGGTTTTCGCGGGTATTTGTATGTAGGTCTTTGGTTGTTCGGGTTTTCTCCCACGTAAAATTGGAAGTGTCTTGGCGACGTTTCGACGAAGTCCCATTCGTCATCTTCAGGCTGGTGCTTTCAGCTTCCTGCTTTGTTGCTGCTCAAAGCACGAAGCTGAAAGCACCAGCCTGAAGATGACGAATGGGACTTCGTCGAAACGTCGCCAAGACACTTCCAATTTTACGTGGGAGAAAACCCGAACAACCAAAGACCTACATATATATATATATATATATATATATATATATATATATATATATATATATATATATATATATATATATATATATATATATATATATATATATATATATATATATATATATATATAGGTAATCATTATGTCTGAAGATGCAATTATAATAATTAATTTGCACTAAAGTAGAATTTAATTTGGGAGGAGAACCACAGTCCTCAATAAAGAAGTTGGCTCACAATTTTTATTTTTGCATGCTTTTGTAGGTCCTATCTGTTCTGAAAAAACCACAACCAGAAATTGGCTCCTCACATTCTTTAGGAGATTCTCTATGACTATGCCATACATTCAGTTGATTTCCTACTACCGCCAGACCTTTGATGTAGTAAGTCTTTTGTGGAGGTTTGGACTTGAGCCTGCCACATCTTTTGGTTTCTAGGCATATAAGAGACCTCCCACAGCAGAGCTATTTTGCCTAGTGGTATTGATCTAATGCCCCATTTCTCCAGATGTAGGGTAAAAAGAAAACTATGCTTGCTATTAGCTAGGGCAAGATTGACTGTCTCCTAGTGAAGAATTGAGGGAAAGAAAACATGTGAGATGTGAGATTGATTCTTTCAGAAGGGTGCTTGGATATTAAAGACTAGAAATGGAAAAATCAGCACTCTTCTACTTAAAAAAGAATACTGTACAGTATAGCAACTGAAAAAAGGTAGACTGGGGCCTTTTTTTCATCAGTCAGTCAGTCATCAATTACAGAAATCTGTCATCTTCAAGCGAACTATTGCCCTTCCATGATAAGTGAGAAGGAAGAGTGACAAAGGGAATTGCACAATCAAAATGGCACACTATTCCTCTAATCCAGTGGTTCTCAACCTTTTTAATGCCGCGACCCCCAACTGGTTGTAAGTCGAGGACTACTCAACTGGTGCAGCACCATCTGCAGAATGGGATTTTTGGTGGGTTCAGCAGGGCAGAGACAGCCTGGACAATTCCTATTGGCTTTTTAAAGCCAATAGAATTAGACTCTATTCAAGAGAGTCTATTCTATTGGCTTTCAAAAGCCAATAGAATAAAAGGGAGTACCACAGCTAAGGAAAAGGGGGAAAAATGGCGGACTGCGTTGTTTGGCGACCCCCGTGAAATGGTGGTTCGACCCCAAATGGGGTCCCAACCCACAGGTTGAGAACCACTGCTCTAATCTGACAATTTCTGTATTGGACCAGCTGGCTGGGAATTTGGGAGTTACCTGTAAACTGCTTGGAGAAGATGACTTGTTATTGGCCATATCCACTATGATAGCCAGCCTAGTAATCTGAGTAATAGTGTGACTTATTAAACAATGTTGAAGCAAATGAAGAGTGGGAGATTTTATTGTTATTTGCTTACAGGTCTCTCTTTCATATCTATCTATCTACAGTATCTATCTATCTATCTATCTATCTATCTATCTATCTATCTATCTATCTATCTGTCTGTCTATCTATCTGTCTATCTATCTATCATTTGTCTGTCAGTCTGTCTGTCTGTCTGTCATCTCAGGTACATAAATATTTATATATTTTCCCCAACAGTACACAGTTTTGGATCTATTAACTCCAAAACAAATCGGGGATATGATAATCCATTCTGACACTTTGACCAACATCTCTTTGGCAAAACATCTTGTGGTCTTCTTCCAAGGTAGCAGCTTCAGCGATGTCCAGATGATTCTCAAAGAATTCACCCAAGCCGCTATTAAGGTTTGTCTCCCTAGTTCTCCACCTCTGCCCCCAGTCCATTTTTATGAGAAAAACATGGTTACTGAAGGTGGTTGTTTCAAAATGTCAGCACTATTTGCACTGATAATTCCATTAGTGACTTATCAGTAACTTGGTTTCTTCAAATAAATTAATCAAAATCTATAATAGAAATCTATATATTCTTAAAAATCTGCTTTGTTCTCCTCTCTTCAGTGGAACAGTTTTGTGATTTGGCATTTTTTCTTATTTTATTTTCCAAAAATTGAAATGTTCATTGGATTACATGGGAGCAGATGGAAATTTCACTTTCTTTTTAAAAAGTGTTTGCCACGTTGTTTATTGTATGATCATTCTAGAAAATGCCAAAGTCAGGGAGCCTCTCTTCAAATAACATTTTTGTAAGTGTTTTAAAACATTTTTAAACTATGAAGAGACCTTTTCACCAGTTTTTACATAAAAAAGAAACCAATCTCTCAAGAACAAGCCTTGGGATTGTAAACATACAGGGCAGATGCCTCGATGAGTGGTCATGAACCACTTTAAACTGTAGAGAATAAAGAATTTATATTTGAATATTTCTTATATAAAAATCATCTCTATACAGTCATAATTAGCAGGGTCAAGAGTAATGCAAGGGTAAAACTTGTTTTCCGTGGCCAGGGTTTTCTAGATACAAATATGGATCTCTTCTCCATTCAGATGACTATGTTTTCAATTTGGTGACTTTCTTGTAATCACTGTGCAGCACAAGATTGTTGTCCTTCCAAACCTGGAAGTGACCCAGTTGCTCTTGACAAATTTCCTGGAACTGGCATCTTCTCACCTGGAGATGTATACTGCAATTGATTGGAACATCACATTCCAGCAAGATCTATGGTTCCTTGCTTATGCATTCAATACTACAACACTTACTTACATCATTCCCCAAGACTATGCATCCTTCGTGGTTATGTACGTATTCGATACATTTGCTATTATAGCAGGAGTCTCTAGCCTTTCTGTACGAGTGGGCACTTTTCATATTTTTAAAGTATGTTGTGCAAGTTTAGAGACAATGTTGGTGGTTCCTTAAAGAAGTCCATTTACAAAATGGCCAAAATTGTGAGTCTGGGCAATTATAGAACAAATTAGTGAGGTTGCTCTCTACCATCTTTCTCAATCCTCAGACACCCATTTTCAGTCCCTGACTTATCGTCTTTTTTTTTTTTTTTACCAAGGGAGCTCACTTGCAAACAAAGCACTGGACTCCTTGCACATTTTCTAAGACCAGCCTGGCTACTACAGAAGAGACTATTAGACTACAGAGGGTACTCTAATATCCCCCAGGTGGCTTAGACCTTAACTATCAAAGCCTCAGTCAATAAGACTTGGGACTTGTAATCTAGAACAGTTTGCCTACATTAGGCTTATTTGTGTATTTGTAAGCTGCCCCAATTATACCGACTTGTGAGTGATGTACAACAATGCAAGAAATAACACACATCGCCATGTATAATATAGTAAAATAGTAACAAATAATAATAAAGACAGTTGCCCAGTTGGCCAAAATGGTATGCCTTCCAAACCTTATGACTTTCAAGGGGGTTGGGGCCAGTTTTACCTTTTGTATGTGTGTGCCTTTAAGTCAGTTTCTGACTCTTTGATAAGTCCTGCAGTTTTCATGGCAACATTTGCCATTGCCTCCTTCATGGGGCTGAGAGAGAGTGGCTGCCCCTGATCACTCAGCTGGCTTCATGTCAAAGGTGGAACTAGAACTCATGTTGGTGCCCCACACTGCCTCTCCTATGTTTTACTTAGGGGGAAGAGGATTCTAAAGTGCAGGGCTAGTGCCAGAAAGGCCTGATTTCTGCCCCTTTCCCACTACTACTTGATGGGATAGGCCCCTCAGCAGTTCTTCCGTTTTCAGATTCAATCCCTACTGAGTTTACCTAACATCTCTTTGGTTGGAGGTTAATCTCTGGGTTAACCCATAAATGAGTTCTAACGGTTCTGCATCAAGGTGGTTCTGCCAGGACAGAAAAGAAATTTGGGAAGAACACATCCTGTAGTCCAAATGAACTGTGGTAATATCTTCTGGGAGCTCTTGCATGCAAAAATCTCAGTGATTGTGAACGATTGAGTCATTTTCCGTTGTTACTTGTGTCTTTTCAGTGTCTCAAGGTTTAGCAATGCACATGACCAAATGTCAGAAACCTCAAAGAGAGCTGTGGTGCTCTGGATTATTCACTATCTCAAGGAATTTAAAGGTAATCTGACATCAGACTCATGCTATCTTTGACAGATTTAAGAGCTGTCTCCATTGGAATGATCTCTGATCATAGCGTTCCATTACTCATTTCCTAATGACAGCTGGTCACTGAGATGTGTCATAACACTAGGTGTGCTTCATGTCCCATGAACACGTGAGACAGCAAAGAGAGGGGTAGATAAATTCACATATAAAATGTGCTGTTCCAGGAAAAAGGGAATTATTTCTGATTTGCCATCCTGCTGCCCCAGAGAGCTGTTTCTATGAGCTTAAGTATAGTCAAGCCATTTTTAGTGAGGGATTACAATGGTGATGAGTGCATCATTCTGAAGTGTGAACGGCCAGTTTGGGGTCAGGTCATTCTGAAGTTCTATTTATGTGGCTGCTAACAGCCATCGCTGATAGCACATGATTGATTTCTGAGAGAGACATCTCAGCTCTCCCCCCCCCCCTTAAACAATTTCCGTTTGGTAGGGGTGAGAATGATGGGCAGTTGTAAATAGAAATAAACAGGGCTTTTTTTGTCATAGAACACCCAGAACGGAGTTCAGGCACCTTTTTTGGATGGAACCAGGGTAGGCAAGGCGGGTTGTATGACGTGTGTGCGTTCCGGCACCTTTTTTTTTTTAACAAAAAAAGCACTGGAAATAAATATGCTTTGCGTTGGTTAAAGAGAGGGTCAAGTTCTCCTCCGTATAGTGAATTGCATGGTAAGGTATAGTGTTTGCACTGGATAAACTCTGTATTTCATGAGTTCCCTTGTTCCTTATTCAGCATATCACATGGAGTTCAGTGATGAATGGATCCATCAGGCATGGGGCTTGTTCTTCCATGATGCCACCTTGGAAGAAGTGAAATCCACTCATGAGAAGTTTGACCCTGTGAGTATGATTTATTGCTTAGCAGCTAATTTAGACCACAGTGATTGTGGGGGCAGAAGGTATGTGTGTATTCTCAAAGCGATTTGAAAAATGTACTTTGAACCTTATGAAACCCTTTATTATTTCTTAGAGAAGGCCAAATTCCTGCAGATGTCATGCAATTGACTTAGGAAATCTGCCTTGTCTTGTCTTGTTTTGTGTCTGTCTGTCTGTCTGTCTGTCTGTCTGTCTGTCTGTCTATCTATCTATCTATCTATCTATCTATCTATCTATCTATCTATCTATCTATCTATCTATCTATCTATCTGCCTGCCTACCTACCTACCTACCTACCTATCATCAAATTTATATAGCCACCAATCTCATCAAAAGTGACTCTGGGTGGTGCACAACAATGATATTCAAATAACGATGTAAAATCCATAAATATAAAATTCAAAAAAATCATATTAATAAATGTCATAAAAACCAAAGATAGAAATGCTAGGTGATGAGAAGGACAAAAATGGATACCTCAAAAATAGTAATCTCAGCAGGCCTTGAGGGCTTTTTGGAAAATCAAAAGAGATGGGGTTAGATTCAGGGGGAAGAATGTTCTATAAGGATGGTGCTGTGGCAGAGAAGGTGTTTCTCCTGGGAACTACCAAATGTAGGTCCCTAACCAACAGAACCCACAACATGACTTCTCTGCCAGGTCTAATGGGCTGGGCTGATATCACTGGAGAGACATAGTTCCCTCAAATTATTCTTGTTCCTTGAACGAATAGGAAAGAAATGGTATAATTCTACAAGGTCCAGAGCAATTGATACTATTGTTCTTCAAGCAGCCCTGCTTGTCAGTGTGCTTGCATATGCAATTCAAGGTGCTAGTTGTCATATATAAAGCCTTCATGGCATAGCCTGGTTATCTGAGTGACTGCCAATCTTCAATAGTTTCTGTCACTAAGATTGGGCATAGTAGAAAGACAGCCATAGAGAGTCATTTTGGTCTAGTGATGAAGAACCAGATTAGAAACCAGGAGACAGTGACTTTGGGCCAATTGCCAGGAAACTATGAGTTCCAGTCTCACTTTAGGCAAGAAAGTCAGCTGAGTGCTTTGCGCCAGTCACTCTTTCTCAGCCCAACTCACCGTAACAGGATTGTTATAATGAAGAAAATAGGAAGAGGAAGGGATATTGGGTATATTTCCCATCTTGAGTTATTTATAATGGCATTAAAACAATCTAAAATAAAAAATAAATAGGCATGCTCCAAGTACCTTTAATTAAAAATGCCATTTTCAGAATCTAGGAAATGTTCTGTCATGGCACCTGCCCTCTGAAGGTGTAACCTCCCAGAAGTCTGTATGGCTCCCACTAGGTGATGTTCAAAAAGTTGCTGAAAGCCTTTCTGTTCCTTCAGCCCTTATGTCAGGTGGTGTCGAGACCTATAAAATGTTGTTTAATTAATTATTGTTTTCTCTTTATTCTGATTGCATAGTCTACAGTCTTATGAAATTGTGTGATCTCTAAATTGCACAAATAAATTTCAAAATAAATTACTGAAGCATACAGTCCTCAAGATCTCTTTAAAAAAAATTGTTCAAGATACTGACCTTGCATGGAAGCTCAATTCAACAACCTGGCAAAACTCAATAAAGGAGTTTCCCTGGTGCTGGCAGTATCCTCCTTTTTCATTTCAAATGGAAGAAAGAGCTGACTAGTGACCAGGAACCATCTTTATTTTCTAGTTTCATCTCTTACATTTCCTGGATGTTCGCCAGCTGATTGACTTCATTGCGACATCAAATGCATTGGTCAATGTGACCACAATGATGCATGTTCTTTCGACCCTAAAGGATAAAAACTCTGAAATTTGTCTTGCCAAAATGGATGAATTCTTGACAAGGCTCAACTTGGTCATCGAACAGGTAATTTCTCAGAAAATATGGGGAATATTTTGCAGGTAGGGTCATATGCTTTCACGGATCATCTATTGGGGCTTCATGCCTTCAAGAGCAGGGGCAACTGAGTTCATCCTTTCTGCCTTCTCTCATCTTCCTTTTTTCCCAGCAAGCTCTTATGTAAGAAGCAAATTATTCTTGCTGGCTTTCTGGACCGATGGCTTGAGGGACACATGAGGATTTCGAAGTCTGCAGTTTCCAGTCCCCAGAATAAAACATTACATTTATCTTAGATTTGTTAGTTGGATGAGGTTTCCTTTTTACATCAGTTGAATGGGGTGGCTGGCATGGAAGAGAGGGTAGGACAGTGTATTTCAGTGGTGTTGGTTAATGGGAAATATGGAAGGCCACGGGGAGGTGCTCATGGGGAAAGCGACCTCGGTATTTCATATTAGTCTCATGTTCTGCCTCCTCGCACTCACCTCATTTACATGGTCAGCAGAGCTGTGGGGTCCAGGTTTTAGGTTGCTGCTTTTAAATGCCAGATCAGCCTATAGTAAATTAGATCTCTCAGCAGCCCCCAATAACATTGACCATACTACAGGTAATACTTGACTTACAGCAGTTCATTTAGTGACCGTTCAAAGTTACAATGGCACTGAAAAAAGTGACGATGACCATTTTTCTACTTACGACCATTGCAGCATCCTCATGGTCACATGATCAAAATTTGGATGCTTGCAGTATCACATGATCAGCTTTTGCAAACTTCTGACAAGCAAAATCAATGGGGAAGCCAGATTCACTTAACAACCATATTACTAACTTAACAACTGCAATGATTCACTTAACAACTGTGGCATGAAAGGTTGTAAAGTGGGGCAAAATTCACTTAACAACTATCTCACTTAGCAATATAAATTTTGGGGTCAATTGTGGTCATAGGTCGAGGATTACCTGTATCCTTCCGGAGTGGCTTTGGGAGTAGGAACTCTGGTTGTCCTGGTTCACTTCCTTTCACTGTGATTGTTCTGAGTGGGTCTTAAGAAGTAAGAGGCCTGACATTTGTCCCCTGTTTTGCAGGGTCCTGTGGGGCTCAGTACTTTCTCCACTTCTGTTTAACATCTACATAAAACAGTTGGGTGAGATCATCTGCTACTGTGGGCTAAGATATCAATAGCTATAGGTCACAGTCAATAGCTATAGCTCACAGTGAGTTAAATGATGCTGGCACCTCCCACCCACAGTGCTGGGAGAGGGAGGCCTCCAGAGAGGGATGGAGCCCACCATATGACACATTTGATTGTTGTCACTGGGGAGGGAGGGTATTTCGTTTTATTGTTTTTTATTGGGGTTTTATCTTTGCAAGCCACCCAGGGTCACTGAGATTGAGTTAAATAGCCATACAAATTTTCATACACAAATAAAAATATGTATCTTATATATAGCAATTTGCATCAAATGCATTGTGGCATTATTATACAAATGATTTAGCTGATTATTGGAAATATATATTGAACAAATAAATTTAAATTGGTACACATGATACAATTTGCATATTTGCATATGGCATCTTCACATAAATATTTTAAATTGCTATGCTGACATAATTTCATATTTAATAGTTATAAATGAAGAACGGAAATCTCCCTGAATAGTCCATTAAATTAAGGTCTCACTGTGTGATTCATCAATCAGTAAATCATTTTCATTGCAAACTTTGCTTTCCTGCAGTTTTTTTGCATGAACATTTTGCAGGCAAATTGTGTTGATGCCTGATCCTTCTTACAAAATTTAAAAGAGGGCTGTCCAATTTAAAATATGGACTAAATTAATTTCCACTACCCACTCAGCCTAATGTGCACTCTCTGGTTTACTACATCCAAGTGAAGAGCTTTAGAACTTCTCTCTTTTCTTTCCTTCTTTTTGAAATTCTTTTCAGAAGAACATTATGAGCCTCAGAAATGCTAAGGTGAGGCTGGAGGTGCTGAGTACCATTTTGACAAACCTGGAACGCTATTTCTACAAATTTACAGCTTTAGACTACGATTCCTGGTTCTTAAATAAACTAAAATTCCTTCTGCCTAGCATAAATGTGAATTTGTTGCAGCTGATACCACTGGATGTCAGTTATTCTGCCTACAGAGCCATGTAAGTATGAACTTTCCTCCCCCAGCCTCATGGCTCCCCTTAAGATCAATCTACTCAAGGTTTCATCCCTCTTTGTATATTAAATTCCAAGTCTCCTATTGAGGTTAATGGATTGGCAAAAGGAAGCCCTTCATGTGGCCAAATGTATGTGGAATTAGCTGCCATAATATATTTGATGTAATATTTTTATTTTAATGTTACATGGTTTTGATCTTCAGATGGCTTTGCAGGAGAAAGAGAAGTTTGTTACAATCATAGAATCACAGAGTTGGGTGGGATCTCAGAGATCTTCTAGGCCAAGGGTCTGCAACCTTAAACACTCAAAGAGCCACTTTTCCCAGAGAAAAGAAAACACTGGGAGCTACAAAACATGTGTGCGCACATGTGCATGCGCAAGGGGGAGAGCTTGGTTGAAAAGTTTAATTAAAAAGAAATAGAGGCTGCTGTGCATGAGTTCTCTCTCTCTCTCCCTCCCTCCCCCCCTCTCTCTCTTTCTCCCCCCTCTCTCTCCCTCTCTCTGATCTTCTGCTCACTTGGCAAGCTGGCTTCAAACTGTTCTCCAACAAGCTGACACACATTCTTATTGGGCTGGCTCTCTCCTGCCCTTCCTGCTTCCTGTGTCCTGCAGAGTTGTAGCCAAGGCAGGAGCCCCGCCCAATAAGGTTGTCATCTCATTGGAGAACAATGTGAGGCCACTCTCTTTTTTACACACACACAGAGAGAGAGAGAGAGAGAGAGAGAGAGAGAGAGAGAGAGAGAGAGAGAGAGAGAGAGAGAAGGGAAATGCAAGTGCCTCTCTCTGTCTCTGTCTCTGTCTCTGCAAATGGCAGAAGAGGCTGGGAGCCACAGGAAAAGGCTCAAAGAGCTGCATGCGGTTGCCAACCCATGTTCTAGGCTAACTGCCCTGCTCAGTATAGGGTCGTCTTTGACAAATGAACATCAAATCTCTGTTTGTAGACTTCTAACCAGCCAACTTGTTGTCATGGCTAAGGCACCAAGCTTAAAACTGGGAGATCATGGGCTTGGGCATGAAGCCAGCTGGGTGGCCTTGGGCCAATCACTCTCTGTTTGCCTGGGAAGAAGACAAGGACAAACTGCTTCTGGAAAATCTTTGCCAAGAAAACTATAGTTTCTTATCTGGGCAGTCACCAGAAGTAAAAAAAATGAAAGCACAGATACAGGTAGTCAGAATCGGAATCAGAAGTTGGAAGGGACCTTCTAGTCCAACCCCTCGCCTAAGCAGGAGACCCTACACCATTTCTGACACATGGCAGTCCAGTCTCCTTGAAAGCTTCCAGTGATGAAGCTCCCACAACATCTGAAGGCAAAGTGTTCCATTGGTTGATTGTTCTCACTGTCAGAACTAGTCAGTTCATCTAATTCCCTGGGAGTCATGGAATACAGTTTGGGCCTTGGCTCCAGGGACAATTTCAATGGCACAGTCTGTGGGTTGATGAGTTCATCTGAGCCCCTTTCGCTGAACACTTCAGCCAAATCATGGTATTCCTTAGGTATACCTCTCAATGGCTTGCTCTTTGCGGCCTCTGCCATTTCTCAGTTTGACTCTCCTTTTTGTTCATTACGGCTACTAGATGGGGTTTTCTGTTCCTTTGGGAACCTTAACCACCCGCCCCACCAGTTCATCTGTGGGTTCCATTTTTTCAGCCACAACAGTCTTAGGAAAAGGGGCCATTCCATGCCAGGTGCCACCATAAAGGTTAAAGTCTCAGAGTGGCTCCCCATGGAGCCCAGGAGTTCAGTGGCAAAATTGGCTGGGACACCTCCAGCGGTGGACACGTCTAGCTGGCAGAATGCAATTGGGTTCTTCAATCTCTTTAGGCAGATCCCCAGCTTTCCACTAGGGTAGGGCTTATTAAACATCTGGTGCACCCTGAGTCTAGTAGGACCTTCAGAGCTACTTTTGTCCCCATGCCTGGGATTAATGGTTCTATGGGCATGGTTAGTGGCACGATCGGCTCACTTACCAGGGGGTCATCATTGTAGTCACTGTCAGATGTCCCCAGCTCTTTCTTCAGTGAAGTCAGGGTTCCCCCTCCTGATTTTGGGGAGGGATGGAACTCTATGACCTCCATGTTCTTCATGGCTGTATTTTTTGGGCACTGGAAGGGCTTGGGCGGTTTTCTCCCCAATGGTCGATCTGCCTTTTTTGCAGAGGTTCTTATGTGGCATTCTACAGCCCGGTAGCCTTCCTTGCCACACTTGAAGCAGGTGGTTGAGCTCAGCATGGCTGCCAGAGGCTTTGTTGCTTCCCTTTTGCCTTCTGGTGGGGATCGTCTCCACATTTTGCTAGATCAGTGCTGATTCCAAGCTTGGTTGATCTCTGCTTCTTCAGTCAAAATGCACCAGTCATGGAAGCGGGCAGGGGCCTCTCAGGCAATGCAAGCATGGTATAGATCATCGTTAAGCCCATCTTTGAAACAACTCACCAGGATGTTTTCCAGCCAGTTGAGGCGGCACACCAGGTCCCAGAACTCTTTGGTCTATTCAGCTATGGAGTGGCAGCTTTGCCTCACCATCTTGATGCAGTCCTGTACCTTCCAATCCAATAATGGGTCTTCAAATCTCTGTCTCAGTGCTACCACAAAGCGGTTGAAGTTTCAGAGCTCCTGTGTGTCAGCGTTGTATAAGGTCACCATCCATCTGGCCACAGCACCTTTCAGGGCAAGGGTGATGACCCTGACTCTGGCTCCTTCATTGGGAAGTTCCCACCCGTACTCCTGCATATAGGTGAGGACGTGGATGAGGAAGAATCCCAGTTGTTGAGGGTCTCCATCAAACTTAACGCCAAGGGGGTGTGCTCCAGGCACAGAGCTCCCCTTCTGCTGACTCTCTGGACATTACCCCTGGCTGGCACGATTCGAGCTGGGGTAGCTGTGGTGGTTGTCACCCCTCCTGCAGAAGCTGTGGTGTCTGCCAAGGTCTTGGGAATGGGGGACTCACTTCCCCCCCACGCAGACCCATCTGCCAGTTCCTCACTTGCTTCTCCAGGACTGCCAGCTTCTTGCCCTTTCAAGTTCTGGAAGGCTTCCACCATCAAATTTATAACCCGCTTTGGGAACTGGTCAGCTTGGCTTGGCTCTTCACCTGCCTCGTCATCAGTGTAGACTAGCTCCATTTCACACTTCCGTCCCAGTTTCCTGCTTCCATGGGTGAGAGTAACCTTTCGGATTCTCCCTTCCCAGTCCTCCTTTTTCCCAATGCCAAGGGACCTTCTTGGCTTTGGGAGATTTTCCATGGAGGCAGCTTCCCCCATCCACTTGGAGGGGCTTTCCTTGGGGTGAGTCTCTGCCCATCCTTCTGCTTGCTGCCATGGTTGGACATTATATTCACAGTCCCTGCAGTAAGACTGTGATCCCTCCGGGTTGGCCACTTTGCAGATCTTGCCTAATGTAAGGTCCTGCCTCAGCTAGTATTCCCAAGAAAGCAGAACTCTTGAAACTGGCATCGTTTCAACAAGAACTTTAATTGAGAGACAGTGAAAGCAGAAAGACAAGATCTGAATAATCCCTGCACAAAAAAATACATTAAAAACTCTCCTTTCAAACCCCTCCCCAGTGCCCAACTGTCCAGTTTGACAGCCAATGCACAGGTGTGAAGCTGTTATGGGAACTGGAGCAATAAGGCATGGTTCTCAGGCATTTCAATTTCTTCCTGGTGTCTTCTCAGCAGAGTAGAGATAAAGCAGATGGCCCCAGGCACATTCCTCCCCACAAACTAAAGGAAATACATCCCAGAGCCCACAAGACTTCCTCCCTCTCAACAGAGTACAACCTTCCCATTCCCAACAGAATGGCAGAGCCCTGAGAATAAGGTCTGAGAGGATCTGACAGTCCCCTAATAATCTTTGTTGCTCTTCTCTGCACTTTTTCTAGAGTCTCAACATCTTTTTTATAGGGCAAAGACCAAAATTGGTTGCAGTGTTCTAGATGTGGCCTTACTAAGGCTAAAGCTTTAGAATGGTATTAGTCCTCAACTTATGACCATAATGGAGACTGCCTATTATAGTTACAAGTGATAACATCCTCACTTAATGTCCCCTACCCCTTGCTTTCCCTAATGCAGCATTAAACAAACATGTGGGCCTTTAAGGAGCGCATGGGGTGCCACATGGGTGGGGGAGGCCCTGGAAGGCTTGGCACAGGCCCAGACCCATCTGCCTCAGACCTCTCAAGGCTCTTTTACCCTGGAGCACCTGTGGATCTGCTCCCAACGTGGCCACTTAGCTATCCAAAAGAACTAAAATCAGGTAATAGTAGCTCTCACATGCACATGGGGAGCTGTTAGAGCTTGTAAGCCAAGGCCCTTAAAAACAAAGGCAGCCTGGGTAGGAAAGCTGAGCCTTGCATCATCCAAATGCCTTTCTGCAAAAAGCAGAGCGTTATGTTGGGTGCTTCTGGGCCCTGGAGCTGATTGAGGAGTAGCCAAGTCTCTTGGTAACTGGGTGGAAAGCAAACTGAGGCCCATAGGCTGCAGGCAGCCCTCACAAGCCAGTAGCTTGTAAGGACCTGCCTGAGTTAAACCTCCCAATAAAGCAGAACTCTTGAAACATGCATCATTTCAACAGGAACTTTTATTGGGAGATGCTGACTACAGGAAAATAAGGCAGGATCTGAGGGTTTCAATTCAACATTGAAATCCAACCCCCCCCCCCAACTGTCTATCCGGTCAGTTCAAACAGAGCCAATCCAAATGTGTCAAATTGTTGTGGAAAAGAACCAATTAGGCACCGCACTCAAGGTTGACAGGTC
This sequence comes from Crotalus adamanteus, assembly GCA_039797435.1. Classification (NCBI taxonomy): domain Eukaryota; kingdom Metazoa; phylum Chordata; class Lepidosauria; order Squamata; family Viperidae; genus Crotalus; species Crotalus adamanteus. Next base: position 20,060,866 of record CM077929.1, read on the forward strand.
CCTCCATGGCCTCTTCCCTCCACCTGGAGATACGGCAGATGGCCGGAGAAACATTCCATTCTCACCCCGAGAAAGAGATACTTCAAAGAGAAAAGAACAAAGCAAAGGAAATACACTGTAGAATACCCATAGGACCCTCCCCCCAACAGAATGGCAGAACCCAAAAAAGGGAAGAAGGGAATAGGTAAAAGAGGGAAAGGGGGTTCTGACATGCACCCCCCCCCCCTTAAAAAATGAGAGATCCACCTGGAAAAAGACAAAATAATAACAGGGAGATAAAAGTAAACATAACGATTAGTCTGGCTTGTCAGGATACCGAGCATGGAATCCTTTAAGTAACCTAGGGGCTCTCACATGCTTTTTATGGACCCACTCATTCTGGGAAGCTGGGAGGTCTTTCCAGGCCAGTAAATATTGGGTTGATCCATGGTGTTTCCTGGAGTATAAATTTCTTTAATTTCAAAATGTTCTTCTCATTCCACCATAATAGGTTGTGGTGGGGAAGGCTCAGCTGGTTTTAAGGGCATATTCAACTCTGGTTTTAGTAGGCTACAGTGAAACACTGGATGAACCTGTCTCCAATTCTATTGTGACTGGGTTAATGATGCATTTGATGGGGAAGAGTCCCACAAATTTTGGCCCTAGCTTCTTAGAGGGTTGTAAGGATTTCTGGAAACTTGTGGAAAGGGATATCCTGTTCCCCACTTTGAAAGACTTTGGCTCCACCTGTTTTTTGTCTGCCTGCACTTTATAAGCTTCTCTAGCCTCATTTAACACTTTTCTAACTACTGGCCATGTATTTTTTAATTGGGTAATCCACTCCTTTAAGGATGGGATGGTTGGTTCATTGGCTGGCAATTCAGGCATTGGGTTGAAACTCTGACCTGTAGCCACCTGGAATGGGGTGTAGCTGGTATTGGAGTGCACTGCGTTGTTGTAGGCCACCTCAGCAAAATGCAATAGGTCAGTCCAATTATCTTGTTGATAGTTTATAAAGCATCTTAGGTATTGTTCTAGTACTGAATTGGTTCGTTCTGTCCCCCCATTCATTTGCAGATAATGACTAGATGACAAGCCCTGACAGGTACCTAGCAGAATCAAAACAACTTTCCAGAACTCCGAAGTGAATTGGACCCTCCTATCTGATATTATGCATTGGGGGCTCCATGCAGTCTGTATATGTGCTGCACAAACCCCTTAGCTATAGCTTTAGCAGTGGGGATCTTTTGGCACGGTATAAAGTGGACCTGCTTGGAAAACAGATCTGTCACTACCCAAATGACAGTATTTCCAGCGTTTTCCAGCAGTTCTATGATAAAATCCATTGAGATCTCTCTCCAGGGTATTGAAGGGCTTGCTACTGCCTGCAGTAGCCTTGCCTTGCCTCCGATTTGCTGCAGCACAAATGGGGCAGCTGGTTATATAGCTTTCTATGTCCTTTTTTAGGGATGGCCACCAGAATTGTCTCTTTACTAAGTGGAGGGTTTTCACAAATCCGGTGTCCAGCTAACTTTAGTCATGGCAAAGTTGCATAAATTTTAGTCTTTAGGCTGCAAGTACATACAATTTCCCCCCTACTCATGGCAGCCTATTATTCATTGTGCAGAGATTTTTGTGATCACAAAATCATTCATCCTTTTCTAGTGCTTGTCTAAACTATGCTGTGCTGTCCAGAGGCTCCTGTTTCTTCGTTTGTGCTCTCATGGTAATGGGGGCAGCTAATTGTTTGGTGGTAATAGTGACTTAACCACCTTGGCTTTTACATTGTTGTATTGTGGCATTCTTGATAGAGTATCTGCTAGGAAGTCCTCCCCCCCCCCAGATTAATGCCGGATGGAAAATTGAAGCGATGGAAGTGCTGGAATCACCAAGCTTGTCTGGGGGATAGCTTCCTTGGGGTCTTTAAGGCTTCAACGTTTTTGTGACCTGTCCATACTTGAAAGGGGATTTTATTCCTTCCAGGAAGTGCCTCCAAGTGAGGAGGGCCCAACGCAGAGCATACACTTCCTTCTCCCACCTTTGTTCTGTCTCTATGAGTTTCTCTGAGGTGGAGGCACAAGGCTGCAACTGGCCTTCCTGGTTTTCCTGCAGTAATACCATTCCCACTGCAATGTCACTGGCATCAGCCAGAATAACAAACAGTTTCTCTAGGTATGGGTGTTTAAACACCAGTTTGGCAGAGAAAAACCTTTTTAACTTTTCAAAAGCCGCCTGACATTCCGTAGTCCATTTCAAGGGCTGACTGGGTTTCAGCTTTCCTCCACCTTCATTTTTAACAAATTGGCAATTTGCATGAATGAGGGAATGAACTGCTGATAGAAGTTGGCAAAACCCAGGAAACTTTGCAATTGCCTCCTAGTTTGTGGCAGTGCCCATTTGAGCACAGCGCACACTTTCTCTGGATCCATCTCTACCCCTTTATGGGAAATGCGGTGGCCCAAGTGGAATTCACATTTTCTTTGTGGAATTCACATTTTGAAAGTGTGGCATAGACTCGGGCTGCCCTAATTTGACATGCTCCTCTTTCATTTCAGTATAAATTAGGATGTCATCTAACTATACCAAACCCCCTTGTATAAGTGCTCATGGAGGACCTCATTAATTAGCTGCATGAAAACAGTGGGTTCAACTTGCAACCCAAAGGGGAGCACTTTGAATTGGAAGGATCCTAGGGAACAGTTAAACATAGTTTTCCATTCATCTCCTTCCTTGATTCTAACCCGGTAGTATGCCTCCCGCAAGTCCAGTTTAGAGAAAATCTTCCTCTTTGAGAGGTGGGCTAGCATGTCTTTCATGAGTAGCAAGGGGTAGATATTGTTTATGCACATTGCATTCAGAGATCTATAATCCATGCAGAAGTGCAGAGACCCATCTTTTTTTTCACAGAACAGCACCAGGGTGACCACTTTTTGTCTTGCCGTCTGAATGAAACCCTGTGCCAATTTTTTTTCTATGAACTTCTGCAGCTCCTCTAACTCCTGGGGGGTTATCGAGTAGAGTTTGGGTTTGGGCAGCTTAGCCCCCAGAATAATCTCAATGGCACAATCTGTGGGGCAGTGAGGGGGCAACTCATTGGACCGTTCTTCGCTGAACACTTCAGCTAGGTCCTGGAATTCCCTGGGCATGCCTTCCAATCCCTGATCATTGATGGTTGCCACCACTTCAGACTTTCTTTTCTCTCTGACTCCATGGTGTTTTCCTTTCACATTCCCTTTTGGGAATCTCAGTTCTCCTGTTTTCCAATTCACCTGTGGATTCCACTTCCTTAGCCATGCCATTCCTAAGATCAAAGGTGACTGTCTTTGACAGCAACTCCATGCCAGGGCCACTATAAAGGTCAGAGTCTTGGTGTGGTCCCTCATGATGAGTTCTACTGGCCTCATGGCAAGGGTGGCCAGGACTCCCAATGCAATGGACCCATTTAGCTGGCCAAACAAAATAGGCTTCTTCAGTCTCCTCACAGGGATCCCCACGTTTCCCACCGGAGTTGGGCTTATTAAGCATCTGGTGCAGCCCAAGTCCAATAAAGCCTTCAGGGTCACCTTCTCCTCCATCCCTGGGCTTAGCATTTCTATGGGCCTGGTGAGGGGTGCTATGGGTCCATTTACCAGGGGTTCATCATAAAAGTCACTTTCAGACATCTCCGCTCACTTCTCTGGCGGGGTTGGAGTTCCCCCTCCCGATTTTTCAGAGGGTTGGAACTCGATGACCTCAGTGCTTTTCATTGCCATTTCCTTGGGGCACTGAGGGTTTTTCCAGGTTTTACCCCTCCAGGATGGTCTGGTTTCCTGACCGGGGTCTTTGAATGGCATTCCACAGGTCGATGGCCTTCTTTACCACACTTAAAGCAGGCAGTTGAGCAAGGCAGCACTGCTGGGACTTTCTTTGCTTCTCTTTTCCTCTCCAGTGGGGAGCATCTCCATGATCGGCCGAAACAATGATGGTTTCGGATTTTCAATTGTAAAGGCAGGCAGGAGCTCCTCCGGCGATACAAGCATGGTAGAGATTGTTGTTCAGCCCATCTTTGAAACAGCTCACCAAGATTTCCTCCAGCCAATTGAGACAGCAAGCCAGGTCTTGGAATTCCTCAGTGTACTTGGCCACAAGGCATCGGCCCTGCCAGCCTCAACATTTTAATGTGTTCCCTAGCCTTTCAGTCAGCTAAGGAATCCTTAAACCTCTGCCTCAGGGCAACCATGAAGTGGTTAAAGTTCCGAAGCTCAGGAGCATCAGCATTGTGTAGGGTCACCATCCATCGTGCTGTTGTGCCTTCCAGCGCCATGGTTACAATTCTGACCCTTCTGCTCTTACTGGGGATCTCCCAGCCATACTCATACATGTAGCTCAGGACCTGAGCCAGAAAGAATCCCAGCTGCTGCGGGTCCCCATCATATTTCATGCCAAGGGGGGGGGGGAGTTTTCCATTCGGGGCAGCAGGTTCCTCTCCTTCTAGCCCTGAACCCGTCACCCCTGGTTGGGGTGCTCAGGCTGGGGTTGCTGTGGCAGTGATAGCCCCCATAATCTTGCTGGCTCTTCCTCTTCCTCCTCCCCCCTTCTCTTGACCCAGCCCCGGCAGGGATCTACTTCCCCCTCCTGGAGATTTTTAAAAGCTTCCAGCATCAAGTTTAAGGCTTGTTTAAAGGAACAGTCAGACCAGGTTGGTTACTCGTCTTTTTCCTCGGTGAGATTGAGCGACTGTGCCATCTCCCATTTCCACCTTGGTTGGTGGCTGCCATGGTGGAGGGTTACTTTCTTGAACCTTCCTTCCCAGTCCTCCTTTGTCCTTGCTTTCTCCTTTCTCACTGCCGTGGTACAACATTGCTTGCACGGTCTCCGCAGCAGAGGGTTTCTTCCCTCTCGGTTGACCACTTTGCAGATCCTGCCTAATGTAAGGAACTGCCTCAATCAAACTTCCCAACAAAGCAGAATTCTTGAAATATGCATCATTTCAACAGGAACTTTTATTGAGAGATGCTGACTACAGGAAAACAAGGCAGGATCTGAGGGTTTCCCGCATGAAACAGTACATCCAAAGTTGAAATCCAAACCCCACCCTAATTGTCCATCCAGCCGGTTCAAACAGAGCCAATCCAAATGTGTCAAATAGATGTGGAATCGGTAAGGATCTGCTCTCAAGGTTGACAGATCTCTCTGGAGCTTCTTCCCTCCACCTGGAGATAAGGCAAATGGCCGGAGGTGCATTCCATTCTCATCCCAAGAAAGAGATACTTCAAAGAGGAAAGAACAAAGCAAAAGAAATACATTGTAGAATACCCATAGGCCCTCTTCCCCCCCAATAGAATGGCAGAACCCAAAAAAGAGAAGAAGGGAATAGGTAAAAGAGGGGAAAGTTCTCACAGCTATCCTGATTTAGGTTGCCTTGGGTGACTGAGTAGCCGAGTTGGTCAAAGGCCTGCAGGGACCTAATGGGATGGATGAGGATGATGAGGGCGCTGCTGCACATTCCTGCAGTCGGTTGTATGGGTGAATAACCATAGGATACTGAAGCAGTCATAACTGTGAAATTTGGTTCTAAGTAGTTTTGGAGCAGATTGTCATAACATCGAAGTGACTTGTGGTAAATTGAAGACTACCTGTACATACAGTCAGATAGAACTCACAAAATTTTGTGGCAACATATAGTACCAACTGATAGTTCATATTAGTCATAGAGCTTTCTTTTTTTCCTTTTTATTGTGAGCATACATTATATTACTTCGATATTATAATATTTATATAACATACTGAAATTTTTAGCATTCTATTGTTTAGATCAGCATTATGATTATTTGGCTTTTTCATTCAAAGTTACTATAATTGAAATGAAGGAACAGCATACAGCAAGGCAAGTGTTATATTCTTTGTGTTTATACATATTAACAGAAGAAAAAATACATAAACAAAACAAGTTTAACAGAATTAAAATACTAAAAAGAAAAAGAGGGAAAGACAAGGAGAAAAAGAATATTTTTAAAAAATGAAGCTAGTCAGTTTATAATTTCTCCCCTTTTTATACATTTATTTAACAATATTTATGAGCATTTAGGTTTCCATAAAAGTTGAACTGTAGGTGATTATATTTGCCATTTGTATTGTATTGTATATTTGGGAACCACTTGCTTCTATTATCTATACCGTTAGTTTTACCATTACTGTGTCCCAGTTTAAGTTCCCAATCAAGTTTTATTGGAACTAGATCTTTCTTTCAGAACTGAGCACAATTTATTCTGGTTGCTATAAGCATATATCTCATTTAACTATGATGTTTCTTTTTTTCTCAGATTATTCCAGTAAGAAAAGTTGTGTTTTATTTTTAATTTAAATTCCAAAATATTCTTCATTGACGTATATATTTATTTCCATTTGTGGGGAAATTGTTTACATGTCCACCACATGTGATAAAATCTTCATTTTGTCTCATAGCATTTCCAACATCTATTAATGTATGATTTATCTACAGATGGTCCTCATCTTATGACCACAACTGAGCCCAAAATTTCTATTGCTAAACGAGACAGTTGTTAAGTGAATGTTGCCTCATTTTACAACCTTTCTTGCCATAATTGTTAAGTCAATCATTGCAGTTGTCAAGTAATGATTTTGCTTGTCACAAGGTCACAAAAGTGACCACATGACTCTGAGACACTGCAACCATTATAAATGTGAGTCAGTTGTCAAGCATCTGAATTTTATCATGTGATCATAGGGAAGCTAGCATGGTCATTACTGTGAAAAATGGTCATAAGTCACTTTTTTCAATGCCATTGTTATTTTAAAAGGTTACTAAATGAACTGTTGTAAGTTGAGGACTATCTGTATCTTAATAAATTGGTGGGTTTCTACATATAGGTGTAAGGACCCACTTCAACCCACATCTTAAGAAAGCAGAACTCTTGGAAACAATTTCTTCCAACAGGAACTTTTATTAAGAGTAGTTGATAGCAGTCATAATAGACAGGATCTGAGGGATTCCCTTACAGATCAATATTTTAAAGTGTCCCTAAGCAAACCCCATCCCACAGTTCATCCGGGTGGTTCAGACCAGCAAATCCCCAGGTCTTAAGTCCATCATGGAAAAGGAAAGATAACATCGGTCTGGCTCTGTTTGTAGCACGATGTTCCACAGCTCTTCACACCTTCTTTTGAGACCGAAGAAATAAACCAGGTCCCAGAGGTTTGTATCTCTTCCCCCTAAAGTGGGAAGCTGGAAAAATACTGATTGTCCGACAGAAATTGTGGGTGAAAGGGAGGTTTTCCTGTCTACCAGACAACACTTAAATTTAGAAGTGTCAGAACAGCCTAATATCCTGTTTTAACTTTGCACATGAAATATTGCAAACTGTCTATCACATGACATATTGAAAACTGCTTAACACTTGAAATATTGCTAAAAGCATTCCTATGTTAAAAGAGGAACTATAGGTTATAACCATGTCTAGTGACTTTCCTATGTTAGAATAAGGAACTATAGAATGTAACCATGTATGGAATATGTCTTGATCAGGAAATACTGACATATTGGGGGTTATAAAAATGATCATCTACGCCCAGTCGGGTGTTCAGACTTTTTTTTGCTGTGAACAGCTCTCTGAACCTGCGCAATAAATTTCCCTTTCCTTGAAAGAGCTGACTCAAGTCTCTCACTTCTACAACATTTTCTGGTGCATTGGCCGGGAAACTTGAGTGAGGCGATGTTTTGCTGAGGACAGCTTGACCCTTCGGACCTGCTGGAAAGCCATCTCTGAACTATTCTCCAGGCGCCATGGGGGTGTGTTTCCTCCAGGAGACAGCTTTGGCTTCTCAGCAGAGCCGACAGTGCTGAGAGCTAGTCCAAGAACCCTTTGGGGAAGGAAAGGAGGTCTGAACCAGCTCCTGGCCAGGACAAGTGTAACAACAAGGCAGGCGAGTATGTGTTTAAAGTAATTGTACCTATCTCACTTGAAGATAGAAGAGGGGACCTGATCAATCCCCTGGACTCGGGACGGCGATCCTAAAGAAGTCCGTGTTAGGCTGTGTGGGTGGTTAAGCCATTGCATTCCCTACTAGTGACTGTTGGAACTTCCGGCACTGTAGGTCATTGGCAGTGTGTTAGGATGGGGGGGCGTAGTAGTGTTCCCAGCACCCCGCTGGAATGCATGTTAAAAGGATTTGATAAGTATTTTAATCGTACCCAGTATAGGGTCCCTTACCCTAAGGTAACTAGGGATAGGCTGCAGTATTTATGTGAGCATCAATGGCTTCACATGGATGTGGGGTGGCCCCCGGAGGGAACTTTTAAGCTCCAAATCATTGATGATCTCACCTCTCTGATAGCAGCCAATGAAGAGAACTATCCTAACCAATTTCAGTATATAGATCAGTGGGGGGATGCAGTAGCAGGGCAGGCAGATGACTTATTGCAATGTCAGGCTGAAATGGTTTGTTTGTGTGTGGCTAGACCTAAAGGGAAAAAGCTTCAGGTTGAGACTAAAAGAGTCAAGGGTGTGAAGATTTTAGAGACTAAGGTATCAGATGTAAAGAAAGAGATAAAGGTGGAAGTAGAGGAAGTAATCCTTAGACCCCCTCTCTATGTGCCGGCCCTTCCCCCATGCCCCCAGTGCCGGCTGCAGCAGCTGCTGTGCCTGGGGATGGGCTGACTGCTTCTGCTGTGCCTGGGGACATGCAACCAGCTGTGAGGCAGAAACAAAGGGGGAGGCTGTCAGCCCCCAAGGAGGAAGGGGATTTGGAAGGTCTCTCTGTAAATGTGAGGAGAGAAGTAAGTAAAGAGGACGTGGCAGGATGTACAGCAATTGTTGAATGCTTTGTTGACTCCCGAGGAAAGGGAGGTGTGCTGTGAGTTATTGAATGCAAACTCAGCCACCACCAGATAGTCCACCCAATTGTTCTGCTGCTGATTGACATAGCAGCACAGATATTGCTCCAGGATTCCAATGACCGTCTCGGTCCCTCCGTCAGTTTGGGGATGATGTGCAGATGAGAGGCAGATCTTGACATTCAACGCCTGCATCAACTCCTGCCAGAAACGCGCTGTGAAATGGGCCCCTCTATCGGACATGACCTTATCAGGAAGACCGTCACAGACGCCTCTTGTTGCTTCTTGGGGCAGAAAGCGGCCAAATGCAAAGGGTCCCCACAGTAAAAACACAACCCTCCCGAATGTCGCCTGTTCATCTCTGCCACTGATAGACGAGGTCTGGCAGCACCTAACTCCATTGGCTCCTCCCTCTGGACCGGAATCACACTCACAATGGGGGCCGTACGGGTCTCTGGGGTGGCCTGGCGACTCCTTCGCTGCTGCAGCTGGGCGTCGATCCGCAGACAGAGATGAATGAGCCCATTAAGGTCCAGGGGAACATCAACACGGGCCAGCTCATCCAACATCTCCTCCAACAAGCCATCCTGGAAAGCGTCCACGAGCGCAGCCTCATTCCAGGCTGAATCCTGGCTAAGCAGCTGAAATTCATTGATATAGGGGGTGTCAGCCTTGCCTCGGAGCTTTCAAATGCCGGGTAACTGTCTGATTCCTGATGGGGTCCTCATACATCAACCGCATGTAATCACAAAACCCCACAAAGTTGTCCATCAACGGTCTAGGTTGAGCTAGCAAGGGTGTGCCCCAATGAGCTGCAGAACCAGAGAGCAGGCTTATCATAAACCCCACTTTATCCCAGTCAGTGGGGAAATCATCTGCTTTCACACTGATATACAGGTGGCATTGTCCCATGAAAACAGGAAACATGTCCGGGTTGCCATCAAATTTGTCCGGCCTCACCACTTTGCATTTTCTCCTGGGTGGTGGTGGAGCAGCAGGAACCTGGGCAGATAGCTGAGCAACTTGGGCAGATAACAAAGCCAGCTGCTGGGCGAGCTGGACGTTCTCAGCACGTAGCCACTCCATGATAGTAGGGGATGAGGCTGAAGGCAAACTGTTCTATCTCAGCCTGTTGCCATTCTTGTTAAAGGCACAAGGACCAAACCCTTGCTGATACAATAGGCTGGAGACTTTAAAACAAAACAAATCCCTTTTAATATGGGTGACAAACCTGTCAAATAGTCCAAAACACAAGCAGCAAAATTCAAGTCCAAAGGAAGGAAATAGTCCACAGAAAACACGATGCAAACAGAAGAGTAGTCACAAGCAAGACGAACAGACCAGGATTCCAAGAAGCACTTTGCAAACGGTTGCCTTCAGCAATCAGCACCACCCACACCTCCTCTTTTTATATAGCAGTCCCAAAGCGTTGCCTCTCAGTGCCTTCTCCTTTTTCCCTGGAGTAGTCGCATTGACTGCTGCTGATTTACTCTTGCTAATTGACAACGTGTGCATGCATCAATTAGCATGTCCATCAGGTGTGAGTCTTCCAAGTCTGACTCATTCTCCTAACACAGCTGAGTTTCATCAGGAACACGACTGGAGGGCCCAGGCTCTGCATCAAACCGTGAGTCCTGTAATTCATCAGAGCCTCCCTCTGCCCCTGATGGCCCTTCAAATGCCTCCTCCACCTCCTCCTCAAATTCCTCAGACTCAGCTGTTGGGAGCACAGGCTGGCACGGAATCACAACAGAAAATAATAAACCCGCATGCATATCCCTCCTCCCCCTTGGAAGTATGGCAGAATCCAGGGAAGGGTGAGAATTGGTTTTAGATCAGAGGAGATAGATAGAAAGGAAATATAACTGGATTCTGACATCCTGCCCTCCCTTAAAAATAAGAGAGATCCACATGTAGAGAAAATAAAACAGGTATAAAAGTTAATCTGGCTTGTTGGGATATTCTGTATGAAACTTCTTTAGCAGTTTCGGGGCTCTGACATGACGTTTATGGACCCACTCGTTTTGTGAGGAGGGAAGATGTTTCCATGCTACTAGGTATTGAGTTTTCCCATGATACTTCCTAGAATCTAGGATTTCCTTTATCTCGAAGTGTTGTTCTCCTTCAACCATGATTGGAGGTGGGAGGGGGGATTTTTGGCCATAAGGGTGACTGTTGTTCTCTTTTAAGAAAACTGCAGTGAAAAATTGGGTGTATTTGCCTGAGATTTTGGGGTAATTCTAATTCTACTGTTACTGGGTTTATGATTCTTTTAATTGGAAAAGGTCCTATATATTTTGGTCCAGGTTTTTTACAGGGTTTAGGGATTTTAGGTATTTTGTAGACAAATATACCATTTCTCCTACAATGAATGGTGTGGGTTCAACTCTCTTTTTATCTGCTTGGCCAGGTGTTTTGTGATTGTGCTATCCATTCTTTCAATGATGGAATTGCTGGTTCATTTGGGGTCAGTTCTGGCATAGGGTTGAAACTTTGACCGGTGGCTATTTTAAAAGGAGTGTAGCCTGTGCTGGAGTGGACTGCATTATTATAGGCGATTTCTGTGAAAGGGAGTAGGTCCGTCCAATTTGTTTGCTGGAAATTAATAAAGCATCTTAAGTATTGCTCCAGTACTGAGTTTGAGCATTCTGATTGGCTGTTAGACTGAGGATGATGACTAGATGACAGTCCCTGAGTGGTTCCAAAGAGGGATAAAAATTCCTTCCAAAATGCTGACGTAAATTGCACACCTCTATCAGATATGATGTGTTGGGGTGCCCCATGCAGTCTGTAAATGTGCTGCATGAAAAGTTTCACTAAGGTTTTTGCGGTGGGAATCTTTTGGCAAGGGATAAAGTGCACTTGTTGGAAAACAAGTCCATAACCATTCAGATGACAGTGTTTCCATTGCTTTCTGGTAATTCCACTATAAAATCCATGGCTATTTCCTTCCAGGGGGCTGAGGGATTCGCCACTGGTTGTAGCGATTTTCCTTGCAACTTCTTAGCAGTAGCGCATGTTGGGCAGCTGGCCACGTAACTTTCTATGCCCTTGCCTTTTAATTAAATGTAATGTTTTTACAAATCCAAAATGCCCTATTGATTTTGTATCATGGCATAGCTGCATGAACGTGACCCTCTGGGTGGTTGGTATATATAACTTTTCTCCCACCCATGGCAGTCCGTCCTTGATCATGCACACGTGTTTATTTTTCTGGCACCATTCATCCATTTCCAAAGTTTTCTGGAATTCAATTCCAGTTTGGCTACCCAGTTGCGGTTTTAATTTAACTTGGGCTTTAGTGGTTACTGGTGCTGCCAGTTGTGGTAATAAGTGCTTTAGAATCGGTGGCTCGCATGCTGTTATATTGGGGCATGCGAGATAGTGCATCTGCCAGGAAGTTCTTTCCCCCCCGGGAAATGCTTGAGCATAAATTGGAACTGGTGAAAATGCTGGGGGTGAGTTTCCTTGGTGTTTTCAAAGCTTCCAGGTTTTTGTGGTCTGTCCATATCTGAAAAGGGATTTTATTCCCTTCAAGGAACTGGTGCCATATAAGTAATGACCAACGTATCCCGTATGCCTCTTTCTCCCACATGGGCCAGCGCTATTCTGTTTCGGTGAGTTTCTTGGATGTATATGTGCATGGTTGCAATATCCCTTCATCATTTTCTTGTAGTAGTACAGCCCCCACTGCTACATCACTTGCATCCGCTTGTATTACAAAGGCCTTATCCATGTCTGAACTTTTATTAAGAGTAGTTGATAGCAGTCATAATAGACAGGATCTGAGGGATTCCCTTACAGATCAATATTTTAAAGTGTCCCTAAGCAAACCCCACTCCACAGTTCATCTGGGTGGTTCAGACCAGCAAATCCCCAGGTGTTAAATCCATCGATGGGGAAGGAAAGATAACATCAGTCCAGCTCCGTTTGTGCATGATCATTTCATCTCTTCACACCTTCTTTTGAGACCGAAGAAATAAACCAGGTCCCAGAGGTTTGTATCTCTCCCCCCCCCTTTTCCTAGCTGCCCGGTAGAGAGGAGAAGTTCAGAGGGGTGTATAGTATAGGAGACAATTTGTTACATTGTAATGGTTAGCAGACATGAAGGCGAATAAACAAAAGGTTACTTTGTAGTGAATAGACAAAGTGAAAGTAATAAACCCTCATGCATATCCCCCCACCCACTTGGGAGTATGGCAGAATCCAGGGAAGGGTGAGAATTGGGTTTAGATCAGAAGAGATAGATAGAAAGGAAATATAACTGGATTCTGACAATAGGGTTCTAATAGGGAACCAATTTTTCTTTAGGTTATAACTAGTCCATAATTTTTTCTATTGTTGTGTTGTAATTGTTTTTTTAAAATTTTGCATCCATTTTATCATACAGTTTTTGTTTGTTCTGTGTTTATATATAGCATGTGTCCCAATAGGTGATGCTGGTTTTGTATTTGTGTTTCAAATATTGTTTTTTTCTTAATGTCCCTCATTCCCTCCTAAGATCTGATTTTATCCTTCTGGTTATTTGTAAATACATCAATCATAGCATTTTGCAGCCTTTACTAAGTATTTCTATGTTTATATATTTGTAGAATCTGCAATTACATTTAATTTACTGCAGTTAACTCAGTAACTGCATTTGAAAGAAAAGTTGGAGGTGAAATTGTTGGGCTTATTATTCCCTTCGTACATTTTTTAAATAATACATCCTTTTCCATTTTTATCTTCCTATGTATCTCTGTACCATAAGGCTACAGAAGCTAAACCAGCTCCTTTCAAAATGGCCTTCTACTATTCAAATTTTATCTATTGTTATCCACAACAGTGTGCATCTTGCTTTAAATAAACTTTAATATTTGGAAGGACAAGATCACCTCTCTCTTTAGAATTTTATTCAGTGACTAGCTCTCTTTTTGCTCCATATCAATTTACCAACAGTTACTTGTCATTCTTAAATATTTTTTCTAAAGAGAAGTGAAATTTGTGAAATTTTGATGGGCAGAAATGTGATGGTCTGCTCTTCTTGCAATCTTTGAGTGACTGGCTAAGGTGTATGAGTGGGACTGTCTTACCTTGCGATTGTACAATTGACTGGCTTTTCCTCTCCTATATTTTTGCATCTGATTGCAGTTTTGGAGGCTTGGACCAGGTCTATCCTGAGTTATCTCAAGACACATCTCTTCAGATTTACAATTTGATGAAGATTATCATGAAACTCCAGCTCAATGTCTCAGGTAATCATACAGAATTCAACGGAATAATCCTTTAGCAGTTGTGTTTTCTGAGTCTTACCTGTTTCTAAGAGCCATTCTCCCCTCTTGTTTTTAGGAACAGTATTTCCTGGCAGTTACAACAGCAGCCAAGATTTTCTGCAACTAATGTTTTACAAATTTGCACATTTTGCTAGATATACTGACTTCCTCTTATTATATAAGGAGTTTAATGGGGTAAGTAAAAATAAGTAATCTTCCAAAACTATTTTTGGTGGTTCAGAAAAACTGTATTGATTTGATCTCTGAGCGTGGCAATTTGGCTACAAATGTTTTGTCTCCATTCGGGGCTGGGAGTTGGTGGTGGGTGGGGGGAACACCTTCAGTGCATTTTGAATTGTGCTCATCTGTCAGAGCACTGACCTTTTAAATACCTTTTTGTTGATGTAAATTGGTGTGGATGTTATTTGTCTGAATGTTGCTGAGATATTACATCTAGCAATATGATGTCAGAACCCATCATATTCAAGGGGCTCTTTCGAATTCTATTTCTTCTATTATTCTGGGTTCTGCCATACTCCTGGAAGGGAGGGGGGAAGACGCTGCGGGCTGTCTCTTTGTTTCTCTCTATCGCTACAGTATAATCCTTTCACTGTTTCTGAATACGTGCTCTTTGAACTGTCTCCCCTTATTGTCAGCTGGGAGGGGAGAAAGGAATATGCCTCCTGCCATCTGGCTTATCTCCTATGCCAGAAAGAAAGGTGTGAAGACCCAACAAACATCGCTATGAGCCTGAGACAGACTGGTGTTATCAGTTCTTTCCCACAACAGACTTAATACCTGGGGATTGGCCCGTTCAAACTGACCAGATGAACTATTGAAGTGGGGTTTTGTTTGGGACTCTTTTAACCTATTGTTCTGAGCGGGAAATCCTCAGATCCTGTCTATTATGCCTGCTATCAGCTTCTCTTAATAAAAGTTCCTTTTGGAAGAAACTGCTTCCACGGGTTCTACTTTCTTAGGATGAGGTTTTGAAGTGGGCCCTGACATTGGCAGGATCTGAGGATTTCCCACTCAGATCAATAGGTTAAAAGAGTCCTAAGCAAACCCACCCCAATAATTCATCAGTTCATAAGCCATATGAATTCATAAGCCATAAGCCATGACAAATAATACCAACACCAATTTATATCAATATTTATATTAAAAAGCCAGTGCTCTGACAGATGAGCACAATTCAAAACACACTGAAGATGTCCCCCCGAATGGAGATGAAATGTCTGCAACCAAATCGCCAAGCTCGGAGATCAGACCAACAGCCAACTACCATCCCGAGCTAGTAATATTCAAACACATTTCACTGTATATTGGTAATCAGAAACAAATGGCCCTAGTTCTTATTTGATTGCTTATTAAATGACATTGTTAATTGCAAAATAAAATACCTGTTATTTCACTAGACGTGTTAATAGCTAATGGGATCATATATTAATCAGGAGTTATTGAATTATTAAAAATACAAATTGAAGAAAATGCCTCTCTACTTTCTTAAGACTGACTTCTAGCGAATTTCTTTGATACCTTTGAAATCCTATAATTCTGTGTATTTATTCTTTAAGTTTGAAGTCCTTTCCCTCCTGTCCACAAAACAAATGGGAGAAATGATGGTTGTTACTGATGCCTTCAGAGATGAATTCCTGGCTATACAGATTTTGGTGGAACTGGAGAAACGCCCTTCTACCTCTATCATGGATTTTATGATTGAATTTAATGCTGCAGCAAAACAGGTAATATTTTTCTATTTTAACTCTTTTGCTACCATGTTATTCTTGAGTTAGTTTATTTTTACTAACACTAGGCATCTTTTTGTTTGGTACAATGAATACTGAAAGATAACTATTTCAATAAAGTTCATTTTCTCTGTAGTTTTTGAACCTGGAAACAAGTTGTCACAGAATCAGAACAACAGAGTTGGAAGGGATCTTGTAGGTCATCTATTCCAACCCCCTACCCAAGCAGGAGACCCTACACCATTTCTGACAGATGGCAGTCCAGTTCTCTTCTTCAAAGCTTCCAGTGATGAAACTTCCACAACATCTGAAGACAAACTGTTCCATTGGTTGATTGGTCTCGCTGTCAGACAATTTCTCCTTATTTCCACATTGAATCTCTCCTTGATCAGTTTCCATCCATTATTCCTTGTCTGGCCTTCAGGTGCTTTGGAAAATAGGTTAACCCACTCCTCTCTGTAACAGCCCTTCAGATATTAGAACACTGCTATCATGTCTCCCCTGGTCCTTTTCTTCTCTAGACGAGCCATGCCCAGTTCCTGTAACCATTCTTCATATGTTTTAGCCTCCAGCTCCCTAATCATCTTTGTTGCTCTTCGCTGCACTTTTTCTAGAGTCTCAACATCTTTTTTATAGTGCGGAGACCAAAATTGGTTGCAGTATTCTAGGTGAGTCTTACTAAGGCTTTATAGAGTGGTATTAATCCTCGACTTATGACCATAATGGAGATTGCCTATTATAGTTACAAGTGAGAAACTTCCTGACAGTGAGAACATTAACCAGTAAAATGGCTTCCAGAAATTGAGGAACTCTGTCACTGTAGGTTTTTAAAAAGAGATTGGATATTTGTCTTGAGACCCTTCCTGAGCAAGGACTGGGACTAGGAGACCTCCAAAGTCCCTTCCAACTCTGTTACCCTGTATTCTAGCATTTTCAGATAAAGTTTCAGATTTTGGAAAGCTTTCTGACTGAAACCAGGATAGCTGCATCAAGAGGTATCTGCAGGAAAGATTTAATAAAAGTTAACACACAGACATAATCACTTGAGTTATATGCTGCATTATTATTATAATTTAACCACATTATGTTATCATATCATTATAATATATAATATAGTATTAGGTAAATGTATTATATAATTATTATAGAATAATATAATCATGTGTGCTGCATATTAAAAGGAGTCAGGACTTCAGTAGTGCACTCAGCTGCCCTGTCACTCCTAGTTCTGAATTTGAAATTTCCAAGAGAAATCATTATCACATTTTGAACATGCAAGTCAAGCAGGATCTTTCTTTCTCTGGCAGAAGCACCTGATTGTCCTCCCAGATCTCCGGATCCGTGACTTAATTTTCAGAATGGTCTTCAAGACGCTCAAGTTTGGCACCTTTTCTGCTGAGCAATATTCTTTTTGGTTTGGAACTCAACTCCAGCTGTTCCTGACAGCTTTATCACCCAGGGACCTGCAGCTGATCCCACTCGATGTAGATTGCCAGTCTCACCAGCACTTGTTAGTCCAAACTCATTTCTCTTTCCATGTCTATGAAACTTGGGCACCTCCTTATACCACCCTTCAGACTTCCTTCACACAGCATCTCAGATCATGTGTCACATTGTTTACTTTTGGTTTACTGTGATTTCTGAAATCAGCTACTATGACTTGTTTGTAGCCAACAATATGTGGTTTGTTGAACAAAGCAGAATGAAAACAGGCCATGACTTTGTGCAATGTATGCACCATGCCAGAACTGGGTCTGGAGAGATTGAAAGAACTGGAGGAAGAGCCAACCGTGACAAGGGTGGGAGGAAAGACATCTGTCCTGCAATTCTTATCTGCTTTCCTCTTTGCTGCTATTACACATTGTTTCAAGTGCTGTGCTATGTCAGGCTACCATTGGACTGGTCTG
The DNA here is from genome assembly GCA_039797435.1 of Crotalus adamanteus. Classification (NCBI taxonomy): domain Eukaryota; kingdom Metazoa; phylum Chordata; class Lepidosauria; order Squamata; family Viperidae; genus Crotalus; species Crotalus adamanteus. The sequence continues at coordinate 20,078,585 of CM077929.1, forward strand.
GAATCCACAATATGGGCAGAATGCAGCAGAAGCAGAAGTTATACTTAGCTTTAGAGCTGCTCCAGCTCTCTGTCTATACCTAGCCCAAGGCCTTGCTTGGTATTAGTATAAAATTAACAAAGTCTTCTTAGAATTCAGCCCAATTACTGTAATTCCATGCACACATCCTTGTTAATTTCTTAGAAGATTGATAAAGGTGGTTTGCTCTTGTGATCTTGCAAAAGTGGGGTTTTTTTTTTCTTCCTAAATCAGCCTATGAACTCCAGTCCAAAGACTAGCCAGGTCCAGTTCTTTTCAGGTGAGGTGTTGTAGATGGCCAATTAGCAAACCTTCCTTGTGGAGCATCCATATTGGGGAAGGATTGCTTCTTGGCAAGACTCCCTTGAAGATGTTGATTGGGCATTCTTTTAAAGACACCATTTTATGTTCTTTCTCCTCAATTATTAATGTCCTCCTGTATCATCAAATGATTTTTTTTAGCCCATAGAGTCATAAAGTCATAGAATGTATAATAGCAATAGCACTTATATACAATTTCACAGTGCTTTATAGCCCTCTCTAAGCAAGGTCAGCATATTGCCCCCAACAATCTGGGTCCTCATTTCACCGACCTTGAAAGGATGGAAGGCTGAGCCAACCTTGAGCTAGATAGTAGTTCAACCCCTTTTCAGTGCAGGAATCCTCTGTTTTTATGATTAAGATAAACAGCTTTGCAATCTGTTTATTAGTTTTTCATAATGAGAAATGGTACAGAGATTCCTTAAATCAATATGCGCATTCTGCTTGGTTTCTCTGTCTCAGGGTGAAGGCCATGGAGAAACCATATGATGTCTTAACAGCAGAACAGAAGGAAGCTATTCATGGGAGGATATTGACCTACCTGAAAATATATCAGGCAAGACAAGGTAGGGATGTAAGAACATCATAATGATGGGAACATTATAGCCTGGAAATGTTGGATTGGAACCTCTCCCTACCTTATACTGGTTTGGATTGTGAAAACCTGTTCAACTCAAGCAGAGGATGTGAAGTTGGGCAAGGCTGATTCAGCAGCCTTGATGGTGCAGTGGTTAGAATGCAGTATTGCAGGCAATCTCTGCCCACAGCTTGGAGTTTGATCTTGACAGACCTCAAGGTTGGCTCAGCCTTCCATCCTTCTGAGGTCAATAAAATAAGGACTCAAATTATCTGGGGAAATATGTTGACATTGTAAACCACCCAGATAGTGGTGTAAAGCAGTATGGGGTGACTTATAGATCTAAGTGCTATTACTAGTAGAATGCATTGCATCAGACAAAGAGTGCTTGTACTAAGGCAGAAAAGAATCTCTCTAAAATCTGGATTCCCAGGGACTTCATGGACAGGTCTTTAAAGCAGTTGTTTTGGCAACAATTTGGAAGTTTCCTATTGCCTTTGTCCAGGATATATTTTTCAACCTAGTCTGTAACCTTATGATTTTTTAGCGGTCTCACATCCTAATACTGAGCAGGTTTTACTGTATAATGCTTTGCTTTTTCAAAATCAGTGGTTCCAACTAGAGCTAGCTTGTTTATTTATCTATTTATCAAATTTATATGGCTGCCTATATGGCACAAGGTACAATAAAACCAACTATTAAAAGCAAATATAAAAACCAATTAAAACAAATAGTAAGCAGAAGTAAAAAATAGATTATGAAATGCTAAATCAGTATGTCATATGTGATGCCATGGTGCCCCCATGTCTGATGAAAAAGCCATCTTTGGAGGCCTTTCTGAAATGCCCTAAGGGTTGGGGCTGACCTCACCTCAGGGTAGGTGCCACAGGAGAAAAAGTTTGTCTTCTGGGGCGTGTCAGATGGAATTCCTCTTTAGCAGATGGCACCTGCAACATGCTCCTCCTGCTGTATCCCATTTTGGGGAAACAGGATTTACTGGAATTTAGGCCACTGGAGAGAGGAGGATTCCACAGAAAATTGGGCTTTGACTGGGGTCCTTTGTTACTAAATGAATGCCAGAACACCACATCCCAACCAGAAATTTCAAAAAAATATATTTCTTTTCATCCAACTGAATAAGAACAGATAAAGGAAATCCCCTCTTTACAAAATGTGAGGCAAGAGAGGCAAGAGAATGAAATAACAAACAACTGACAGAAATCTCAGAGGGAACTCCCATCTGACTTACCCTTCCACTAAGGAAACCTTCAATGGTCTCTGGGATTTCTAAAAAAATTGTACTCCAGCTTTATTCCTTCAAATACAATGATCTCATAAAGAGATCAGCACTGTAACTGCTGCTCTGGGCAAATTGGGGCACTGACTCCTCATCTTTGCTGCATTCTAGGTACTACCTGCTCTCCAGATGCCAACAGCACCCATTGGCTCCTAAGCAATTATGGCCGATTCAGTGCTCTCGCAAGCATTAAGGAGTTCTTGTCAGTGAATGTTAATTTTAATGCGGTGAGTGAATCTATGTAATTCTGAAGCTAGCAAGCAAACAAGAATCCCTTTCTCATCGCTTACACAAAAATTAGAGCATTGGATAGTTCTCCTGTTTGTCCTAGGCTGTCAAGGCCACTTTCTTGGGTTTATTTTTCCTACATTTGTCCTTCTGCTGAATTTATTTTGAGCATCTTGAATTTTCTAAGGAAAAGTGACAGCTGCTTCAGTACTTAGGGCATTGGTTCAGTCTAGTGTTGTCAGGACTAGGTATTGCAAACCATTCCCCATGGTTCCAGGTAAGTATTGCAAATCAGGCACTCAAACCCTGAGCTTCAGCTCTTCCCAGACAAAAGTGTCCCCTCTTTTTCTTCTGGAACAAAGCCTTATTCAAAAGACCCAGCTGGGAAACTAAATATAATTTTGTAAACTTTATCATACATTGCCTATCCTTGACAAAATCCCAAGCAATCCACCAATCACAGGCCTAAAAATCATTGTCATTATCATTTGCAGCAACAAAATGTGCATTTTGATTTCCTTTGATACAGAGGCATCCCCACAGGATGGTGGTAAAAAAGTCAGGATTGAAGCCCAACCGAAAACATTTATAGAAAATGTCATCTTGCTTTTTTGACCCCATTTCCTTTCATCTTCCGGGGTGGAGCTTGCAACACAAGATCACAACAATGCTTGCAGTAAAATCCTATAGATGCTGCTGACCTTTTTGGATTCATTGTAATTTGAATGAAATCATGTCATACTGGAACAAGCATTATGGATTGATTCAATATACATCCTTTCCAAAACACAATGCGGTAGCAGTTTTGGTAGGGCCTTGGAGGGGGGAATATAACTATCTACTTGAGGCCTGGAAGGGACTCTGATTTGGGGTCATGTATGTGCAGATGTTGTGGTCAATTACGTATCAGATATCTGGAGAAATATCAGAGTATGGGGAAGAGAGTGAATTGTGCTTAGCCATTTCCGATTGTCTCACCAGTCTCCAGAAGGAGAAAGCTTCAAATTTTCTTTGAATCAGTTGCATCTTCTAGCAACTTTATGATTATGTACATATAGTTTTGGAAGTGATTTCCCCCTGCCTTTTAGTAAGATAGGTTTTTCAAATGAGCATGGCCTGTAGCCCTGGGATTCCTTGAAAGTTTCTCACCCAAATATGTCAGACCCTGCTAAGACATATGAGGCCAGCAAAAATAAGCTAAGGACCTCCATCTTGCTGGGTGCAACTTTTGATGACTTCATAGACCCAGTGTCATGGTTCCGAAAGAAGAAGCTCTTCAAAGAACTCTGATTGTTTACCTTAAAGAATCTTTAATTTGCAACATAGCTTTGGCACCTACATAGAGAAGCCAAAATCTAAATTCTCCTCCCCCAGGCACATAGTAACAAAGCATAACTCACTCCTTCTTTAACAGTCATTAATCACATTCTCCAATTAGTTTGAAGTGTGAACTTTCCCTCCCATTATCTCCTCTTATTACAACTAACCTTGAAGAATTCTACTGAGATATTGTTATAGCTAACTAGTCCCCAAGCACATTCTTCCCCCCTCCCTTCCAGCAACGTCTAATTTTAATTCTAAAAGTAACACACAGGTTAAATAGAAAATGTCTGCATCTTCATATATTGTCAAGAACATCCGATGTTAGCAGCATTGACACCCAGTCAGATAGAGTTCGTGGCATGAGGTACATAAAGTTCCTTCTTCTTGGATGGTTTTTTTTTTCAGCTTTCCAATCTAACTTACAGCCTTGAGATGTCCTGTTCCCCACCCAAGTATTAACCATGTCTTACTTTGCTTAGCTTATTAGGATTAGTCAAAATCAGGTTGGTTCTGCCAACAAAATTGCAATCACATCACGAATAGGTCTGTTTGGGAGATTATAAAATCATAGGGCTGGAAGAAACCTTGGAGGTCTTCTACTCCAACCTCCCACTCAAAGCAGGAGCCTTACACTTAAATGGTTGTGGAGCACCCACAACTCCAGGAGGCAAGCTATTCCATTGATTAATTGTTCTCACTATCAGTAATTTTCTCCTTTTTTCTAGACTGGATCTCTCTTTAACAAGCTTCCATCCATTACTTACTGTCCTGCCCTCAGGTGCTTTAGAGAATAAGTCAATTGCCTCTTCTTTGTGATAGCTCCTCAAGTATTGGAAGACAGTTATCATGTTCCCCTTAATCATTCTCTTCAAAGGAGAGAACTTAGTTCCCTCAATTGTTCATCATACATTTTAGCCTCCAGGCCCCTTATCATTGTTGTTTCTTTTCAGAGACTCTTTCCAGAGTCTCAACATCTTTTTTGTATCGTGACCAAAACTGGATGCAGTATTCCAAGTGTGGTCTCACCAGTGTGATATAAAACAGTACTATTACTTCTTGTGATTTTGATGCTATCCCTCTAAAGATGCAGCTCAGGACTGCATTTTTTTTTGGCAGCTGCATCACATTACTGTCTCATATTTAAGTGGTGGTCCACTATGACACCTATATATATCTCACAATCACTGCTGTCAAGCCAGATACCACCTATTCTGTACCTATGCATTTGGTTTTTCTTGCCTAAGTACAGGCCTTACTTTTCTCAGCATGGAATCACATCTTGTTAGATTGATTATATTCTATTGCCTATTGAGCAATGATCTCAACTTATAAATTTAATTGCAAGGAACTCAAAATAATGAAAATAAGGTTTAAAAACAAATCATAAATCATAAATCGTGACAGCTAGTTTACTTTAAAAAAATATCAGGGATGGGCCATGCAGACTTGGCAGGAAGAGTTAGAGAATGCTGTTCCAGAAGTTTTGTTAAGCATGACTGAAGCATGTTGAGAAGAGGGTACATATAACCAGCACAATGTACATTTTCAGGTTACAGTCCTGGCAAAACTGTCTGCAAGCCAGCTGGCTGAATTAGTCATAACTCTGGAAGCCTGGAATGATGGGAACCTTCTGATGGAGATCATGAGCCACTTGGAGACCATGGCAGATCTAGCCAAATTCCTTGACCAGCTGAATAAGTTTGCTGCGGTACATGAATTTTCTTTAAGGGGTTTGGAAAAGAGGGAGAAAAAAAAAACTTGGGAAAAGAGGAACAAAACAAATTTCTGCCAGATGCTGCTGTTCAAATAGTTAACACAAACAAAGATAGAATCTAAAGGAGATGTGCCCAATTTTAAACATTTCATATTTATTTGTTAAATTTATTTGCTGCCTGCTTTACCGTGGGGCTGCTCTAGGTGACTTAACAACAATAAAAACAGAGAAATGAAAAGAAATGCAAACATAACAGTAGCAAAGCAATGGAACAATAGAATAAACAAGAAAAATAAAATATGAGAATATGGCAATATGAGAATAAAGATGAGTGGACGGGGAAGCAAGGAGCAAGTGGGCTTTGCTATTAATCTAGTAGCCACCTTCAGTGTGGTACTCCCCTACTGGGTTCCCAGGCAACCATCAAAGCCACCTCTATTCTAAATATTCTATTTATAGTATATTTCTTATATTTATTTATAGAATATTATATTCTAGAAATTAATATTCTATAAATATTCTAATTTGTTAAGTATTCATGTTCAGTTTTTCTATTCAAAATACTTACATATATAAAGATTATTCTTTAGGAAATGTATAATTTATATAGCACAAGAAAAAAAAGAACTGATTTCAATACAGCAATCCTAAATTGAAGAGGACTCGGTGTTGTCAATATTTGGTAGACAATGGTAGTTGCTAAAAAGAAAAAAGCATTCCTCCCCCAAATAATATTTTGCAGCCATGACAGATGATTCCTCATCTAAAAGGAATGTAAAGCTCACTGTCTGAAGAAGAGGGTGTCAGAAATGAGGGCAGAGAGGGAGTTGATCTACTTACTAAATTGGGGGGGGGGGGTGTCTCTTGACAGATGGAATTGCAGAGCAGTGACAATTCTGATTTGATTCTGGGCATTGCATTGCGAAAATTAGCTGTCAACTTCGCAAAGTTCAAACCCAGGGATTTCACCTACTGGTTCCAGTCTGCATTCCAAAATGTGCTGCATGCTGTGAACAGAAGCCAGATGGTCACCCTCCCACTCAGGATATCTTGTGACTCCTATCAACAAATGTGAGTATGTCTCCCATGCATTGAAGCTGTTTCTCTCCTATTAAAAAAAACACCTATGGCAAGCAAATGCTGTTACTGGCCACTGAAAGAAACAGTCCCACAAATGGTCAATGAGACAGGCAGATATTATTCTATCTGATGTGCTCAACTGATTGGAAGGAAGTCTGTGAAATTTAAGTATTTGCCCAATCTTTAGAGAGATTCATCCATTAAAAGTATACATTTCACTGATAGTGTACACAAAGAATGCTAACCTGTTTATCAAATTAAACTATTTTCTGGGCTTACTTCAGGAAGCAAATAACTAAATAACCTTGCTAAGACATAACCTTTTCCTCTGAAACTAGTCAAGAATGAAACCACACTTAGTATGTTGTGCAAATGCAGCTTTGAGCTTTTTAGTTGACCTAGTCAACTAAAATATTAGAAAACATGTTGAAATAATCAGTCATTGATTCTTTGCCATGGAGAAGATGTTGCAGAGATGTTGCCTTTTGAAAATTGTGTAGCCATAGCTATCCTCAAGTGAATGCTCCAACGCTGGAAGTTTTTAAGAAGAGACTGGACAGCCATTTGTCTGAAATGGTGTAGGGTTCCTGCCTGAGCAGGGGGTTGGACTAGATGATCTCCAAGGTCCCTTCCATCACCATCATCATCATTATTATTATTGTGGATCATCACACAGTCAGCCAGATGTTCAGACTGGATTTGGCATTTTGTCTACCTATCGAGTCCTTACCCAGGACCTGGGATAGGCAGATGTGGATGTTTGATGGTATTACAGGTATCGTCGCAGGATGGAAGCAGTTCCTAGCAAGGCTGCTTTTTGCAATTGACTAATAGCAAATTTGTCAATGCCAATGGTGTTCAAATGGTGCTCCAGTTGTTTTGGGATTGCACCCAAGGAGCCTATCACTATTGGTACTACCCTTCCTTGCTTTTGCCACTGTCTTTCTATTTCTATTTGTAGGTCTTTGTATTTTGTTATCTTCACAAGTTCTTTCATCTATTCTGCTGTCTCCAGGCACTGCCACGTCCACTACCCAGACTTTTTTGTCTTTCTTATCGACAATTATTAAGTCTGGGGTGTTATGTTGCAGGTGCTTGTCTGTTTGAATTCTGAAGTCCCAGAGCAGTTTAATTTTATCATTTTCTATGACTTTCTCTATTTTATGATCCCACCAGTTTTTGCTTACAGGCAAATGATATTTTTTGCAGATCTTCCAATGCACCATTGTTGCTACTTTGTCATGCCGCTGCTTGTAGTCAGTCTGTGCAATCTTCTTGCAGCAGCTTACCAGGTGGTCCACTGTTTCTTCAACTTCTTTGCATAGGCGGCACTTACTGTCTGTTGCTGTCTTCTCAATTTTGACTTTATATGCATTTGTCCTTAAGGCTTGGTCTTGTGCAGCCAGAATTAGACCCTCTTAGCCATTGCCAGGTCTTATTATCTGCTTTCCCAGCTATTTTTTTCATGTATTGGCCATGTAGTGCTTTGTTTTCCCATGCCTCTATTCTGTTCTTCATTTGGTCTTTCTTGTAGGCCAGTTTGGTCTCTCCAGTAGTCAGTAAGCCTTCCTGATATACTAATTTCAGTGCATCTTCATCATTGTTCTTCAGATATTCTTCCAAAGCAATTTTTTCTTCTTCAACCATCTGATGTACTTGTACCATTCCACGCCCACCTATTTGCCTTGGTAGATAAAGTCTGTCAATGTCACTGCGTGGATGAAGGGCGTGATTCATTGTCATTATTTTTCTAGTCTGCATATCCATTGCTTTTAGTTCTGTTTGAGTCCAGTCCACTATTCCAGCTGTGTACCTAATGACTGGGATTGCCCAGGTGTTGATTGTCTTTATGGTATTTCCTCCATTGAGTTTGGACTTTAAGATCTTCTTCACTCTCTTGATGTATTCACCTCTAACCTTTTTCTTGACTTCAGTGTGCTTGATGTTGTCAGCTTGAAGGATACCCAAGTATTTGTAGTACTCTTCCTCATCCAGACTCCTAATGTTATTTTCGTGGGGCATCTTGATTCCTTCAGTTTTCACTATTTTTCCTTGTTTGATAGCAAGTGTGGCACATTTGTCCAAGCCAAACTCCATTACAATATCTTGGCTATATATACGGACAGTGTTGAGCAGCGATTCTATTTCAGATGATGTTTTTCCATACAGTTTCAGATCATCCATGTAAAGGAGATGGGGTAGTCTGGCAGATGTTTTTGATGTTTGATAGCCATGTCCTGAGTTATTCAGTATTGTTGACAGAGGAAACAGTGCAATGACAAATAGTAATGGTGATAATGAATCTCCTTGAAATATTCCTCTCTTGATATTAACCTCTCCCAGTCTCTCACCATTGATCTGCAACTGTGTCTTCCATTGTGCCATCGATCTTTGCACAAATTTTCTGATGTTTCTACTTACTCCTGTTATTTCTAGGCACTTGATTATCCAGTCATGTGGCAGAGAGTTAAATGCCTTTTTGTAGTCAATCCATGCCACATTCAGGTTGGTCTTCCTTTTCTTGCAGTTTTCCAAGATCATTTTGTCTATTAGGAGTTGATCTTTTGTTCCTCTGCTATTGGGGCGGTTTCCTTTCTGCTCAGGTGGAGATTGTTTTCAACTAGATGCTGTTGTACTGCATCAGCTACCACACCAGTTAATAATTTGAAAGTTGTTGGTAAGCAGGTAATTGGCCTGTAGTTACCTGGTGTTGCCCCTTTTGCTGGATTTTTCATTATTAGGTAGGTTTTCCCAGTTGTTAGCCACTTTTCAATTTCTCCTCCTTGTAGTATATTGTTGAACTGCTTGGCAATGAGTGGGTGTATAACAATTAGATGTTTCAACCAAAACCCATGCAGTTCATCTTTACCTGGTGCTGACCAATTTTTGATTTTCTTTGCTCTTTTTTCTACCATTTTTGTTGTTATTACTAATTCTTTCATTTCAACTTCTGTTTTATTTGCATCCACCTCTTTTAACCAAGCCGCATCCTTGTTGTATTTCTTTGGGTTATCCCATATCTGCTTCCAGAACTGCACTGTTTCTTCCATGTCAGGTACTGACTGATTCCTTGCAGTTTCTCCATTGATGGATTGGTAGAAACGCTTCTGATTGGATTGAAATTGGAGGTTCTGCCTATAGTTTGCAATTCGAGCTTCATATCTACTGATTTTGCTGACTATAGCTGTTATTTGTTGCTTTATTATTTCCAGTGCTTCCTTGATCTTCCTTGTTTCTAAGTGGTATTTCTTGATTAGATATTCTTTGGTCTTCTTGTTCTTCAGCTTCTTTTCTTTCATCTGTTCTAGCTTGCTTGCATGTGATCTTAACTTGCTGATCTTATTTTCTAGTCTAACCTTCCATTTTTCTGGTGCACTGTTTGTTTGTTGATTTTGCATCCCAGCTGTGCTGTACATTAGTTGGTTTGTTTCTTGCAGTGAATTGGTGCTTATACTTTGTTTATTTATTTATTTATTTACAAATATTTATATGCCGCCCAATCCCAAAGGACTCAGGGCGGCGTACAAAGTTAAAAACAGTCATAAAACAATAAAATAATCCAGTCATACCACGAGTCCGATCATATCCCGGCCCCCCGGGGACATCAGCCCCAGGCCTGCCGGAACAGGAGAGTTTTAACGGCTTTCTTAAAGGCCGGCAGGGTGGGAGTAGTTCGAACCTATTGCAGTATTTGCATCTTTTAATACTTGTGCTAGCTGTTTCTTTGAAACAAGCTTCAATGCAGGCAGCCTTATTCTGTTGTTTTTGTGCTGTTCTAGATGCTCAGTTATTCTTTGTTTCAATTCTTTTATTTCTTTAGTTATAGGGTTTTGTTCTTTCTGAGGAAGAGGTGCCTGGTTTCCAAATGTGAACAGTTGTATATCTTTACTGGATTCTTTCACTGCCAACTCCCCCTGGTTTGCTTCTACATTCTGAATTACTTCTTGTAAGGCTTTGATTTCTTAGCCCTGGGTAAACCTTTGCAGTTCGTCCAATTCTGTTTCTGTGAATACTTTATTTCGTATTATAAATCGGCGTTGATCTGCTAGTCTCTGTTCTGTTATTTCTGATTCTGGATGTTGTTCTTTCCAGAACTGGTGCATGCGTTTTAGATATCCTTTTCTTGTTGGACTTGATCTGTAGTAACAGATCATTATTTCTTTGTTTTCCATCACTGTGTATCTGCGACGGGTAAACACCTTTTCTTCCAGTAGTTCTGCAGCTGCTGGCCCTGGTTGCTCAGCCAACAGTCCTGAGTCCTGTAACCCATTTTTCACCAGATATCCAGGAACTCCAATATCTAGCGCGGACCTTGTTAACCCGGGCGACATCCGAGCTGGTATGGCATTCTGAAATTTACGTCTCACCATATTTTTTATGGGAGAGACACTCTTTGTCTGACTCCTCTGATGAGACCTGTCCAGTATGGTTGAATCTCTGGCATAGCTCTCATCTTTCTCAGAGTACACAAGCCCCACAACCACTGGGGGTTTATTATTATTATTATTATTATTGTTGTTATTGTTATTATTATTATTAACCATCGCACAGTCAGCCAGATGTTCAGACTGGATTTGGCATTTTGTCTACCTATCGAGTCCTTACCCAGGACCTGGATAGGCAGATGTGGATGTTTGATGGTATTACAGATATTGTCGCAGGATGGAAGCAGTTCCTAGTAAGGCTGCTTTTTGCAATTGACTAATAGCGAATTTGTCAATGCCAATGGTGTTCAAGTGGTGCTCCAGTTGTTTTGGGATTGCACCCAAGGTGCCTATTACTATTGGTACTACTCTTGCTTGCTTTTGCCACAATTTTTCTATTTCTATTTGTAGGTCTTTGTATTTTGTTATCTTCTTCAGTTCTTTCTCGTCTATTCTGCTGTCTCCAGGCACTGCCATGTCCACTATGCAGACTTTTTTGTCTTTCTTATCGACAATTGTTAAGTCTGGAGTGTGCTTGTCTAGTCCCTTGGTCTCTTTCTTCAATTTTCCTGCTCTTAGCCATTGCCAGGTCTTGTTATTATCTGCTTTCCCAGCTATTTTTTAATGTATTGGCCAGGTAGTGCTTTGTCTTCCCATGCCTCTGTTCTGTTCTTCATTTGGTCTTTCTTGTAGGCAAGTTTGTCCAAGCCAAACTCCATTACAATATCTTGGCTATATATACGGACAGTGTTGAGCAGCGATTCTATTTCAGATGATGTTTTTCCATACAGCTTCAGATCATCCATGTAAAGGAGGTGGGATAGTCTGGCAGATGTTTTTAATGTTTGATAGCCACGTCCTCAGTTATTCAGTATTGTTGACAGAGGAAACAGTGCAATAACAAATAGTTATTATTATTATTATTATTATTATTATTATTATTAGTAGTAGTAGTAGTAGTAGTAGTAGTAGTAGTAGTAGTAGTAGTAGTACAGGATGGAAAACAATCAGGAAGATCAGAACTGCAAATTAGACTGAGAAGTTGAAGAACTGCCCCCAAAAAAGGCAAACCAAACCAGTTCTATACTGTTGCCAGACAGCCTCCCTAGATGCATGCATGAAGTTATTAGAGAAAACAACAGCAAAGCTCTTCAATATTGCTGTCACAAAACTGCTTGGTTGTGTCCATAAAGTTAGAGATCAAGCCTGAGTTAGCAGAGTGTTTGCCTTTCTTTACCTGGTCAAATGATTATATCTCCTAGACTGAAGGGTTTTGACAACATCTATTCCAACATCCCAGCTGAAAATGCTGCAAACATTTTTGGATTCATCAAAGCATTTTTGATGTCAAAAGTCAAATCAGGTAACTATACCTTAAAGAGATTCAACTCTAGTCTTTACTGTTTAAGCATGCAAAACAGACTGTGTTTATGTGGCTAAAGAGATCCTAATCATTAATCATGAATTCATCCAGGATGCAAAATACCTGACACAGTACTTAGGAAAAAAATCAGAATCAACCATGAAAAATGTTGCTGTAAAAAAGGGAAACAGAATTTTAGGCTGATCAAGAGAAATTCAGTTTCCAAACCCAGTGAACTGCATAGTTGTGGTAGGAAGGCAGAGACAGATGGGGTTGTCAGAGAGGACCTCCTCCCTCAGTTAAAAAAGTCTCTCATTCATGGAAAGATCCATATCAAAGCTTTTGGGTGAGCCTGGGATTGAAAAGAAAAGATGCTGTTTATGTTCAACTTGATTTAAAACCATTAAAAGGAATCAAAACCTGGGTTTCATTCCCTTTTCGGATTGCACATATTTAAAGACAGAAAAAAATGGTAAGGGATCAGCTCTTTCTTGACTTTAATACCCTTGGTCAAAGTCAGCAGGTTTTAAAGATATTAATGCTGCTTTCTCCCATTTTGGTGACCTCCAGATACACAGAATTAAAATCTCCATGATTCCCAGCCTTTTCAAAATAATCAGTGGTTGAAAATGATTCTCCAATGAATCTAGCAAACATCCAACTGAGAAAGGTGCTTGTTCTGGGGTTTGCTAGAAATGTACCGTATATTCCGGCATATAAGACGACTTTTGAGAGCGTCAAAACAGCCTCCGAACTCGGGGGTCGTCTTATACACCGAGTCGTCTTATACGCCGGAAATAAGGTAGTTTCTGGCATATAAGACGACTTTCTAGGCATGCGACTCGGCGTTGATCATCTTATATGCCAGAAATAATGTAGTTTCTCGCATATAATACGACTTGCTAGGCATATGCAACTCGGCATCAATCGTCTTATACGCCGGAAATACTGGTAGTTTCCGGCGTATAAGACATATGCGACTCGGCGGTGATTGTCTTGCGACTCAGCGGCGATTGTCTTGCAACCCGGCGTCGAACTAGGGGGTCGCATTATACACCAGGTCGCCCTATATGCCAGAATATATGGGTATATGGTGTTTGAAATTCAGATTGCCTATAAAATGAAAGTTTTAAAATAAGTACGGGAGATGATGAGTTTAAATCATTTGGTAAACTACTATGGAATAAATTATTCTGGACATGATTCCTAAAAACAATATAGTAAAATAGCTTCTGTCTCTTGGTCACACTAAATTTCCAAAGAAAACAGCTAGTGTAACTGAGATGGTTAAGCTATTTGGGGAGACTTGAGTTCACTAGTCCAGCCACTGTCTCTCAGCACAAACTACCACACACAAAATAGTTGTAGCGGGGGCTGGGGGGGGATAAAAAAAACTGGAGGACAGTGCCCTGTATTTCACCTTGAGTGCCATAGGAAAAACAGGATAATAACTAGGCACATGCTAATTATTGCAAATTCAGAACAGTTGTTTTGAGTTTGAAATGGATTGCTCCTTGAAACATTTCCAAAATGCTAGGATTGGCTATGAACTCGAAATGCTTCAAATTTTGCATACCAAAACCAGTAATGCATCTGTTACTTTTATCCTCTGGGGGCACCTTTCTTTCACATGGGAAGCTTACTAGGCTCACCCAGCAAATTAATCCATGATCTACTTCTTTATGATTTAGCAAATGAGTTGCAACTCATTAAACTAGAAGCCATGTCTTAGAAGCTACAGTGACTGGGTTCATAAAACTTACCAGGCCATGAACAAGAATTCAGCTACAGAGACCTTCCTTCTGATCCAAACTGAAGTCTGTCTGGGGAAAGTTAGCCCTGTTATTGCCTTCTCCAACTATGACCTGATTCTCTCCCCTGAGACAAAGGAAGTAATATGGCAGGAGACTTCTCCTTAGCCCAGCACAACTAGTAGGGCCATCATTGTTGGAAACAGGTTTTTAGACAATTTAGCAGGACACAATTGATCTTCTCTATCTCTCAAGGCTTGGCCTGTGGACATCCTACCCAGAGCTTTCGGGACTGGCTACAAATCAACCTTGGGAACTTCAGCCAATATGCTGAATATCATGATTTGCTGAGCTGGAACCTGTATTTTGATGGAGTGAGTAGACATAATTTAAAATGATCACAGCTAACCTTGTTGCAAAACTTACTCTACACAAAGAAAAAAGGAGGACCATGTAAGTCTTGCAGGCTGCTAAGTTATTAGGAATTCTCCTTCTTCCCCTTATTATCATCTCCATGCTGCTCAAAACCAATGGGTAAAAGCTTTATCCAGACAGAGATCCAAACTTGGAATAAGGAAGAATTTCTTGATAATAACTAGTGGTGCAACAATTGTGCCTCCTAGAAGTACTCATGTTTTCAAGCAATTCATGATCATTTGCTCTGGGTCCTTTTCCTCCCCTTCTAGATGGCTGTCTTAAAATATTTGTCTCCATCACAACTTGCATCATTCACTCTGGAATCCGGAGTCATCATCAACAAAGAGCACATGTGCCAGATCCTTGCAAAATTGAAGAACAAACCATTGACAGACATTTATGAATATTTGGATCAATTCAACACAGTGGCCCAGAAGGTATGACATTTGAACAATGCAGGTAATCCTCAGGTTATGATGGCAGTTGGAACAGGAATTTCCATCACTAAAGCATCACATTGTGGGACTACAGTCCTGCAGGACCATGGGGGTCATTACGCAGGAAGAGGTAGAAGTCCCACACAAGCAGGTGGATGGGGTATGGGTGCCACAAGCAAGTGCTATGCAACATGAGTGGGAGCAGGAAGCTGGCGGGGAACATGAGAAATTGCCATCACATGATGGTGGGATGCTGTAATGTCATAATTACAAACAGAGCACCAGAGATACTGCAACAACCAGAACTCCAAAGACCAGTTCTATTTACATACTCAAACAAGATCTTCTTTTCCCCAGCCCAAACCAACTTCTCGTTTCCTGCTGTTCTTAGTTCTTCCTCAAGCACTTAGAATTATTTCAGCTTTCCAAATGCCTGAACTGAGCAAGAGAAGCAGAATTGGATCAGCAATCAGTTATTTACATCAAGTTTTAAACAAATCCTAATAATTAAATGGTGGTTCTATTTTCTCTTTTTAAATGCACAGCTTGGAATAACATCCCTGAAAGATGAAGGCATACAAAAGCAAATGCTTGTGCAGTTTCTTGAGGGAACTGAGGGCACATTCTCAACATTTGCTCCTGAAAACTGGACCCATTTGCTGTCAACAAGACTGGGCCTCCTTTTGCCAAGCATTAGTGAAAAGGAATCTCAAGGGATCTTGTCTTATGTTTCTAGTTGTGATAGCCTCAGAGCTGTGTGAGTATAAAGCAAAAGGCAAAAGAAGATGACAATCCACTTCGGGGATATTTGGAGGGGGGATCAGAGAAGTTAAGGACCACACCATCTAAGTATCTGTATCAAAGTACTGAGATAGACCAATTGGCCCAAAGATCCCCGTTCTCTAGTGAACGGGAATGGGGCAGAAATTTCCTCTAATTTGAGGTTTTGTACTAGTTATTATACAATTTGTATCATTTGTGCAATGACATTACATAATGTCGTTATGGCTTATACCTAAGTAGACTGCTATCGTAGTTCTTTTACAGCTTCTTTGGTTACCGCTTTGTTTTTAAACCTCTATGTTACATTTCTTGAGCCACTGTAAAACATCCTCAGTATCAAGTGGATATTTGTGACACCATATTTCTTGTGTCCAGGGTATCCTCTGTCGGCCAAGTTTATCCTTCTATTCCACTGGCCAATCGAAAAGGCATTTACGATACTTTATTTGCTTTCCTCGACACCCAGCACAAAATCACAGGTAATTGCCATCATATGGATTTTGCAGGTCTGCAGTGAAAATTACAAGGAAGAGATATGAGATACAGCCAACCAATCAGCAGGGCCTATGCTCATTCTACTGATGCAAGCAGGCACCAATGCTCTTTATGCAATACTCCTATAAGAAGGGAATGGCAAACTATTCCAATAGTGTTGCCAAGATTACTGTTTGGATGTGTCCATGAAGTCATGAAGAGTTGATTCAGCTTAATGGAAACTTAATTTTTTTATAGAAAAAAAACCATGTTTGGTTTGCACATGATATCAAGAGTGTCAAGATTGATTATTATTCCTTATAGAAAGCCAACCTAAAAAAAAATGACGCTCCAGTTGGATATCTACTTAGAATGTATTTTTCTATCCTTTGACATGACAGGATCTGCATGTTCTTCTCACACCAAGAGTACAGAGTCCTGGCTGCAAGACCACCTTGGGCCATTTGTCAAACAAACTTCTTATGAAGATTTGACCAAGTTGCTGGCCAGCTTCAGTGCGGTACTATAGCCGAAATATTTCACTCTCTTGTCCAGCTTTCATCCTATCCTCTCACATACTTTTTTGTTATGTGCTTCTAACCATGTTTTGCTGCTCATCTGCACATTGATTCTTAATTTAGGATAACAGAATAACAGAGTTGGAAGGGATCTTGAGGTCTTCTAGTCTAATCCCCTGCTCAAGCAGGAAACCTTATACCATTTCAAACAAATGGTTGTCCAATCCCTTCTTTAAAACCTCCAGTGTTGGAGCACCCACAACTTCTGGAGGCATCATTCCATTGATCAATTGTTCTGTCAGGAAATTTCTTCTAGGTTGGTTCTGATAGAACAAATACACCCAAAAATACTAATGATAGTAACATTTGAGAAGCTTCCTTTCACTTCTATTCTTAGATATCATAGAACGAGTATACCACGGAATAGTAAAAACTTTGAAGAAAGTCTATTACAAAAATTGTCCTTAAACATGCTTACAATGCCAGGTTTTATTCTCTCAACAACTGGATAAGCTCAAACAATGGATAGTCTCCAGAATTTGATTCACAAAAATGCCAGGCAAAAGGGCAAAACTTATTGCCCTTTTCCCCACTCCCCCCCCCCCCTTTGGAATGCTCATCCTGGTGCTGGGATAATTAACAAGAAGGCAATTCATGTTCCTATTGACACTCATTGGAAAGGAAAGGATTGCAAGTAAGAGGAATTCGTGAGCACTGGTATTTTGTCTGGTGCACTTGAAACTGGAAGCACATCAGTTTCAGGACTGAGCTTATGAATTTGCATTAGCACTTATTAGAAAAGTGCTCTGCTATGAAAGGCAGCTCAATATGGAAAAGCTTGTTTATGAGGGATGAAAAAAAATGCTTCAGGCACAGGACATCACGGGTATCTGTGGGTGGATCAAAATCTGCAAGATGGTGGGCATTTTGTTATGATTGAAGATCTAATCCTTTTCTATGAAAAAAGAATGGAAAGGGAATGGGTCTTAAATCACAACCTAGCACCTGCCATCTTCCGTATTTTTACCCTCCTTTTGTACATTCTTGCTTTCAAAGGTTTTGGATTCTTCTTGACAAATCCATTCTTTTTTTGAAAAAATAAATTTATTACTTCACATAATTTACATAATATAATATACATACATACATACATACATACATACATACATACATACATACATACATATGAAGTAGCCATTAGATATCATATTTAAATGAAAGAGGGCAAAGAACTACATTGCCCATGCCAAAATTATTCCACCTGCAAGGCAGACTTAGGGACAGAGTGGGTTTCCAATTTCACCTAAATTCTACCTCGCTCTTCTGATGACCTCATCACTAGTCATGTTACTTGCCTCACTTGTTCAAGCTACAGACAGCCATGGTATGGCTGGTAATCTGCATTTGGACTCTAACCTTTGAGAAGCTTCCTTTCACTTCTATTCTATCCATTTTAGTCCTCCAAGAAAGGAGGACTCCAAGAGCCCTTTCTGGCCTTTTGTAGCAAGAGGCTTTGAGCTGAAAAAAGAAACTGTAACCTGTCTATGGAGATTCTCAGTCATCTAGGTCACAGTTGTCCCAAAGGTGCTTTTTCAGGAGGCAACTGGACTTTCTTGGTTTTATTTGCCTCTCATCCAAGAAGCTTCTTCAGCTCTGATTGGATGGTGGGGAATGGAAGGATTTATATTCCTTGCAGACATTTATCATATATTTACAGTTGCATTCATTTGCATTCTTTTAGAGTCATAAACATTTTAGAGAGTCAATGAATACTTTTTGAATGGTGCTGGAGTATGAATGGATTTCCAGAAAACATTGCAGACTACAGGAACCATATGCGCTTCAGTTTAATTCAGACAACACAGACTCATTCCCAACAGCCTGCATCTGTCTTCAACACTGAAGGGACACAGGGCAAAAAACATCCTGCAACCAAGAAGGCTCCACACATTTGCACCACTCAGGTGACCTGAGGACAAAGATAAACCTCCAAATGGCTTCACATAATTTACATAATATAATATACATACATATATTTGCATCTAAAAAATGCAAATGACCAAATCCTTCCATTCCCCATCATCCACTCAGAGCTGAAGAAGCTTCTTGGATGAGCAGCTAAACTTCTTCAAAGAAAAACAAGGAAGTCCAGTTGCCTCCTGAAAAAGCACCTTTGGGGAAACTAATATAGATTCGTCAATCTTTCAGACCTCCATATGTTCTACAACAGTGGCCTGAGATGTCTTTTTCTAGGCTTAGTTTCTCTATGATTAGGGTGGGACAGAACAGATCAAGCTCTAGATTTTGGCTCACTTTGGCAAAGCAAAGAAGGAACATTCATGCTTGTTTGTTCCCCTCAAAAGTCAAAACCAAAGACAGAAAGGCTGGAGAACATCTTGGTTGGCTTTAGCCCACCAAAACTAAGAGATATTCAAGTCTAATGACAGCATTTTAGGGAACGTGAAAAAAAAAACCCAATTGTTACTCCAAGCATTAGATCTTGAAGCTTCTTCTTCACTAGATTAGCAGGAGAACATGAGAATTAACAAGACTGATCTGATGCAGCAGATGGCAAACTATCTCACTGTCACATCTCAGGTCACAAGCACATATTTAATCAAACTTGAGAAATGTTAACATGTTCTTTCTGTTAGAATGTTCTTTCTAACCAAAGAATGAGCTGATATTTCTTTAAAAAGAAAATTAACAGATTAAAACTCTATTTAGAAAGGTAATTTTTAGGTCCAGAATTGAGCTTTTCACTTCTGACTGTCTTTTGCTTGAGTCATGATGGAGGGAATTAGTTTTTTTTTTTAAAAAAAAATCGAAGTCTTATCTTTAAATGAAAGTTGGGTATATGCGCACAATATAATCTTCAGAAAGGAATAAGCTGCAACATCACATTCAACAAAAATGAAGACATCAATAGTACAGTAATAAAAGAAATTTTCCCTCAAAAAACTATATTTGTTTATCATGTATTTATCATATATTTACAGTTTGAAATCAAGGATAATCTCACCTCTATCCAACTTGCTCACGTCTTTTTTGGCTCTAACATCCTGCATAATCCTGATATGGTCCGTGCACTTCTGATGCCTTTAGAGAACAGGTCTCTGGAAGAGACTTCTGCTTTTGTGTCAGAGTTTGTCCTCATTGCATCACAGGTAAGTTGTCTTTAATCAGCTTTGTCATCAAAACATATTGCCTACAGGGATTCAATACTGCAGCCTTTAGGCCCCTTATCATCATTGTTGCTTTTCTTTGCACTCTTTGCAATGATTCCCCTATGCAACTTTCTAAGTAGCATCTTAAACCTCAGGCCAGAGCAGTTTCATTTCATGTGGTCCCCAGTCTGATTTCAGAAGTCATTTGCAAGGGATCAATCCAGATGCAGAAGAATTGATACACCCCACCCCCAACAAGTTGTTGCAGGTAAAAGAGAAGAGAGGATGTTGGAAGAGAAAGAATCTGAAAGAAAATGAATAGAGGGCTTCACTCCCTTTTGGTTTTGATTAGTCTGCTACTTGCTTCAGTTCCACCCATTTGCAGGTGAGACAATCCATCCAAGATTAATTCCAAGTACAATTGGAGCTTGAAAAGATTCCCCCAACTCTGATTTAAGGACACATGAAGCATCTGGAATTCCTTCTGGCTTATTTTAATTAATGAAATAGATTCAATAATTGTTTTGGTCCAATGCATAGGATCAAAAACAGCTCCCAAAGGCTAGCAGGATCTTTGAAGCAATGAACTTGGCTGGGCCTTACCTTTTCAGCAACCTCATCCCAAATTTGGAGATTTGGATCACAAGAGTGGAGCCAAGGGCCCGGACTGCCCTTGCTTAGCAAGAAAAAGCAAAATGGCCATTGGGTTCTTCCCAAAGCTGCATTTATTTTATTTTATTTTCCCCTGCCACTTAGGTTGATACTGTTTTTACAATCTCTTGATTTGATTATCTGTTGTCCCGTGGTCTGTATTTCTCTGCCATTTTGGTTTGAATTATTAATTAGAGGATCTGTGGGGTGTCAAAGAAATCAAGATGGTGGCCACAATGCCCTCCTTCCTCTGTTTTTTTTGGGGGGGTGAACTGGTTAATGTGAATTGTCTATTTGTGTTTCTACTTGTCAGAAGGGAGTGATGTTCCTGGAAAACACAGATGTGAGGTTTTTGATGCTTGAAACCTTTTTCTACAAGATGCAAGATTTGTTCCCCAGTGCCTCTGTCTCCCAGTACAAAGATTGGTTCCAGAGTAAGCTGATTCTGTGGCTGCCCAGTATGAATGCCACCACCCTTGCAATGATCCCCAAAACTATCCCTTGTGGCACTTTCAAAGCTATGTGAGTAATTTGCTCATTGACAGATTTAAAAGGGCTTCAAATGAGACTAAGGGAAATAAGCAAATTGAACAGCTGCCTGTTTTTTTATTATTATTTTTTTATAAAGAATTTTTATTATTTTTCCATTTTACACCAACAGAAGCTTAAGAACCAGCGTGGCGATATGGTGGTCAATTACAAAAAGAAAACAATAACATTATATATATACAATTCACACAATGTTTCTTAAAACTCTCTCTGTAGAATATTATAATCAAATAGATTCAAATAAATTAATTCATTAATATATCTAAGTATAAGTTTCCTTAATCAATAAAAACTTTCAACCCCTCAATATCAATATAATAATCAAATTAGTACAATCCTATAGTCAATTCATTCATTAATATATTGCTGCATATAAATTAAATGCTTAAATCAAAACTAACACTCTATCTATTTAAATTATTATAGTCTCATTAGTACATTTCTAACACAGATTTTCATTAAATATATTGTCGGATATAAATTTCATTAGTCAATAAACATTTACAAAAGCTCCTTATCTATCCCAAAGATCCTGTTTTAGACTTTACTAATTTTTTCAAATATTTAAATTTAAACTAACCTATTTATTTTACTATTCAGGGCCCCCAAATTTCTCTTATTTAAACATATTAGCTCCAAAACTAAGTTCCTACATTTCTCAGCTATATTTCTATTCTTTTTCAATAATTCTCCAATTATTAATTCCACCTCATTCCAAAACAAAAACCACAAAAAGAGGAAAACACACACACACACACACACACACACACACAAACCACATATTCTTGCTATACTTCAATATTAAATTCTAAATCATTTCATAATAGCCTCCCATTTAACAAAAAACAAATCCAAGACAGTCCAAATCGCTATAAAACCTTTACCATCCATAATTATCATCTCAGATTTAATATTTATATCTTATTCTGGGTTTCCTTCTATTCCAAATAGGTTTCCATAGTCGAGTCTCTAGTTCCGCAAATAGTTCTCCCATTGTCTCCTGCCACACTGTACATAACAACAAGAGGTCTCCCATTATCCATTTTCTTAGGCTGATATAAAAGTTATAGTCATTCTAAAAAGCTTGTGCCATAATGTCATTTCCCATCTTTTTTAAAGTTGCATAAACTTTAGTTGAAATAATTTTTTTAGTATAGTCCTCTTTAGTCAAGTTTTGCTCTTCTTCCAATAGTTTTTCCTCTATCAGAAAGTCGAATGGTATCTGCAAATCAGTTTGTCCTTCTGGAGTAAACTCCTCCATTTCCTTGTTTATAGGTCATCTGACCATTTATATCAAGGCTTTTTTCCGGTATCAATTGATAATCCAACTGTACATTTGCTTCTTCCATCTCAGTGAACTGAGAGTAAGTCTTTTGAATACAAACTACAGTTTCACTTAAAGCTTGTGCATGACTTTGTCAATATAAAGAAATCTCCTTTTTGCAGGCAATTATCATCTCCGTGTTTTCTAAGATTTTATCCAAAATATATTTATAAATAGAATCTGAATGGGTTTCCTCCATTTTTATCATATTTGAAGACATTATCTTTTGGGGGGAGATTGTGTTTAAACACAATCAATCAATATACATCTCCTCCCAAGTTTCTTAGTCTATTTCCTTTATGCAAATTCCAAGAGAACAGAAAAAAATAGCAAGAACAATACATATTTTCAGCAGAAGATATCCCCTGATGAATAATCAAAGTTAATCAAATAATCAGTCTTTTTGGAGAACATAAAGAATAAAAGAAAATAATACTCTCCAGATACATAGCCTCTTAAGTCTCTCTAAAAAAAAAAATTGGGGGGGGGGCTCCCAAGTATTCAAAAATAGAATCAGCCATTAAAACAAAAATAGATTTTGTCCTTTTCTTAAGCTCCTCCTCCCTTGTTTAATAAAAACTTCAATAAAAAAAGAAATAATTCCACAAAGAAAAAACTTTTCACAGGAAAAAAAAAAGAAAACAGAGGTAAAAAAAAAATCTCACCAAATCTTCCATGGTGGGTCTGCTTGCTTAGATGATCTTATGGCTTACGGTTGGCGCAGCTAAATGATCGGCCATTTTACTGGCCAATCTTTACCCTGTTGGCCCAAAGGAGATGTATTTCTTTGAGTTACCCATATCTGTATTCAGAACTGCACTGTTTCTTCCTTCTCATATGTTAGCAGATTTGCTGCTGTCTCTCTTTGATGGATTTGTACTGTTGAAAGAAAAATCTTTATCAGGGTCCAGTCCAAGCCGGGAATAAACAAAATGGAGACTGAATTAGAAAGAACATTGTAGTTTATTGAAGAGCAGAATCACAACAGCATGTGGCTCTGGAGCAGTTGACCACATGTTGCTGGGAGTGGTGGGTTTTTATATTTCTTTGGGCTTTTGTGTTTGGAGTTGTTCCTGTGGCATGAACTTTGACTTGAGGTTCAGTATGCCCTTCTGGTATTCTAAGGATGGTGGGTTAATCCTATTATGTCCTAAAGGTCATGTCCTGCTTCCCTGGGGCTGTGGCTGATGGCTATGTCTTGTGTTGGATGGGTGAGAGGTTGCTGGTTCTAGGGATCTTTGTCTTTCTAATCCCATCAGCTCTAAACTTCCTGGCTCCAGTCTTTCTGAAAGGATTATCAAATCTGCATTTCTACAGAAGCTTGGGAGATGATTTCTGCCTTTTAAGATCTTTTCCATTATTCCTTTGGGGAAATATATTCTGCCTTTTTAATATTCTCCAAAATATTTATTTATCTGGGGGGGGGGTGCTGTTTTCCTATAGTAGAAATGTTTCTGATTAGATTGAAATTGGAGATTCTGCTTATTATTTGCAAATCCAGCTTCATATCTGCTGATCTTAGCTATAGTTTTTATTTGCTGCTTTGTTATTTCCAGTGGCTTCCTTGATGTTCCTTGTTTCTAAGTAATATTTCTTGATTAGATATTCTTTGATCTTCATGTTCTTCAGCTTCTTTTGTCCCAAAAGTTGATTTTCAAAAGGCAACTGGACTTCCTTGGGTTTTTTCCTTGAAAACATTTCACTTCTTATCCAGGAAGACATCCAGCTTCTTCTCTTTCATCAGTTCTAGCTTGCTTGCATCTGATCTCAGCTTGCTGATCTTATTATCCAGGCTGATCTTCCATTTTGGTGATGTACCATTTGGCTTTTTTTCTTCTTTGTTGATTTTGTGTCCCAGCCCTTCAGTTATAACTGCAGCAGTGATATACATTAGTTATTTTGTTTCTTACAGTGAGCTGGAGCTTATATTATAGTACTGACATCTTTTGATGCTTTTGTGAGCTGTTTCTTGGGAACAAGCTTCTATGCGGCCAATCTTATTCTGTTATTTTTGCGCTGTTCTAGATGCTCAGTTATTCTTTCAGTTGTTTGACTTCTTTAGTTGAGAGCTTTGTTCTTTCCGAGCAAAGAAGAGGGTGCCTGGTGTCTGAAAACAATTCTATAGCTGTACTGGCTTTCTCTACAACCAACTCTCCCTTTTCTCTGCACAGTCTGAATTACTTCTGGCAAATACTTCTTTGCCCTGGGTAGACCTTTGCAGTTCTTCCAATTCTGCTTCTGGGAATACTTTGTTTCATATTGGAAATCATTATTTGCTAATCTCTGCTCTGTTATTTATGATTGTGGACATTGTTCTTTCCAGAACTGGTGCATTTGTTTCAACTATCATCTTCTTCTTGGACTTGATATATAATAACAGATCATTATTACTTTGTTTTCAATATCTGTATATTTGCAACGGAGAAACAGCTTTCCTCCCAATAGTTCTGCAGCTGCTGGATCTGCTTGCTCAGCGAACAGTCCTGAGTCCTTGTAGCCCATTTTTCACCAGAGGTCCAGAACTCCAACATCTAGCATAGTCCTTGTTGATCCAGGAAGCGACAGAGCTGGTATGGGTTTCTGTAATTTACATCTCACCATATTTTTTATGGGAGAGACACTCTTTGCGTGACTCCTCTGATGAGACTTGCAGAGTGTGGTTGAAACTCTGGCATAGCTCTCACCTACCTCAGAGGACACAAGCCCCACAACCACATCAAGGTAGTGCCTCATTGATGGTAATATTATTTTAATTATTATTTTTAATTATTAATAAATCCTTACAACTCTTTTTTCTGTATTCTGTTTCCAAATCTAGGAATCAAAACTTTCTTTCTCTCCCTATCACCGTGGCATCTAAAGATTTGATCTATTTCCATTTTTTCTCCCTGCTCAGAATGGCTGGCTTGGATGGGAGTTTTCCACATATGTCACCAGAAAATTGTCAAGATGTTTACAAGTTTGCCATAGACTATTTGACTTCCAAGATTTCTCAAGGAGGTAAGAACTACAAACTTCTTTTTTTTACTAAAAGCTACTATAATAAAAAGCAAATCAGATAGAACTCAGGATGGACCTAAAAGCATAGAGAACAAACTTGGATTGTGCCACTTCAAACATGTATGCTTAATATTTCTCCTTATATAGGTAGTCCTCACTTAACAATCGCATCTGTGACCAGGAATTCTATCACTAAGCAATGTGTTTACTAAGTGAAACTGTAAGGACCCACCCCACTTTGCATCTTAAGAAGACAGAACTCTTGGAATAATTCTTCCAACAGGAATCCTTTATTAAGAAGAAGTGGTTGCAGGCATGCTAGACAGGACTTGGGGTCCAAGCTCTCCCATTCAAGGTTTTAAGGGGTTCCCCAGCAGTCCCACCCAATCATCCCCCCTTCCAGTGATAGTTTCAGGCATCACAATTCCACCCCCTTGCTCCTTTCTTTGTCTATATGGAGACTTCAGATAACTACATGAAAGGTAATTAGCTCTCTTTTGTCATGGTAAAGTTCTTTGATGCTATTTACATTCGAAGTCTCTCTTTGAAGTTGCAATAAACACATTCAGCTCCCTAGAAGTCTACTGAAGGAAGTGAGGGCCATAAAGCCCCTTTGTTCTCCCCCTTCTCTCCCTCTTATGGCAGAATCCAGAGAAGGCAGAATTGGGAGTTTCTATATTTGATAATTAAAGATGAAATATAATTGGATTCTGACATCCGGCCCCTCTTAACAATAAGAGAGATCCACCTGCAAGAAAACAAAACAGGTATAAAAGTTAGTTAGGCTTGTTGGGATACTCTGTGTGAAACTTATTCAATAGCTTCGGGGCTCTGACATGACGTTTATGGACCCACTCGTTTTGTGAGGCAGGGAGGTGTTTCCAGGCAACTAGGTACTGAGTTGCTCCATGATATCTCCTAGAGTCAAGGACTTCCTTTATTTCGAAGTGTTGTTCACCCTCCACCATGATTGGAGGTGGGGGGGGGGGATTTTTGGCCGTAGAGGTGACTGATGCTCTCTTTTCAGCAAGCTGCAATGAAAAATTGGGTGTATTTGCCTGAGATTTTTGGGTAATTCTAATTCTACTGTTACTGGATTTATGATTCTTTTAATTGGAAAAGGTCCTATATATTTTGGTCCAAGTTTTTTACAGGGCTGTAGGGACTTTAGGTATTTTGTAGATAAGTACACCATTTCTCCTATAATGAATGGTGTAGGCTCAACCCTTTTTTTATCGGCTTGTGCTTTGTATGCCTGCCTAGCTTCATCTAGTGATTTTCTGACTATTGGCCAGGTGTTTTGTAGGTTTTCCATCCATTCTTTCAGTGAAGGGATCGTTGGTTCGTTTGGGGTTAACTCTGGCATAGGGTTGAAACTTTGACCGTTGGCTATTTGAAAAGGAGTGTAGCCTGTGCTGGAGTGGACTGCATTATTGTAAGCAACTTCTGCAAAAGGAAGTAAGTCCGTCCAATCACTCTGTTGGAAATTTAAAAAACATCTTAAATATTGCTCAAGTACCGAATGGCACCGTTAAGTTTGTCCATCCCCTTGTGGATCATGGCTAGATGTCAGTCCCTGAGTGGTCCCTAAGAGGAATAAAAATTCCTTCCAAAATGCAGATGTAAATTGCACTCCCCTATCAGAGATGATGCGTTGGGGTGCCCCGTGCAATCTGTAAATGTGCTGGATGAAACGTTTTGCTAAGGCCTTTGCAGTGGGAATCTTTTGGCAAGGGATAAAGTGCACCTGTTTGGAAAATAGGTCCGTGACTGTCCAGATAACAGTATTCCCATTGCTTTCAGGCAATTCCACTATAAAATCCATGGCTATTTCCCTCCAGGCGGCTGAGGGACTTGCCACTGGTTGTAATAGCCCTGGCGACTTCCCTTGCAACCTCTTTGCCGATGCACAGGTTGGGCAGCTGGCAACATAACTTTCTATGTCCTTTTTTATTGATGGCCACCAAAATTGCCGTTTAATTAAGTGTAAAGTTTTTACAAATCCAAAATGCCCTGCTGATTTTGTGTCATGGCAAAGCTGCATGAACGTGATTCTTTGGGTTGTTGGTATATATAACTTTTCCCCTACCCAAGGCAATCCGTCTCTCATTGTGCACACATTTTTGTTTTTCTGGAACCATTCATCTGTTTCCAAACTTTTTCTGAATTCAATTCCAGTTTGGCTGTCCAGTTGTGGTTTTAATTTGGCTTGGGTTGTTGTGGTTACTGGTGCTGCCAGTTGTGACTCTGCCATTATTGGTCTAGAGTCTGTGGTTCGTGCGCTGTTATATTGAGGCATGCGAGATAGAGCATCTGCCAGGAAGTTCTTTCTCCCTGGTAAATGTTTGAGTTTAAACTGGAACTGGTGAAAATGCTGAGACCAGCGGGCTTGTTTGGGATTGAGTTTCCTGGACGTTTTCAGGGCTTCTAAATTTTTGTGATTGGTCCACACCTGGAAGGGGATTTTGTTGCCTTCCAGGAACTGTCGCCACGTGAGTAATGCCCAACGTATCCCATAAGCCTCCTTCTCCCATACGGGCCAGCGCTGTTCTGTTTCCGTGAGTTTCTTGGATGTATATGCACAGGGTTGCAATACTGCATCATTATTTTCTTGTAATAGCACAGCCCCCACTGCCACATCACTTGCATCTGCCTGTATTATGAAGGGCTTGTCCATATCTGGGTGCCTTAGTACTGGTTCGGCAGAAAAAAGTCTCTTTAGTCTCTCAAACGCTGCTTGGCACTCCATTGTCCATGTTAGTGGCTGGCTAGGTTTTACTGAGGATGCTCCCTTCGTTTTTAGTAAGTTAGTGAGGGGCAAGGCTATCTGGGCAAATGAGGGGATGAATTGGCGGTAAAAGTTTGCAAAGCCCAGGAAACTTTGTAGTTGCTTTCTTGTGCGGGGTGGCGCCCAATCTAATACTGCTTTGACCTTCTCTGGGTCCATTTCAATGCCCTGTGGGGATATGCGATAGCCTAGGTAGTCTATCCATTCCTGGTGGAATTCGCATTTTGAGAGTTTGGCATATAGGTGAGCGGCTCGCAGCTTCTTTAAAACCGCTCTGACAAGTTTGACGTGTTCTTCTTTTGTTTCAGTAAAGATAAGAATGTCGTCCAAGGAAACAAGGACCCCCTTAAACAGGTGCTCCCTTAGAACATCATTGATTAATTGCATAAAGACTGCAGGGCCCCCTTGTAATCCAAATAGCAAGACTTTGAATTGATAGCACCCCATGGGGCAGTTAAATGCGGTCTTCCATTCGTCCCCTTCCTTAATTCTCACGCGATAGTAAGCTTCCCTTAGGTCTAGTTTAGAAAAAATTTTCCCTTTCGATAGGTGTGACAGCATGTCTTTCATGAGGGGCAGCGGGTATAGGTTGCTTTCACTGATTGTATTCAGGGCCCTATAATCCACGCATAAACGTAAAGAGCCATCCTTCTTCTCTCTAAAAAGGACCGGGGCAGCCACTTTAGGCTTGGCTGGCTCAAAGAAACCTCTCTCTAGGTTTTTTTTTATAAATCTTTCCATTTCCTCCTTCTCCTTTGGGCTCATGGAGTATAATCTGGGCTTCGGGAGTTTTGCCCCAGGCTTGAATTCAATGGTACAGTCTGTGGGTCGGTGGGGGGGAAGCTCATTCGCCCTCTCCTCACTGAAGACTTCAGCAAGGTCCTTATATTCCTCTGGTATTTCTGTTAATCTTTTTTCCTCTCCTATGGATGCTTTTTCTATTCTTGATTCTGGTAGCCTCCCTTGGGGTTTTAAGTCCATAGGGTCCCCCTTCGGGAATTTGATTTCTGTCGTCCTCCAATTTACCCAGGGGTTCCATTTTTTCAACCATTCCATCCCTAGAATCATTGGGCATTCCATACCTGGGGTCACCACAAACGTTATGTCCTCTTCATGGTTGCCCAGGGAGAGGTGTATTGGCAGAGTGGCTAGGTAGCTGGCACCCCCCCCTGCTATGGATCCATCTAGCTGGCCAAATGAGATTGGTTGTTCCAGTCTCCTGGATGGGATGCCCAGATTCCCCACTAGTGTTGGGCTAATGAGGCAGCGGGTGCAGCCAGAGTCTATTAAGGCTTTCACCTTCACAGCTTCGGGCATGGGGGGGATTAATATAGTCACTGTTTTGAGGATGGGTGTGATGCATCCACTTACCAGGGGTTCGCCCTCCGAGCTGTCATCTGAGGCATCCACCGGCCCTGTGGTGTAGGCTGGAGTTCTTTCCCCTTGGTGAGCAGAAGTGGGGGGTTCTGCAATTTCCATCATTCTCATGGCCGTTTCTTTTGGCTTAGCTGAAGACTTTCCGGGTTTGTTGATTGGGGATCTGTCTGGGTTGTGCTGGGGGGCCTTTGAGCGGCATTCTACAGCTCGATGCCCTTCTCTTCCACACTTGAAACACCCCATTTGCTTCTTGGCTGTATCCGATGATTTCACCGGTTGGTGTGTCAGCTCAGGCGGGGGGTGGCTCCATTGTTTTCCTCGGCGGTGCCTCTTCAATATGTCGATCTCTGCTTCCTCTGCCAAGACGTACCATTCCTCAAGTCGGTGTGGGTCCCCTCGGGGCAGGCAAGCATCATATAGAGCATAGTTTAGTCCGTCTTTGAAATGGCCAAGGAGGATGTCTTCTGGCCAATTCAGTTTGCTGGCAATGGCCCGGAATTCTTGTGTATACTCAGCCACTGGGCGTTTGCCTTGCCTCATCGTTTTTATCCTTTCACGGGCTTTGCGATCAGCCAGGACGTCTTCAAATCGTCTTCTCAAAGAGGACATGAAACGGTTGAAGTTACTGAGTTCTGGGGCATTGGAGTCATGCAAGTTCACCACCCAATCTGCAGCTGGTCCATCCAGGGCAGATTGCATGATCCGGATGCGGGCTTTGTCGCTGGGAATGTCCTGCCCATATTCCTCCATGTAGCTGAGGACTTGGGTTAGGAAAAACCCCAAGCGTGTTGGCTCCCCTTTGAATTTCACCTCCAACGGTGGACGTCTTGGAATGGATCGGTGCCTCCGTTGTGGGTGGTAGTGTCTTCCGTCCAGATTGCCATCTGTGGTCCGGTAGAGGGTGGGGGCTCCTGGATCAGTAGATGTCCCTGGGGTTGCAGGTTCCACGTCCCCCTCGGTGTCTCTCCCTTTGCGGCTCCAGGAGCTGGGGCAGCCGTAGGGCTCAGTATTCTCCTCTCCTAGGAAGCTGAGAGTTCTCTTCATCAGGTCAATAGCTTTCTCTAGGATCCAGTCTGAGTACGGTGCCCAGCTTCCTCCCTCTTCACTTGCGTGCAGGGATTTCTCCATCTCCTGCTTCCATTCTGGTTGCTTGGTCCCCCGTCTCAGGGTCACCTTTCTTGATTCCTTTCCCCACTCACTTTTCTTTCCAACGCCCATTGACCAGCGAGGCTTGTGGTCCCGTGTCTCCACCACTTCTTCTCCCGAGGAATCTGACCTCTCGGATCCCAACATCTGGCAAGGTTCCAACTGGGTCAGCGGCTCTCTTTCCAGGGAGTTTTCCCCCTCCATTGTCTGACATGGTAAATTTTTGCAAAATCCCCCGGCAAGGGTCTCCCTTCCAGGTGGATTAATTTTGCAAGTCCTGTCTAATGTAAGGACCCACCCCACTTTGCATCTTAAGAAGACAGAACTCTTGGAATAATTCTTCCAACAGGAATCCTTTATTAAGAAGAAGTGGTTGCAGGCATGCTAGACAGGACTTGGGGTCCAAGCTCTCCCATTCAAGGTTTTAAGGGGTTCCCCAGCAGTCCCACCCAATCACCCCCCCTTCCAGTGATAGTTTCAGGCATCACAATTCCACCCCCTTGCTCCTTTCTTTCGTCTGTATGGAGACTTCAGATAACTACATGAAAGGTAATTAGCTCTCTTTTGTCATGGTAAAGTTCTTTGATGCTATTTACATTCAAAGTCTCTCTTTGAAGTTGCAATAAACACATTCAGCTCCCTAGAAGTCTACTGAAGGAAGTAGACTCCCTCTTATGGCAGAATCCAGAGAAGGCAGAATTGGGAGTTTCTATATTTGATAATTAAAGATGAAATATAATTGGATTCTGACAGAAACATCACACGACCAACAGGCTTCTGCTTAGTCTTTAAGTGAGTCACTGCAGTCATTAAGCGAGATATCACATGATGTGACTTGCAATTTTATTGCCAACTTCTCCACTGAGTCTTCTTTTTTAAAAAAAAACAAATTTTATTGGTTTTCAAATTTTACATTGAGTATTCAGAAAGAAGCGTGGTGACTGGGTAATCAATGGTTCAATAACAAAATCTTTAGTACATATTTCAGGTTACATCATCAAAAATTCTTTCTCTATTTCCCTTAAAATTTGTTATATCACATTTAGGCTAATAGATTTTTATTTATAACAAAGTTAATTAAACCTTTATCACTATATTTTGCTAATACATATCCATATCCTGTTTTTAAGTTTTACCTAATTTTTAATTTTTTATTACACTATTCCAATTTAACCTTTAATATCCATAGTGTTTAAATTTCAGGTAGTCCAAATTTTCTTTATTTCACTACATATTCATATCTATATTCATATCTAGAATATACATATATTCTTACCTTATTTCATAAACATTTTCTATTTCTCATCCTAATACAGTGGTTCTCAACCTGTGGGTTGGGACCCCATTTGGGGTCGAACGACCATTTCACGGGGGTCGCCAAACAAGGCTGTCCGCCATTGTTTCCTCCTTTTCTTTGGCCATACCCCTGGCACCCGGTGATGTATAAGTGGTTGGGGGTCACCACAACATGGGGAACTGTATTATGGGGTCGCGGCATTAGAAAGGTTGAGAACCACTGTCCTAATACATCATCACTTGCTGATAGAGTGTCCTTTATTGTCTCAAGTCCATCATCTATATTATTTGGGGTAAACAATAGTTCGCAGCTAATTCCTAATCGTTAATTTTTATTTCCCTTATAAGTCTAAATCCTAAATATTAAGCCAGTTAATCCCTTATTTTTTATCATTTAACAAGAATATTTAAATGCAATAACATATTTCCCTTCATCTAAAAATCTCTCTTTAGCCCATTAGTTGAGACTTTAGGATCCTCTATCATAAATTAAAAAATCCCATTTTTTTTAAATCTAACTCTGGCTTTCTTTTATTGCCAATCAGGCTTCCATACCAATGCCTTTAAATCATCAGATAGATCTCCCTTCATTCTTGCACATATTGCTTGAACCAAAGGAGACCATCTAGTTATCAATTTTCCAGAAGAGCTGGTCCATTCATAGTCGTTAGGCTGTTGTCCTGGTGGCTCCTTCAGTACAATTTGGTCATCTTGTTCCTCAGGTTTCCTCTGGTTTAGGTAAAGAGTTACATCCGGCTTTAAAGTTGTTATTTGGTTATCTAGGTTTTCAGTATGCTGTATTTGTTGGTCTTTAACAGCCTCCATGTTGGTGTTGCTTTGTTCCACTTCTGTTGCTTTTGGGGTTGTAAGTTCTTTTTTTTTCTTGTAAAAATTTTTATTTTCAACTTTACAATACATAACAATCTTACAAATACTTCAGATAAAAAATAAAACAAATTGATACACACCACATTCGGTCTTGCCCGCCCATTTCCCCCCAAACCGCATCCCACCTCAAACCAACTTACTTCTTTTCCTCTTTTTCACTCACCCCCTCTCCTCCTTCACCTCAACCTTCCTACATACTTCTCACCTTCTTCTCCTCCCTCGGGTTGTAAGTTCTTTAGTTGTGGTCAGGGTTTGTCTGTCAAGGTTTTCAGTAAATTGTATTTGTTGATCTTTAAGTTCCTCTGCCTTGGTATTAGTTTCTTCCACCTCGGTTGGTTTTTGGACTGTAGGTTCTTTTGTTGAATTCAGAGTTTCATTTTCTAGATTTAAGCTGGCACTGGATTTAATTATTTCAGTAGCTTCAAGAATTTTTTCAAGTATAAGTTTATAGTTAAGTTGTGGCTGGTCTTCCTCCATTTCTAAGACAGTTATGTATAATCCTTTAGTGAAGGCTATTTCTTAGATAGAAGTCAGTAAATGTTCACTTCTACAGTTCCTATAAAGCAGTGGTTCTCAACCTGTGGGTCGGGACCCCATTTGGGGTCGAACGACCATTTCATGGGGGGTCGCCAAACAAGGCTGTCCATCATTTTTCCCCTTTTCTTTGGCCACGCCCCTGGTACCTGGTGATGTATAAGTGGTTGGGGGTCACCACAACATGGGGAACTATATTATGGGGTCGCAGCATTAGAAAGGTTGAGAATCACTGCTATAAAGCAATTTCACTGTCCAGCTGTCCTCCTAGCTTTTTATCTCTTTTAGATAGTACCAAGGACAAATCTGGGTTATAAGCAGGTCACTTTAAGAAAAGTATTTACTTGCTATACCAAGCTTGGCCACAAGATGTCCCTGACAGCATTTAGAATCTTTTTCAAGACCAGGCTAGGTTTTTATTCTTTTTCATAGATAAAGTAACAGGTCCCCATGAAGATAGGAGTTTTGGATCCCCAGATAGCAAGGTAAAATAAATCCAGTTGCTTAATTGTATTTTTCAAGGCTTTGTTTTCCCTGCATAGTCAGGAGCCACCATTTTAGAGGGTGGGAAAGAAACATTCCCTTCCCTCTCTCCTTGCAGGGGAGAGAAATTTCAGAGGGCTTTTGACAGGAAAGTACTTGGGATACAAGAAGGTAAAGTCTCACCCAGTTCCTCTGCGTTGCTTTCAAGTGCTTGGTTGTGAATTTGGCCTCGGCAGGTCAATGATGGTGAATGGCCAACTTAATGATGGTGAATGGCCAATCTTTTCCCTGTTGGTCCGAAGAGCTGCTCCAGATCAAATGGAAGGGCTGCCGCCCTTCCACGATCAAACAGGAGGTCCTCTTCACAGTTGTCGCCCCTCCAAGGTGACTTTTGACCCCTTTCAGGGTCCCCGATGGGAGAAAACCAGACGGCAGAGGGAGTGGTCACTCTACACATCCGCCAGCACCACGATCCAGAACCGGAAGGCTCCCAATGAATTTTCTTGTTGGAAGCCAGTTGTGAAGCACACAAATAACAATCATGTGATCATAGGACATAGTGACAGTTGTAATGTGAGGACTGGTTGTAAAGTTACTTTGTCAGCACCATTGTAACTTAAGCAGTCACTAAACAAGATAATAGTTAAACAAAGACTATCTGTAAAGAAAACTCTTTATACTTTATAAAGAAATTGGCCCAACACAAAGCAGCTCAAACTCTCTTATCTGTTATCAAAATTGCTATGTGTTGTGAGTTGCTTTTTTAAAACAAAGAAATATTTCTTTGCTTCCAATGAGATCCGTTCTTATGGAGACAAACTCTAAATTTGTCAAAATGCTTTATATGATTCCATTGGATGGGCACTGCCAGAATTAATGTCAGAACAGAACACCTTACGATTCCACAGCTGCCTCAGAGATTTCTCACAGGGAGGTGTTAAAAAAGTCAAGGTGACATCTGCAGTTTTAGTTTTACTAGCAGCATGTCAGAAACTATGCTTTGATTGCAGGGTCACCACCACTTTTTGACTCCCAGATGCTCTCAGATTCCATATAATACATATATTATATACATATATTATCTACATATTTTTGAAGGGATGATCATGTAGTGCTATTCAAGGGTTTTGTCTCCCCTAATTGTAAAAAATGTAATTTTTTTGAAAAAAAGTGAAAAGGCCTTCCAGTCTCCATAAATGCAACGTCTTTGTGATATTATTTTTTTTCTTTTTCATAATTTTTTATACCATTTAACTGGGATATTTTATCAACTTCCTTATTTTCAATTAAAAAATTAGCAATTAGATATGTTAAACTATAAGCACAATAGAATTTAAAATTGTTTTAAACCTACATTTTGCTCTGGAATAGGAGATATGTCAATTCTGATTCCTTACAATTCTTCCTTTTTTTTCCAGTCTGATATGTTTGGTACTCCATACTTGAGAATCCTTTTTTAAAACGTTTGTCCTGAAATCACTTGTTTTTTTTTTCAATTTTGCCTCATTTTTTTTGCTAATTTTTTTTTCCAAATAAAACACATTTTTTTCATGAACCCTGTATGTGCCTTTTGATGAAGACTTCCCTCTGTTACAGTTTTGGCAAGCTGAATTGCAGATTCAGGTGTATTTCAAATAACTAAGTTTAAATTTATGTATATAAAGAACACAAATTTCTTACCTATACCTAGCTTGTATCTACCATTTTGATTTCTATGGAGATCCCCTGTGGAAAATAGAAGGAAGAAAAAGAAGATAAGAAATTTTGAAGAATTTAGAAAAAAATATTTAAAATTTTAAATGTTGAAAAATAATATGTGTGGTTCTTAATTGTGTGCTTTGTGAGCAGTAGTCTCTCCATCTCCTCCCCTTTTTAGCCCTTTAATCCACAAACCCACAGAAGCATCACACCATTTTCTGATATTACCTTTTATCTTTCCAGGTGATCCTTGCATTGAAAATACCCAGGGCAGCTTGGACTGGTTAAATGCCAATTTTAAACGCTTCAGCAGATTAGCCACTTATCAAGACCTGGTTGGCCTGAATCCAGATTTTAATGCAGTAAATAAAGGACGGGCTAGAGGAGGAGGAGAAAAATGAGGGAGGCTGAAAAGGATATCGGGTTCAGCCTGAAATTCCTTTGAATAAGAATCACCTTAAATTTGTTTCTACAGCTGGATGCAGTGGCAAGTCTCTCACCATGGCAACTGGCTGACTACACATTACAAGGTGGTGTTCTGCGTGACACAGACAAAGCCCGGAAGGTCTTTGGGGCTCTTGATTCACAGGATATTGCAGAATTTATGGATGCTTTCAATGCTGCTGCCAAGCAGGTCAGGCATATACAAATTGACACATATGCACACATGCACGCGCGCACACACACACACAAACATAGCTTCCTTCTTTTCACAGTCCCTCAGTAACCCTTCATGATAAGGGGACAAGGAAAGGACTGAATTTCATTGACACCTGTGTCATGTTCATAGGGAGGAAGGGATAGAGTACAATGGAAGGAACTTAATCCTCCAATTTATTTTGGCTATTTAGCCTGGATGAGAGTCACCATCCTCAGAATAGTCTGGAAAAATCCTTATAAATGTATAATTCACTTATTTCATAAATGGCAGCATAGCCCCGCTGTAAAAAGACTCAAGATGTTCAAAGACTCTCTTTTAACAAATTCACTTGCACAAGAGGGTTGGAGATTCCTATCACAGTTTGCAAGGTTTTATACTTTATAACTTAATTTTTGCATTAAAACACCTTATTGAAATCCATAATTCTTATTCTGTTGATTGTGCCTTGATTTGGCTATTCAGTCTGGACTCTAAAGGCATGCCAACTGAATCTTTAAATTGAACTAACCAATTGAATCAGATTCAATTGAATTGGATGCTTTTAGCTATTTAGAAGGCTTTGTGCCTAAAAGCTGCTTTTTCAAATCTCCTGGGAAAATCAAATGTTATAAATTGATGTGATTCTGGGGACCAAAGAGTAGATTCTATGAGTCTTGTATCTTTCTATTTGATCTGAACATTTCAGTCTGGATACTATCTTGGAGCAGAGGGAATGCATCCCATACATGTCACCTTAAAGGAAGGTATAACCCTTTCTTAGAGAAGAGGCCTAGAACAAGGCTGCTAATAAGAAGGACCACCTTGACTCACCTGGTTAGGGGAGGGTGCCGCAAAACGTAAGATGGCAGCTACATCTGGATGATTGGCACCTCACCCTTTTTAAGTAGTACATGAAAAGGCAGGGCTTGGAAACTCACCATGAGTTTTCTAACTCTCTGTGGATACGCAATGTCTTCTTCAAAGTAATGCCCTTCTGTTTCAAGGAATTCTGCTCAACAATTGTTGGCTGGAAAGAAACATCCTCAGATTGTGTTTTCTTCTTTGTTCTCCAAGCATCATCTATCTCAACTGCCCCACTTGGAGATGAGGCGGTTCATCCTGGGTGAGATTTTCTGTCACTTGAATGGCTTCATCCACCTTTTCACTGCAGCAGACTATTACGCATGGTTTGGACAACGGCTCCACTTTTTCCTGAGTAGCCTGGATGCCCAGAATCTTGGCTTCCTACCTAGTGACCTGAGCTGTGATTCCCTTGCAGCCATGTATGTACAATTCTGTGCCTTTCATCCAATGTATATTTCCTCAAATAGCAGTGTTCCAATATTTGAGGGGCTCTTATAAAGACAAGGCAGTCAAACTATTTTCCAAAGTACCAGAAACCAGGACAAGAAACAATGGTTGGAAACTAATCAAGGAAAGACGCAACCTAGAACTAAGGAGAAATTTACTAACAGTGAGAACAATTAACCAGTGGAAGAGCTTGCCTTCAGAAGTAGTGGATGCTCCATCACTGGAGGCTTTTAAGAAGTGACTGGGCAGCCACTTGTGTGGAAGGGTATAGGGATTGGATTAGAAGACCTCAAACTCTTTTATTCTGTTATAATAACCCCCACACAACATGGAACCAACCACATGAGATGCTATTATTAATAGTAATTGGGTAGCGTTTTTAAATCTGCAAATAGATCAAGTTGGTTTTCTCATAGTTCCTCCTTTTTATGTACTGGTCAAATTCAGTTTATCAAGCATGACCATGCCTTTTCAAATTTGTGCTAAGATTTGTATATCATTTAGTGCACAATTCTTCCAAAGGTCTATGTTTTTCTTGGCAATGTTACGTAATATACTCAATCCTTGCAAATCATTTATCTAATATAATACATTTTTACATGAGTGTCACAAATAAATTACAAATGGCATATAATAATGTTCTGTACATGGAACTGCCTTTGGAAATGACCCAAAAGCTACAGATGATGGCTAAACTTCTGGATGAGTATCTCACTAGCAAAGAAAAACAACAAATTACTGCATTTGTTGCTAGGGTCCTTCTGGACTAGATTTTTGACTATATTGACTATATTGACTATTATCTATTAGCTTTAAAGCCCTGTATGCCATAGACAACTAGGACAAAGTCTACTCATGCAGTCAAGACCTCTAGATTGTTGAGGCTCTTTGTGAGGTTCATGAGGCATTGACTAGGGAACAAGCCTTCTAAATGGGGGCTGCACTCAGAGACAGAGATGTTCCCAACCATTAATTTTGTCTTTTTCTTTGAACTTGCTTTTGACTCTAGGTTGTTTTTAGTCACCTTTCATTTTATTTATTTTATTTTTGTGCTGAGTGTTTTAAATTATTGTCACCTATCCAAAGTTTGCTAGGATTGGTGTATGATACAAATACTGGAGGTATATGTATGTAGGTATCTATGCATTTTTAATTAGCAAATGCACTGAAAACTTCAGAAAAATATGGCGTTTCAAACAATAGTTATATTTTAATTTGTATGTAGGTTCAAGATGGTACAATTAGACTCATTTATATTCAAATGTAAATAATTTTTCCTTCATGATTTTGCAGAGTGAGCACTTTAAAAGACCACCATGGCAACAACACATTTGAAAACCCTGAAGATATATATTCTTTTATAAAGCGGGTTCTCCATTTCCATGTACAAAATTCAGGTGAACAAATATATAATCTACCCAATCTTCCAGATATAAGAGTTTTTATTCTTTTAATATCTGCTTGAAGGACATTAAATGTTTTTAAATGTTGCTGGCTTCTAAGTTGTGGATTATGTTAATTTTAAATTTACTATAAATCTTCTGATTCAAGTGTAAAAAGCTCAGTGCAAAAGTCCACTAAACCATCCGCCCTCCTTTGAAACAAAGAGTTCCAAGGGTTAAAGGTTTACTCTTCTAACAGCTTTTGCTACCAGAAATCTGCAATTTGAAATTCTCTTTTGAAATTTCAGCCAAGCAGCCAAAACAATATCTTGGGTGAGCCAGGAGTAAATTTGTAGGCTTAGGAAATAAGATTGGGGGTGCTTTTTTCCTCTGCAGATGCTATGTGTCTTCACTCCTGTCTATTCCCCCACGTCAGTCAACACTGTCACTGCCAACCTGCAAAGCCCCAAGCCTTGGATTTTTACTCCTGTTTTCCCACCCATCCCCATGAATCACTTCTGACATTCTGGCTCCTAAATGGAATGAAATACCCTCCCTTTTTTCCTTATAAAGAGCAAAATTTAGAAACACCTATGTTCCAGTTTAGATACAAACTACAAAAGAGGGGCATCCCAGAAAGCAAGATGGCAGTCATGATTGCACAATTGAAATCCCAGTTATTTTTCTTGAAGTGGGGGGCAACTCATGCAACTGAGCTCACTCTATGGACTTTTTTTACAATTTGTGAATGTTTCTGCACAAAATCAACTATTCTTATAGTTGATTCTTATATATATTATGCTTTATCAACAAGAATAAAATACAAAATAAAGGAAATGGAAAAACAAAGAAAAATGTGTACAAAAAAGAGAAAAAAAATAATCCAAATATCAAATAAAACAAACGTTAAATATACAAAAAATCTACTCCAGCTGGATGATCTATTCTGTGCCAGAAAGTTTATGCCCTACATGTTTTGCACAAAAAAGTGATGTATGTATGTATGTATTTATATTCCCTATTTATTAACCATCCATCTCCTTCAATGTACTCAAATATATATACAACATATAACATTAATGTTAAAATAGAAAAAAAAATTTAAGATTAAATATTTTTAAATTATAAAATATAATATAAAATTTCAAAAAGGTAAAAAAATTCTAAGATGGGCATAGTAATGGTTCATACAGGTATGGGTGGTTCTCATGGGGCTAGCCAGCCCCACAATTATATGGT
Organism: Crotalus adamanteus; assembly: GCA_039797435.1. Lineage (NCBI taxonomy): Eukaryota > Metazoa > Chordata > Lepidosauria > Squamata > Viperidae > Crotalus > Crotalus adamanteus. The sequence goes on from CM077929.1 coordinate 20,118,783, forward strand.
CCTCTGTGCCCCCCACACAAGGTAATACAGCCAAGTTTTGACTCCTTTGAGGAAGGCCAGGAGAGTGGAGACTCGCCTCATCTCTGGGGGCAAGATGAGGGAGTCTTAATGAAGGGAACTTAATGAAGAGGCAGTGGCAGAGAAGGCTCTCTTCCTAGGCCCTGCTAGTCAAAATTCTTTAACTGATGAGGTCTGTAGCATATTGTCTGATTGAGTGAGACAGGTCGATGCAAGGGGACAAAGCCCAATAATCAAAAATCTTCCATTTTGAGAAATGTCTGAATCTTTTCTTGGGGTGCCATCAAAATAGCAAAGGGGTATAAGGCAAGCTCAGCATCTGGAAAGAGGGGCTAGTTGATTGTTTTCTCTGAATCCAGGTGTGTTAATGCTGGAGTGGGCAATGAGGCAGTTAGAGGCTGTTCAAATCAACATGTGAATTTGAGCAACAGCATTCAGAGGTTGCTTTACCAGAATTGTGAGCAGCCATTCTATCTTAGTCAGTGGTTAGGGAAGGGTACTGGAACTTTTAGTTTAGTAACAACAAAAAGATTATAGCTCTTTTGCCATCTTTGGTGGGTTTCAATTCTCAGCAATGGCCTTGCTGGCAGCAGAATATGAGAGCTGAAATCTACTTAGCTGGAAAGTACCAAAATTGATCTAACACAGGTTCCCCATCTTTGGTATAGGTTAATGCCAAGTAGACAAATTCCTTCTATAGGATTTTGCAGAAGCTGTGTTTCAATCTACTAAGCAGATAGACTCTGCCCTTAAGCACTTTGAGAAGTATTTGTCCCAGTTGTAGCATTTCTTAATCCTATCTTCTTTACATTTTGCACTTCAACTTTCTGAATGCTTTGCTGGTTGACAAGTGTGGAAGCTGAAATCCAACATAGTCTGGGAAGTTGGATGTTAGTGATAATCTCGTATCATAAATAGTTGCCTCTGCAAGTATCTGGATTCTTGACTGCTTTCTCTTTGCCACAGACTCTGCTTGCGCACAGGGGATCTCCACAGATAGGCAGTGGCTGGCAAGATTTTTTGGACCCTTCACCATTTATGGCTCATACTCAGATTTCACTGCACTGAAAAGCAACTTCCATGGGGTGAGAATTTTCTGGTCTAGGGGAGTCTAAACTTGGTTCCTTGCCAGTAAAAAAAAGTCAAGGTTTTTTTTATTTGCTTTTTATTATTAAATTTATACGCTGCCCATCTTACTGTTATAGTGATTTTTGAGCCAATTTCATTCAAACAGCCTTCAGAATTATTATTCAACCATCCATCCCAATTCTGCTGATGTATTTTAAGATTACAGGCAAAGAATCTTTATCCTTGGGTTCTCTTCACAGTTTAGGGCCAATGAGGTCAAACAGGTCAAACAGGCACATAAGCTCCTTCCTCAAGTTTTAGCTTGCAAAATTTTATACTAGTCTGCAGGAAAGAGATGAAGATTTCTGTACCTCCTTCCAGAACCTATTCACTAGCCTAGATGGCATTCTTAGCCACCTGTGTCTGCAAGAGCAGTGAAAAATCTTGTGGTACTTTCAAGATTACCAATTTATTATCATCTAAAACAGGCATGTCAAACTGCCAGCCCGCAGGCCAGATGCATCATGCTGAAACCACTCCCACCCAATTGCCAGCAATGGGGGGAAAGTCATGATATGTCATGTGATGTCACGAGTTTGACATGCCTGATCTAAAACAAGTGCTTCTGTAAGGACCCACATCTTAAGAAAGCAGAACTCTTGGAGATGGTTTCCTCCAACAGGAACATTTATTAAAAGTAGTTGATAGCAGGCATAATAGACAGGATCTGAGGAATTCCTTTGCAGATCGGTACTTTGTGTCCCCAAGCAAACCCCACCCCACAGTTCATCCAGATGGTTCAGACCGGCCAATCCACAGGTATTAAGTCCATCGTGGGAAAGGGGAGATAACATCGGGCCAGCTCTGATCGTAGCACACTGTTCAAGCAGCTCTTCGCACCTCCTTTTGAGAACGAAGAAATAAGCCAGGCTCCAGAGATTGTATTACTTTCTCTCCCCCCCCCCTTTTCCTAGCTGACAGGTTAGGGCAGGGGTAGGCAACCTTGGCTCTTTTATGACTTGTGGACTTCAACTCCCAGAATTCCTGAGCCAGCCATGCTGGCTCAGGAATTCTGGAAGTTGAAGTCCACGAGTCATAAAAGAGCCAAGGTTGCCTACCCCTGGGTTAGGGAGAAGAAAGTTCAGAGAGAGATACAGTGCAGGAAGCAAATTGTTACGTTGTAGCAGGCAGCTGACACAGAAGCAATAAAGGAAGCAGAAGGTTGCATTGTAGTGAATAGAGGAAGGGAAAGCAATAACCCCACAGGCACATCCCCCTTGGAATATGGCAGAACCCAGGGGAAGGTGAGATTTCAGAGGGGATAGGTAGAAATGAAATAGGAATGGGTTCTGACAGCTTCAGTAGAATATTGGCCTTTAGTGAGCCTATGTGAAATATTTTACCAGATTTGACGAGTATATCCAGCAGATGGCAGTACCTAGCCAACCTCAGCTTATCTTGACATACCTGTATACTTAGACCTGGATTGAAATTCATCAGGAAAGTCACTGAAGGACAGGAAGAGGCAGTAGTCACAAAGCAGACTTGAGCCCAGACCAAGAAATTATGTCAAACAAAAATGTCAGACAAGCCTCTCCCTAGACAACATAAAGAAAAGTGGGAGGAGGCAAGCACATTCAGAGTGCAAAATTCTGTTACTATAACTTTAAATAAAAGTAGTCCTGCTCTATATGGCATTGTCTGTCTACCTTGTAGAGCTAACAAGATCCCAAGAGCCCACCATTTCACTTTCCACTACATCTTGTTCTGTTTTTTTGAATATAGTCAGATTCCTTGGACTTGTTCTCTGCAAGAACCTTGGCTGAGATGTCAGTTCAAAGCCATACCGTTTACAGCACTTCAGCCATGAAGCACATCTTCCAGACTATCAAGAAGAAAGCAGATGCAGACCAGTTCCTTTGCACTTATTTGGATGAGTTCAACCCCTTTGTAATGAAGGTCAGCAGAAGTCTTAGACACAGAGGTGTCCTGGAGGGGGGTTGTTTGTATTAAAATAGATAAAATGCCAGTCATGGCATTGCTGCAGAAGCAACGATAGTGATGCTGTGATTGCCATCTTGCTTAGAGGTGGGGCTTTGATTGCAGAGCTATCTTGCCTGATTCATCCCTGTCTTATTGATCCCACCATCAAGGTCTCTAGAATGTCCTCTACCACCCAGCTTACCTTAGTCTTTGGGTGGAGGTAGGTGGACAGTCTCTAATCATGTATTGGTCTGCAGGTCTTTGCTGTTTTGCTTTTCTAAGAATCCTTATGGAGCCTACATGGAAACCAGATGCATTCTCAGGAATAAATCTGATTCTTTAAGCAAGCCAATATACCACTGAGATTTTTTTTATCATTAATGGTCAGGAATTCAGCTAGAAGGAAATGTTCTCGGAACTTAAAAAGGTTCAAAAGTATGCTGGGGAAAAGTTATGTTAATTTCAGTATTAAATTGCCTATCCTTCCTTTTGACCAATGTCCCCCTACTATCTAACCTGAACAAATATACTACCAGCTTCTGCTATCTCCTGCTTCTTCCTCTAGAATCGTGATTTGCTAAGCAACGCCAATATCAGGGATGCCCTGCTGATGTTGTCAGCAGAGATCAGCTTTCCCCAAATGTCAGCTCTTTCTTTGAAAGACATGGCTGGGTGGCTAGAGAGACTCAATGACTTGCTGCCAGGTATCAATGGAACCATGCTGGAATTGTTGCCACTGGATATGTCCTGTCCATACTACCAAACAGTGTAAGTACACAATGACCATGGCTTGAATCTCTTTCACCCCTGGGTCTCTTCAGAGGCTGCGGAACATAATTTAGGAGAAGCAGGTCTCTTGTTATCTATTTCATCAATCCTTTTTGCTCATGTCACCTTCAGTGTTTTCATCCTGCTCACTTAAAGAGGAAGCCCCGCCATGTAATGTTTTATAAAAGTACCATTAAAAATTTTTGAAACAATATCACAAAATTCTGACAAGAGTAATTACAAAGAAAGTAATTTAATTTTCACATTCATCCACATTGTTCTACTGTGTTTTTCTTGACCAGTTCAGCCCTTGTTTTCCAAGCAGAAACTTCTGAGTACAGTCAGTCCCAAACTCCCAGCTTTCTTCTTTTGCAGAAAAAAACCCCCAATTGATTAGGCACATCCACCAAAGCCTATTACTCGGGCTGGCAATGGGAGGAGGGGTCAAAAAGTCAGAATGGCATATTTTATGTTCATCCAGTTCTTTCATTCCATTTCTCAGACAGAAGACAGAAATCACAGAAAATTGTTTTAAAATGATAGTGGGAAAAAGGTATTAAATACAAAAAAGAGAATAATCACATATAATTAATTATTTATAAGGACCTGTCTCAACTAAACCTCCCAAGAAAGCAGAACTCTTGAAAGAGGCATTGTCTCAAAAGGATCTTTTTATTGAGAGTTAGTGATGGCAAGAGAGTAAAGCAAGGTCTGAGATTTGGCACGTAAAGGATTATATCAAAAAGGCAATTCACAACTCTTCCCCCAGTGTCCAACCGTCAGGTTGAAATCCAGCCAATCCACAGGTGCCACAGTGTTATGAGAAGCCGGAGATTTAACAGCTTCTCAAGGTCTCTCCTGGTTTTGTTTCTCAACAGTCCCAGGCTTCCTTGTCTGGAGATAAGGCAGATATTTTCAGGTCACATTCCTCTTGCCCAGAGGGAAGGTCCAGAGCAGAACAAAGTAGATAATATTCCCCTGCAGGCACCCTCCCCCCAATAGTATGGCAAGCCCTGAAAATATATAGGCAAAAACAAGAGAGGGAAAAAGGAAAGATTAAAAGCAAACACAATTGAGGGGCTCTGACATTATTGTCAAGAAGCACCATACTTAACTTCCGAGTAGCATGCTGAAGGACATGCTCCAAATTTATTTTATAGTAAATTAAAACAGCCTTTGCCCATCCCATACTATGTTTTGGAACATGGCCTTCAGCATGTCACTCAGAAGTCAAGTGTGATGCTTCTCCACAAAAAAAATCTTACTCTCCTAATAGTATATTTAAAAATATACTATATTCATAGTATAATATTATGCATTGTTAGAAGCAGAAAAAAGAGACTCTCACATGCACCCAAAGGATGCAGAAAAAAATGGCGAACATATCCACCAAGGATAGAAAATGTAAGGCAGGGCATCATAGATTCAAATCTTATTATGACCACAGATATCAACAGATTAATTCATACATAGTTCTACAGTCCACAGTTAAAAATTATTCCCTATTTTGCAAAGTTGATGTGGAAATTATGATATATATCTGAAATAGTTAGAATATCTGTTATGAATAAAATATGCATTTATATTTTGCATTGGCAAAATCAGGCAGGTTTGTGAGCATGAAGCGCCAAACACTCTGCATGCACAAATCTGCTTAATAGACTGAAGTCAGGCCATTCTGAAACCAATCATGACTGTGTTTTTCCCCAGTGTGAAAGCTCTAGACAGTGTTTATTCAACATTGTCAACCAGGAAGAGGCAGGATGTCTATGGATTTCAGAAGACTTACTTAACTGCCCAGTTTGCTATCTCAGGTAAGGAGTGGAAGCAACACCTAGTTATAAATAATAAATAGCTGTATCACTCCATAATATCATTACAGATGTAAGCAGGTCCATCTGTTGGGGTAGACATAGATTCCAAGAAAGAGCCATTCTCTTCTGTGTTCTATGGAAAAAGTATTGGACTTTGATCTCAGTGAAAATGGGTCAAATCCTAGCCATTTTTGCAAGTAAAACTTTCAGGAGAATAACATTTATGACATCAGAAATAAATTGAACTTTATTGCAACCTGCAAATGAACCACAAATTTTCATTGTTCCTGGGAACATAAAAAAGCAAGACACAAATAACAGTCTGCTATAAAATATCAAAGCATTGAGCATTAAAACATAAACAAATGCAATCTTAACTCATAGGAGAGCTTCTGAGAAAGAAATATTGCATTTATATCTCCTTCACACACATACAACACTACCTTACAAAATACTAGGAATAAAATATGTGATAATTTACAAAGAATACAAGAAACACTCCTTGGCATAGTCAGCTGTTGAAGCATACTAAGTTTAAATTTGGTCCCTGCCTAGATTTCAGTTTCAGAACCAAAAAATAGGATAAAAGCATAATTGAATAATCGCATGCATTGCTTCCCCTTCATATCTGTTTCTCCATCTCCATTTTCTTCTTCCTCTTTGTCCCCCTCCATTTGGCCACTTTGAGTAGCCATTCTCAGTCATGAATTACTGACCTTCAACCATTTATATAGAAACTTCATTTAATTAAACAAAGTTGAGGAGGAGAACTAAATTCAGTTTCCATGAATTTAGATTTTTTTTATCATAATTTAGATTTTTTAATCATATTTATTTGATAGCATCTATCCATTGAAATTCTGGACAGCAAACAAAATAATAGCAATAGCACTTAGACTTATATACTGCTTCACAGTGCTTTACAGCAATCTGGGTGCTCATTTTATCAACTTTGGAAGGATGGAAGGATGAGCCAGCGAGAATTGAACTGCTGGCAGTCAGCAGAATCAGCCTGCAATACTGTATTCTAACCATTGCACTACCACAGCTCAAAATAAAAACATCATCAACTATGTTATTGGGGAGAGGAAATCCCACAACCATATAGGACCTTGAAGGTGACAACCAAACCTTGAATTGCACTCGGACACTTACTGCAACTCAGTGCAGCTCATGTAGCCGTGATGTTATGCATGTGTACAGGACCTTAGTGCTTCCAATATTACACATATTGCTATACTCTAAACAACTGAAGCTTCCGAATATTCTTCAAAGGCATATTGTAATTGTCTAATTGGGACATGAACTAAAGTGTGAGTGAGTATAGGTCAGGGGTAGGCAACCCAAAACACTCAGAGCCACTTGGACCCATTTCCCACCAAAAACAAAACACTGGGAGCCACAAAACCCTTTTGATATCTAAAAGGAACATAATACTGCATATATCCTTTTTTTACTATATATATATATATATTCCCTCCCCTCTTACATTCTTTCTTACAACTTTCCCAAAATGCTTTGCTCCCCTCCCTCTGTTTACCAACAAGCTTAGCAAAGCATAGCGAAGATGGCAGAGCTGACAGTAACCCCATTCATAATTAACCAAAAAAAAAAAATCACTAGATATGGGGTGGAGAGATGTAACACTCACGGTGTTGGGGCTGAGCTGAAGGTGGTTCTTCCCAATCCAAGTGGCATGATGATGTCAGCATCATCAGATAGCATGCATATCCCCTTTCTATAACCTTATATACAGTAGACTTTAAATAATCTCATGTAGTTGTTAAATAAGAGTAGGGAAAAAGTAAATAAGAGTAGGGAAAGAATCCAACACTATGGAATGCCACAAAGTAGACACCTAGAATCTCTCCCTCTTTTTGCCCATACCTCCATCTCCACCCCCAGACTGGAAATGGCCTCAAAGAAAGAGTTAAGAATGATTGGAAGACAGTGCCACCCACTCCCAAGCCACTTAGCTGATCCAGAATACCATGGTTGATGGTATTGAAAGCCTCTGAGAGATCCAAGAGGGCAAGGATGGATATGTTACCCACCCTGAGACTGTCAGAAGTCATTTACAAATGTGATCAATGCTGTCATTAAAGTTTGCCAATGAACATTAAGGCTACATCCTGGTCTGAACCAATGCTCTTGGACATCTTGGGATCTCCCATATATCTATAATAGTAGTAACACAGAAGTAATCACTCTGGGGGGTGAGATGGGTGATCTCTAAATTTGTTATATAGAGAAAGTAACAGAGTAGTTCAACAGATGCTTCTTGTAGCTAAAATCTGAAATAGAATTTGAAATCTTCTGGCCTTGGAATCTTGGAACTTACAAGTGTTAGGTGGATATGAGATAGAGGAAAAAGTTGATAGGACCAGCCTAGTGATAACAGCTACAGTAGTAGCAACTAATAATAAACTATTTCATTTTCATGTCAGCATATTGCTGTTTTGTTTTTAGTTTTTAGACTTTGTATATTTTAAATTGTATGCTTTTTATATACTCTATTCAGACTTATTTTGCAACATCATAGAAATATATGTTGTAAATAAATACATAAATACTAGGATATGTGGTATGGTCTTGCATACTTTTATGTGTCTAAAGTCATACCTGTACTGCAATAATTCAGATATCTACAAGAAGTGCTTCTTTAATAATAATTCACAATTATGACAGTGAGAAAAAATAACTTTATTACCAAGCCCCACTTCTACAAAATGTACAGGTCTGTAAAGCAAAGGAAAGCTGAAGGAAGATCATAAATTCAGTCACGGTTTCTCTTAGTGACCACTTTGCTCAATCACCAAGTTGCCAGCCTCTGTACTAGATGACATCAACGTGATATAGAAAACATTTCTTTGCTGCCATCTGGTGAACATCCAAATATGTGTGGCTTAGATATAGTATGCTTATGAATGAACTTTATTAGAGCTTTCCTTATATGAAATCTGCAGGCTCAGCATGTGATGGAGGGATGACTGGAATCCAAGATCTGCTGTTGAAGAATTTTGGAAAGTTTTGTTCAATGGCTAAACTAAGTGAACTTCAAACTTTTTATCCAGAACTCAATGGAGTAAGTTTTTCAAATCAGTGTCCCTGAATAAGAACTCATTCTCTGCTCTCTGATAATGTTTGCTTAATCTTTAATTTTTGAAAATTCAGACTTTTTTCCCCATCTGTTGCAATAATAACCCAATTATTACATTATGCATAATAAATATATCATTCTGGCATATATCATTTTCTCCTCCCAGTATATACCAGATTTCCAAACTGGCACCTATTAATGCCTATCTATTAGTCAGGAACTCCCATCATCTCCAGTTAATGTGGCTCTTGGCTGATTTATTTTTCAGTAAAATCCTTTTCAGGTCTGAGCGATCTTACTGCTATTGTCAAACCTGGTTTGGGATGTATTTTTTAAATGTAATCTCTGTACAAACATCCCTGTCACTGCAGAAGGCTAGTTTGGTCTAGTGATTAAGACAGGCTAGAAACTGGGAAACTGGATTCTAGTCCTGCCTTAGGTATGAAAGCTGACTGGATGAATTTGGGTCAGTCATTCTGGGGAAAACATAAGGAGGAAGGAATATTAAGTATGTTTGACATTTATAAAAATAGAAAAGGTGGGATAAAAATTACACACACATACCAAAAATCACACACACCACATACTGGAAGATATCCTCACTGTTTTCCAATCATGTAGCAGTTTCATCAGGCTTGCAACTGAGAAAAGACACTTGTCATACAAAAAAAATGTCTTTTTTCAACTTTGAATTTGTTTCTTCTTTGTTTTTCTTTTCCTCGTTTTGTATCTCCAACATAGATTTTTAAAAAAAATTAAAAATTTAAATAGCTTGATTGGCAACCAAATTGCCTTTCCACCAATATCCTATCTTTAGTTTAATTAATAGCAGTCTGGGCAATACTTTTTTCTTGTTTTTAATTTAGTTTGCCATCTCTGAGTTAAAGAAATAGCAAAATGGAGTAATGTATTTATTTGTAAACCAAGCATATGACTTCAATCTGGACTGGACTTGTTTTCCAATTGATACACCTTCAGATACATTTGGAAATATAGTTCTCTTCATCCCTATCAAGTACAACCTTACCTGAGATGATGAGAATTGTATTTCACATCAATTAATAGATTAGGAAGCTTAGTAAAATATTTTGTATTGGTATAAAAACTCATGGGTCATCAGTTATTCTATGAAAAGAGATGTTTAGATCTTTTAAAGAACATTGTACTTATCTTTATCAATGTCCCCCAAATTAAACCTGCTTTATCTGTCTTTATGTTAATAATAGTTGGCATGTGCAGTTTCATGTCTCCAATATTTTATTCCATGCTCATCAATAAAAGGAAACTTCAAAACAACTGGAGTGGATTGCTACTTCATGCTTTCTTGAAATGCTTACACATATTTCCTTTTTTTAAGTTAACTTTATTTTGCTTAAAAAACAAATCAAACTACAGATACAGGGTGAGAGATATATGACTTGGCAATAAATAATAAAATATACAGTAAAACAGTAACAGAGACTAAAAGAAAGCAGTTATCACAAAAGAATTAACAAAATGATTAAAAAGATCTAAGAACAAATCAAGACTCCAACAACAATTTTTGTATATATGGGATAAAGAAAAAGAAATTGTCCTATTACGTTTTGCAAAAAGAATATCTCTTTCCCAAATCAAATCAAAGGTAAATTTTCTAATATATCTCAACATACCCTATCTTTTATACCTTAATTTTTCCATAACAACAATCTTTGATCATTTTCACGCCAGAGATCTAACAATGGAGACTGTATTTGCCAGTGTTGTATGATAGCCAACATTACCAAAATCATCATGTATTAAACAGTTACATTTTCAGTTCTATCAATTATCTCATTAAACAATGACAGTAAATGTATCCTGGGATCTTAACTAAACTTTCCAATAAGGTTACCCTCTCCAATCCCTCCTATCAGAATCTTTGTCCAACCTCCCAGGACCCTTATGCAGGCATCTGGGTGCCTTTTGCTTTATCACATCTCCAACATTTATTTGGATCTCTCCCAGGAATTTGTGCAACCATAATGTTATATATGAATACCTCTAAATAGTTTTTCTCATCTTTACTGATATAGACCATAATGTCAAGTTCTTTCAAATTATAGCCCATCGTGTGATTGAGAGATTGATTTTTAAATCAGATTCCTAGGTTACTTTGAGAGATATTGACCATACTTCAACCATTTCTAATTTTATATATTTTGGATATTAGACCTTTAGAGCAGCTGTCTCCAACCTTTCCAGCTCAGTAGACTGGTGGAGGCAGCAGTGGCAGGGAGTGGGGAAGAAGGGATGGTTTCATGTGCACTGCTTCCATAGCTCAGTTCCAAACGTGCTGTGGTCTGGCAATAGGCCAAAGACCAGGGCTTGGGAATCCTTGCTTTCGAGGACTCTCTCAGAATTGTATTTATTAAATTTATATGCTGCCCATCTGACTGTTCCATATTTTAGAATATTGATTCCTACATATTGAAATGTGTTTGACTATTAGTAGCGCGGGATGGATTGGGCTGTTGGTTTGATCTCTGAATTTGGCGGTTTGAAGACATCCCCCCCGAATGGAGATGAAACGTTTGCAGCCAAATCACTGAGCTCGGAGATCAGACCAACAGCCCAAATTCCTACATATCTTACTAAATTTTGACAGACAAAATTCCTATTTTTCTTAATTTCCTTCTGGAGCTAGAAACCATATTTATAAAAAGTGCTTCTATTTTTATAGTTAATTTTCAATCATACTAGTTTCCCATTATTTATTTTTTCGTAATAATTGGCAGCACAGTATCATTGGCATATACATTCATGTCCATAAGAGATTTATAAAGTGAGATAGAGAGAGAAACTGTAGTTGGTCACCTCCCTGTTAGGCATTATAGCAGTCTCTCAAGTTTCGAAGTCTAATGCAGGTGGTTAATTTTCTTCTATCCCTCTTATTCCTCTCCTCTCTCTCCTCTGTTTAAGGTCAATTTCCAACATTCAGACTGTCTGGATCTGGATGTTCCACATGATCATAGCTTTCTTATTCTCCATGACCTTCTGACTTAGGAGGGTCTAGCCCCGTGATGGCGAACCTATGGCACGCGTGCCACAAGTGGCACGCAGAGCCCTCTCTGTGGGCATGCGCGCCATCGCCCCAATCCTAGGCCTTCAGGTGGGTGTTATAAAAGCTTTTCGCTTTAGGCCTCTGCCACCATATGCAAAAAAAAAAGTTCAACCAATCAATCAATTTCAACTTCTCACGGGAAAAAAAAGATCTCGCAAAGTTGGAATTGATTGAACTTTTTAATCCCACTCAGTCCCATTACTACAGCAGCCACACCCACCCAACAGGCCATGCCCACCCAGCACCCGATGAGACATAAGTGGGTTTGGGGTTGCAGTTTGGGTACTCGGTCTCTAAAAGGTTCGCCATCACTGGTCTAGCCCATATTTTATACAGATGTTCCTATACACAATGCCAGCTACTTGATTGTGCTACTCAGTGTATACTGTTACTGCCTGCAATTTACACCCTGCCACTATGTGTTGGACACTCTGCACAGTCTGCACCTTGGAGTCTGTCTAGTGGAGTAGACCCCTGTTTCTATGGCTCTGGTGCTGCTAAAAGTCAGGCTGTCTTTTAGTCTAGCCCAGCAGTTCTAACCTGTGGGTCACGACCCTTTTGGGGGTCAAATGACGTTTTCACAGGGGTCGCCTAAGACCATCGGAAAACACATATTTCAGATGGTCTTAGGAACCGAGACACTAGTGAGAATTTCTGGTCAAGGCTATTTCCGCCAGCCAGCTCTGGCAGACAGCAAAGCAGCCACCTCAGCAGCATGGCGGGGCTGCGCTACCCATTGCAGAGCAGCTACTGCCGCATTGCCACAGCTATGAACCTCCTGCTCGGCGTCTCTCAGGTCCTCTTGCCTGGCTTCTGTCTGGGAGAAGCACAGGGCCAAGGTAAAAAAAAAAGCCTGGCAAAATACTCCCGAGGGGTAGCGTCGATCTGTAGCGGGAGGTGAAGGGGGCGGGTGGGTGGGTGGGGGTTGACCAGAAGGGAACCAGATCTGATAAGGGTGAAAGTTGAGTGAGGTTTTCCCCCTCGCCCCTCTCTCCGCCTCCCTTTGTGCAGCGGCGTCTCTGGCTGCTGCCTTCCCAGTCACCGAGAAAGGGGGAAAAAAGACGTGAATGAGTTCCCCTTTCTGCCTCATTGCTTAAAGCTTTTTTTTTTTAAATGAACCACTCGTTCAGAACTCCTCGGGGCTTGTTTGCACAAGCTTGTGGCAGATCAGTAAATAAAGGGGTGAGGGAGCCAAACTGTCCAAAGCATTTGCACCCTGAACATCTGGACGCTGCTTTCATGACTTGCCACCTCTCTTCCCGCCCTGCTCTGGCAACGCGCTGCTGCTGCTGCTGCTGGTGGTGGTGGTGGCTGAGCTGAGCTGAGCTGAGCTGCGGCACCGAGCCGGTCCCCACACCTCCTGGTTGCCCAGCCGCACTCCACCCCGGCCGCCCTCCGCGCCGGAGCCTCCCCGTGCTGCCCAGCCCACCTCCCTCGCCATCGGAGGCCGCCTCGGCCCTCTGGCACCCGGTGCAACCCTGGAACTGGCAGGCAGGAGCGGCTCCTTCCTGGCTTGCCGGGCTCTGGGCCTCGGAAGCAGCCAGGCGGCGACAATATCTGCATGTGCGTCGGAGGCCAGCCGGCCAGGCTGGGAGGGGAGAAGCGGCGCCTTCTAAGTGGAAGCTGGCGCTCCGGCCACGCCCCTGTCCCATGCAACGAGTCGGGGAAGGGTCGTGGTGGTGAAGGGCTGCGCGGCATGGAAAGGGGTTCCCGTGACCCCACCACTGCTCAGGAGGCCGGAGGGGCGGGCAGGTCCCGGGGGGAAGCTGGGAGACAGCAAGAGTGGGGAATGCTGAGAGTTGCAGTTCATCACCATCTGGAAAAACATGACTCTCCAAAAATCAATCCTTCCTTCCCTCTTTCCTTCCTTCCTTCATTCCTTCCTTCCATCCATCTCCTTCCCTTCAATCTCTCCTTCCTTCCTTCCTTCCTTCTTTCCATCCATCTCCTTCCCTTCCCCTTCAATCTCTCCTTCCTTCCTTCCTTCCTTCCTTCCTTCCCCCTTCAATCTCCTTCCTTCTCCATCTCCTTCCTTCCCCCTTCAATCATCCTTCCTTCCTTCCTTCCTTCCATCTCCATCCCTTTCCTTTCAATCTCTCTCCTTCCTTCCTTCCTTCCTTCCTTCCTTCCTTCCTTCCCCCTTCAATCTTTCTTCTTTCCTTCCTTCCATCTCCATCTCCATCCCTTCCACTTCAATCTCTTTCTCCTTCCTTTCTTTCTTCCTTCCTTCCTTCCTTCCTTTCCCCTTCAATCTCCTTCCCCTTCCTCCCAACATTTTTGAGCAAGAAAGAGTAAGCTTCTCCAGCAAGCATTGCTATATTGTTTTTGTGATTAATCACTATGCTTTAATTATGTTCAATTTGTAACAGTTCAATTCATAACAGTAGCAAAATTATAGTTATGAAGTAGCAACGAAAATAATTTTATGGTTGGGGGTCACCACAACATGAGGAACTGTATTAAAGGATCGCAGCATTAGGAAGGTTGAGAACCACTGGTCTAGCCCCTTCTAGCCAGCAGTAGGATTCTCCAAGTCTGTCACCTCCTGTGGTACATCCTGTCTTGTTATGGCACTTCCTTTGCTTAATCTTCCTCCTATGTTTGCTGCTGCCTCAGGCATTTTCTCAGCAACTCATCTTCAAGTGCCATCTTATTGATGACACTCCTGGATGCTCTGGGTTTTATCCAGGACAGTGACCTTGACATTCACTAGACCCCTACTGCCCTCTTTCCAGCTAGTGCATAGTCTCTGGGTATCAGACTTGTAATAGAAATATCTGTACATTGTGAGGAGCTTCCAGGTTTTCACAGCAGCAGCTTCAATGCCTTCTCACTGTACTAGCAGCTATCTGATGACAGGCGGGACATACATGTTGAAGGCATGGGTCTTATTCTTCCCATTGAGCTGGTTTTTCAGGACTTGTCTGATTCTTTGGCGGTAGTTTGGTGATGCTGTTTTCCCTTCCTCCTCCTCATGGTTCCCATGTGACTGTGAGTTACCAAAGTAAATAATAATAATAATAATAATAATAATAATAATAACAACAACAACAACAACAACAATCTCCAGTGAGGCACTACCTTGACATGGTTGTGGGGCTTGTGTATTCTGAGGAAGATGAGAGCTATGCCAGAGGTTCAACCAAGCTGGACAGGTCTCATCAGAAGAGTCAGACAAAGAGTGTCTCTCCCATAAAAAATATGGTGAGACATAAATTTCAGAATGCCATACCGGCTCGGATGTGGCCCGGGTTAACAAGGTCCACATTAGATGTTGGAGTTCCTGGATATCTGGTGAAAAATGGGTTACAGGACTATTGGCTGAGCAACCAGGGCCAGCAGCTGCAGAACTACTGGAAGAAAAGGTTTTTACCCATCACAAATACACAGTGATTGAAAACAAACAAATATTGATCTGTTTACAGATCAAGTCCAACAAGAAGAGGATATCTAAAACGAATGTACCAGTTCTGGAAAGAACAACATCCAGAATCAAAAATAACAGAACATAGCAGATCAACGCAGATTTATAATATGAAATAAAGTATTCAAAGAAACAGAATTGGACAAACTGCAAAGGTTTACCCAGGGCAAAGAAATCAAAGCCTTGCCAGAAGTAATTCAGAATGTAGAGGCAAACCAGGGGGAGTTGGCAGTGAAGGAATCCAGCAGACATATACAACTGTTCTCATTTGGAAACCAAGTACCTCTTCCTCAGGAAGAACAAAGCCCTCTAACTAAAGAAATAAAAGAATTGAAACAAAGAATAACTGACCATCTAGAACAGCACAAAAACAACAGAATAAGGATGCCTGCATTGAAGCTTGTTCCAAAGAAACAGCTAGCACAAGCATTAAAAGATGCTGCTACTGCAATATCAAGTATAAGCACCAGTTCACTGCAAGAAACAAACCAACTAATGTACACAGCACAGCTACAGTTATAACTGAATACCTGGGATGCAAAATCAACAAACTGCAAGAAAAGAAAGACTAATCTGAATGCGGCATGGATTGATACAAAAAGACATTTGACTCTCTGCCACATGACTGGATAATCAAGTGCCTAGAAATAACAGGAGTCAGCAGAAACATCAGAAAATTTGTGCAAAGATCAATGGCACAATGGAAGGCACAGTTGCAGATCAATGGTGAGAGACTGGGAGAGGTTAACATCAAGAAAGGAATATTTCAAGGGGATTCATTATCACCATTACTATTAGTTATTGCACTCTGTCAACAATACTGAATAACTCAGGACATGGCTATCAAACATCAAAAACATCTGCCAGACTATCCCATCTCCTTTACATGGATGATCTGAAACTGTATGGAAAAACATCATCTGAAATAGAATCGCTGCTCAACACTGTCTGTATATATAGCCAAGATATTGCAATGGAGTTTTGTTTGGACAAATGTGGCACACTTACTGAAGGAATCAAGAAGCCCCACAAAAATAAAAATGGCTTTGGAAGAATATCTGAAGGACAGTGATGAAGATGCACTGAAATTAATATATCAGGAAGGCTTACTAGTCAGTAAGCCTTCCTGATATATTAATTTCAGTGCATCTTCATCACTGTCCTTCAGATATTCTTTCTTGTAGACCAAACTGGCCTACAAGAAAGACCAAATGAAGAACAGAATAGAGGCATGGGAAGACAAAGTACTACATGGCTAGTACATTAAAAAAAATAGCTGGGAAAGGAGATAATAACAAGACCTGACAATGGCTAAGAGCAAGAAAATTGAAGAAAGAGACCAAAGGACTAATTCTGGCTGCACAAGACCAAGCCTTAAGGACAAACACATATAAAGTCAAAATTGAGAAGACAGCAACAGACAGTAAGTGCCGCCTATGCACACACGCTGAAGAAACAGTGGACCACCTGGTAAGCTGCTGCAAGAAGATTGCACAGACTGACTACAAGCAGCAGCATGACAAAGTAGCAACAATGGTGCATTGGAAGATCTGCAAGAAATATCATTTGCCTGTAAGCAAGACCTGGTGGGATCATAAAATGAGAAAGTCATAGAAAATGATAAAGTTAAACTGTTCTGGGACTTCAGAATTCAAACAGACAAGCACCTGCAACATAACACCCCGAACTTAACAATTGCCGATAAGAAAGACAAAAAAGTCTAATGGTGGACATGGCAGTGCCTGGAGACAGCAGAATAGATGAGAAAGAACTGGAGAAGATAACAAAATACAAAGACCTACAAATAGAAATAGAAAGACTGTGGCAAAAGCAAGCAAGGGTAGTACCAATAGTAATAGAGGCCTTGGGTCCAAAACAACTGGAGCACCACTTGAACACTATTGGCATTGACAAATTCGCCATTAGTCAATTGCAAAAGGCGGCCTTACTAGGAACTGCCTCCATCCTGCGACTATATCTGTAATAACATCAAACATCCACATCTGCCTATCCCAGGTCCTTGGTAAGGACTCGATAGGTAGACAAAATTCCAAATCCAGTCTGAACATCTGGCTGTGCCATCGCATAATAATAATAAAAGTTGGAAGGTACATTGGAGGTCATCTAGTCCAACTCCCTGCTTGGGCAGGAAACTCTATACCATTTCGGACAAATGGCTGTCCAGTCTCTTCTTTAAAATGTCCAGTGTTGGAGCATTCACCGTTTCTGGAGGCAGGTTGTTCCACTGGTTGATTGTTCTGTCAGGAAGTTTCTCCTTCTCATAGGTTGCTTCTCTCCTTGATTAGTTTCCATCTGTTGCTTCTTGTCCTGCCTTCAGGTGCTTTGGAGAATAGCTTGACTCCTTCTTTGTGGCAACTGATTACCATCTAGCCACACTTCTCTAGTCCAAAAGACTTCTTGATAGCCTCACTGTAGATCCATGTCGCGAGTTGATGTCTCATTCACTGTTTGCACAAATCTACTTAATAAGTCCCTTTTCACACTTTCAGCACACATTTTTGGCAGTTAAATGTCATATAGCCTTGATTCATCATTTCATAAAACTCTCTTACACTGTGACAAAATTTAGCATTAGTTTCTGTTACACTATGACAAAATTTAGCATTAGTTTCCCACATTTGCTCCCATACATCCCCTATAGAATTAAGGAGATTTCAAAAGAAATTATTTGGACCTACTGCATTTGGGATTCAGGCCAGGATGTACCTGGGTGATCAATGGCAATAATTGATCACACTTGTAAATGACCTTTGGCAGGCTCAGGATGGGGTATGCCTCTGGATCAGGTTCATGGTATTCCTCTGGATCAGCTGAGTGGGTTGGAAATGGGAGGCACTGGCTTCCAATCGGTATCCTTATGGGAAGCATCCATCCCAAGCACAAGTGAATACTTCTATCCTCTTTTTAGCTGGACAGGTTCCAAGGAATCAGACTGCTCACCAATTCCTTGGTTGTTGTCATGGTTGGCAATTTTGCAGAGCTATTTTCAGTTTGCCATATCTCCCCCAGAAATCTGTTTTCTTGACTTTCTCCAATATTCAGCATATATCAGCAATGATGTCTTCTATGCTTTGGCCTTCTAAAACCCTTGTAACATCTGGAATATTCTTTTCCATACTAGCTGGAACTTCTTTCTGAGTTCAACCATCTTTTGGAAGACTTTCTTGTTTCCTTATTTTAAATTGGAAATTATACATAGGTTTCTGTGCTTGGTCCCCTTTTTATAGGCATAAATAACAATACAGTAGCAACCTTTAATTGGGCAAAACAGTATATCATAAGACAATTTTTGAACCAAAGTATCACAAATGGCCTAATTCACAGAATTCACATCCAGAAGCCATAACTTCTGTGGAATTGAAATTGGCAAATTTTATAAAACATTTAATAACATAAACGTTTTCATAACACAGTTTATGACATTATGACATTTCATAAAACATTTTCTGTGCTGATGTTTGACTGTACCAAAAAGTTCAATAGTGGCTATTTTCAAGACAGATAGTTCTCTAAATGTATTACACCTCTTCCACATTAGATGTTTTGTCATTGTTGAAAGAATTGAGGAATCTTGTAAAGAAATGTTTCTGAAAAGATGACCAAAGGGGTCACGGATTGTCTAAGATTAATATCCCAAATTATAAGAAAGATGATTAATGTGATCCTGCAAAGTATAGACTAATTACAGCCTTTAATTAATAATTATATACTAATTTCTATATAACTGTATAGTGAGAGGAATCTAGGACTCCTATTGGACAACCATTTTAATATGAGCCAGCAGTGTGCTGCAGCCACCAAGAAAGTCAATGCAGTTCTAGAGGGATAGAATCAAGATCACATTAATACTTAATAATGCCTTTGTAAGATCACATTCAGAATACTGCATCAAGTTTTGGTCACCAACACTTTAGAAGATAGGCAACACTTTACAAGATAGTTCAAAATACAGAAGGATCTTGAAAGACTTGAACACAACAAAATGCAATTCAGTGGTGAGAAAAGATTTTATACTTAGACAAGAAAAGCCAAATGCACAGTATATAATAGGTGATCCTTGCTCAATAGCAATTACTGTGAGAGGGACAATGGACAATCGCTTGAATATGAGCCAACATACCACACAGAACAGCACACACTCTACTAGAGAGAAATTCCCTAAAGATAGGCTCTAGCATGAGTCCGAAAGCTTGGAAGACAAATTTCTGGTCCTGGTGACCGACCCAAGTTGGATCCTGCAACATTATCCTGGGACACATATATTTCCCAATGAAGATGTTGATTGGGGTGTGTTGATGGCTGGCTTTGAAGTTGTTAGCTGTCATTTGCTTGTTTTGTCCAGCCCTCACCTTCTAAGTACTTGATAGGCTGGTGGTAAATCAGCACTCCTGTTGATTGTTTCCCAAGCTTCAATCACTTCCCTGGCTGTTTTTGTGCCTGCTCATCCAACAATCTTAATAGCTGCAAAATTGAATGTGTGTCCTTGTTCATTGCAGTGTGAAGCTACTTCGTCTAACTGCTCACTTGTGTTCTTGCAATCTAGTAGTTAGCTTCCTCCCTATCTGTCACAGGGGCAATCCATGCAGGGGATCAGTAGATTACATTGGAAGTATCTCCAACCTCCTTTACAAAGCATAATTTGTCCTCATATTGTAGCCTCTGGGCAGTGTGTGATGCCCAGTTGCAGATCTCAGAAGCTGTGTTCTACAGTTTTTGAAATGTTTTAGATGTATGGCAGGGTGTGTTTCTTCCTTTGTCTTCCCACCATGTTGTTCAGACAACTTGTGACAAATGATTGTACTGTAGGTACCCATTCTGCATTCTATGTGTAGGTACTACCTACAGTCATTTTTTTTAATGTACTCAAACTGGTAGTATCCATGTATAGTTGCATCATTTTAGTTGTTTGAAGACAGCGTTAGTTACAAAGAAATCAAGATATTAACATCAATACAAATTGATGTTAATATCTTGCTTCAATTCTATTTCTCAATTCAACTACATTTTCCTGTTTCCAACTTTGACATTCCAGTCTCCAATTACAAGTAGCACAACTTGCTTGCAATTTTAAATTAACTTTAACATAAAACTCCTCTTTTTCTTCTGCATTGGTGGTTGGAACATATCAGTGAATGATTGTTGGAATATAAGTTTCTTATATTCCATTTGTACTGTATTTCAATCTTTGCAGCTTAAGATTTTCTTTTCCTGTTATTGCAATAAGGCTTTAATGTGATAAACATCATTAGTACTCTGAAAGACCTTCAGCACTTCCTCAGTAGTATGCCATCCAACCTACTATTGTCTGGTCACAATAGCACCAATCTTTTCATATGGTTATTTTCTTGACAGGAGTAGTTTACCACTACCCTTTCCAAGCAGTATGAATTGGTGCCTTTACCATTCAATAGGAAGGTCCCACACAAAGCAATTCTTTTGGTTTCCCCAACCCCATTGACCAGTCCACCAGTCCACCAGCAGCCAATGTAATACCAGGAAGAAATTTTGAGAACACTGAGGAGCTAGACAGATAACAGGTCATTCTCTGGGCATGACATCCTTGGAACCAGGCTACTTGAAGGGAGTCTGCCCCATCTCTCTACTTCGCAAGCATGCAGCAAAAGCATTCCAAAAATGTCGATCTCCCTCCCCCTCCAACAGAATGGACCTGACAGGTAGTTTCCCAATACCAGCCCTCTACCAAGCATCATAGCAGGATTTGGGGTTGTTTCTTGTTTAACACACACTAATATATATAATTTATGTGAAACACACATAAAATTCCTTTAATTGCTAGATGGTTTTTTACAGATGCCTGGATAATTTAACTATCAAAATTAGCTACAAGTTCATCTGTTTGCATTGCTGGAGCAAACTTGTAATATTCAGAAGAGTGAGAGCAAGTTTTATTAGCTCTACCACTAAGTCTGCCTAGGTCTGATCAATTTTTTAAAAAGTGACCAAACTCTGTGCCTAGGAAGGTGTCACAATACAATGAGACCCCTAGAGTGTTGTTTTCAAAGCTCTGCAATCCCATACATGTACTGTACTTAGAATAACAAAGTTGGAAAGGACCTTGGCCATCTTCTAGCAGGAGATATATACCATTCTGGACAAATGACTGTCAAATTTCTTCTTGAAAACTTCCAATATGGAGCCCCCATAACTTCTGGAGGGAAAGCCATTCCACAGACTGTTCTCACTGCCAGGAAATTTTTCCTTAATTCTGGGTTGGCTCTCTCTTTGGTAATCTTTTGGTAATGCTTTTTCCAAAAGGCAACTGGACTTTTTTTTTTGAAAACGTTTTGCTTCTCAGTTTCTTCAGAATTTCTTGGATGAAAAGCAAAACATTTTCAAAGAGAAAAAAAGCACCTTTTTGGGAAAAGCACCTGTCAGGGCCCACTTCAAAATCTCATCCTAAGAAAGCAGAAATCGTGGAAGCAGTTTCTTCCAAAAGGAACTTTTATTAGGACAAGCTGACAGCAGGCATAATAGACATGATCTGAGGGTTTCCCACTCAAATCAATAGGTTAAAAGTGTCCTAAGCAAAACCCCACCCCATCATCTGGTCAGTTCACATGGGCCAATCCCCAAGTGTTAAGTCCGTTCTGGGAAAGAGTTGATAACACTGGGCTGTCTCAGGGTTTCAGCAATGTTTTGTCGGTTCTTCACACCTTCTCTTCCGAGGGCGGAGATAAACCATTTGCCGGAGGCACATTCCATTCTCCTCCCCCCTTCTCTGGCTGACATCAAGGGAAGAGATAGTATGCAGAAACAGCAAAGTGTCACAATGTAGCAACAGAGGAAAATAAAGCAATAAAGCAATAGCCCGCAGTATTTTCCCCCATCCCCTCTAGGAGTATGGCAGAACCCAGGAGTATAGAGAGAACAGAGTTTAAGTTTAAAGCAAGAAAGGGGTCCCCTTAGAATATGGGTTCTGACAGCACGTTTGGGACAACTATGACCGGGAGAATCTGCTTAGATTTCCCTCTATTACTTTTTATCCTGCTCTCAGGTGCTTTGGAGACTAAGTCAACCCCCCTCTTCTCTTTGACAGCCCCTCAAATATCAGTCCCCTCTAGGGTACCCCAGTCTTTCTCTTTATTAGACTAGACATACCTAGTTCACACAACCATTCATTTTTATTTTAGCCTCCAGTCTTCTAATCATTTTTGTTGCTTCTCTCTGCACTCTTTCTAGAGTTGCAACATCTTTTTTGTATCACAGTGACCAGAATAGGAGACAAAATTCCAAATGTGGTCTTACCAGTGCTGTATAAATTGGTACTAACACTTCATGTGATCATACTAACCCTCTGTCAATGCAGCCTAGGATTGCATTGGTTGTTTTGGCAGCTGCAGCAAATTGCTGGCTCATAACCTTACTTTTTTCACCACTGAATTGCATTTTGTTGGCTAGAACCCATTGTTCAAGTCCAAGATTTTCTGTATCTTCTAAAGTGTTAGCAATTGGTGTCATCTGTAAATTTGATGAGTTCCCCTTTTGTTTCCTCATCTAGATCATTTATGAAGATATTGAAAAGCACTGGACTCAACAGTCTTGAGATAGCCCACTGCATGCTTCCCTCAATTTAGATGTAGTTCCATTAGATCTGTGATCTACTACTACTACTACTACTACTACTATTACTACTACTACTACTACTACTACTACTAATAATAATAATAATAATAATAATGTGCCTTGGGTGCAATTCCAAAACAACTGGCGCACCACTTGAACACCATCAGCATTGACAAATTCACCATTAGTCAATTGCAAAATGTGGCCTGAGATATTGGAACACTGGTATCATGTCCCCCCTTGTCCTTCTCTTCATTAAACTAGACATTCCAGCAACTGTTTTAGCTTCCGGTCCCCTAATCATCTTTGTTGTTCTTCTCTATACTCTTTTTAGACTCTCAACATCTTTTTCAAATCGTGGTGACCAAAACTGGATGCAGTATTCCAAGTGTGGCCTTACCAAGGCATTGTAAAGTGGTATTAACACTTCACGTGATCTTGATTCTATCCCTCTGTTAATGTAGCCTAACTCTGTGTTGACTTTTTTGGCAGCTGCAGCAATGTAAGGACCCACCCCACTTTGCATCTTAAGAAGACAGAACTCTTGGAATATCTCTTCCAACAGGAATCTTTATTAAGAGAAAATGGTTGCAGGCATTCTAGACAGGACCTGAGGGCCACCCTTACCATTCAAGGTTTTAAATGTTCCCAAGCAGTCCCCCACCCCACCATCCTTCCAGCGACAATCCCAGGTGTTACATTTCCACCCCCTTTTCTTCACGGCTGGCGGAAGAGAGACTTCAGAGAGGAGTAGGTGAAAGATGATGGGCCCTATTATGGTCAGTCCTTTTGGTGATATCCACATTCAGTCCCTTTGAAGTTGTAATGAAGGAAGTGAGAGCCATAAAACCCCTTTGCTCATCCCCCTTCCCCTTCGTAGTATGACAGAATCCAGAGAGGGCAGAAATGGGGTTTTCCATAGTCGATAACTAGAGATGAAATATAATTGGATTCTGACATCCTGCCCCCTTAAAAATAAGAGAGATCCACCTGAAAAGAAAACAAACAGGTTTGTTAGGATACTCTGTGAAACTTCTTTAATAGCTTTGGGGCTCTGACATGACGTTTATGGACCCACTCATTTTGTGAGGCAGGGAGGTGTTTCCATGCTACTAGGTACTGAGTTGCTCCATGATATCTCCTAGAAGCTAGGATTTCCTTTATCTCGAAGTGTTGTTCACCCTCCACCATGATTGGAGGTGGTGGGGGGATTTTTGGCCATAATGATGACTGATGCTCTCTTTTCAGCAAGCTGCAATGAAAAATTGGGTGTATTTGCTTGAGATTTTTGGGTAATTCTAATTCTACTGTTATTGGGTTTATGATTCTTTTAATTGGAAAAGGCCTTATATATTTTGGTCCAAGTTTTTTACAAGGTTGTAGGGACTTTAGGTATGTTGTAGATAAGTACACCATTTCTCCTATAATGAATGGTGTAAGCTCAACCCCTTTTTATCGGCTTGTGCTTTGTATGCCTGCCTAGCTTCATCTAGTGCTTTTCTAACTATTGGCCAGGTGTTTTGTAGTTTTTCCATCCATTCTTTCAGTGATGGGATCGCCGGTTCGTTTGGGGTTGAAACTTTGGGGTTGAAACTTTGACCGGTAGCTATTTGAAAAGGAGTGTAACCTGTGCTGGAGTGGACTGCGTTATTGTAGGCAACTTCTGCGAAAGGGAGTAGGTCCATCCAATCTGACTGTTTGAAATTAATAAAGCATCTTAAATATTGCTCAAGTACTGAGTGACAACCTTCTGTTTGTCCATCTCCTTGTGGATGATGGCTAGATGTCGGTCCCTGAGTGGTCCCTAAGAGAGATAAAAATTCCTTCCAAAATGCAGATGTAAATTGCACTTCCATATCAGATATGATGCATGGGGTGCCCCATGCAATCTTTAAATATGCTGGATGAAAAGTTTCGCTAAGGCTTTTGCAGTGGGAATCTTTTGGCAAGGGATAAAGTGCATCTGTTTGGAAAACAAATCCGTTACCGTCCAGACAACAGTATTCCCATTGCTTTCTGGTAATTCCACTATAAAATCCATGGCTATTTCCCTCCAGGGGGCTGAGGAATTTGCCACTGTTTGTAACAGTCCGGGCGATTTCCCTTGCAACCTCTTTGCAGTTGCACACTTTGGGCAGCTGGCCATGTAACTTTCTATGTCCTTTTTTATGGATGGCCACCAAAATTGCCGTTTAATTAAGTGTAATGTTTTTACAAATCCAAAATGCCCTGCTGATTTTGTGTCATGCCAGCGTCCTCAGAGTGGGGCTTAGGGGGTGGGAAGTTCTTTTTATCCCCTTGCTGATCCAATTGCCTACCAATTGCTGATTGGTAGGCAATTGCTGATCCAATTGCCTAGGCAATTGGATCAGCAAGGGGATAAAAAGAACTTCCCACCCCCTAAGCCCCACTCTGAGGATGCTGGCAGAGGACCAGCGAAAGCTAAGTTGTTTTAATTCTTGTATATAACTGTTTTTATTGTTTTAAATGTTGTTTTAACAATAAATAACTGGAGTATACTCTTCCTGGAGATCGAAGATTGCATCATTGAATATATATATATAATAGAATATATATATATAATAGAATATATATATATATATATATATATATATATATATATATATATATATATATATATATATATATATATATATATATATATATATATATATATATATATATATATATATAATAGAAATAGTAGAGTTCTTAAAAAAAAGGAGAGAGAAAACCTTTTCCTTCTTTTTTCCTTTTTAGTATCCAAATAAAAGTAAAATATAGTCTTTCAGTTTTTGTAAAATGCCTTTCTTCCCCAAAAAAGCAGAAGCCACCTTTCCAAGCCAGGGAAATAATTTCAAAAGCTCTTACAGGTAGACAAATGAAAAAAAGCAGAAAAGAGAGAAAAACAAGAAGAAATTCTCACCTGGATTCACCACGGGGACACTCAAAGCTCAGATGTTATCTGACTTATGGTCTGAAGTGGCAGGGCGATCGGCCATTTTACTGGCCGATCTTCTTCTCCATCGGCCCTCAGAGATTTGTCCGTACAGCTGGAGGATCCGCCGCTCCTCTGCAGCTGGACATCAGCCTCCTCGATGGAAGTCGCACCCTCCAGGGCGACTTTGGCCCATATTAAGGTCCACCGACAGAGGGAAACCTAGTCAACGAGGAGAGAAGTCTCCCTGTATGACTAGTGACACTGCGAACAAGAACCGGAAGTCAAATATAATTGGATTCTGACAAGCACACTGCTGGCTCATATTTAAGTGATTGCCAACTAGGACTCCACGATCCCTCTCACAGTTACTATTGAGCAAGGTACCACCTATACTGTACATTTGGTTTTTCTTGCCTATATGTAGAGCCTTATTTTTTTTACCATTGAATTTCATTTTGTTAGATAGCGCCCAGTGTTCAAGTCTGTCAAGATCCTTCTGTATCTTAAGCCTATCTTCTGGCTATTCCTGCCAGCTTGGTGTCATCTGCAAATTTGATGAGTTCCCCATCCATCCCCTCATCCAAATCATTGATGAAGATGTTGAAGAGTACTGGGCCCAGAACAGAGCCCTGGTGCACCCCACTATACATGGAGATGAAGTTCTATTGAAGACCACACGCTAAGTATGGCCGGTCAGCCAGCTACGAATCCATCTGATGGTGATACTGTCTAATCCACATTTTTCTATCTTATCAAGTAGTAGGTTGTGGACTTACTGAAGTCCAAGTAAATTATATCCACAGCATTCCTCTGATCCGCTAATTTTGTCACTTGGTCAAAGAATGCAATAACAAACCCATATTGGCTTTTAGTAATGACTTTGTTTGCCTCTAGGTGTTTGCTGATTCATTGTTTGATTATCTTTTCTAGAATCTTCCCAAGTATTGACGTCAGGCTGATAGGTCTGTAGTTTCCTGGATCCATTTTTTTTCCTTTTTTGAAGATGGGAACTACATCAGCTCTTTTTCAATCCTCCGGTAGTTCCCCAGTGCTCCAGGATCTTTGAAAGATATAGTTCAGTGATTCTGAGATCACATCTGACAGTTCCTTCAGAACCTTGGGGTATAATCAGTGGTGGGATTGAAATATGTGAACAACCAGTTCTCTGTGTGGATGCCACTTCCGGAAGGCCATTCTGGGCCTTGGCAACAAAAAATTAGCTACCAGTTCTGCCAAAATGGTGTGAACCGGCTGAATCCCATCACTAAATGTAATCCATCTGGTCCTGGTGATTTGAACTCATCTAGGATGGACAGGTACTCACTTACCATTTTCTTGCCTATCTTAACTTGTGTTTCTAATCTGATTTTTTGCAGTACTGTTTTTGATAGGTTGGACTGTTTTTTCCCTTTGTGTAAAGACGGATGTAAAAAATGAGTTAAATAGTTCTGCTTTCTCCCTGTTGCTTGTTCTTGCCACTTTCTCCCACTAATGGACTAATTATTTCCTTAACTTTTTTTCTTGTTTTTTACATGTTGAAAGAAACTTTTTTTGTTATTTTTTACTTTTGTCGCAAGCCTTAGTTCATTTTAAGTTTTAGCTTTCCTCACTTTAGCTTTCCTTTTCAGGCTCAGGCTATTTCCTGATATTCTGCCTTAGTTACATGTCCCTTGTCCTTTTTGTCTTTCAATTTATCAGAGAGTTCTTTATGCAGCCATGCTGGTTTCTTTTGAGAACTGTTATTTTTCTTCTTTGTTAGTATTGTGCTAGACTGGGCTTTTATAATCTCACTTTTCAAAATTTCCCAAACTTCTTGTTTTCCTCTTGAGGATTCTCATCAATGGAATTCTTCCCAAGTGTGATGAACCAAGGCCCCGAACGGAGGCAAAGCAATCAGTTGGCCAGAGCAATAGTCTTTTTAATCACTGCCAATGTTCACCCAACAGCCCCCACATATGCTGGCACGAGTTCAAACAAAACAGCCAGGGAAGTTTACACTATTCTTAAAGCAAGACAGATAACAAGCAAACGTATAATCCTTTTAACTCCCAGCTTACCTGTGAACTGCGAACTACAAACTGCAAGGCAAGGTCAGCAGGAAGCAAACTGGTCCAGAATACAAAGTGTCCAGGTTACAAAGCACACTATCTCAAGAGTTCACGTTTGTTCCCGGCAAATCCCCACCCCACAGCATCTCCTTAAATCCTACTCCCCAGGTGTGCCTTGTGGAGTGGGGCGGGACACTCTCCTCCCGAGCAAGTGAGCCTGACTCCGTTGTTCCCTCCCTCCTCTCTGCTCTCCTTGCTTTAGGATCAGAGGGGCCTTGCTCTTCACCTGAACTCTGCCTTCCCTGTTCCAAACTTGAAGGGCCCTGGCCTGCCTCAGCCTGCTCCTCCCCACAGTCCTCTGAAGCCACAGACAGCCCCTCCTGGGCCTCAACAGGGAACTCCATGTCTTCCTCAGAGTCATGCTTGGATGGAGGCATGACACCAAGCTCTAAGTTTATTGAAATTAGCTCTCTTAAAGTTCAAAGCTCTAGTTTGACTGTGTTCTGTTGCTTGTGCTTGCATAATGTTGAATTCCAATATTGTATGATCACTCCCCACCCAAGGTTCTTGTGGCTTCAACACCTTCTATCATTTCATCTCTCGTAGTGAGAATTAAGTCCAATATGGCTGATCCCCTAGTTCCCTTCTCTACTTTTTGGGAGATAAAGCTGTCTGCTAGGTTTGTTAGGAATCTGCTTGATAATGCTTTACTGAAGTCTAAATAAACTATAACTATATCAAACAATTTTATTTAGCATAATCTGTTTTTGACAAAGACAAGTTGGCTTCTAGTAATAGTTTTGCTTCATTCTAGGTATTTCTAGGCAATGTAAATCCATCATTAAGCAATATTTTAGCAGTAGAAAGTAATATGCCAAAGGCATAAAGAAAAACTGAAATCCAATCTGCACCACCACTTTTACCATAGTTCTCCATATTTTTCTATTCTTCCTTCCATGATATCCATTAATTACCCCATAATTTTTTCTTTAACATTATATGGCTTATTGACATATTTTTAAAAGATAATTCTTGCCCATCTGCTTTCTGAGCTCAGTTATGGAGTAAGACAAAAAAAAATGGCCCAGCTTACTTAACAATGTACCAAGGGGAACATTCTGTCATGGCCACAATCAAAAATGTCAGTCTCATATTGGCCATTTGACTAGAGTGTATTCTTCATTCTGCATATGTGAACTGGTTCTGTTTTTCAGCCAAAGTGATATAACTCAGTGGAACCAAATCTTGTGGTACAAAAAAGCTAGAAAGATTAATTCCTTGTAATTAATCCGCAGGTGGAGAAATCTCCTGTTTATATCAGTCCTAAAGAAGCAGCTGACTTTACCAATATCGCTCAGATGTTGCAGAATGCCACTCTAGCCAGGCATGCCACTGGAATGATCAAGAATTTTAGCAATTATTACTCTCTCCATGAATATCTATCCAGGCTCCAAAGGGGTTCTTGCCAGGTAAGCTTTGATTCTTGAGATTGGGATGGTTCCTTTTCCACTATTTCTTCAGCCTGGATTGTTGCCCTCAAAAAAGACTACTCAGCCATCCATACATATTATGATCTATGAATTTTCTTAATATCTGACTAGTCTGTTGTAGCAAATTGTGATTTGTGTTTTTTATAGTACAGCAAAAGCTGTATTCCTGAACAGTGAGAATTTAAGAACTCCAGCAGCAGTATCCTTAAAAACACAAATGTATTTTAATGCATCAATGAGAGAAGTGTTCTGCTGAGTTGTTACAATTGCTAAGCATCATTTACATATTAATGGGTGAAACCTGAGACCCTTATACTCACTTTATTTTATTTAAAATGTATCTTTAAGTTATGTAACTTTTAGAACCAAAATTTCCCATTGTTCTTTTTACAGTTTCTCATCCAGAGTCTCAGAGTTGGTCCAAAATGTGACCATGCAGAAGTTTTTTTCCTCTCTGTATTCCTACCTAGAATCTCAGAGAAACCCATTAAAAGCGTATTGCAATTTAATAGATAATGCTGACTATATAACTAATTTTACATGTCATTTGGGAATGCAACTAGAGTGTTTCCTTTTGATGTTGCAAACTGAGTTATGTTTCTTGTTCAGGACACCATAGTCACAGCCGGTCCATCAACATGTAGGCAATCTTCTCCTGCCTTCACTGTTGAAATCCAGCAAGAAATCTTGGAAAATGCACTTTTTTTCCTCAAAAAAGAAGGTAGCTCAATGAACTCTTCCCAGTGGAGAGAAGCCTACTTCCTTTTGTTTTCCAACATCCTGCCCAGGACAGTCCACCTTTCCCAAATGGCTCCCAAATTGCCATGTCATCTCTACACTATGTGAGTCAACAATGAAGTGTTTCTGGACCAGGGCTGAGCGGGATATACAATTGGTTAATAGCTAATTAGATCAATTTATAATATGAACAATGTAGAATAATTTTACTATGTGACATAGGAGTTTATAGGAATAAGGCCAATAAATTTGTTGGTAAGGAATTCACAAATTCTGGGCCCTAGAAGAATTCAGGGTAATTATTCTAAAAGTACATAGTGAAGTCCTTTGAAAGACAGCAGCCTAAAGGTGGGTAGATTAAAAGCTTTTGTTGGGTCAGAAATCAGTACTTATTCTATACTTTTACATGCATGAAATAAATGAGGACTAAGTATGTGTCAGCTGAGTCATGAATCACCAAAATGCTGATGTCTTTTTCTAAGGCATAATTTAATATAGATTTCCTATGATCAACTTCCTTGAAAGAACTGATATTAAAATTCTGCTCTATGTTTGTATCAGCTTGAAGGCTATCACTGCTCTTCATCCTAGTCTTATCAAACAACAGGAAGAACTTGACAAGGTCAAACCTCTATGCTTTCCTGGAAGACAACATCCTAATATTAAAGGTAGATTTTTCTGCTTGTATAGTATAATTATAATCTACTTGTACATTATAATTTAATTTGGATATAACACAAATTTGAGGTTCTGCAGTATGCATTTAATGAACTGTGGAGGGTTATCACACTTTCATAATAATGTGCTCAATGTGCCATTTTCTGACTTGCTTGGAAAAAATCACCAATCACAATATTTGGCCAAATGAAATAATGAGGTAAAATAGTGAAAGAAACATGATTTGTAGTTTTTACATATTATCCAGAGGGTAATTCCACATTTGGAACAGCTTTGTGAATGCTAGATGATTTCTGTAATTATTTTTCTCTTGGAGTTTTGTGATGTACTCTTATTTTGTGAAATGCAAAAGTGCAGCAGGTTTTCCAGGGTTTTGTGTATTGTTTTCTATTAAGAGGGATGGTGCTATGGCTCAGCAATTAAGATACTGGGCTTCTTGACTGGAAAGCCAGCAGCCCAGGTTTGAGACCCAAGAACAACATCCTTACCCCAGCTCCAGCCCACCTAGCAGTTCAAAAGCATGCAAATACAAGTAGATAAATAGGTGCCACTTCTTGTGAGGAGGTAGCAGTGCTCCATGGAAACTCTTCTGACAGCACTAGCTCACAGTCTCTTGTTTCTATGTCAGCACCTTCACCACTATACCAAACGGTCTCCCATTATTAATACTTCTAAGCAGTGCTTTTTTTTCTTTAAAAAAAAAAAAGGTGCCGGAACTCACACACGTCATACAACCCGCCTTGCCTACCCTACAAGGTTCCATCCGAAAAAGGTGCCGGAACACCGTTCTGAGTGTTCTATGAGAAAAGAAGCCCAGCTTCTAAGCAACACAGGAGAGGCATGATTTGTTCTAGATATTGATAACTGAAACAGTGTTTTTTAATATTATTTCAATTTGATTTTAGCAACAACTCATATCCTTGCAAAGATGACAAAGTACAGCTATCAAGATGAAACACACAGCAAGCACAGAATTGGGACATTTCCCCATCCGACTAGCAAATCACATACTACTATGTTTAGTAGTAGTACTACTACTACTAAACAAAACCTAGAAGGTTCTCCAGGTAATACGCTCAGAAACAGGGAAATGGACACTACAGGTCATGCCACAATTCATAATCTTAGAAACACCAGTGGTTTCTTTGAAAATGTGACAAATAAACCAATTCCTATCCCTGGAGGTGCCACAAAGAGTATTTTGCAAAGTATCACAACTCATATCTCTGGAATTCCCAGGTTTAGCAGCCCCCTAAGTGCCAGAACTAATGCCCTTAGAGATGCCACAAATGATGTTACTAGAAACACCACAGGTGACTTCACTGGAAATATCACAGCTCGTGGCCTTGGAAGGACCAGCAGGCACATTTCTGGAAGTTCCAGAACTGACATTTCTAGAACTACTATAGCTGGTATACATAAAAGGGCTAGCAGATGGATCCCTAAAAGGGTTACTCAAATATCCAGGAGTGATTCAAGTGATATCCTTGGAAGAGGAAATCTTCTGGAAAGTGCTATGCATCACATCTCTGCCAGTCATAACCCTAGATGGTCCACTGTTCAAATGTTTGAAAAGATCACAAGTGGATTTCAACATTATCCTAAAAGTTTTGCTAGTGAAATCCCAGATGATCTTACCAAACTTGAAAATACTATCACACATATCCCTGCAAATGACAACAGCAACATTCTTGTTAGTGGCACAGATAACAATTATGGCAATTCCTCAACTTGCACCACACCACATAACTATGGAGGTTCTACTTATCGTGTCCAGGAAAGTATCTCAGCTAACTTCAATGGGATTGATAGGACTCATATTCCTGGATATACCACTGAAAATGTCCTAATGGACAGTGGAACATACTCTCTAGGAATTACTGCTGAAAACAATTCTAGGAATGCTAAGAGCAATATCCGCGAAGTTGCCAAAACTCATATCCCTGCAGGTGTTACTGTCAACCAACATGTGGTTCACTTTCTTGACAGCAAGAATGAAAAAGTATCTCATAGTGTGATGAAATATATCCTTAAAAACTCTACACCTCCTAGAATTAGTGGTGCCATGGGCATGCCTGGAGTTATCTCAAGTCACACCTCCAGGAGCAGCCCAGCTGGAGGTGCTGCTGACAACATTCCCAGGACTTTTACAGGAAACATACTTGGAAGCACAGCTGGTAAAATCTTAGAAAGCATCACAGCTCATTTTCTTAGTGTGAGTTCTAGCAACATCCCTGGAGATGCCATGACCTTTGAAAGTACCACAATTCACATACCTGGAGATGCTGTAACTAACTTCCCTACAAACAACATAACTCACAATCTTAGAGGTACAGCAGGCAATGAAAATGAAGGCACCACAGCTAGTGTCACTGGCAATCTTCCTACAGGCATAAGAAGTCATATCCCTGGAAATGCCTTAGGAAGCACACGCAATACATCTGCAAATACTCCAAGAAATAAGCCTGGAAGACTCACAGTTCACCAACTTGAAGATGTCAATAGCAAATTTCTGAAAGGTATTGTAACTAACATCCCAGAAGATGCCACAATCAAAATGTCTAGTGAGGTTACAGGCAACATAGATGGAGCTGCCACCAGCAATCTTCCTAGAGATGTAACATATGTTCTTGGAACTGATAGTAACTGGCCTGATGTTATAACCAACTATATCTCTAAAGTATTTAGTAACATTTCTCAAAACAATGCTTTGGGCAACATTCCTAGTGATGACCTAACTCATATCACTAGAGATGCCACAGACAATATGCCTAAAAACATTATTCACACACAGGGCAATATTGATACAATGGGCAACAGTCCCAGAGATGTAGCAGATAGCATTCCTGAAAGCATTACTACAAATATGCTTGGTAGTATCATAAACAATGTCCCTGAAGATACCAGTACATCAGTTCACAGCCTTAATGGAATTACTAGTAAATTTCCCAGTAGTATCACATTTCAGATAGTAAGAAATGCCACAATCAACATTCTTAAAAGTGTTACAGCTTCAGTACTTAGAAGTACAACAGAAGGTGAATATATTCCCAGCCTGAAGAGTTTCACACATAATATACTTCATGGGGCTACTGGCAACCTATCTGATGAGATCACAAGTAATGTTAATGGAGGTGATACAATTCAAGTCCCTGAAACTTATGATGCAACAGGAAACACACCCCAAATCTCCATCACTCACAGCCCTGGAAATGGGACTATGAATTACATCTCTGGAGGAGCCACAACCCCTATCTCCAAAAGTACCACTGGAAATATATTTCAAAGCACCACATCTAATGCCAAAGAAGTTGCAATGGGATATGATCATAAAGCGGTCAACATCCATGAAGGCACAATGAGCAACATTTCTGGAGGTGCAATTATTTACATTCCTGGAGGTACTAGTACAGACAAAAATCTGGGAAGTGTCATTAGCAACAGTGGAGCTTCTGTTATTTATACACATAGGGGTGCCACAATTAGTGTTGGTAGTGGTAGCAGTAATATTTCTAGTGATCTCACACTTAATATATCTAAAGGCACCATTCCTGAACATTCCACAGTTCACATTCTTAGCAGTGTCATCAATAATACTGAAAATAAAACTACTCTCTTCCTGGATGGTTTCTCAAGCAATATTACTATAGGCATTCCTGATCATATTAGGGGTAATGACTACATAGACACTTTAATTACCATCCCTGGAGATATCATGGGCAACACTTCTCAAACTACCATCTCTAGCATTGCTTCTGATAATGATATATTCAAAGATGCCACACCTTCAACAGAAGTTATAACTCCCATTCATGGAGGTGCTTCCGTAAAAATTCTGAGTGATTTTACAGGTAACAGTGCTGGAGATATAATTAGCAATATTCCTATTAATGATACAATAAACTTCTTTAAGGATGCTACAGTTTCTATTCCCGTGGGTAGCACCAAACATAACTTTGAAGACAAAGCAACACATGTTCACGATGGTTCTCTAGGCAACAGCCATGATGATGCCACTGAAAATATTTTTCAGAAGATTACACCACCAACTTCTGGAAGTAGCAAAAGTACTATTTCTACTATTCTTGGAGGTGGACCAACTCATCTCCCAGGAAAGGGCAATGAAGATGATGTTCCTGGAGGCCCAAACCATGATAGTTCTAGAGATGTGACAACTAGCATCTTTATTAATGCTATGACATATAATCTTACTTCTGTTCCTGACAGAGGCAACAGCTGGGCAAATAAATCTGTCCTTATGTCATTCTACTGTGTTTTCACTAGGATTTTTTTCATGGTTTCATTATAGTTTTTTATCCAAATGCAAATCAAATAAATAACACTTTTTCACGGTATCCAGAGAATATATTTAACTTAATTATTTGAAAACCTGGCAGCTTAGTGTATCGGATACAGTTAGGCCAGGGCCCATCTCGCATTTGTTGGCAAAGGGCCAATTAAGCATGAAAAGTCAAAATTTGAAACTGACCTCACATAAGAAAAGTATGCATATATTCAGATTCCCCACCAGTTGGGGAACCCGAAAAAACATGTATTTTCTGGATCCGACCTTTCTTCAAAAATTGGGCCTGAGCCTATATCGCATTTCTTGGCAAATAGCCAATTAAGCATGAAAAGTCAAAATTTTGAACTGACCTCAAATTCGAAATCTATACATATATTAACGTTCCCCACAGGTTGGGGAACCCGAAAAACCATGTGTTTTGCGGATACGACCTCTCCCTCAGGAGTTAGGCCAGAGCGTATCTCGCACTTGTTAACATCTTGCATTTCTTGGCAAATAGCCCATTAAACATGAAAAGACAAAATTTGAAACTGAGGTCAAATTCAAAAAGTATCCAGGTTCCCCATTGCTTGGGGAATCCAAAAAAACATCTGTTTTCCGGATCTGAGCTCTCCTTCAAAAGTTAGGCCAGGGCCCATCTTGCATTTGTAGGCAAATAGCCAATTAAGCATAAAAAGTCAAAATTTGAAACTAACCTAAATTCCAAAACTTTACATATATTCCGGTTCCTACAGATTGGGGAACCCAAAAAAACATGTCTTTTCCATATCCGACATTTCCTTCAAAAGTTAGGCCTGGGCCTATATCGCATTTGTTGTCAAATAGTCAATTA
The DNA here is from genome assembly GCA_039797435.1 of Crotalus adamanteus. Classification (NCBI taxonomy): domain Eukaryota; kingdom Metazoa; phylum Chordata; class Lepidosauria; order Squamata; family Viperidae; genus Crotalus; species Crotalus adamanteus. The sequence continues at coordinate 20,154,678 of CM077929.1, forward strand.
ACCATGAAAATCAGAATTTCAAACTGACCTCAGATTCGAAAACTATGCATATATTCAGGTTCCCCATTGCTAGGGGAATCCGTAAGAACGTGTTTTCCGGATCTGACCTTCAAAAGTTAGGAAAAGCCCATCTTGCATTTCTTGGCAAATAGCCCATTAAGCATGAAAACTCAAAATGTGAAACTGACCTCAAATTTGAAAAGTATGCATATACTCAGGCTCCCCAGAGGCTGTGGAATCTGAAAAAACATGGGTTTTCCAGATCCAACCTCTCCTTCAAAAGTGAGGCCAGGGCCCATCTTGTATTTGTTGGCAAATAGCCAATTAAGCATGAAAAGTCAAAATTTGAAACTGACCTCACATAAGAAAATATTCATATATCCAGGTTCCCCACAGGTTGGGGCACAGGTCGGCAACCTGTGGCTCCGGAGCCGCATGCAGCTCTTTGAGCCTTCCCCTGTGGCTCCCAGCCTCCTCTGCCTTTGCAGACAGAGACAGAGAGAGGCAATTGCGCTTCCCTGCTTCTCTCTCTCTCTCTCTCTCTCTCTCTCTCTCTCTCTCTCTCTCTTTCTCTCTTTGTGTTTTTGTGTGTGTGTGTGTGTGTGTGTGTGTGTGTGTATGTATGTGTAAAAGAGAGTGCACTCACAGTGTTCTCTGAGGAGCTGAAAAGCTTACTGGGCAGAGCTCCTCCCTTTGCTGCGTCTCTGCAGGAAGCAGGAAGGGCAGGAGAGATCTAGCTAGCCCAGCTAGGCTGACTCAGGAATTCTGGGAGTTGAAGTCCATGAGTCATAAAAGAGATGAGATTGCTTACCCCTGAGCTTGTTGGACAACAGCTTGAAGCTTGCCAGGTGAGCAGCAGATAGGAGGGGGGGAGAGAGAGAGAAAGAGAGAGGGAGGGAGAGAGAGAGAGGAAAGAGAGAGAGAAAGAAAGAGAGTGGGGGAAGAGGAGTGGCAGACCAAGGGCAGATAGAGAGGGAGGGAGAGAGAGAGACACAGAGAGAGAGAGACCCTTTTGACATCTAAAATGAAGATAACACTGCATATATCCTTTTTTTACCTGTGTGTGTATGTAATTTTATTTATTTATTTATTTATTTATTTATTTATTTATTTATTTTATTTTATTTTCAGTATTTATATGCCGCCCAATCCCAAAGGACTCAGGGCAGCGTACAAAGTTAAAACAATGATAAAACAATAAAATAAAGCAGTCATACCGTGAGTCCGATCATATCCCGGCCCCCCGGGGACATCAGCCCCAGGCCTGCCAGAACAGGAGGGTTTTAACGGCCTTCTTAAAGGCCGGCAGTGTGGGAGTAGTTCGAACCTCGGGGGGAAGCTGATTCCACCAGGTCGGAGCCACCACAGAAAAGGCCTTTCCCCGAGGGCCCGCCAGCCGACATTGTCTGGCCGACGGGACCTGAAGGAGGCCCAATCTATGGGACCTCACCGGTCTCTGGGAGCTATGCGGCAGAATGCGGTCCTGTAAGTAACCTGGCCCTATGCCAATTTTATTCTCTTAAAGCATTCTCTTGGTGATCATTGTTTTAATAGTATGGATATTCCCAAGAGTCATATTTTTACTTTTATTTTTAATGTGTGTGTGTGTATGTATGTATGTATGTATATATATATATATATATATTAAACAATAAAATATACAAACACCAAGAAGTTATAAAACTATAAAAAGTTTTAATAAAACCAGAAGTTTTATTAAAAGCATAAGTTGGCGGTAAGGAGAGGCGACCAGCATTCCCAAATCGGGGCGCATCTGGGCATAGGTTTGATTTTAGCAACGTGCAGGTGATGGCCAGTGACAGCACGAAGGGGGGCCGGCTCCTTAAAGAGGCGTGGCTCTCCAATGAAGAATCCATCAACAGACATGTGGACCTATGCCCAGCGCATGTAACATTAAGAGCATGGGCAATGCACGACCGTCCCTCCGGAGAAAAACGATGTAACATTACGTGCCTTCGGCAAAGAGGGTTGACGGAGGAGACGAGCCTTGGAAATACCCAGACAGGGAATAATCAGCAGCAGAGTAACTCCCCACCTGCTGAAACATATGCCCCTCCCCCATGGACACAGGAATGGATTGACAACCAAAAGCCAAGTGCTGATGAATTGAGGGTCTCCCCGGGAACAGCGAGGAGTTTGACAAAAAAGCGATCTGGTATAGACTTCGGGTTATTAAACAATCATGATTCGAACGATTGGAATGCCATGTGTAATTCCACCGGCGATCCTGCAACTAACTTCACTAATGACATTTCCCGTTTGAGCTGTTATTGCCTTGGGAACGCAGGAGAACAACGGGGAGATGAGAAGCCTGTTCGCTATAATCTTAGAACTTCCACATGCTCCTACAGACATTTGAGAGGAACGACTCCCCGTAGGAATGCACAAGGAGATACAAGTCACGACCGTAAGGATTCTGCCACTCTCCTTTTAAGGAAGATTGCATACCCCCGAGTAATGAGCGAATACACAAACAACAGTGAAGGGACAGCCCCCTCGGAAAAAGGGGTCAGCAATCAATTTGTGGGCGCCATGAATTCTGGAGAGGGTGTTAAAATCACCCCCATTGAAGAGAAAATAGAAAGGGGAGTTAATAAAGTGATACGAAGGATCGGGAAACAGGATGATGTAAACACAATGGAATATTGGACTACAGAGACAAACAATGAGGATATAGTTTTGAAAGAGGATTGTAAACAAAGAAATAGGGGGAGAAGAGAAATAGGGAGTACCAAGAAGGAGGATAAGGAGAATAAACAACATAAACACAGACAGTGCACATCTAATTACGTGGAATTAAGGAGTCCCCCCGACTTACAGTTATGCAAAGAAGGGAGGAAGAGCTGCGGTACCAGCACAAGTAAGGAAAGTGAGGAAATTACAGCTTGCAACACAGAAACTACGATCAAAACGCAGGTGGATTGGCTGGGACCCATGACGAGGTCAAGAAGCCGAGCGCAAAGAACGCCACATCTATAAATAGCTTCTCCCATCGACTGGAGACTACCCTGATGATGCTGGCAGATGCCAGCGAAGGCTTGGTTTTATTCTGGTTTTATTAAAACTTTTTATAGTTTTATAACTTCCTGGTGTTCGTGTATTTTATTGTTTAACATGAGTCTACCCAGGAATCACTGTTTTGTTTTTAATACATCTTTTAATATTTGTTGGCAAATAGCCAATTAAGCATGAAAAGTCCAAATTTGAAACTGACCTCAAATTCAAAAAGTATGCATATATTAAGATTAGGTAAAGATTGGGGAACCCAAAAAAACATACCTTTTCTGGATCCAACCTTACCTTCAAAAATTAGGCCTGGGCCTATATCACATTTGTTGGCAAATAGTCAATTAAACATGAAAAACAGATTTTCAAACTCACCTCAAATTCGAAAAGTATGCATATATTCAGGTTCCCCACAGGTTGGGGAACCCGAAAAAACATGTGTTTTCCGGATCCAAACTCTCCTACAAAAGTTAGGCCAGGTCCCATCTTGCATTTTTTGGCAAATAGCCAATTAAGCATGAAAAGTCAAAATTTGAAACTGACCTCAAATTCGAAAAGTATTCATATATCTAAGTTCCCCACAGGTTGGGAAACCTGAAAAAACATGTGTTTTATGAATCCAAGCTCTCCTTCAAAAGATGGGCAGGGCCCATCTTGCATTTGATGGCAAACAGCGAATTAAGCATGAAAAGTCCAAATTTGACACTGACCTCAAATTTGAAAAGTATGCATATATTCAGGTTCCCCACAGGTTGGGGAACGCGAAAAAACATGGGTTTTCCAGATCCAACCTCTCTTTCAAAAGTTAGGCCATGGCCCATCCTGCATTTGTTGGCAAATAGCCCATTAAACATGAAAAGACACAAATTTGAAACTGAGGTCAAATTCAAAAAGTATCCATATATTCAGGTTCCCCACAGGTTGGGGAACCCGAAAAAACATATTTTTTCCATATGCGACTTTTCCTTCAAAAGGTAGGCCTGGGCCTATATCACATTTGTTGGCAAATAGCCAATTAAGGATGAAAACTCAAAATGTGAAACTGACCTCAAATTTGAAAAGTATGCATATACTCAGGTTCCCCAAAGGCTGGGGAACCTGAAAAAACATGTGTTTTCCGGATCCCACATCTCCTTCAAAAGTTAGGCCATGGCCCATCCTGCATTTGTTGGCAAAAAGCCCATTAAACATGAAAAGACAAAATTTGAAACTGAGGTCAAATTCAAAAAGTGTCCATATATTCAGGTTCCCCATTGCTTGGGGAATCCAAAAAAACATCTGTTTTCCAGATCTGAGCACTCCTTCAAAAGTTAGGCCAGGGCCCATCTTGCATTCGTAGGCAAATAGCCAATTAAGTATAAAAAGTCAAAATTAGAAACTGACCAAAATTCAAAAACTATACATATATTCCTGTTCCCTACAGGTTGGGGAACCCAAAAAAAACATGTCTTTTCCATATCCGACATTTCCTTCAAAAGTTAGGCCTGGGCCTATATCTCATTTGTTGTCAAATAGTAAATTAACCATGAAAATCAGAATTTCATACTGACCTCAAATTCAAAAACTATGCATATATTCAGGTTCCCCATTGGTTGGGCAATCCGAAAGAACATGTTTTCCAGATCTGACCTCTCCTTCAAAAGTTAGGAAAGGCCCATCTTGCATTTCTTAGCAAATAGCCCATTAAGCATGAAAACTCAAAATATGAAACTGACCTCAAATTTGAAAAGTATACATATATTCAGGTTCCCCAGAAGCTGGGGAACCTGAAAAAACATGGGTTTTCCAGATCCAACCTCTCCTTCAAAAGTGAGGCCAGGGCCCATCTTGTATTTGTTGGCAAATAGCCAATTAAGCATGAAAAGTCAAAATTTGAAACTGACCTCACATAAGAAAAGTATTCATATATCCAGGTTCCCCACAGGTTGGGGAACCTAAAAAAAAAAATGTGTTTTCTGGATCCGACCTCTCCTTCCAAAGTTACGAAAGGGCCCATCTTGCATTTCTTGGCAAATAGCCAATTAAGCAAGAAAAGTCCAAATTTGAAACTGACCTCAAATTCAAAAAGTATCCATATATGCAGGTTCCCCACTTGTTGGGGAATCCAAAAAAACATCTGTTTTCTGATCCGACCTCTCCTTCAAAAGTAAGTCCAGGGCCACCTTGCTTTTGTTGGCAAATAGCCAATTAAGTATGAAAAGTCCAAATTGGAAACTGACCTCAAATTCAAAAAGTATGCATATATTCAGATTCGGTAAAGGTTGGGGAACCCGAAAAAACATACCTTTTCTGGATCCAACCTTACCTTCAAAAATTAGGCCAGGGCCTATATCGCATTTGTTGGCAAATAGTCAATTAAATATGAAAAACAGATTTTCAAACTGACCTCAAATTCGAAAAGTATACATATATTCAGGTTCCCCACAGATTGGGAATCCCAAAAAAACATCTGTTTTCCATATCTGACCTTTCCTTCAAAAGTGAAGCGTGTGCCAATATCACAATTGTTGGCAAATGAGCCAATTAAGCATGAAAACTCAAAATGTGAAACTGACCTCAAATGTGAAAAGTATGCATATACTCAAGTTCCCCACAGTTTGGCAACCCCAAAAAAACATGTGTTTTCAGTATCCGACCTTTCCTTCAAAAGTTAGGCCTGGGCATATATCACATTTGTTGGCAAAGAGCCAATTAAGCATGAAAACTCAAAATGTGTAACTGACCTCAAATATGAAAAGTATGCATATCCTCAGGTTCCCCGCAGGTTGGGGAACCCGAAAAAACATGTGTTTTCCATATCCGACCTTTCCTTCAAAAGTTAACCTTCTGCCAATATCACAATTGTTGGCAAATAAGCCAATTAATCATGAAGACTCAAAACGTGTAACTGACAATAAAAATGAAACGTATGCATATACTCAGGTTCCCCTCAGGTTCGGGAACCCGAAAAAACATCTGTTTTCCATATCTGACCTTTCCTTCAAAAGTTAAGCGTGTGCCTATATCACATTTGTTGGCAAATAAGCCAATTAAGCATGAAAACTCAAAATGTGTAACTGACCATAAATATGAAAACTATGCATATACTCAGGTTCCCCACAGGTTGGAGAACCCCAAAAAGCATGTGTTTTCCGTATCCAAACTTTCCTTCAAAAGGTAGGCCTGGGCCTATATCACATTTGTTGGCATAGAGCCAATTAAGCATGAAAATTCAAAATGTGAAACTGACCTCAAATTCGAAATGTATGCATATACTCAGGATCTCCACAGGTTGGGGATCCCAAAAAAACATCTGTTTTCTGTATCTGACCTTTCCTTCAAAAGGTAGGCCTGGGCCTATATCGCATTTCTTGGCAAATGGACAATTAAGCATGAAAACTCAAAATGTGAAACTGACCTCAAATGTGAAAAGTATGCATATACTCAAGTTCCCCACAGTTTGGCAACCCCGAAAAAACATGTGTTTTCCGTATCCGACCTTTCCTTCAAAAGTTAGGCCTGGGCATATATCACATTTGTTGGCAAAGAGCCAATTAAGCATGAAAACTCAAAATGTGAAACTGACCTCAAATTTGAAAAGTATGCATATATTCAGGTTCCCCACAGGTTGGGGAACGCGAAAAAACATGGGTTTTCCAGATCCAACCTCTCCTTCAAAAGTAAGGCCAGGGTCCATCTTGCATTTCTTGACAAATAGCAAATTAAGCATGAAAAGTCCAAATTTGAAACTGACCTCAAATTCAAAAAGTATCCATATATGCACGTTCCCCACTGGTTGGGGAATCCAAAAAAACATCTATTTCCGATCCGACCTCTCCTTCAAAATTTAGTCCAGGGCCATCTTGCTTTTGTTGGCAAATAGCCAATTAAGCATGAAAAGTCCAAATTTGAAACTGACCATAAATATGAATATGCATATATTCAGATTCGGTAAAGGTTGGGGAACCCGAAAAAACATACCTTTTCTGGATCCAACCTTACCTTCAAAAATTAGGCCTGGGCCTATATCGAATTTGTTGGCAAATAGTCAATTAAATATGAAAAAACAGATTTTCAAACTGACCTCAAATTCGAAAAGTATGCATATATTCAGGTTCTCCACAGGCTAGGGAACCCGAAGAAACATGTGTTTTCCATATCCAACCTTTCCTTCGAAAGTTAGCCTGTGCCTGTATCACATTTGTTGGCAAAGAGACAAGTAAGCATGAAAACTCAAAATGTGAAACTAACCTCAAATTGAAAAGTATGCATATACTCAGGTTCCCCACAGGTTCGGGAATGCAAAACAAGATGTGCTTTCCGTATCCGATCTTTCCTTCAAAAGGTAGGCCTGGGCCTATATCGCATTTCTTGGCCAATAGCCAATTAAGCATGAGTACTCAAAATGTGAAATTGACCTCAAATTTGAAAAGTATGCATATACTCAGGTTCTCCACAGGCTGGGGAACCTTAAAAAACGTGTTTTCCTTATCCGATCTTTTCTTCAAAAGGTAGGCCTGGGCCTATATCGCATTTGTTGGCAAATAGCCAATTAAGCATGAAAACTCAAAATGTGAAACTGACCTCAAATTTGAAAAGTATGCATATACTCAGGTTCTCCACAGTCTGGGGAACCCGAAAAAGCATGTGTTTTCCGTATCTGACATTTCCTTCAAAAGGTAGGCCTGGGCCTATATCGCAATTATTTGCAAATAGCCAATTAAGCATGAAAACTCAAAATGTGAAACTGACCTCAAATGTGAAAAGTATGCATGTATTCAAGTTCCCCACAGTTTGGGGAACCCGAAAAAGCATGTGTTTTCCGTATCTGACATTTCCTTCAAAAGGTAGGCCTGGGCCTATATCACAATTATTGCCAAATAGCAATATGTGAAACTGACCTCAAATGTGTAAAATATGCATATATTGAAGTTCCCCACATCTTGGCAAATCCGAAAAAAAAAAATGTGTTTTCTGTATCCTACCTTTCCTTCAAAAGTTAGGCCTGTGCCTGTATCACATTTGTTGGCAAAGAGCCACGTAAGCATGAAAACTCAAAATGTGAAACTGATGGGAAATTCAAAAAGTTTGTATATACTCAGATCCCCCACATTCTGGGGAACCTTAAAAAACATGTGTTTTCCGTATCCGACCTTTCCTTCAAAAGGTAGGCCTGGGAATATATCACATTGGTTGGCAAATAGCCAATTAAGCATGAAAACTCAAAATGTGAAACTAACCTCAAATTGAAAAGTATGCATATACTCAGGTTCCCCACAGGTTGGGGAACGCAAAACAAGATGTGCTTTCCGTATCCGATCTTTCCTTCAAAAGGTAGGCCTGGGCCTATATCGCATTTCTTGGCCAATAGCCAATTAAGCATGAGTACTCAAAATGTGAAATTGACCTCAAATTTGAAAAGTATGCATATACTCAGGTTCTCCACAGGCTAGAGAACCCGGAGAAACATGTATTTTCCAATCCAACCTTTCCTTCAAAAGTTAGGCCTGTGCCTGTATCACATTTGTTTGCATCGTGCCAAGTGAACATGAAAACTCAAAATGTGAAACTGACCTCAAATTTGAAAAGTATGTATATACTCAGGTTCCCCACAAGCTGGGGAACCCGAAAAAAGATGTGTTTTCCGTATCCGATCTTTCCTTCAAAAGGTAGGCCTGGGCTTATATCACAATTATTGGCAAATAGCCAATTAAGCATGAAAACTCAAAATGTGAAACTGACCTCAAATTTGAAAAGTATGCATATACTCAGGTTCTCCACAGGCTGGGGAACCCGAAAAAGCATGTGTTTTCCGTATCTGACATTTCCTTCAAAAGGTAGGCCTGAGCCTGTATCACATTTGTTGGCAAAGCGCCAAGTAAGCATGAATACTCAAAATGTGAAACTGACCTCAAATTTGAAAAGTATTGGAATACTCAGGTTCCCCACAGGTTGGGGAACCCGAAAAAACATTTGTTTTCCGTATCGGACCTTTCCTTCAAAAGGTAGGCCTGGGCCAATATCTCAATTGTTGGCAAATAAGCCAATTAAGGATGAAAACTCAAAATGTGAAACTAACCTCAAATTCGAAATGTATGCATATACTCAGATTCCCCACAGGTTGGGGAATCCGAAAAAACATGTGTTTTCCGTATCCGACCTTTCCTTCAAAAGGTAGGCCTGGGCCAATATCACAATTGATGGCAAATGGCCAATTAAGGATGAAAACTCAAAATGTGAAACTGACCTCAAATTCGAAATGTATGCATATACTCAAGTTCCCCACAGGTTGGGGAACCCGAAAAAACATGTGTTTTCCGTATCTGACCTTTCCTTCAAAAGGTAGGCTTGGGCCAATACCACAATTGTTGGAAAATGGCCAATTTAGCATAAAAACCCAAAATGTAAAACTGACCTCAAATTCGAAATGTATGCATATACTCAGGTTCCCCACAGGTTGGGCAACCTGAAAAAACATGTGTTTTCCATATCTGACCTTTCCTTCAAAAGGGAGGCCTGGGCCAATATCACAATTGTTGGCAAATGGCCAATTTAGGATGAAAACTCAAAATGTGAAACTGACCTCAAATTCAAATGTAGGCATATATTCAGGTTCCCCACAGGTTGGGGAACCCGAAAAAACATTTGTTTTCCGTATCTGACCTTTCCTTCAAAAGGTAGGCCTGGGCCAATACCACAATTGTTGGAAAATGGCCAATTTAGCATAAAAACTCAAAATGTGAAACTGACCTCAAATTCGAAATGTATGCATATACTAAGGTTCCCCACAGGTTGGGCAACCAAAAAAAACATGTGTTTTCCGTATCTGACCTTTCCTTCAAAAGGTAGACCTGGGCCAATATCTCAATTGTTGGCAAATAAGCCAATTAAGGTTGAAAACTCAAAATGTGAAACTGACCTCAAATTTGAAAAGTATTGGAATACTCAGGTTCTCCAGAGGCTGGGGAACCCGAAAAAGCATCTTTTTTCCGTATCTGACATTTCCTTCAAAAGGTAGGCCTGGGCCTATATCACAATTATTGACAAATAGCCAATTAAGATTGAAAACTCAAAATGTGAAACTGAACTCTAATGTGAAAAGTATGCATATACTCCAGTTCCCGACAGTTTGACAAAACCGAAAAAACATGTGTTTTCCGTATCCTACCTTTCCTTCAAAAGTTAGGCCTGCCTATATCGAATTTGTTGGCAAATAAGCATGAATACTCAAAATGTGAAACTAACATCAAATATGAAAGGTATGCATATACTCAGGGTCCCCACAAGCTGGGGAACCCGAAAAAACATGTGTTTTTCCTATCCGATCTTTCCTTCAAAGGGTAGGCCTGGGACTGTTAGGCCTCTGCCTGTATCACATTTGTTGGCAACGTGCCAAGTGAATATGAAAACTCAAAATGTGAAACTGACCTCAAATTTGAAAAGTATGCATATACTAAGTATGCATCCTTAATTGGTTGGGGAACCCGAAAAAATATGTGCTTTCCGTATCTGACCTTTCTTTACAAAGGTAGGTTTGGGCCAATATCACAATTGTTGGCAAATGGCCAATTAAGCATGAAAACTCAAAATGTGAAACTGACCTCAAATTCGAAATGTATGCATATACTCAGATTCCCCACAGGTTGGGCAACCCGAAAAAACATGTGTTTTCCATATCTGACCTTTCCTTCAAAAGGTAGGCGTGGGATAATATCACAATTGTTGGCAAATAACCCAATTAAGCATGAAAATTCAAAATGTGAAACTGACCTCAAATTCAAATGTAGGCATATATTCAGGTTCCCAACAGGTTGGGGAAGCCGAAAAAACATGTGTTTTCCGTATCGGACCTTTCCTTCAAAAGGTAGGCCTGGGCCAATATCTCAATTGTTGGCAAATAAGCCAATTAAGGATGAAAACTCAAAATGTGAAACTGACCACAAATTCGAAATGTATGCACATACTCAGATTCCCCACAGGTTGGGGAATCCGAAAAAACATGTGTTTTCCGTATCCGACCTTTCCTTCAAAAGGTAGGCCTGGGCCAATATCACAATTGTTGGCAAATGGCCAATTAAGCATGAAAACTCAAAATGTGAAACTGACCTCAAATTCAAAATGTATGCATATACTCAGGTTCCCCACAGGTTGGGGAACCCGAAAAAACATGTGTTTTCCGTATCTGACCTTTCCTTCAAAAGGTAGGCCTGGGCCAATACCACAATTGTTGGAAAATGGCCAATTTAACATAAAAACTCAAAATGTGAAACTGACCTCAAATTCGAAATGTATGCATATACTCAGGTTCCCCACAGGTTCGGCAACCCGAAAAAACATGTGTTTTCCGTATCTGACCTTTCCTTCAAAAGGGAGGCCTGGGCCAATATCACAATTGTTGGCAAATAACCCAATTAAGCATGAAAATTCAAAATGTGAAACTGACCTCAAATTCAAATGTAGGCATATATTCAGGTTCCCAACAGGTTGGGGAAGCCGAAAAAACATGTGTTTTCCGTATCGGACCTTTCCTTCAAAAGGTAGGCCTGGGCCAATATCTCAATTGTTGGCAAATAAGCCAATTAAGGATGAAAACTCAAAATGTGAAACTGACCACAAATTCGAAATATATGCATATACTCAGATTCCCCACAGGTTGGGGAATCCGAAAAAACATGTGTTTTCCGTATCCGACCTTTCCTTCAAAAGGTAGGCCTGGGCCAATATCACAATTGTTGGCAAATGGCCAATTAAGCATGAAAACTCAAAATGTGAAACTGACCTCAAATTCAAAATGTATGCATATACTCAGGTTCCCCACAGGTTGGGGAACCCGAAAAAACATGTGTTTTCCGTATCTGACCTTTCCTTCAAAAGGTAGGCCTGGGCCAATACCACAATTGTTGGAAAATGGCCAATTTAACATAAAAACTCAAAATGTGAAACTGACCTCAAATTCGAAATGTATGCATATACTCAGGTTCCCCACAGGTTCGGCAACCCGAAAAAACATGTGTTTTCCATATCTGACCTTTCCTTCAAAAGGGAGGCCTGGGCCAATATCACAATTGTTGGCAAATGGCCAATTTAGGATGAAAACTCAAAATGTGAAACTCTCAAATTCAAATGTAGGCATATATTCAGGTTCCCCACAGGTTGGGGAACCCGAAAAAACATTTGTTTTCCGTATCGGACCTTTCCTTCAAAAGGTAGGCCTGGGCCAATATCTCAATTGTTGGCAAATAAGCCAATTAAGGATGAAAACTCAAAATGTGAAACTAACCTCAAATTCGAAATGTATGCATATACTCAGATTCCCCACAGGTTGGGGAATCCGAAAAAACATGTGTTTTCCGTATCCGACCTTTCCTTCAAAAGGTAGGCCTGGGCCAATATCACAATTGTTGGCAAATGGCCAATTAAGGATGAAAACTCAAAATGTGAAACTGACCTCAAATTCGAAATGTATGCATATACTCAGGTTCCCCACAGGTTGGGGAACCCGAAAAAACATGTGTTTTCCGTATCTGACCTTTCCTTCAAAAGGTAGGCCTGTGCCAATATCTCAATTGTTGGCAAATAAGCCAATTAAGGATGAAAACTCCAAATGTGAAACTGACCTCAAATTCGAAATGTATACATATACTGAGGTTCCCCGCAGGTTGGGGAACAAGAAAAAACATGTGTTTTCCGTATCGGACCTTTCCTTCAAAAGGTAGCCCTGGGCCAATATCTCAATTGTTGGCAAATAAGCCAATTAGGGATGAAAACTCAAAATGTGAAACTGACCTCAAATTCGAAATGTATGCATATACTCAGGTTCCCCACAGGTTAGGGAACCCGAAAAAACGTGCTTTCCGTATCTGACCTTTCCTTCAAAAGGTAGGCCTGGGCCAATATCTCAATTGTTGGTAAATAAGCCAATTAAGGATGAAAACTCAAAATGTGAAACTGACCTCAAATTCGAAATCTATGCATATACTCAGGTTCCCCACAGGTTGGGGAACCCGAAAAAATATGTGCTTTCCGTATCTGACCTTTCCTTCAAAAGGTAGGTTTGGGCCAATATCACAATTGTTGGCAAATGGCCAATTAAGCATGAAAACTCAAAATGTGAAACTGACCTCAAATTCGAAATTTATGCATATACTCAGGTTCCCAACAGGTTGGGGAACCGGAAAAAACATGTGTTTTCCGTATCTGACCTTTCCTTCAAAAGGTAGGCCTGGGCCAATATCTCAATTGTTGGCAAATAAGCCAATTAAGGGTGAAAACTCAAAATGTGAAACTGACCTCAAATTTGAAAAGTATGCATATACTCAGGTTCCCCACAGGTTGGGGAAACCGAAAAAAGATGTGTTTTCCGTATCCGATCTTTTCTTCAAAAGGTAGGCCTGGGCCTATATCACATTTGTTGGCAAATAGCCAGTTAAGCATGAAAACTCAAAATGTGAAACTGACGTAAAATTCAAAAAGTTTTTACGTACTCAGGTTACCCACATGCTGGGGAACCTTAAAAAACATGTGTTTTCCGTATCCGACCTTTCCTTCAAAAGGTAGGCCTGGGCTTGTATCACATTTTTGGGCAACGAGCCAAGTAATCAAGAATACTCAAAACGTGAAACTGACCTCAAATTTGAAAAGTAGGCATATACTCAGGATCTCCACAGGTTGGGGAACCCGAAAAAACATGTGTTTTCCGTATCGGACCTTTCCTTCAAATGGTAGGCCTGGGCCAATATCTCAATTGTTGGCAAATAAGCCAATTAAGGATGAAAACTCAAAATGTGAAACTGACCCCAAATTCGAAATGTATGCACATACTCAGGTTCCCCACAGGTTGGGGAATCCGAAAAAACATGTGTTTTCCGTATCTGACCTTTCCTTCAAAAGGGAGGCCTGGGCCAATATGACAATTGTTGGGAAATGGCCAATTTAGGATGAAAACTCAAAATGTGAAACTGACCTCAAATTCGAAATGTATGCATATATTCAGGTTCCCCACAGGTTGGGGAACACGAAAAAACATGTGTTTTCCGTATCGGACCTTTCCTTCAAAAGGGAGGCCTGGGCCAATATCACAATTGTTGGCAAATAAGCCAATTAAGCATGAAAATTCAAAATGTGAAACTGACCTCAAATTCAAATGTAGGCATATACTCAGGTTCCCCACAGGTTAGGGAACCCAAAAAAACATGTGTTTTCCGTATCGGACCTTTCCTTCAAATGGTAGGCCTGGGCCAATATCTCAATTGTTGGCCAATAAGCCAATTAAGGAGGAAAACTCCAAATGTGAAACTGACCTCAAATTTGAAATGTATACATATACTGAGGTTCCCCACAGGTTGGGGAACAAGAAAAAACATGTGTTTTCCGTATCGGACCTTTCCTTCAAAAGGTAGGCCTGGGCCAATATCTCAATTGTTGGCAAATAAGCCAATTAAGGATGAAAACTCCAAATGTGAAACTGACCTCAAATTCGAAATGTATGCATATACTCAGGTTCCCCACAGGTTGGGCAACCTGAAAAAACATGTGTTTTCCGTATCTGACCTTTCCTTCAAAAGGTAGGCGTGGGCCACTATCTCAATTGTTGGCAAATAAGCCAAATAAGGATGAAAACTCAAAATGTGAAACTGACCTCAGATTTGAAATATATGCATATCACAATTTTTGGCAAATAAGCCAATTAAGCATGAAAACTCAAAATGTGTAACTGACCATAAATGTGAAAAGTATGCATATACTCAGGTTCCCCTCAGGTTGGGGAACCCCCCAAAAAAATCTGTTTTCCATATCTGACCTTTCCTTCAAAAGTTCAGCTTGTGCCTATACCACATTAGTTGGCAAATAAGCCAATTAAGCATGAAAACTCAAAATGTGTAACTGACCATAAATGTGAAAAGTATGCATATACTCCAGTTCCCCACAGTTTGGCAAACCCGAAAAAACATGTGTTTTCCGTATCCTATCTTTCCTTCAAAAGTTAGACCTGCGCCTATATCGCATTTGTTGGTAATGAGCCAAATAAGCATGAAACTAACCTCAAATTTGAAAGGTTCCCACATGCTGGGGAACCCGAAAAAACATGTGTTTTTCGTATCCAAATCAAATATCCTATCAAATGGTAGGCCTGGGCCTGTTTCGCATTTGTTGGCCAATAGCCAAGTAAGCATGAAAACTCAAAATGTGAAACTGACCTCAAATTTGAAAAGTATGCATATACTCAGGTTCCCCACAGGTTGGGGAAACCGAAAAAAGATGTGTTTTCCGTATCCGATCTTTTCTTCAAAAGGTAGGCCTGGGCCTATATCACATTTGTTGGCAAATAGCCAGTTAAGCATGAAAACTCAAAATGTGAAACTGACGTAAAATTCAAAAAGTTTTTACGTACTCAGGTTACCCACATGCTGGGGAACCTTAAAAAACATGTGTTTTCCGTATCCGACCTTTTCTTCAAAAGGTAGGCCTGGGCTTGTATCACATTTTTGGGCAACGAGCCAAGTAATCAAGAATACTCAAAACGTGAAACTGACCTCAAATTTGAAAAGTAGGCATATACTCAGGATCTCCACAGGTTGGGGAACCCGAAAAAACATGTGTTTTCCGTATCGGACCTTTCCTTCAAAAGGTAGGCCTGGGCCAATATCTCAATTGTTGGCAAATAAGCCTATTAAGGGTGAAAACTCAAAATGTGAAACTGACCTCAAATTCGAAATGTATGCATATACTCAGGTTCCCCACAGGTTGGGGAATCCGAAAAAACATGTGTTTTCCGTATCTGACCTTTCCTTCAAAAGGTAGGCCTGGGCCAATATCACAATTGTTGGCAAATGGCCAATTAAGCATATAAACTCAAAATGTGAAACTGACCTCAATTTCGAAATGTATGCATATACTCAGGTTCCCCACAGGTTGGGGAACCCGAAAAAACATGTGTTTTCCGTATCGGACCTTTCCTTCTAAAGGTAGGCCTGGGCCAATATCTCAATTGTTGGGGAGCTTCCGGTATGTGGCGGCGATGATGGCGGCTACTTTGTAGCCGTCCAGCTGGGAAGGTGTCAGATCCGCGGAGCTCAGCGCGCACCAGCTGGCCCGCGGTTCGGAATCCCCTTCCCGGGCAAAGGGAAAGGGTAGAAAAGGCAGGAGTAGAGGTAGAACCCCTGAACCCCCTCTGGATTTTTTCCTTGAGGGGGTGGAAGGAGCGTTCCCTCGGAGCTCCTGCTGATCTCCGCCTCCCAGCTGTTTTTGCTTCTTCGGAAGCAAAAGGAACCGCCGCTTCTATCTCCGCGTCTAAAGAGTCTCGGTGAGTAACTTTTGAAGCGGACAGAGCGGTTTAAAGGATTTCTTTTTATAGTTTAGTGTTTTATTTTCCTTTTCTAGTTAGTTTTGGTTGTTTCTCCTTTGTTCTTTTTTGCTGGCACGGAGAGAGAAAATAAGATGGCGTTTTGAAAGTGTTCGGCTTTTTTTCTTTTTTTTTTCTTTGTCTCTTTGTTCTTATTTTTCTTGGAAGGTAATGGACTTAAACGACTGTTTTTGATTTCCTTGTTTTCAGTTTTGGATCTTTCTCTTGACTTTTCCTCTTTTTTCTTTTTTGGAATTCTAAGGATTACAGTATTTTTGTTCCTTTGAATTTTTATCTCCCCCCTCCCTTTTTTTGGGGAGAAGGGAAGAGAGAACTGTGTTTTAAAAAAAATGGCTTCAAAGAGACAACCGCCTTCTATACTACCTAAGGTGGTTTCCTCTCCCACAACTTTAACTGCACAACAACAACAACAACCTAAACATGTACCACCGACCCAGCCACCACCCTCCCCTCCTTTGCCAGGCCTGTCTGCACAAGAGATTAAAGACATAATGGGAGATGCTGTATCTCAAATTAGAGATGAAATGAAGCAACTTGTTGTACAGATTAAATCTGAAATTAAAGTGGAATTAAATGAAATGAAGGACTCATTAGAGGATAATAATACTATTATGCAGCAAGATATAATTACAGCTTTATCAGGTTTGGCTTCTGTGGTGGTGAAGCTGGATTCGAGAGTGGAGGAAGTCGCAGACAAAGTTGACTTTTTTGAGGATAAATTTCAAGATATGGAAAGGAAGATGGAGATTTCACAAGAAGATATCCTTATGTCTCAGTATAGGGAGATGGAGCACGCCCTGAGGATCAGGGGTCTGAAGGAGGACATGAATCAAGATTTGATGGAGATGGTGCTTAGTGATTTAGCTGTTGCTTTGAATATGGATAAAGGAGAATTACGCAGAGAAGTGGAAAAAATTTATAGAGTTAATTCCTGGATTGCGAAGCAGAAGAATTTGCCTAGAGATGTTGTGATTTATTTTACAAAGAAGTCTCTGCGTAATGAAATTATATAAGCTTTTTATAATAAGAGATTCCAGATTGCTGCCCAAGATGTCATCATTCTAAAGGAAATCCCATCAAAAATCCTAAGAAACAGGAAAGATTTTGCTTTCTTAGCTAATGAGCTTAAAGCTAGATTGATGCCATTCAGATGGGAGATCCCGATGGGCATTGCTCTGAGCCATGCGGGGATGCGTCACAGGCTGAATACGGTTGCCAAAGCTAAAGAGTTTTATAATACGGTCCTGGGTGCAGGTTCAGCTTCATCTGCTCAGAAGCTCTTGAGTGGTAAAGAGCCGGAACAGCAATCTGAAACATTAGGTCTGATCTCTGCTGGGAAGACGCAAGCTGAATGGCAACGTCAAATAGAGGTTAAAGAGCAGAGGATGACCCGTGCAGCACATAGACGTAAGGAAAAGGAGCAACAAAAGAAAGAAATTAAAGAATCTTCTTCGGAAAGTGCTTCATTGCCGGTGGGAGGAGCAAGACCCAAGAGTTCTGCAACACATACAGCAATGGCAGACCTCCAGGTAGTCTTCTCCAGGCTCCTGGTCAAGGGAGATGGCAAAGTTCCTGACCTGGAATGTTAATGGTCTAAATTCCCCTCAGAAAAGAAAGAAAATCTTTTACTACTTAAAGCAACATAATAATGATGTTATCTGCCTACAGGAAACTCATATTTTACTTAAAGATCAAAAATATTTAGTTAACGCCCGTCTGGGATCTCATTTTGTATCTTCAGCTCCTGGGAAAAAGGGAGGAGTGGTTATTTATGTGAAGCAAAATTTACCAGCTTGTCTGGTAGAATCAGATCCCCAAGGAAGATATGTAATGATTGAACTTGGTTTATATGGTAAGAAAATACTTATAGTGGGACTTTATGCACCAAATCAGCAACAGGAACAATTTTATAGATTGCTACATCAAAAAATAACTTTGATGGACTATAGATCCGTGATATTAATGGGTGATTGGAATGGTGTCCTAGATATACAAAGGGACAAGAAAGGTTCTTCTCCTCTTTTTAAACAGGCAAAATTACCTAAAGCCTTTTTTGACATGAAAGAGGACTGGGAACTAAGGGATTATTAGCGGGAATGTAATCAAGAGGAGAGAGACTTTACCTTCTTCTCAGATAGACACCAATCCTTTTCAAGAATTGATTTCTTTTTGATTACAACGGATTTATATAATAGAGTAAAGAATGTAAAGATTTTTCCTAGGTCGCTGACGGATCATAGCCCAGTTTGGATGGAGCTGATTCAAGAAAAAGAGGAGAGAAGATCCTGGAGGGTGAATGAGAACTTATTTAGACAAGAAAAGAATGTTCAAAAGTTAAAGGAGTGTTTAAAGGATTATTTTGCTCTGAATATGTATAAGGGGACTTCAATGTCAATGGTATGGGATGCAGGTAAAGCATTTATGCGTGGGATTTTGATAAAAATGAATAACTTTCATAGGCAAAAGCAGACTCAGAAACGTAAAGAATTGGAAGATGAGATTAAATTAAAAGAAAAGCTTTTGATTTTAAATCCTTCAGATGAAAGGATTAAAGAATCTATAAAGTTGCTAAGAACACAATTTAACATGTTGATGGCGGATCAATCCGCAACCAATTTATTGTTTATGAAACAAAATACATTTTGTAATGCTAATAAACCAGGGAGATGGTTGGCTTATCAATTAAGAAAGAAACAGAGACAGAGAATAATAGATAAAATAAACTATAAGGGTAAACTAGTGTATCAGAAGGAATTGATTAAGAAATCTTTTTTAGATTATTATCAAAAATTATATAAATCTACTTATGTGCAAATTTTAGATATAAATAAATATTTAAGTGAGGCCAACTTCCCCAAACTGACAGAGGACCAGAAACATGAAATTAATGGTTTAATTACTAATGAGGAAATTGCGATAGCAATCAAACAATTGAAACCAGGGAAAGCACCGGGTACGGATGGGTTGTCATCTGTTTATTATAAAGCTCTAATGGAAGAGATGATTCAACCATTAGGTGATCTTTTTAATAATATTTTACAGGGCTCAGAGATTCCTCCTTCATGGCGTAATGCTTTTATATCCTTGATCCCAAAAGAGGATCAAGATCTTACTTTACCAAAGAATTATAGACCTATATCTCTTTTAAATGTTGACTATAAGATATTTGCAAAAATTTTAGCAAATAGGCTTATGAGGGTTGTGCATCATCTTGTGCACAAGGATCAATCTGGGTTTATAACTGGTAGGTACATGAAAAATAATGCTAGACAAATTATTAATTTATTAGAATATCTAGATAAGAATAATCAAGTTTCTGCAGGGCTGATATTTTTAGATGCTGAAAAAGCTTTTGATCAATTGAATTGGCATTTTATGTTAAGAGTAATTGAAGAGATGAATCTTGGTGAAAAGATATTACAAGCTCTTACGGCAATATACCAAAAACAAACGGCACAACTTATTGTTAATGGAGGTTTGTCAGAGGTTTTTACAATAGAGAAAGGTACTAGGCAGGGATGTCCATTATCACCATTGCTGTTTGTTTTAACATTGGAAATATTGTTGATTCAAATCCGTGAGTCGCAGGAAAAAAAAGGAATAGAAGTTAATAAAAAAGAATATAAGTTAAGAGCTTTCACAGATGACTTGGTGGTTACTTTGTCGCAACCTACTTATTCTGTAGTAAAGTTATTACAGTTGACTTATCATTATGGCTTGGTTTCGGGTTTTAAGATTAATGTTAATAAGACTAAAATCCTACCTAAAAATATGACTATTCGGGAGAAGCAGATTTTGGCTAATTTGACGGGTTTTGAAATTGTTAATAAGGTAAAATATTTGGGGGTGATTTTATCTGTTTCTAATGCAAAATTGTTCAAGAATAACTATGAAAGGTTGTGGGTTAGAGTACAGAAAGACTTGAGGAATTGGGAGAAGTTGCAATTATCTCTCATGGGAAGAATTGCAGTGATAAAAATGAATGTTCTACCCAAGTTTCTTTTTTTGTTTCAAATGTTACCGATTTTGAAGAATGAGATTAATTTAAGTGAATGGCAGAAAGGTATTAACAAATTTATTTGGGCAGGGAAAAAACCAAGGGTAAAGTTTAAAATCATGCAAGACTCCCGTGAGAGAGGTGGACTCAAGGTACCGAATTTGAAATTATATTATGATGCGGTGGTTTTAACATTAATTAGTGATTGGGTAAATTTAACAAATTTGGAGATACTCCATTTGGAGGGATGGGATTTACTTTTTGGTTGGCATGCCTATTTAATATTTAATAAAAAAGTGGACCGGGCTTTTAAATCTCATATTATAAGAATCTCTTTACTTAGGGTTTGGAGAAAATATTATAAAAGTGATTTCAAAATACCATTATGGGCTATACCTTGGCATGCGATAGAGGGCATAAAAAGAGGTGTTAAAATGGATACGGTGTCTTATACACAGTGGGATGGGATGGACAAAACTGGCAGTTAAAATTATTGGAAGAGCTAGTACATGAAAATATTATTTATTCTTGGTTTCAATATAGGCAATTAGTAGACAGATGGAAGATGGATCGTAAGGTGGGTTTCCTCAGAGAAGATGAAAATCTTATTAAGCAAGTGAAGGATCAAAGACAAACTCATATTAAGAGAATTTATGGGGTTCTAGTGGAATTGGATTCAGAAACAGAATTAATTAAAGATTGTATGATTAAATGGGCGCAGAATTTTGGTGAACCAGTTCTACTGGATACCTGGGAAACTATTTGGGTGAGAAATGTTAAATTTACACAAGCACAGAATTTAAGGGAAAATTTTTACAAAATGTTTTATAGATGGCACCTTGATCCACAAAAAATGTCTTTTATGTACCCTGACCTACAGCCTAAATGTTGGAGATGTGGTTGTCTGGATGCCACCTATTATCATATCTGGTGGTCGTGCAGAAATATAAAAGCCTTTTGGATTAAGATATGGTGGAATATTCAGAGAATTTTTAGAAGGAGGGTAAAATTTACTCCACAATTATTTTTATTAGGTATAGTTACTGATTGTGATACAAAGGAGGTTATATTGATGCTGAATTTGATCACAGCCGCAAGGCTGTTAGTAGGACAATATTGGAAGAAGGAATCTTTGCCTACTTTGCAGGAATGGTTTCTTAAAGTGTCTTATTTGGCGGAAATGGCAAAGATTTCGGCTTTCTTAAAAGAACAATCATAAGAGAAATTTTTTGCTGTTTGGGATAAATGGATAAAGTTTATACAATTTAAATTGGATATAAAAAAATATCATTTAGCTTTTTTATAACTTTTATTTTTAAATATACACATATATTTTAGTGTTATATTCTTTTCTTTTTTTCATATAACTTTTTTAACTTTTTTTAATTAACCTATATTCTGCTCTGGGAAACTCCGGGGGGGGGGGGGGAGGGAGTGGGGGTTTTGGGGAGGGTTGGGGAAGGGTTGTTTTGTTTTGTTTTGCTTTGTTTTGTTTTGCTTTGTTTTTGTATTGTATTGCATTGTTACTTTTTTGTCTTTTTGTAAAAATTTATAAAAATTTTTAATAAAAAAAAAAAAATTGTTGGCAAATAAGCCCATTAAGGATGAAAACTCAAAATGTGAAACTGACCTCAAATTCGAAATATATGCACATACTCAGGTTCCCCACAGGTTGGGGAACCCGAAAAAACGTGCTTTCCGTATCTGACCTTTCCTTCAAAAGTTAAGCGTGTACCAATATCACAATTTTTGGCAAATAAGCCAATTAAGCATGAAAACTCAAAATGTGTAATTGACCATAAATGTGAAAAGTATGCATATACTCAGGTTCCCCTCAGGTTGGGGAACCCCCCAAAAAATCTGTTTTCCATATCTGACCTTTCCTTCAAAAGTTCAGCTTGTGCCTATACCACATTAGTTGGCAAATAAGCCAATTAAGCATGAAAACTCAAAATGTGTAACTGACCATAAATGTGAAAAGTGTGCATATACTCCAGTTCCCCAAAGTTTGGAAAACCCGAAAAAACATGTGTTTTCCGTATCCTACCTTTCCATCAAAAGTTAGACCTGCGCCTATATCGCATTTGTTGGTAATGAGCCAAATAAGCATGAATACTCAAAATCTGAAACTAACCTCAAATTTGAAAGGTTCCCACATGCTGGGGAACCCGAAAAAACATGAGTTTTTCGTATCCAACCTTTCCTTCAAATGGTAGGCCTGGGCCAGTTTCGCATTTGTTGGCCAAGAGCCAAGTAAGCATAAAAACTCAAAATGTGAAACTGACTTCAAATTTGAAAAGTATGCATATACTCAGGTTCTCCACAGGTTGGGGAAACCGAAGAAACATGTGTTTTCCATATCCAACCTTTCCTTCAAAAGTTAGGCCTGGGCCTATATCACATTTGTTGGCAAATAGCCAGTTAAGCATGAAAACTCAAAATGTGAAAATGACGTAAAATTCAAAAAGTTTTTATGTACTCAGGTTACCAACACGCTGGGGAACCTTAAAAAACATGTGTTTTTCGTATCCGACCTTTCCTTCAAAAGGTAGGCCTCGGCTTGTATCACATTTTTGGGCAACGAGCCAAGTAATCATGAATACTCAAAATCTGAAACTAACCTCAAATTTGAAAGGTTCCCACATGCTGGGGAACCCGAAAAAACATGAGTTTTTCGTATCCAACCTTTCCTTCAAATGGTAGGCCTGGGCCAGTTTCGCATTTGTTGGCCAAGAGCCAAGTAAGCATAAAAACTCAAAATGTGAAACTGACTTCAGATTTGAAAAGTATGCATATACTCAGGTTCTCCACAGGTTGGGGAAACCGAAGAAACATGTGTTTTCCATATCCAACCTTTCCTTCAAAAGGTAGGCCTCGGCTTGTATCACATTTTTGGGCAACGAGCCAAGTAATCATGAATACTCAAAATATGAAACTGACCTCAAATTTAAATGTAGGCATATACTCAGGTTCCCCACAGGTTGGGGAACCGGAAAAAACATGTGTTTTCCGTATCTGACCTTTCCTTCAAAAGGGAGGCCTGGGCCAATATCACAATTGTTGGAAAATGGCCAATTTAACATAAAAACTCAAAATGTGAAACTGACCTCAAATTCGAAATGTATGCATATACTCAGGTTCCCCACAGGTTCGGCAACCCGAAAAAACATGTGTTTTCCGTATCTGACCTTTCCTTCAAAAGGGAGGCCGGGGCGAATATCACAATTGTTGGCAAATAAGCCAATTAAGCATGAAAATTCAAAATGTGAAACTGACCTCAAATTCAAATGTAGGCATATACTCAGGTTCCCCACAGGTTGGGGAAACCGAAAAAAGGTGTGTTTTCCGTATCCGATCTTTTCTTCAAAAGGTAGGCCTGGGCCGATATCACATTTGTTGGCAAATAGCCAGTTAAGCATGAAAACTCAAAATGTGAAACTGACGTAAAATTCAAAAAGTTTTTATGTACTCAGGTTATCCACATGCTGGGGAACCCGAAAAAACATGTGTTTTCCATATCCAACCTTTCCTTCAAAATGTAGGCCTGGGCCAATATCTCAACTGTTGGCAAATGGCCAATTTAGGATGAAAACTCAAAATGTGAAACTGACCTCAAATTCGAAATGTATGCATATACTCAGGTTCCCCACAGGTTGGGCAACCCGAAAAAACATGTGTTTTCCGTATCTGACTTTTCCTTCAAAAGGTAGGCCTGGGCCAATATCTCAATTGTTGGCAAATAAGCCAATTAAGGATGAAAACTCAAAATATGAAACTGACCTCAAATTCGAAATGTATGCATAAATTCAGGTTCCCCACAGATTGGGGAACCCGAAAAAACATGTGTTTTCCGTATCCAACCTTTCCTTCAAAATGTAGGCCTGGGACAATATCTCAACTGTTGGCAAATGGCCAATTTAGGATGAAAACTCAAAATGTGAAACTGACCTCAAATTCGAAATGTATGCATATACTCAGGTTCCCCACAGGTTGGGCAACCCGAAAAAACATGTGTTTTCCGTATCTGACTTTTCCTTCAAAAGGTAGGCCTGGGCCAATATCTCAATTGTTGGCAAATAAGCCAATTAAGGATGAAAACTCAAAATATGAAACTGACCTCAAATTCGAAATGTATGCATATACCCAGGTTCCCCACAGGTTGGGAAACCCGAAAAAACATGTGTTTTCCATATCCAACCTTTCCTTCAAAATGTAGGCCTGGGCCAATATCTCAATTGTTGGCAAATAAGCCAATTAAGGATGAAAAATCAAAATCTGAAACTGACCTCAAATTCGAAATGTATGCATATATTCAGGTTCCCCACAGATTGGGGAACGCGAAAAAACATGTGTTTTCCGTATCTGACCTTTCTTTCAAAAGGGAGGCCTGGGCCAATATCACAATTGTTGGCAAATGGCCAATTAAGCATGAAAACTCAAAATATGAAACTGACCTCAAATTCGAAATGTATGCATATACTCAGGTTCCCCACAGGTTGGGGAAACCGAAAAAAGGTGTGTTTTCCGTATCCGATCTTTTCTTCAAAAGGTAGGCCTGGGCCGATATCACATTTGTTGGCAAATAGCCAGTTAAGCATGAAAACTCAAAATGTGAAACTGACGTAAAATTCAAAAAGTTTTTATGTACTCAGGTTATCCACATGCTGGGGAACCCGAAAAAACATGTGTTTTCCATATCCAACCTTTCCTTCAAAATGTAGGCCTGGGACAATATCTCAACTGTTGGCAAATGGCCAATTTAGGATGAAAACTCAAAATGTGAAACTGACCTCAAATTCGAAATGTATGCATATACTCAGGTTCCCCACAGGTTGGGCAACCCGAAAAAACATGTGTTTTCCGTATCTGACTTTTCCTTCAAAAGGTAGGCCTGGGCCAATATCTCAATTGTTGGCAAATAAGCCAATTAAGGATGAAAACTCAAAATATGAAACTGACCTCAAATTCGAAATGTATGCATAAATTCAGGTTCCCCACAGATTGGGGAATCCGAAAAAACATGTGTTTTCCGTATCCGACCTTTCCTTCAAAAGGTAGGCCTGGGCCAATATCACAATTGTTGGCAAATGGCCAATTAAGCATGAAAACTCAAAATGTGAAACTGACCTCAAATTCGAAATGTATGCATATACCCAGGTTCCCCACAGGTTGGGGAACCCGAAAAAACATGTGTTTTCCATATCCAACCTTTCCTTCAAAATGTAGGCCTGGGCCAATATCTCAATTGTTGGCAAATAAGCCAATTAAGGATGAAAAATCAAAATGTGAAACTGACCTCAAATTCGAAATGTATGCATATATTCAGGTTCCCCAGAGATTGGGGAACGCGAAAAAACATGTGTTTTCCGTATCTGACCTTTCTTTCAAAAGGGAGGCCTGGGCCAATATCTCAATTGTTGGCAAATAAGCCAATTAAGGATGAAAAATCAAAATGTGAAACTGACCTCATATTCGAAATGTATGCATATACTCAGGTTCCCCACAGGATGGGGAAACCGAAAAAAGGTGTGTTTTCCGTATCCGAGCTTTTCTTCAAAAGGTAGGCCTGGGCCGATATCACATTTGTTGGCAAATAGCCAGTTAAGCATGAAAACTCAAAATGTGAAACTGACGTAAAATTCAAAAAGTTTTTATGTACTCAGGTTATCCACATGCTGCGGAACCCGAAAAAA
Organism: Crotalus adamanteus; assembly: GCA_039797435.1. NCBI lineage: Eukaryota > Metazoa > Chordata > Lepidosauria > Squamata > Viperidae > Crotalus > Crotalus adamanteus. The sequence goes on from CM077929.1 coordinate 20,180,737, forward strand.
CATGTGTTTTCCATATCCAACCTTTCCTTCAAAATGTAGGCCTGGGCCAATATCTCAATTGTTGGCAAATAAGCCAATTAAGGATGAAAAATCAAAATGTGAAACTGACCTCAAATTCGAAATGTATGCATATATTCAGGTTCCCCACAGATTGGGGAACCCAAAAAAACATGTGTTTTCCGTATCTGACCTTTCCTTCAAAAGGGAGGCCAGGGCCAATATCACAATTGTTGGCAAAGGGCCAATTTAGGATGAAAACTCAAAATGTGAAACTGACCTCAAATTCGAAATGTATGCATATACTCAGGTTCTCCACAGGCTAGGGAACACGAAGAAACATCTGTTTTCCATATCCAACCTTTCCTTCGAAAGTTAGCCTGTGCCTGTATCACATTTGTTGGCAAAGAGACAAGTAAGCATGAAAACTCAAAATGTGAAACTAACCTCAAATTGAAAAGTATGCATATACTCAGGTTCCCCACAGGTTGGGAAACGCAAAACAAGATGTGCTTTCCGTATCCGATCTTTTCTTCAAAAGGTAGGCCTGGGCCTATATCACATTTGTTGGCAAATAGCCAGTTAAGCATGAAAACTCAAAATGTGAAACTGACCTCAAATTCGAAATGTATGCATATACTCAGGTTCCCCACAGGTTGGGGAAACCGAAAAAAGGTGTGTTTTCCGTATCCGATCTTTTCTTCAAAAGGTAGGCCTGGGCCGATATCACATTTTTTGGCAAATAGCCAGTTACGCATGAAAACTCAAAATGTGAAACTGACGTAAAATTCAAAAAGTTTTTATGTACTCAGGTTATCCACATGCTGGGGAACCCGAAAAAACATGTGTTTTCCATATCCAACCTTTCCTTCAAAATGTAGGCCTGTGCCAATATCTCAATTGTTGGCAAATGGCCAATTTAGGATGAAAACTCAAAATGTGAAACTGACCTCAAATTCGAAATGTATGCATATACTCAGGTTTCCCACAGGTTGGGCAACCCGAAAAAACATGTGTTTTCCGTATCTGACTTTTCCTTCAAAAGGTAGGCCTGGGCCAATATCTCAATTGTTGGCAAATAAGCCAATTAAGCATGAAAACTCAAAATATGAAACTGACCTCAAATTCGAAATGTATGCATATACTCAGGTTCCTCACAGATTGGGGAATCCAAAAAAACATGTGTTTTCCGTATCCGACCTTTCCTTCAAAAGGTAGGCCTGGGCCAATATCTCATTTGTTGGCAAATAGCCAGTTAAGCATGAAAACTCAAAATGTGAAACTGACCTCAAATTCGAAATGTATGGATATACTCAGGTTCTCCACAGGCTAGGGAACCCGAAGAAACATGTGTTTTCCATATCCAACCTTTCCTTCGAAAGTTAGCCTGTGCCTGTATCACATTTGTTGGCAAAGAGACAAGTACGCATGAAAACTCAAAATGTGAAACTAACCTCAAATTGAAAAGTATGCATATACTCAGGTTCCCCACAGGTTGGGGAACGCAAAACAAGATGTCCTTTCCATATCCGATCTTTCCTTCAAAAGGTAGGCCTGGGCCTATATCGCATTTCTTGGCCAATAGCCAATTAAGCATGAGTACTCAAAATGTGAAATTGACCTCAAATTTGAAAAGTATGCATATACTCAGGTTCTCCACAGGCTGGGGAACCTTAAAAAACGTGTTTTCCTTATCCGATCTTTTTTTCAAAAGGTAGGCCTGGGCCTATATCGCATTTGTTGGCAAATAGCCAATTAAGGATGAAAACTCAAAATGTGAAACTGACCTCAAATTCGAAATGTATGCATATACTTAGGTTCCCCACAGGTTTGGAAACACGAAAAAACATGTGTTTTCCGTATCTGACCTTTCCTTCAAAAGGTAGGCCGGGGCCAATATCTCAATTGTTGGCAAATAAGCCAATTAAGGATGAAAACTCAAAATGTGAAACTGACCTCAAATTCGAAATGTATGCATATACTCAGGTTCCCCACAGATTGGGGAATCCGAAAAAACATGTGTTTTCCGTATCCGACCTTTCCTTCAAAAGGTAGGCCTGGGCCAATATCACAATTGTTGGCAAATGGCCAATGAAGCATGAAAACTCAAAATGTGAAACTGACCTCAAATTCGAAATGTATGCATATACTCAGGTTCCCCACAGGTTGGGCAACCCGAAAAAACATGTGTTTTCCGTATCTGACCTTTCCTTCAAAAGGGAGGCCTGGGCCAATACCTCATTTGTTGGCAAATAAGCCAACTAAGGATGAAAACTCAAAATGTGAAACTGATCTCAAATTCGAAATGTATGCATATACTTAGATTTCCCATACGTTGGGAAACCCGAAAAAACATGTGTTTTCCGTATCTGACCTTTCCTTCAAAAGGTAGGCCTGGGCGAATACCTCATTTGTTGGCAAATAAGCCAATTAAGGATGAAAACTCAAAATGTGAAACTGAGCTCAATTTCGAAATGTATGCATATACTTAGGTTCCCCACAGGTTGGGCAACCCGAAAAAACATGTGTTTTCCGTACCTGACTTTTCCTTCAAAAGGTAGGCCTGGGCCAATATCTCAATTGTTGGCAAATGAGCCAATTAAGGATGAAAACTCAAAATGTGAAACTGACCTCAAATTCGAAATGTATGCATATACTCAGGTTCCCCACAGATTGGGGAATCCGAAAAAACATGTGTTTTCCGTATCCGACCTTTCCTTCAAAAGGTAGGCCTGGGCCAATATCACAATTGTTGGCAAACGGCCACTGAAGCATGAAAACTCAAAATGTGAAACTGACCTCAAATTCGAAATGTATGCATATACTCAGCTTCCCCACAGGTTGGGCAACCCGAAAAAACATGTGTTTTCCGTATCCGACCTTTCCTTCAAAAGGTAGGTCTGGGCCAATATCACAATTGTTGGCAAATGGCCAATTAAGGATGAAAACTCAAAATGTGAAACTGACCTCAAATTCGAAATGTATGCATATACTCAGGTTCCCCACAGGTTGGGGAACCCGAAAAAACATGTGTTTTCCGTATCGGACCTTTCCTTCAAATGGTAGGCCTGGGCCAATATCTCAATTGTTGGCAAATAAGCCAATTAAGGATGAAAGCTCAAAACGTGAAACTGACCTCAAATTCGAAATGTATGCATATACTCAGGTTCCCCACAGGTTGGGGAACCCGAAAAAACATGTGTTTTCCGTATCGGACCTTTCCTTCAAAAGGTAGGCCTGGGCCAATACCTCATTTGTTGGCAAATAAGACAACTAAGGATGGAAACTCAAAATGTGAAACTGACCTCAAATTCGAAATGTATGCATATACTTAGGTTCCCCACAGGTTTGGAAACACGAAAAAACATGTGTTTTCCGTATCTGACCTTTCCTTCAAAAGGTAGGCCAATATCTCAATTGTTGGCAAATAAGCCAATTAAGGATGAATACTCAAAATGTGAAACTGACCTTAAATTCGAAATGTATGCATATACTCAGGTTCCCCACAGGTTGGGGAACCCGAAAAAACATGTGTTTTCCGTATCTGACCTTTCCTTCAAAAGGTAGGCCTGGGCGAATACCTCATTTGTTGGCAAATAAGCCAATTAAGGACGAAAACTCAAAATGTGAAACTGACCTCAAATTCGAAATGCATGCATATACTCAGGTTCCCCACAGGTTGGGCAACCCGAAAAAACATGTGTTTTCCGTATCTGACCTTTCCTTCAAAAGGTAGGCCTGGGCCAATATCTCAATTGTTGGCAAATTAGCCAATTAAGGATGAAAACTCAAAATGTGAAATTGACCTCAAATTCGAAATGTATGCATATACTCAGGTTCCCCACAGGTTGGGGAACCCGAAAAAACATGTGTTTTCCGTATCGGACATTTTCTTCAAAATGTAGGCCTGGGCCAACATCACAATTGTTGGCAAATGGCCAATTAAGCATGAAAACTCAAAATGTGAAACTGACCTCAAATTCGAAATGTATGCATATACTCAGGTTCCCCACAGGTTGGGCAACCCGAAAAAACATGTGTTTTGCGTATCTGACCTTTCCTTCAAATGGTAGGCCTGGGCCAATATCTCAATTGTTGGCAAATAAGCCAATTAAGGATGAAAACTCAAAATGTGAAACTGACCTTACATTCAAAATGTATGCATATACTTAGGTTCCTCACAGGTTGGGCAACCCGAAAAAACATGTGTTTTCCGTATCTGAACTTTCCTTCAAAAGGTAGGCCAGGGCCAATATCTCAATTGTTGGCAAATAAGCCAATTAAGGATGAAAACTCAAAATGTGAAACTGACCTCAAATTCGAAATGTATGCATATACTCAGGTTCCCCACACGTTGGGGAACTCGAAAAAACATGTGTTTTCCGTATCGGACCTTTCCTTCAAAAGGTAGGCCTGGGCCAATATCTCAATTGTTGGCAAATAAGCCAATTAAGGATGAAAACTCAAAATGTGAAACTGACCTCAAATTCGAAATGTATGCAGATACTCAGGTTCCCCACAGGTTGGGGAATCCGAAAAAACATGTGTTTTCCGTATCCGACCTTTCCTTCAAAAGGTAGGCCTGGGCCAACATCACAATTGTTGGCAAATGGCCAATTAAGGATGAAAACTCAAAATGTGAAACTGACCTCAAATTCGAAATGTATGCATATACTCAGGTTCCCCACAGGTTGGGGAATCCGAAAAAACATGTGTTTTCCGTATCCGACCTTTCCTTCAAAAGGTAGGTCTGGGCCAATATCACAATTGTTGGCAAATGGCCAATTAAGCATGAAAACTCAAAATGTGAAACTGACCTCAAATTCGAAATGTATGCATATACTCAGGTTCCCCACAGGTTGGGGAAACCGAAAAAAGGTGTGTTTTCAGTATCCGATCTTTTCTTCAAAAGGTAGGCCTAGGCCGATATCACATTTGTTGGCAAATAGCCAGTTAAGCATGAAAACTCAAAATGTGAAACTGACGTAAAATTCAAAAAATTTTTATGTACTCAGGTTATCCACATGCTGGGAAACTCGAAAAAACATGTGTTTTCCATATCCGACCTTTCCTTCAAAATATAGGCCTGGGCCAATATCTCAATTGTTGGCAAATAAGCCATTTAAGGATGAAAAATCAAAATGTGAAACTGACCTCAAACTCGAAATGTATGCATATACTCAGGTTCCCCACATGTTGGGCAACCCGAAAAAACATGTGTTTTCCGTATCTGACTTTTCCTTCAAAAGGTAGGCCTGGGCCAATATCTCAATTGTTGGCAAATGAGCCAATTAAGGATGAAAACTCAAAATGTGAAACTGACCTCAAATTCAAAATGTATGCATATACTCAGCTTCCCCACAGATTGGGGAATCCGAAAAAACATGTGTTTTCCGTATCCGACCTTTCCTTCAAAAGGTAGGCCTGGGCCAATATCACAATTGTTGGCAAATGGCCAATGAAGCATGAAAACTCAAAATGTGAAATTGACCTCAAATTCGAAATGTATGCATATACTCAGGTTCCCCACAGATTCGGCAACCCGAAAAAACATGTGTTTTCCGTATCTGACCTTTCCTTCAAAAGGTAGGTCTGGGCCAATATCACAATTGTTGGCAAATGGCCAATTAAGCATGAAAACTCAAAATGTGAAACTGACCTCAAATTCGAAATGTATGCATATACTCAGGTTCCCCACAGGTTGGGGAAGCGGAAAAAAGGTGTGTTTTCCGTATCCGATCTTTTCTTCAAAAGGTAGGCCTGGGCCGATATCACATTTGTTGGCAAATAGCCAGTTAAGCATGAAAACTCAAAATGTGAAACTGACGTAAAATTCAAAAAGTTTTTATGTACTCAGGTTATCCACATGCTGGGGAACCCGAAAAAACATGTGTTTTCCATATCCGACCTTTCCTTCAAAATATAGGCCTGGGCCAATATCTCAATTGTTGGCAAATAAGCCATTTAAGGATGAAAAATCAAAATGTGAAACTGACCTCAAATTCGAAATGTATGCATATACTCAGGTTCCCCACATGTTGGGCAACCCGAAAAAACATGTGTTTTCCGTATCTGACTTTTCCTTCAAAAGGTAGGCCTGGGCCAATATCTCAATTGTTGGCAAATGAGCCAATTAAGGATGAAAACTCAAAATGTGAAACTGACCTCAAATTCGAAATGTATGCATATACTGAGGTTCCCCACAGGTTTGGAAACCCGAAAAAACATGTGTTTTGCGTATCTGACCTTTCCTTCAAATGGTAGGCCTGGGCCAATATCTCAATTGTTGGCAAATAAGCCAATTAAGGATGAAAACTCAAAATGTGAAACTGACCTTAAATTCAAAATGTATGCATATACTTAGGTTCCCCACAGGTTGGGCAACCCGAAAAAACATGTGTTTTCCGTATCTGACCTTTCCTTCAAAAGGTAGGCCGGGGCCAATATCTCAATTGTTGGCAAATAAGCCAATTAAGGATGAAAACTCAAAATGTGAAACTGACCTCAAATTCGAAATGTATGCATATACTCAGGTTCCCCACAGGTTGGGGAACCCGAAAAAACATGTGTTTTCCGTATCGGACCTTTCCTTCAAAAGGTAGGCCTGGGCCAATATCTCAATTGTTGGCAAATAAGCCAATTAAGGATGAAAACTCAAAATGTGAAACTGACCTCAAATTCGAAATGTATGCATATACTCAGGTTCCCCACAGGTTGGGGAACCCGAAAAAACATGTGTTTTCCGTATCGGACCTTTCCTTCAAAAGGTAGGCCTGGGCCAATATCTCAATTGTTGGCAAATAAGCCAATTAAGGATGAAAACTCAAAATGTGAAACTGACCTCAAATTCGAAATGTATGCATATACTCAGGTTCCCCACAGGTTGGGCAACCCGAAAAAACATGTGTTTTGCGTATCTGACCTTTCCTTCAAATGGTAGGCCTGGGCCAATATCTCAATTGTTGGCAAATAAGCCAATTAAGGATGAAAACTCAAAATGTGAAACTGACCTTACATTCAAAATGTATGCATATACTTAGGTTCCTCACAGGTTGGGCAACCCGAAAAAACATGTGTTTTCCGTATCTGAACTTTCCTTCAAAAGGTAGGCCAGGGCCAATATCTCAATTGTTGGCAAATAAGCCAATTAAGGATGAAAACTCAAAATGTGAAACTGACCTCAAATTCGAAATGTATGCATATACTCAGGTTCCCCACACGTTGGGGAACTCGAAAAAACATGTGTTTTCCGTATCGGACCTTTCCTTCAAAAGGTAGGCCTGGGCCAATATCTCAATTGTTGGCAAATAAGCCAATTAAGGATGAAAACTCAAAATGTGAAACTGACCTCAAATTCGAAATGTATGCAGATACTCAGGTTCCCCACAGGTTGGGGAATCCGAAAAAACATGTGTTTTCCGTATCCGACCTTTCCTTCAAAAGGTAGGCCTGGGCCAACATCACAATTGTTGGCAAATGGCCAATTAAGGATGAAAACTCAAAATGTGAAACTGACCTCAAATTCGAAATGTATGCATATACTCAGGTTCCCCACAGGTTGGGGAATCCGAAAAAACATGTGTTTTCCGTATCCGACCTTTCCTTCAAAAGGTAGGTCTGGGCCAATATCACAATTGTTGGCAAATGGCCAATTAAGCATGAAAACTCAAAATGTGAAACTGACCTCAAATTCGAAATGTATGCATATACTCAGGTTCCCCACAGGTTGGGGAAACCGAAAAAAGGTGTGTTTTCAGTATCCGATCTTTTCTTCAAAAGGTAGGCCTAGGCCGATATCACATTTGTTGGCAAATAGCCAGTTAAGCATGAAAACTCAAAATGTGAAACTGACGTAAAATTCAAAAAATTTTTATGTACTCAGGTTATCCACATGCTGGGAAACTCGAAAAAACATGTGTTTTCCATATCCGACCTTTCCTTCAAAATATAGGCCTGGGCCAATATCTCAATTGTTGGCAAATAAGCCATTTAAGGATGAAAAATCAAAATGTGAAACTGACCTCAAACTCGAAATGTATGCATATACTCAGGTTCCCCACATGTTGGGCAACCCGAAAAAACATGTGTTTTCCGTATCTGACTTTTCCTTCAAAAGGTAGGCCTGGGCCAATATCTCAATTGTTGGCAAATGAGCCAATTAAGGATGAAAACTCAAAATGTGAAACTGACCTCAAATTCAAAATGTATGCATATACTCAGCTTCCCCACAGATTGGGGAATCCGAAAAAACATGTGTTTTCCGTATCCGACCTTTCCTTCAAAAGGTAGGCCTGGGCCAATATCACAATTGTTGGCAAATGGCCAATGAAGCATGAAAACTCAAAATGTGAAATTGACCTCAAATTCGAAATGTATGCATATACTCAGGTTCCCCACAGATTCGGCAACCCGAAAAAACATGTGTTTTCCGTATCTGACCTTTCCTTCAAAAGGTAGGTCTGGGCCAATATCACAATTGTTGGCAAATGGCCAATTAAGCATGAAAACTCAAAATGTGAAACTGACCTCAAATTCGAAATGTATGCATATACTCAGGTTCCCCACAGGTTGGGGAAGCGGAAAAAAGGTGTGTTTTCCGTATCCGATCTTTTCTTCAAAAGGTAGGCCTGGGCCGATATCACATTTGTTGGCAAATAGCCAGTTAAGCATGAAAACTCAAAATGTGAAACTGACGTAAAATTCAAAAAGTTTTTATGTACTCAGGTTATCCACATGCTGGGGAACCCGAAAAAACATGTGTTTTCCATATCCGACCTTTCCTTCAAAATATAGGCCTGGGCCAATATCTCAATTGTTGGCAAATAAGCCATTTAAGGATGAAAAATCAAAATGTGAAACTGACCTCAAATTCGAAATGTATGCATATACTCAGGTTCCCCACATGTTGGGCAACCCGAAAAAACATGTGTTTTCCGTATCTGACTTTTCCTTCAAAAGGTAGGCCTGGGCCAATATCTCAATTGTTGGCAAATGAGCCAATTAAGGATGAAAACTCAAAATGTGAAACTGACCTCAAATTCGAAATGTATGCATATACTGAGGTTCCCCACAGGTTTGGAAACCCGAAAAAACATGTGTTTTGCGTATCTGACCTTTCCTTCAAATGGTAGGCCTGGGCCAATATCTCAATTGTTGGCAAATAAGCCAATTAAGGATGAAAACTCAAAATGTGAAACTGACCTTAAATTCAAAATGTATGCATATACTTAGGTTCCCCACAGGTTGGGCAACCCGAAAAAACATGTGTTTTCCGTATCTGACCTTTCCTTCAAAAGGTAGGCCGGGGCCAATATCTCAATTGTTGGCAAATAAGCCAATTAAGGATGAAAACTCAAAATGTGAAACTGACCTCAAATTCGAAATGTATGCATATACTCAGGTTCCCCACAGGTTGGGGAACCCGAAAAAACATGTGTTTTCCGTATCGGACCTTTCCTTCAAAAGGTAGGCCTGGGCCAATATCTCAATTGTTGGCAAATAAGCCAATTAAGGATGAAAACTCAAAATGTGAAACTGACCTCAAATTCGAAATGTATGCAGATCCTCAGGTTCCCCACAGGTTGGGGAATCCGAAAAAACATGTGTTTTCCGTATCCGACCTTTCCTTCAAAAGGTAGGCCTGGGCCAACATCACAATTGCTGGCAAATGGCCAATTAAGGATGAAAACTCAAAATGTGAAACTGACCTCAAATTCGAAATGTATGCATATACTCAAGTTCCCCACAGGTTGGGGAATCCGAAAAAACATGTGTTTTCCGTATCCGACCTTTCCTTCAAAAGGTAGGTCTGGGCCAATATCACAATTGTTGGCAAATGGCCAATTAAGCATGAACACTCAAAATGTGAAACTGACCTCAAATTCGAAATGTATGCATATACTCAGGTTCCCCACAGGTTGGGGAAACCGAAAAAAGGTGTGTTTTCCGTATCCGATCTTTCCTTCAAAAGGTAGGTCTGGGCCGATATCACATTTGTTGGCAAATAGCCAGTTAAGCATGAAAACTCAAAATGTGAAACTGACGTAAAAATCAAAAAGTTTTTATGTACTCAGGTTATCCACATGCTGGGGAACCCGAAAAAACATGTGTTTTCCATATCCAACCTTTCCTTCAAAATATAGCCCTGGGCCAATATCTCAATTGTTGGCAAATATGCCATTTAAGGATGAAAAATCAAAATGTGAAACTGATCTCAAATTCGAAATGTATGGATATACTCAGGTTCCCCACAGGTTGGGCAACCCGAAAAAACATGTGTTTTCCGTATCTGACTTTTCCTTCAAAAGCTAGGCCTGGGCCAATATCACAATTGTTGGCAAATGGCCAATGAAGCATGAAAACTCAAAATGTGAAACTGACCTCAAATTCGAAATGTATGCATATACTCAGGTTCCCCACAGGTTTGGAAACCCGAAAAAACATGTGTTTTCCGTATCTGACCTTTCCTTCAAATGGTAGGCCTGGGCCAATATCTCAATTGTTGGCAAATAAGCCAATTAAGGATGAAAACTCAAAATGTGAAACTGACCTCAAATTCGAAATGTATGCATATACTGAGGTTCCCCACAGGTTTGGAAACCCGAAAAAACATGTGTTTTACGTATCTGACCTTTCCTTCAAATGGTAGGCCTGGGCCAATATCTCAATTGTTGGCAAATAAGCCAATTAAGGATGAAAACTCAAAATGTGAAACTGACCTTAAATTCAAAATGTATGCATATACTCAGGTTCCCCACAGGTTGGGCAACCCGAAAAAACATGTGTTTTCCGTATCTGACCTTTCCTTCAAAAGGTAGGCCTGGGCCAATACCTCATTTGTTGGCAAATAAGCCAACTAAGGATGAAAACTCAAAATGTGAAAATGACCTCAAATTCGAAATGTATGCATATACTGAGGTTCCCCACAGGTTTGGAAACACGAAAAAACATGTGTTTTCCGTATCTGACCTTTCCTTCAAATGGTAGGCCGGGTCCAATATCTCAATTGTTGGCATATAAGCCAATGAAGCATGAAAACTCAAAATGTGAAACTGACCTCAAATTCGAAATGTATGCATATACTCAGGTTCCCCACAGGTTGGGGAACCCGAAAAAACATGTGTTTTCCGTATCGGACCTTTCCTTCAAAAGGTAGGCCTGGGCCAATATCTCAATTGTTGGCAAATAAGCCAATTAAGGATGAAAACTCAAAATGTGAAACTGACCTCAAATTCGAAATGTATGCAAATACTCAGGTTCCCCACAGGTTGGGGAATCCGAAAAATCATGTGTTTTCCGTATCGGACCTTTCCTTCAAAAGGTAGGCCTGGGCCAATACCTCATTTGTTGGCAAATAAGCCAACTAAGGATGAAAACTCAAAATGTGAAAATGACCTCAAATTCGAAATGTATGCATATACTTAGGTTCCCCACAGGTTTGGAAACACGAAAAAACATGTGTTTTCCGTATCTGACCTTTCCTTCAAAAGGTAGGCCGGGGCCAATATCTCAATTGTTGGCAAATAAGCCAATTAAGGTTGAAAACTCAAAATGTGAAACTGACCTCAAATTCGAAATGTATGCAAATACTCAGGTTCCACACAGGTTGGGGAATCCGAAAAATCATGTGTTTTCCGTATCGGATCTTTCCTTCAAAAGGTAGGCCTGGGCCAATACCTCATTTGTTGGCAAATAAGCCAACTAAGGATGAAAACTCAAAATGTGAAAATGACCTCAAATTCGAAATGTATGCAAATACTCAGGTTCCCCACAGGTTGGGGAATCCGAAAAATCATGTGTTTTCCGTATCGGACCTTTCCTTCAAAAGGTAGGCCTGGGCCAATACCTCATTTGTTGGCAAATAAGCCAACTAAGGATGAAAACTCAAAATGTGAAAATGACCTCAAATTCGAAATGTATGCATATACTTAGGTTCCCCACAGGTTTGGAAACACGAAAAAACATGTGTTTTCCGTATCTGACCTTTCCTTCAAAAGGTAGGCCGGGGCCAATATCTCAATTGTTGGCAAATAAGCCAATTAAGGATGAAAACTCAAAATGTGAAACTGACCTCAAATTCGAAATGTATGCATATACATAGGTTTCCCACAGGTTGGGGAACCCGAAAAAACATGTGTTTTCCATATCCAACCTTTCCTTCAAAATATAGGCCTGCGCCAATATCTCAATTGTTGGCAAATAAGCCATTTAAGGATGAAAAATCAAAATGTGAAACAGACCTCAAATTCGAAATGTATGCATATACTCAGGTTCCCCACATGTTGGGCAACCCGAAAAAACATGTGTTTTCCGTATCTGACTTTTCCTTCAAAAGGTAGGCCTGGGCCAATATCTCAATTGTTGGCAAATGAGCCAATTAAGGATGAAAACTCAAAATCTGAAACTGACCTCAAATTCGAAATGTATGCATATACTCAGGTTCCCCACAGATTGGGGAATCCGAAAAAACATGTGTTTTCCGTATCCGACCTTTCCTTCAAAAGGTAGGCCTGGGCCAATATCACAATTGTTGGCAAATGGCCAATGAAGCATGAAAACTCAAAATGTGAAACTGACCTCAAATTCGAAATGTATGCATATACTCAGGTTCCCCACAGGTTGGGGAAACCGAAAAAAGATGTGTTTTCCGTATCCGACCTTTCCTTCAAAAGGTAGGCCTGGGCCAATATCTCAATTGTTGGCAAATAAGCCAATTAAGGATGAAAACTCAAAATGTGAAACTGACCACAAATTCGAAATGTATGCATATACTCAGATTCCCCACAGGTTGGGGAATCCGAAAAAACATGTGTTTTCCGTATCCGACCTTTCCTTCAAAATGTAGGCCTGGGCCAATATCACAATTGTTGGCAAATGGCCAATTAAGCATGAAAACTCAAAATGTGAAACTGACCTCAAATTCAAAATGTATGCATATACTCAAGTTCCCCACAGGTTGGGGAACCCGAAAAAACATGTGTTTTCCGTATCTGACCTTTCCTTCAAAAGGTAGGCCTGGGCCAATACCACAATTGTTGGAAAATGGCCAATTTAACATAAAAACTCAAAATGTGAAACTGACCTCAAATTCGAAATGTATGCATATACTCAGGTTCCCCACAGGTTCGGCAACCCGAAAAAACATGTGTTTTCCGTATCTGACCTTTCCTTCAAAAGGGAGGCCTGGGCCAATATCACAATTGTTGGCAAATGGCCAATTTAGGATGAAAACTCAAAATGTGAAACTCTCAAATTCAAATGTAGGCATATATTCAGGTTCCCCACAGGTTGGGGAACCCGAAAAAACATTTGTTTTCCGTATCGGACCTTTCCTTCAAAAGGTAGGCCTGGGCCAATATCTCAATTGTTGGCAAATGGCCAATGAAGCATGAAAACTCAAAATGTGAAACTGACCTCAAATTCGAAATGTATGCATATACTCAGGTTCCCCACAGGTTGGGGAAACCGAAAAAAGATGTGTTTTCCGTATCCGACCTTTCCTTCAAAAGGTAGGCCTGGGCCAATATCTCAATTGTTGGCAAATAAGCCAATTAAGGATGAAAACTCAAAATGTGAAACTGACCACAAATTCGAAATGTATGCATATACTCAGATTCCCCACAGGTTGGGGAATCCGAAAAAACATGTGTTTTCCGTATCCGACCTTTCCTTCAAAAGGTAGGCCTGGGCCAATATCACAATTGTTGGCAAATGGCCAATTAAGCATGAAAACTCAAAATGTGAAACTGACCTCAAATTCAAAATGTATGCATATACTCAAGTTCCCCACAGGTTGGGGAACCCGAAAAAACATGTGTTTTCCGTATCTGACCTTTCCTTCAAAAGGTAGGCCTGGGCCAAAACCACAATTGTTGGAAAATGGCCAATTTAACATAAAAACTCAAAATGTGAAACTGACCTCAAATTCGAAATGTATGCATATACTCAGGTTCCCCACAGGTTCGGCAACCCGAAAAAACATGTGTTTTCCGTATCTGACCTTTCCTTCAAAAGGGAGGCCTGGGCCAATATCACAATTGTTGGCAAATGGCCAATTTAGGATGAAAACTCAAAATGTGAAACTCTCAAATTCAAATGTAGGCATATATTCAGGTTCCCCACAGGTTGGGGAACCCGAAAAAACATTTGTTTTCCGTATCGGACCTTTCCTTCAAAAGGTAGGCCTGGGCCAATATCTCAATTGTTGGCAAATAAGCCAATTAAGGATGAAAACTCAAAATGTGAAACTGACCTCAAATTCGAAATGTATGCATATACTCAGATTCCCCACAGGTTGGGGAATCCGAAAAAACATGTGTTTTCCGTATCCGACCTTTCCTTCAAAAGGTAGGCCTGGGCCAATATCACAATTGTTGGCAAATGGCCAATTAAGGATGAAAACTCAAAATGTGAAACTGACCTCAAATTCGAAATGTATGCATATACTCAGGTTCCCCACAGGTTGGGGAACCCGAAAAAACATGTGTTTTCCGTATCTGACCTTTCCTTCAAAAGGTAGGCCTGTGCCAATATCTCAATTGTTGGCAAATAAGCCAATTAAGGATGAAAACTCCAAATGTGAAACTGACCTAAAATTCGAAATGTATACATATACTGAGGTTCCCCGCAGGTTGGGGAACAAGAAAAAACATGTGTTTTCCGTATCGGACCTTTCCTTCAAAAGGTAGGTTTGGGCCAATATCACAATTGTTGGCAAATGGCCAATGAAGCATGAAAACTCAAAATGTGAAACTGACCTCAAATTCGAAATTTATGCATATACTCAGGTTCCCAACAGGTTGGGGAACCGGAAAAAACATGTGTTTTCCGTATCTGACCTTTCCTTCAAAAGGTAGGCCTGGGCCAATATCTCAATTGTTGGCAAATAAGCCAATTAAGGGTGAAAACTCAAAATGTGAAACTGACCTCAAATTTGAAAAGTATGCATATACTCAGGTTCCCCACAGGTTGGGGAAACCGAAAAAAGATGTGTTTTCCGTATCCGATCTTTTCTTCAAAAGGTACGCCTGGGCCTATATCACATTTGTTGGCAAATAGCCAGTTAAGCATGAAAACTCAAAATGTGAAACTGACGTAAAATTCAAAAAGTTTTTACGTACTCAGGTTACCCACATGCTGGGGAACCTTAAAAAACATGTGTTTTCCGTATCCGACCTTTCCTTCAAAAGGTAGGCCTGGGCTTGTATCACATTTTTGGGCAACGAGCCAAGTAATCAAGAATACTCAAAACGTGAAACTGACCTCAAATTTCCTGAAGCAGTAAATGCTCCAACACTGGAAGTTTTTAAGAAGAGACTGGACAGCCATTTGTCCGAAATGGTGTAGGGTTTCCTGCCCGAGCAGGGGGTTGCACTAGATGACCTCCAAGGTCCCTTCCAACTTTACTACTATTATTATTATATAATTAAGGATGAAAACTCCAAATGTGAAACTGACCTCAAATTCGAAATGTATGCATATACTAAGGTTCCCCACAGGTTGGGCAACCAAAAAAAACATGTGTTTTCCGTATCTGACCTTTCCTTCAAAAGGTAGACCTGGGCCAATATCTCAATTGTTGGCAAATAAGCCAATTAAGGTTGAAAACTCAAAATGTGAAACTGACCTCAAATTTGAAAAGTATTGGAATACTCAGGTTCTCCAGAGGCTGGGGAACCCGAAAAAGCATCTTTTTTCCGTATCTGACCTTTCCTTCAAAAGGGAGGCCTGGGCCAATATCACAATTGTTGGAAAATGGCCAATTTAACATAAAAACTCAAAATGTGAAACTGACCTCAAATTCGAAATGTAGGCATATATTCAGGTTCCCCACAGGTTGGGGAACCCGAAAAAACATTTGTTTTCCGTATGTGACCATTCCTTCAAAAGGTAGGCCTGGGCCAATACCACAATTGTTGGAAAATGGCCAATTTAACATAAAAACTCAAAATGTGAAACTGACCTCAAATTCGAAATGTATGCATATACTCAGGTTCCCCACAGGTTCGGCAACCCGAAAAAACATGTGTTTTCCGTATCTGACCTTTCCTTCAAAAGGGAGGCCTGGGCCAATATCACAATTGTTGGCAAATGGCCAATTAAGCATGAAAACTCAAAATGTGAAACTGACCTCAAATTCGAAATTTATGCATATACTCAGGTTCCCAACAGGTTGGGGAACCGGAAAAAACATGTGTTTTCCGTATCTGACCTTTCCTTCAAAAGGTAGGCCTGGGCCAATATCTCAATTGTTGGCAAATAAGCCAATTAAGGGTGAAAACTCAAAATGTGAAACTGACCTCAAATTTGAAAAGTATGCATATACTCAGGTTCCCCACAGGTTGGGGAAACCGAAAAAAGATGTGTTTTCCGTATCCGATCTTTTCTTCAAAAGGTAGGCCTGGGCCTATATCACATTTGTTGGCAAATAGCCAGTTAAGCATGAAAACTCAAAATGTGAAACTGACGTAAAATTCAAAAAGTTTTTACGTACTCAGGTTACCCACATGCTGGGGAACCTTAAAAAACATGTGTTTTCCGTATCCGACCTTTCCTTCAAAAGGTAGGCCTGGGCTTGTATCACATTTTTGGGCAACGAGCCAAGTAATCAAGAATACTCAAAACGTGAAACTGACCTCAAATTTGAAAAGTAGGCATATACTCAGGATCTCCACAGGTTGGGGAACCCGAAAAAACATGTGTTTTCCGTATCGGACCTTTGCTTCAAATGGTAGGCCTGGGCCAATATCTCAATTGTTGGCAAATAAGCCAATTAAGGATGAAAACTCAAAATGTGAAACTGACCTCAAATTCGAAATGTATGCACATACTCAGGTTCCCCACAGGTTGGGGAATCCGAAAAAACATGTGTTTTCCGTATCTGACCTTTCCTTCAAAAGGGAGGCCTGGGCCAATATGACAATTGTTGGGAAATGGCCAATTTAGGATGAAAACTCAAAATGTGAAACTGACCTCAAATTCGAAATGTATGCATATATTCAGGTTCCCCACAGGTTGGGGAACACGAAAAAACATGTGTTTTCCGTATCTGACCTTTCCTTCAAAAGGGAGGCCTGGGCCAATATCACAATTGTTGGCAAATAAGCCAATTAAGCATGAAAATTCAAAATGTGAAACTGACCTCAAATTCAAATGTAGGCATATACTCAGGTTCCCCACAGGTTAGGGAACCAAAAAAAACATGTGTTTTCCGTATCGGACCTTTCCTTCAAATGGTAGGCCTGGGCCAATATCTCAATTGTTGGCCAATAAGCCAATTAAGGAGGAAAACTCCAAATGTGAAACTGACCTCAAATTTGAAATGTATACATATACTGAGGTTCCCCACAGGTTGGGGAACAAGAAAAAACATGTGTTTTCCGTATCGGACCTTTCCTTCAAAAGGTAGGCCTGGGCCAATATCTCAATTGTTGGCAAATAAGCCAATTAAGGATGAAAACTCAAAATGTGAAACTGACCTTAAATTCGAAATGTATGCATATACTCAGGTTCCCCACAGGTTGGGGAACCCGAAAAAACATGTGTTTTCCGTATTTGACCTTTCCTTCAAAAGGTAGGCCTGGGCAATATCTCAATTGTTGGCAAATAAGCCAATTAAGGAGGAAAACTCCAAATGTGAAACTGACCTCAAATTCGAAATGTATGCATATACTCAGGTTCCCCACAGGTTTGGGAATCCGAAAAAACATGTTTTTTCCGTATCTGACTTTTCCTTCAAAAGGGAGGCCTGGGCCAATATGACAATTGTTGGCAAATGACCAATTTAGGATGAAAACTCAAAATGTGAAACTGACCTCAAATTCGAAATGTATGCATATACTCAGGTTCCCCACAGGTTGGGCAACCTGAAAAAACATGTGTTTTCCGTATCTGACCTTTCCTTCAAAAGGTAGGCGTGGGCCACTATCTCAATTGTTGGCAAATAAGCCAAATAAGGATGAAAACTCAAAATGTGAAACTGACCTCAGATTTGAAATATATGCATATCACAATTTTTGGCAAATAAGCCAATTAAGCATGAAAACTCAAAATGTGTAACTGACCATAAATGTGAAAAGTATGCATATACTCAGGTTCCCCTCAGGTTGGGGAACCCCCCAAAAAAATCTGTTTTCCATATCTGACCTTTCCTTCTAAAGTTCAGCTTGTGCCTATACCACATTAGTTGGCAAATAAGCCAATTAAGCATGAAAACTCAAAATGTGTAACTGACCATAAATGTGAAAATTATGCATATACTCCAGTTCCCCACAGTTTGGCAAACCCGAAAAAACATGTGTTTTCCGTATCCTATCTTTCCTTCAAAAGTTAGACCTGCGCCTATATCGCATTTGTTGGTAATGAGCCAAATAAGCATGAAACTAACCTCAAATTTGAAAGGTTCCCACATGCTGGGGAACCCGAAAAAACATGTGTTTTTCGTATCCAAATCAAATATCCTATCAAATGGTAGGCCTGGGCCTGTTTCGCATTTGTTGGCCAATAGCCAAGTAAGCATGAAAACTCAAAATGTGAAACTGACCTCAAATTTGAAAAGTATGCATATACTCAGGTTCCCCACAGGTTGGGGAAACCGAAAAAAGATGTGTTTTCCGTATCCGATCTTTTCTTCAAAAGGTAGGCCTGGGCCTATATCACATTTGTTGGCAAATAGCCAGTTAAGCATGAAAACTCAAAATGTGAAACTGACGTAAAATTCAAAAAGTTTTTACGTACTCAGGTTACCCACATGCTGGGGAACCTTAAAAAACATGTGTTTTCCGTATCCGACCTTTTCTTCAAAAGGTAGGCCTGGGCTTGTATCACATTTTTGGGCAACGAGCCAAGTAATCAAGAATACTCAAAACGTGAAACTGACCTCAAATTTGAAAAGTAGGCATATACTCAGGATCTCCACAGGTTGGGGAACCCGAAAAAACATGTGTTTTCCGTATCGGACCTTTCCTTCAAAAGGTAGGCCTGGGCCAATATCTCAATTGTTGGCAAATAAGCCTATTAAGGGTGAAAACTCAAAATGTGAAACTGACCTCAAATTCGAAATGTATGCATATACTCAGGTTCCCCACAGGTTGGGGAATCCGAAAAAACATGTGTTTTCCGTATCTGACCTTTCCTTCAAAAGGTAGGCCTGGGCCAATATCACAATTGTTGGCAAATGGCCAATTAAGCATATAAACTCAAAATGTGAAACTGACCTCAATTTCGAAATGTATGCATATACTCAGGTTCCCCACAGGTTGGGGAACCCGAAAAAACATGTGTTTTCCGTATCGGACCTTTCCTTCTAAAGGTAGGCCTGGGCCAATATCTCAATTGTTGGGGAGCTTCCGGTATGTGGCGGCGATGATGGCGGCTACTTTGTAGCCGTCCAGCTGGGAAGGTGTCAGATCCGCGGAGCTCAGCGCGCACCAGCTGGCCCGCGGTTCGGAATCCCCTTCCCGGGCAAAGGGAAAGGGTAGAAAAGGCAGGAGTAGAGGTAGAACCCCTGAACCCCCTCTGGATTTTTTCCTTGAGGGGGTGGAAGGAGCGTTCCCTCGGAGCTCCTGCTGATCTCCGCCTCCCAGCTGTTTTTGCTTCTTCGGAAGCAAAAGGAACCGCCGCTTCTATCTCCGCGTCTAAAGAGTCTCGGTGAGTAACTTTTGAAGCGGACAGAGCGGTTTAAAGGATTTCTTTTTATAGTTTAGTGTTTTATTTTCCTTTTCTAGTTAGTTTTGGTTGTTTCTCCTTTGTTCTTTTTTGCTGGCACGGAGAGAGAAAATAAGATGGCGTTTTGAAAGTGTTCGGCTTTTTTTCTTTTTTTTTTCTTTGTCTCTTTGTTCTTATTTTTCTTGGAAGGTAATGGACTTAAACGACTGTTTTTGATTTCCTTGTTTTCAGTTTTGGATCTTTCTCTTGACTTTTCCTCTTTTTTCTTTTTTGGAATTCTAAGGATTACAGTATTTTTGTTCCTTTGAATTTTTATCTCCCCCCTCCCTTTTTTTGGGGAGAAGGGAAGAGAGAACTGTGTTTTAAAAAAAATGGCTTCAAAGAGACAACCGCCTTCTATACTACCTAAGGTGGTTTCCTCTCCCACAACTTTAACTGCACAACAACAACAACAACCTAAACATGTACCACCGACCCAGCCACCACCCTCCCCTCCTTTGCCAGGCCTGTCTGCACAAGAGATTAAAGACATAATGGGAGATGCTGTATCTCAAATTAGAGATGAAATGAAGCAACTTGTTGTACAGATTAAATCTGAAATTAAAGTGGAATTAAATGAAATGAAGGACTCATTAGAGGATAATAATACTATTATGCAGCAAGATATAATTACAGCTTTATCAGGTTTGGCTTCTGTGGTGGTGAAGCTGGATTCGAGAGTGGAGGAAGTCGCAGACAAAGTTGACTTTTTTGAGGATAAATTTCAAGATATGGAAAGGAAGATGGAGATTTCACAAGAAGATATCCTTATGTCTCAGTATAGGGAGATGGAGCACGCCCTGAGGATCAGGGGTCTGAAGGAGGACATGAATCAAGATTTGATGGAGATGGTGCTTAGTGATTTAGCTGTTGCTTTGAATATGGATAAAGGAGAATTACGCAGAGAAGTGGAAAAAATTTATAGAGTTAATTCCTGGATTGCGAAGCAGAAGAATTTGCCTAGAGATGTTGTGATTTATTTTACAAAGAAGTCTCTGCGTAATGAAATTATATAAGCTTTTTATAATAAGAGATTCCAGATTGCTGCCCAAGATGTTATCATTCTAAAGGAAATCCCATCAAAAATCCTAAGAAACAGGAAAGATTTTGCTTTCTTAGCTAATGAGCTTAAAGCTAGATTGATGCCATTCAGATGGGAGATCCCGATGGGCATTGCTCTGAGCCATGCGGGGATGCGTCACAGGCTGAATACGGTTGCCAAAGCTAAAGAGTTTTATAATACGGTCCTGGGTGCAGGTTCAGCTTCATCTGCTCAGAAGCTCTTGAGTGGTAAAGAGCCGGAACAGCAATCTGAAACATTAGGTCTGATCTCTGCTGGGAAGACGCAAGCTGAATGGCAACGTCAAATAGAGGTTAAAGAGCAGAGGATGACCCGTGCAGCACATAGACGTAAGGAAAAGGAGCAACAAAAGAAAGAAATTAAAGAATCTTCTTCGGAAAGTGCTTCATTGCCGGTGGGAGGAGCAAGACCCAAGAGTTCTGCAACACATACAGCAATGGCAGACCTCCAGGTAGTCTTCTCCAGGCTCCTGGTCAAGGGAGATGGCAAAGTTCCTGACCTGGAATGTTAATGGTCTAAATTCCCCTCAGAAAAGAAAGAAAATCTTTTACTACTTAAAGCAACATAATAATGATGTTATCTGCCTACAGGAAACTCATATTTTACTTAAAGATCAAAAATATTTAGTTAACGCCCGTCTGGGATCTCATTTTGTATCTTCAGCTCCTGGGAAAAAGGGAGGAGTGGTTATTTATGTGAAGCAAAATTTACCAGCTTGTCTGGTAGAATCAGATCCCCAAGGAAGATATGTAATGATTGAACTTGGTTTATATGGTAAGAAAATACTTATAGTGGGACTTTATGCACCAAATCAGCAACAGGAACAATTTTATAGATTGCTACATCAAAAAATAACTTTGATGGACTATAGATCCGTGATATTAATGGGTGATTGGAATGGTGTCCTAGATATACAAAGGGACAAGAAAGGTTCTTCTCCTCTTTTTAAACAGGCAAAATTACCTAAAGCCTTTTTTGACATGAAAGAGGACTGGGAACTAAGGGATTATTAGCGGGAATGTAATCAAGAGGAGAGAGACTTTACCTTCTTCTCAGATAGACACCAATCCTTTTCAAGAATTGATTTCTTTTTGATTACAACGGATTTATATAATAGAGTAAAGAATGTAAAGATTTTTCCTAGGTCGCTGACGGATCATAGCCCAGTTTGGATGGAGCTGATTCAAGAAAAAGAGGAGAGAAGATCCTGGAGGGTGAATGAGAACTTATTTAGACAAGAAAAGAATGTTCAAAAGTTAAAGGAGTGTTTAAAGGATTATTTTGCTCTGAATATGTATAAGGGGACTTCAATGTCAATGGTATGGGATGCAGGTAAAGCATTTATGCGTGGGATTTTGATAAAAATGAATAACTTTCATAGGCAAAAGCAGACTCAGAAACGTAAAGAATTGGAAGATGAGATTAAATTAAAAGAAAAGCTTTTGATTTTAAATCCTTCAGATGAAAGGATTAAAGAATCTATAAAGTTGCTAAGAACACAATTTAACATGTTGATGGCGGATCAATCCGCAACCAATTTATTGTTTATGAAACAAAATACATTTTGTAATGCTAATAAACCAGGGAGATGGTTGGCTTATCAATTAAGAAAGAAACAGAGACAGAGAATAATAGATAAAATAAACTATAAGGGTAAACTAGTGTATCAGAAGGAATTGATTAAGAAATCTTTTTTAGATTATTATCAAAAATTATATAAATCTACTTATGTGCAAATTTTAGATATAAATAAATATTTAAGTGAGGCCAACTTCCCCAAACTGACAGAGGACCAGAAACATGAAATTAATGGTTTAATTACTAATGAGGAAATTGCGATAGCAATCAAACAATTGAAACCAGGGAAAGCACCGGGTACGGATGGGTTGTCATCTGTTTATTATAAAGCTCTAATGGAAGAGATGATTCAACCATTAGGTGATCTTTTTAATAATATTTTACAGGGCTCAGAGATTCCTCCTTCATGGCGTAATGCTTTTATATCCTTGATCCCAAAAGAGGATCAAGATCTTACTTTACCAAAGAATTATAGACCTATATCTCTTTTAAATGTTGACTATAAGATATTTGCAAAAATTTTAGCAAATAGGCTTATGAGGGTTGTGCATCATCTTGTG
The DNA here is from genome assembly GCA_039797435.1 of Crotalus adamanteus. Taxonomy (NCBI): domain Eukaryota; kingdom Metazoa; phylum Chordata; class Lepidosauria; order Squamata; family Viperidae; genus Crotalus; species Crotalus adamanteus. The sequence goes on from CM077929.1 coordinate 20,203,657, forward strand.
CACAAGGATCAATCTGGGTTTATAACTGGTAGGTACATGAAAAATAATGCTAGACAAATTATTAATTTATTAGAATATCTAGATAAGAATAATCAAGTTTCTGCAGGGCTGATATTTTTAGATGCTGAAAAAGCTTTTGATCAATTGAATTGGCATTTTATGTTAAGAGTAATTGAAGAGATGAATCTTGGTGAAAAGATATTACAAGCTCTTACGGCAATATACCAAAAACAAACGGCACAACTTATTGTTAATGGAGGTTTGTCAGAGGTTTTTACAATAGAGAAAGGTACTAGGCAGGGATGTCCATTATCACCATTGCTGTTTGTTTTAACATTGGAAATATTGTTGATTCAAATCCGTGAGTCGCAGGAAAAAAAAGGAATAGAAGTTAATAAAAAAGAATATAAGTTAAGAGCTTTCACAGATGACTTGGTGGTTACTTTGTCGCAACCTACTTATTCTGTAGTAAAGTTATTACAGTTGACTTATCATTATGGCTTGGTTTCGGGTTTTAAGATTAATGTTAATAAGACTAAAATCCTACCTAAAAATATGACTATTCGGGAGAAGCAGATTTTGGCTAATTTGACGGGTTTTGAAATTGTTAATAAGGTAAAATATTTGGGGGTGATTTTATCTGTTTCTAATGCAAAATTGTTCAAGAATAACTATGAAAGGTTGTGGGTTAGAGTACAGAAAGACTTGAGGAATTGGGAGAAGTTGCAATTATCTCTCATGGGAAGAATTGCAGTGATAAAAATGAATGTTCTACCCAAGTTTCTTTTTTTGTTTCAAATGTTACCGATTTTGAAGAATGAGATTAATTTAAGTGAATGGCAGAAAGGTATTAACAAATTTATTTGGGCAGGGAAAAAACCAAGGGTAAAGTTTAAAATCATGCAAGACTCCCGTGAGAGAGGTGGACTCAAGGTACCGAATTTGAAATTATATTATGATGCGGTGGTTTTAACATTAATTAGTGATTGGGTAAATTTAACACATTTGGAGATACTCCATTTGGAGGGATGGGATTTACTTTTTGGTTGGCATGCCTATTTAATATTTAATAAAAAAGTGGACCGGGCTTTTAAATCTCATATTATAAGAATCTCTTTACTTAGGGTTTGGAGAAAATATTATAAAAGTGATTTCAAAATACCATTATGGGCTATACCTTGGCATGCGATAGAGGGCATAAAAAGAGGTGTTAAAATGGATACGGTGTCTTATACACAGTGGGATGGGATGGACAAAACTGGCAGTTAAAATTATTGGAAGAGCTAGTACATGAAAATATTATTTATTCTTGGTTTCAATATAGGCAATTAGTAGACAGATGGAAGATGGATCGTAAGGTGGGTTTCCTCAGAGAAGATGAAAATCTTATTAAGCAAGTGAAGGATCAAAGACAAACTCATATTAAGAGAATTTATGGGGTTCTAGTGGAATTGGATTCAGAAACAGAATTAATTAAAGATTGTATGATTAAATGGGCGCAGAATTTTGGTGAACCAGTTCTACTGGATACCTGGGAAACTATTTGGGTGAGAAATGTTAAATTTACACAAGCACAGAATTTAAGGGAAAATTTTTACAAAATGTTTTATAGATGGCACCTTGATCCACAAAAAATGTCTTTTATGTACCCTGACCTACAGCCTAAATGTTGGAGATGTGGTTGTCTGGATGCCACCTATTATCATATCTGGTGGTCGTGCAGAAATATAAAAGCCTTTTGGATTAAGATATGGTGGAATATTCAGAGAATTTTTAGAAGGAGGGTAAAATTTACTCCACAATTATTTTTATTAGGTATAGTTACTGATTGTGATACAAAGGAGGTTATATTGATGCTGAATTTGATCACAGCCGCAAGGCTGTTAGTAGGACAATATTGGAAGAAGGAATCTTTGCCTACTTTGCAGGAATGGTTTCTTAAAGTGTCTTATTTGGCGGAAATGGCAAAGATTTCAGCTTTCTTAAAAGAACAATCATAAGAGAAATTTTTTGCTGTTTGGGATAAATGGATAAAGTTTATACAATTTAAATTGGATATAAAAAAATATCATTTAGCTTTTTTATAACTTTTATTTTTAAATATACACATATATTTTAGTGTTATATTCTTTTCTTTTTTTCATATAACTTTTTTAACTTTTTTTAATTAACCTATATTCTGCTCTGGGAAACTCCGGGGGGGGGGAGGGAGTGGGGGTTTTGGGGAGGGTTGGGGAAGGGTTGTTTTGTTTTGTTTTGCTTTGTTTTGTTTTGCTTTGTTTTTGTATTGTATTGCATTGTTACTTTTTTGTCTTTTTGTAAAAATTTATAAAAATTTTTAATAAAAAAAAAAATTGTTGGCAAATAAGCCCATTAAGGATGAAAACTCAAAATGTGAAACTGACCTCAAATTCGAAATATATGCACATACTCAGGTTCCCCACAGGTTGGGGAACCCGAAAAAACGTGCTTTCCGTATCTGACCTTTCCTTCAAAAGTTAAGCGTGTACCAATATCACAATTTTTGGCAAATAAGCCAATTAAGCATGAAAACTCAAAATGTGTAATTGACCATAAATGTGAAAAGTATGCATATACTCAGGTTCCCCTCAGGTTGGGGAACCCCCCAAAAAATCTGTTTTCCATATCTGACCTTTCCTTCAAAAGTTCAGCTTGTGCCTATACCACATTAGTTGGCAAATAAGCCAATTAAGCATGAAAACTCAAAATGTGTAACTGACCATAAATGTGAAAAGTGTGCATATACTCCAGTTCCCCAAAGTTTGGAAAACCCGAAAAAACATGTGTTTTCCGTATCCTACCTTTCCATCAAAAGTTAGACCTGCGCCTATATCGCATTTGTTGGTAATGAGCCAAATAAGCATGAATACTCAAAATCTGAAACTAACCTCAAATTTGAAAGGTTCCCACATGCTGGGGAACCCGAAAAAACATGAGTTTTTCGTATCCAACCTTTCCTTCAAATGGTAGGCCTGGGCCAGTTTCGCATTTGTTGGCCAAGAGCCAAGTAAGCATAAAAACTCAAAATGTGAAACTGACTTCAAATTTGAAAAGTATGCATATACTCAGGTTCTCCACAGGTTGGGGAAACCGAAGAAACATGTGTTTTCCATATCCAACCTTTCCTTCAAAAGTTAGGCCTGGGCCTATATCACATTTGTTGGCAAATAGCCAGTTAAGCATGAAAACTCAAAATGTGAAACTGACGTAAAATTCAAAAAGTTTTTATGTACTCAGGTTACCCACACGCTGGGGAACCTTAAAAAACATGTGTTTTCCGTATCCGACCTTTCCTTCAAAAGGTAGGCCTCGGCTTGTATCACATTTTTGGGCAACGAGCCAAGTAATCATGAATACTCAAAATCTGAAACTAACCTCAAATTTGAAAGGTTCCCACATGCTGGGGAACCCGAAAAAACATGAGTTTTTCGTATCCAACCTTTCCTTCAAATGGTAGGCCTGGGCCACTTTCGCATTTGTTGGCCAAGAGCCAAGTAAGCATAAAAACTCAAAATGTGAAACTGACTTCAAATTTGAAAAGTATGCATATACTCAGGTTCTCCACAGGTTGGGGAAACCGAAGAAACATGTGTTTTCCATATCCAACCTTTCCTTCAAAAGTTAGGCCTGGGCCTATATCACATTTGTTGGCAAATAGCCAGTTAAGCATGAAAAATCAAAATGTGAAACTGACGTAAAATTCAAAAAGTTTTTATGTACTCAGGTTACCCACATGCTGGGGAACCTTAAAAAACATGTGTTTTCCGTATCCGACCTTTCCTTCAAAAGGTAGGCCTCGGCTTGTATCACATTTTTGGGCAACGAGCCAAGTAATCATGAATACTCAAAATATGAAACTGACCTCAAATTCGAAAAGTAGGCATATACTCAGGTTCCCCACAGGTTGGGGAACCGGAAAAAACATGTGTTTTCCGTATCTGACCTTTCCTTCAAAAGGGAGGCCTGGGCCAATATCACAATTGTTGGAAAATGGCCAATTTAACATAAAAACTCAAAATGTGAAACTGACCTCAAATTCGAAATGTATGCATATACTCAGGTTCCCCACAGGTTCGGCAACCCGAAAAAACATGTGTTTTCCGTATCTGACCTTTCCTTCAAAAGGGAGGCCGGGGCGAAAATCACAATTGTTGGCAAATAAGCCAATTAAGCATGAAAATTCAAAATGTGAAACTGACCTCAAATTCAAATGTAGGCATATACTCAGGTTCCCCACAGGTTGGGGAAACCGAAAAAAGGTGTGTTTTCCGTATCCGATCTTTTCTTCAAAAGGTAGGCCTGGGCCGATATCACATTTGTTGGCAAATAGCCAGTTAAGCATGAAAACTCAAAATGTGAAACTGACGTAAAATTCAAAAAGTTTTTATGTACTCAGGTTATCCACATGCTGGGGAACCCGAAAAAACATGTGTTTTCCATATCCAACCTTTCCTTCAAAATGTAGGCCTGGGCCAATATCTCAACTGTTGGCAAATGGCCAATTTAGGATGAAAACTCAAAATGTGAAACTGACCTCAAATTCGAAATGTATGCATAAATTCAGGTTCCCCACAGATTGGGGAATCCGAAAAAACATGTGTTTTCCGTATCCGACCTTTCCTTCAAAAGGTAGGCCTGGGCCAATATCACAATTGTTGGCAAATGGCCAATGAAGCATGAAAACACAAAATGTGAAACTGACCTCAAATTCGAAATATATGCATATACCCAGGTTCCCCACAGGTTGGGGAACCCGAAAAAACATGTGTTTTCCATATCCAACCTTTCCTTCAAAATGTAGGCCTGGGCCAATATCTCAATTGTTGGCAAATAAGCCAATTAAGGATGAAAAATCAAAATGTGAAACTGACCTCAAATTCGAAATGTATGCATATATTCAGGTTCCCAACAGATTGAGGAACCCGAAAAAACATGTGTTTTCCGTATCTGACCTTTCCTTCAAAAGGGAGGCCTGGGCCAATATCACAATTGTTGGCAAATGGCCAATTAAGCATGAAAACTCAAAATATGAAACTGACCTCAAATTCGAAATGTATGCATATACTCAGGTTCCCCACAGGTTGGGGAAACCGAAAAAAGGTGTGTTTTCCGTATCCGATCTTTTCTTCAAAAGGTAGGCCTGGGCCGATATCACATTTGTTGGCAAATAGCCAGTTAAGCATGAAAACTCAAAATGTGAAACTGACGTAAAATTCAAAAAGTTTTTATGTACTCAGGTTATCCACATGCTGGGGAACCCGAAAAAACATGTGTTTTCCATATCCAACCCTTCCTTCAAAATGTAGGCCTGGGCCAATATCTCAATTGTTGGCAAATGGCCAATTTAGGATGAAAACTCAAAATGTGAAACTGACCTCAAATTCGAAATGTATGCATATACTCAGGTTTCCCACAGGTTGGGCAACCCGAAAAAACATGTGTTTTCCGTATCTGACTTTTCCTTCAAAAGGTAGGCCTGGGCCAATATCTCAATTGTTGGCAAATAAGCCAATTAAGCATGAAAACTCAAAATATGAAACTGACCTCAAATTCGAAATGTATGCATATACTCAGGTTCCTCACAGATTGGGGAATCCAAAAAAACATGTGTTTTCCGTATCCGACCTTTCCTTCAAAAGGTAGGCCTGGACCAATATCTCATTTGTTGGCAAATAGCCAGTTAAGCATGAAAACTCAAAATGTGAAACTGACCTCAAATTCGAAATGTATGGATATACTCAGGTTCTCCACAGGCTAGGGAACCCGAAGAAACATGTGTTTTCCATATCCAACCTTTCCTTCGAAAGTTAGCCTGTGCCTGTATCACATTTGTTGGCAAAGAGACAAGTACGCATGAAAACTCAAAATGTGAAACTAACCTCAAATTGAAAAGTATGCATATACTCAGGTTCCCCACAGGTTGGGGAACGCAAAACAAGATGTCCTTTCCATATCCGATCTTTCCTTCAAAAGGTAGGCCTGGGCCTATATCGCATTTCTTGGCCAATAGCCAATTAAGCATGAGTACTCAAAATGTGAAATTGACCTCAAATTTGAAAAGTATGCATATACTCAGGTTCTCCACAGGCTGGGGAACCTTAAAAAACGTGTTTTCCTTATCCGATCTTTTTTTCAAAAGGTAGGCCTGGGCCTATATCGCATTTGTTGGCAAATAGCCAATTAAGGATGAAAACTCAAAATGTGAAACTGACCTCAAATTCGAAATGTATGCATATACTTAGGTTCCCCACAGGTTTGGAAACACGAAAAAACATGTGTTTTCCGTATCTGACCTTTCCTTCAAAAGGTAGGCCGGGGCCAATATCTCAATTGTTGGCAAATAAGCCAATTAAGGATGAAAACTCAAAATGTGAAACTGACCTCAAATTCGAAATGTATGCATATACTCAGGTTCCTCACAGGCTAGGGAACACGAAGAAACATCTGTTTTCCATATCCAACCTTTCCTTCGAAAGTTAGCCTGTGCCTGTATCACATTTGTTGGCAAAGAGACAAGTAAGCATGAAAACTCAAAATGTGAAACTAACCTCAAATTGAAAAGTATGCATATACTCAGGTTCCCCACAGGTTGGGAAACGCAAAACAAGATGTGCTTTCCGTATCCGATCTTTTCTTCAAAAGGTAGGCCTGGGCCTATATCACATTTGTTGGCAAATAGCCAGTTAAGCATGAAAACTCAAAATGTGAAACTGACGTAAAATTCAAAAAGTTTTTATGTACTCAGGTTATCCACATGCTGGGGAACCCGAAAAAACATGTGTTTTCCATATCCAACCTTTCCTTCAAAATGTAGGCCTGGGCCAATATCTCAATTGTTGGCAAATGGCCAATTTAGGATGAAAACTCAAAATGTGAAACTGACCTCAAATTCGAAATGTATGCATATACTCAGGTTTCCCACAGGTTGGGCAACCCGAAAAAAACATGTGTTTTCCGTATCTGACTTTTCCTTCAAAAGGTAGGTCTGGGCCAATATCTCAATTGTTGGCAAATAAGCCAATTAAGCATGAAAACTCAAAATATAAAACTGACCTCAAATTCGAAATGTATGCATATACTCAGGTTCCTCACAGATTGGGGAATCCAAAAAAACATGTGTTTTCCGTATCCGACCTTTCCTTCAAAAGGTAGGCCTGGGCCAATATCTCATTTGTTGGCAAATAGCCAGTTAAGCATGAAAACTCAAAATGTGAAACTGACCTCAAATTCGAAATGTATGGATATACTCAGGTTCTCCACAGGCTAGGGAACCCGAAGAAACATGTGTTTTCCATATCCAACCTTTCCTTCGAAAGTTAGCCTGTGCCTGTATCACATTTGTTGGCAAAGAGACAAGTACGCATGAAAACTCAAAATGTGAAACTAACCTCAAATTGAAAAGTATGCATATACTCAGGTTCCCCACAGGTTGGGGAACGAAAAACAAGATGTCCTTTCCATATCCGATCTTTCCTTCAAAAGGTAGGCCTGGGCCTATATCGCATTTCTTGGCCAATAGCCAATTAAGCATGAGTACTCAAAATGTGAAATTGACCTCAAATTTGAAAAGTATGCATATACTCAGGTTCTCCACAGGCTGGGGAACCTTAAAAAACGTGTTTTCCTTATCCGATCTTTTTTTCAAAAGGTAGGCCTGGGCCTATATCGCATTTGTTGGCAAATAGCCAATTAAGGATGAAAACTCAAAATGTGAAACTGACCTCAAATTCGAAATGTATGCATATACTTAGGTTCCCCACAGGTTTGGAAACACGAAAAAACATGTGTTTTCCGTATCTGACCTTTCCTTCAAAAGGTAGGCCGGGGCCAATATCTCAATTGTTGGCAAATAAGCCAATTAAGGATGAAAACTCAAAATGTGAAACTGACCTCAAATTCGAAATGTATGCATATACTCAGGTTCCTCACAGGCTAGGGAACACGAAGAAACATCTGTTTTCCATATCCAACCTTTCCTTCGAAAGTTAGCCTGTGCCTGTATCACATTTGTTGGCAAAGAGACAAGTAAGCATGAAAACTCAAAATGTGAAACTAACCTCAAATTGAAAAGTATGCATATACTCAGGTTCCCCACAGGTTGGGAAACGCAAAACAAGATGTGCTTTCCGTATCCGATCTTTTCTTCAAAAGGTAGGCCTGGGCCTATATCACATTTGTTGGCAAATAGCCAGTTAAGCATGAAAACTCAAAATGTGAAACTGACCTCAAATTCGAAATGTATGCATATACTCAGGTTCCCCACAGGTTGGGGAAACCGAAAAAAGGTGTGTTTTCCGTATCCGATCTTTTCTTCAAAAGGTAGGCCTGGGCCGATATCACATTTGTTGGCAAATAGCCAGTTAAGCATGAAAACTCAAAATGTGAAACTGACGTAAAATTCAAAAAGTTTTTATGTACTCAGGTTATCCACATGCTGGGGAACCCGAAAAAACATGTGTTTTCCATATCCAACCTTTCCTTCAAAATGTAGGCCTGGGCCAATATCTCAATTGTTGGCAAATGGCCAATTTAGGATGAAAACTCAAAATGTGAAACTGACCTCAAATTCGAAATGTATGCATATACTCAGGTTTCCCACAGGTTGGGCAACCCGAAAAAACATGTGTTTTCCGTATCTGACTTTTCCTTCAAAAGGTAGGTCTGGGCCAATATCTCAATTGTTGGCAAATAAGCCAATTAAGCATGAAAACTCAAAATATGAAACTGACCTCAAATTCGAAATGTATGCATATACTCAGGTTCCTCACAGATTGGGGAATCCAAAAAAACATGTGTTTTCCGTATCCGACCTTTCCTTCAAAAGGTAGGCCTGGGCCAATATCTCATTTGTTGGCAAATAGCCAGTTAAGCATGAAAACTCAAAATGTGAAACTGACCTCAAATTCGAAATGTATGGATATACTCAGGTTCTCCACAGGCTAGGGAACCCGAAGAAACATGTGTTTTCCATATCCAACCTTTCCTTCGAAAGTTAGCCTGTGCATGTATCACATTTGTTGGCAAAGAGACAAGTACGCATGAAAACTCAAAATGTGAAACTAATCTCAAATTGAAAAGTATGCATATACTCAGGTTCCCCACAGGTTGGGGAACGCAAAACAAGATGTCCTTTCCATATCCGATCTTTCCTTCAAAAGGTAGGCCTGGGCCTATATCGCATTTCTTGGCCAATAGCCAATTAAGCATGAGTACTCAAAATGTGAAATTGACCTCAAATTTGAAAAGTATGCATATACTCAGGTTCTCCACAGGCTGGGGAACCTTAAAAAACGTGTTTTCCTTATCCGATCTTTTTTTCAAAAGGTAGGCCTGGGCCTATATCGCATTTGTTGGCAAATAGCCAATTAAGGATGAAAACTCAAAATGTGAAACTGACCTCAAATTCGAAATGTATGCATATACTTAGGTTCCCCACAGGTTTGGAAACACGAAAAAACATGTGTTTTCCGTATCTGACCTTTCCTTCAAAAGGTAGGCCGGGGCCAATATCTCAATTGTTGGCAAATAAGCCAATTAAGGATGAAAACTCAAAATGTGAAACTGACCTCAAATTCGAAATGTATGCATATACTCAGGTTCCTCACAGATTGGGGAATCCAAAAAAACATGTGTTTTCCGTATCCGACCTTTCCTTCAAAAGGTAGGCCTGGGCCGATATCACATTTGTTGGCAAATAGCCAGTTAAGCATGAAAACTCAAAATGTGAAACTGACGTAAAATTCAAAAACTTTTTATGTACTCAGGTTATCCACATGCTGGAGAACCCAAAAAAACCTGTGTTTTCCATATCCAACATTTCCTTCGAAAGTTAGCCTCTGCCTGTATCACATTTGTTGGCAAAGAGACAAGTAAGCATGAAAACTCAAAATGTGAAACTAACCTCAAATTAAAAAGTATGCATATACTCAGGTTCCCCACAGGTTGGGGAACGCAAAACAAGATGTGCTTTCCATATCCGATGTTTCCTTCAAAAGGTAGGCCTGGGCCTATATCGCATTTCTTGGCCAATAGCCAATTAAGCATGAGTACTCAAAATGTGAAATTGACCTCAAATTTGAAAAGTATGCATATACTCAGGTTCTCCACAGGCTGGGGAACCTTAAAAAACGTGTTTTCCTTATCCGATCTTTTCTTCAAAAGGTAGGCCTGGGCCTATATCGCATTTGTTGGCAAATGGCTAATTAAGCATGAAAACTCAAAATGTGAAACTGACCTCAAATTTGAAAAGTATGCATATACTCAGGTTCTCCACAGTCTGGGGAACCCGAAAAAGCATGTGTTTTCCATATCCGACTTTTCCTTCAAAAGGTTGGCCTGGGCCAAAATCACAATTGTTGGCAAATGGCCAATGAAGCATGAAAACTCAAAATGTGAAACTGACCTCAAATTCGAAATGTATGCATATACTCAGGTTCCCCACAGGTTGGGCAACCCGAAAAAACATGTGTTTTCCGTATCTGACCTTTCCTTCAAAAGGTAGGCCTGGGCCAATAACTCATTTGTTGGCAAATAAGCCAACTAAGGATGAAAACTCAAAATGTGAAACTGACCTCAAATTCGAAATGTATGCATATACTTAGGTTCCCCACAGGTTTGGAAACACGAAAAAACATGTGTTTTCCGTATCTGACCTTTCCTTCAAAAGGTAGGCCGGGGCCAATATCTCAATTGTTGGCAAATAAGCCAATTAAGGATGAAAACTCAAAATGTGAAACTGACCTTAAATTCGAAATGTATGCATATACTTAGGTTCCCCACAGGTTGGGCAACCCGAAAAAAATGTGTTTTCCGTATCTGACCTTTCCTTCAAAAGGTAGGCCGGAGCCAATATCTCAATTGTTGGCAAATAAGCCAATTAAGGATGAAAACTCAAAATGTGAAACTGACCTCAAATTTGAAATGTATGCATATACTCAGGTTCCCCACAGGTTGGGGAACCCGAAAAAACATGTGTTTTCCGTATCAGACGTTTCCTTCAAAAGGTAGGCCTGGGCCAATATCTCAATTGTTGGCAAATAAGCCAATTAAGGATGAAAACTCAAAATGTGAAACTGACCTCAAATTCGAAATGTATGCAGATACTCAGGTTCCCCACAGGTTGGGGAATCCGAAAAAACATGTGTTTTCCGTATCCGACCTTTCCTTCAAAAGGTAGGCCTGGGCCAACATCACAATTGTTGGCAAATGGCCAATTAAGGATGAAAACTCAAAATGTGAAACTGACCTCAAATTCGAAATGTATGCATATACTCAGGTTCCCCACAGGTTGGGCAATCCGAAAAAACATGTGTTTTCCGTATCTGACCTTTCCTTCAAATGGTAGGCCTGGGCCAATATCTCAATTTTTGGCAAATAAGCCAATTAAGGATGAAAGCACAAAACATGAAACTGACCTCAAATTCGAAATGTATGCATATACTCAGGTTCCCCACAGGTTGGGGAACCCGAAAAAACATGTGTTTTCCGTATCGGACCTTTCCTTCAAAAGGTAGGCCTGGGCCAATACCTCATTTGTTGGCAAATAAGACAACTAAGGATGGAAACTCAAAATGTGAAACTGACCTCAAATTCGAAATGTATGCATATACTTAGGTTCCCCACAGGTTTGGAAACACGAAAAAACATGTGTTTTCCGTATCTGACCTTTCCTTCAAAAGGTAGGCCAATATCTCAATTGTTGGCAAATAAGCCAATTAAGGATGAAAACTCAAAATGTGAAACTGACCTTAAATTCGAAATGTATGCATATACTTAGGTTCCCCACAGGTTGGGCAACCCGAAAAAAATGTGTTTTCCGTATCTGACCTTTCCTTCAAAAGGTAGGCCGGAGCCAATATCTCAATTGTTGGCAAATAAGCCAATTAAGGATGAAAACTCAAAATGTGAAACTGACCTCAAATTCGAAATGTATGCAGATACTCAGGTTCCCCACAGGTTGGGGAATCCGAAAAAACATGTGTTTTCTGTATCCGACCTTTCCTTCAAAAGGTAGGCCTGGGCCAACATCACAATTGTTGGCAAATGGCCAATTAAGCATGAAAACTCAAAATGTGAAACTGACCTCAAATTCGAAATGTATGCATATACTCAGGTTCCCCACAGGTTGGGCAATCCGAAAAAACATGTGTTTTCCGTATCTGACCTTTCCTTCAAATGGTAGGCCTGGGCCAATATCTCAATTGTTGGCAAATAAGCCAATTAAGGATGAAAGCTCAAAACGTGAAACTGACCTCAAATTCGAAATGTATGCATATACTCAGGTTCCCCACAGGTTGGGGAACCCGAAAAAACATGTGTTTTCCGTATCGGACCTTTCCTTCAAAAGGTAGGCCTGGGCTAATACCTCATTTGTTGGCAAATAAGACAACTAAGGATGGAAACTCAAAATGTGAAACTGACCTCAAATTCGAAATGTATGCATATACTTAGGTTCCCCACAGGTTTGGAAGCACGAAAAAACATGTGTTTTCCGTATCTGACCTTTCCTTCAAAAGGTAGGCCAATATCTCAATTATTGGCAAATAAGCCAATTAAGGATGAAAACTCAAAATGTGAAACTGACCTTAAATTCGAAATGTATGCATATACTTAGGTTCCCCACAGGTTGGGCAACCCGAAAAAACATGTGTTTTCCGTATCTGACCTTTCCTTCAAAAGGTAGGCCTGGGCCAATACCTCATTTGTTGGCAATTAAGCCAACTAAGGATGAAAACTCAAAATGTGAAACTGATCTCAAATTCGAAATGTATGCATATACTCAGGTTCCCCACAGATTGGGGAATCCGAAAAAACATGTGTTTTCCGTATCCGACCTTTCCTTCAAAAGGTAGACCTGGGCCAATATCACAATTGTTGGCAAATGGCCAATGAAGCATGAAAACTCAAAATGTGAAACTGACCTCAAATTCGAAATGTATGCATATACTCAGGTTCCCCACAGGTTGGGTAACCCGAAAAAACATGTGTTTTCCGTATCTGACCTTTCCTTCAAAAGGGAGGCCTGGGCCAATACCTCATTTGTTTGCAAATAAGCCAACTAAGGATGAAAACTCAAAATGTGAAACTGATCTCAAATTCGAAATGTATGCATATACTTAGATTTCCCATACGTTGGGAAACCCGAAAAAACATGTGTTTTCCGTATCTGACCTTTCCTTCAAAAGGTAGGCCTGGGCGAATACCTCATTTGTTGGCAAATAAGCCAATTAAGGATGAAAACTCAAAATGTGAAACTGAGCTCAATTTCGAAATGTATGCATATACTTAGGTTCCCCACAGGTTGGGCAACCCGAAAAAACATGTGTTTTCCGTATCTGACTTTTCCTTCAAAAGGTAGGCCTGGGCCAATATCTCAATTGTTGGCAAATGAGCCAATTAAGGATGAAAACTCAAAATGTGAAACTGACCTCAAATTCGAAATGTATGCATATACTAAGGTTCCCCACAGATTGGGGAATCCGAAAAAACATGTGTTTTCCGTATCCGACCTTTCCTTCAAAAGGTAGGCCTGGGCCAATATCTCAATTGTTGGCAAATAAGCCAATTAAGGATGAAAGCTCAAAACGTGAAACTGACCTCAAATTCGAAATGTATGCATATACTAAGGTTCCCCACAGGTTGGGGAACCCGAAAAAACATGTGTTTTCCGTATCGGACCTTTCCTTCAAAAGGTAGGCCTGGGCCAATACCTCATTTGTTGGCAAATAAGACAACTAAGGATGGAAACTCAAAATGTGAAACTGACCTCAAATTCGAAATGTATGCATATACTTAGGTTCCCCACAGGTTTGGAAACACGAAAAAACATGTGTTTTCCGTATCTGACCTTTCCTTCAAAAGGTAGGCCAATATCTCAATTGTTGGCAAATAAGCCAATTAAGGATGAAAACTCAAAATGTGAAACTGACCTTAAATTCGAAATGTATGCATATACTTAGGTTCCCCACAGGTTGGGCAACCCGAAAAAACATGTGTTTTCCGTATCTGACCTTTCCTTCAAAAGGTAGGCCGGGGCCAATATCTCAATTGTTGGCAAATAAGCCAATTAAGGATGAAAACTCAAAATGTGAAACTGACCTCAAATTCGAAATGTATGCATATACTCAGGTTCCCCACAGGTTGGGGAACCCAAAAAAACATGTGTTTTCCGTATCTGACCTTTCCTTCAAAAGGTAGGCCTGGGCCAATATCACAATTGTTGGCAAATGGCCAATTAAGCATGAAAACTCAAAATGTGAAACTGACCTCAAATTCGAAATGTATGCATATACTCAGATTCCCCACAGGTTGGGGATACCGAAAAAAGGTGTGTTTTCCGTATCCGATCTTTTCTTCAAAAGGTAGGCCTGGGCCGATATCACATTTGTTGGCAAATAGCCAGTTAAGCATGAAAACTCAAAATGTGAAACTGACGTAAAATTCAAAAAGTTTTTATGTACTCAGGTTATCCACATGCTGGGGAACCTGAAAAAACATGTGTTTTCCATATCCAACCTTTCCTTCAAAATATAGGCCTGGGCCAATATCTCAATTGTTGGCAAATAAGCCATTTAAGGATGAAAAATCAAAATGTGAAACTGACCTCAAATTCGAAATGTATGCATATACTCAGGTTCCCCACAGGTTGGGCAACCCGAAAAAACATGTGTTTTCCGTATCTGACTTTTCCTTCAAAAGGTAGGCCTGGGCCAATATCTCAACTGTTGGCAAATGAGCCAATTAAGGATGAAAACTCAAAATGTGAAACTGACCTCAAATTCGAAATGTATGCATATACTCAGGTTCCCCACAGATTGGGGAATCCGAAAAAACATGTGTTTTCCGTATCCGACCTTTCCTTCAAAAGGTAGGCCTGGGCCAATATCACAATTGTTGGCAAATGGCCAATGAAGCATGAAAACTCAAAATGTGAAACTGATCTCAAATTCGAAATGTATGCATATACTAAGGTTCCCCACAGGTTGGGCAACCCGAAAAAACATGTGTTTTCCGTATCTGACCTTTCCTTCAAAAGGTAGGCCTGGGCCAATATCTCAATTGTTGGCAAATAAGCCAATTAAGGATGAAAACTCAAAATGTGAAACTGACAAATTCGAAATGTATGCATATACTCAGGTTCCCCACAGGTTGGGGAACCCGAAAAAACATGTGTTTTCCGTATCGGACCTTTCCTTCAAATGGTAGGCCTGGGCCAATATCTCAATTGTTGGCAAATAAGCCAATTAAGGATGAAAGCTCAAAACGTGAAACTGACCTCAAATTCGAAATGTATGCATATACTTAGGTTCCCCACAGGTTTGGAAACACGAAAAAACATGTGTTTTCCGTATCTGACCTTTCCTTCAAAAGGTAGGCCAATATCTCAATTGTTGGCAAATAAGCCAATTAAGGATGAAAACTCAAAATGTGAAACTGACCTTAAATTCGAAATGTATGCATATACTTAGGTTCCCCACAGGTTGGGCAACCCGAAAAAACATGTGTTTTCCGTATCTGACCTTTCCTTCAAAAGGTAGGCCGGGGCCAATATCTCAATTGTTGGCAAATAAGCCAATTAAGGATGAAAACTCAAAATGTGAAACTGACCTCAAATTCGAAATGTATGCATATACTCAGGTTCCCCACAGGTTGGGGAACCCAAAAAAACATGTGTTTTCCGTATCTGACCTTTCCTTCAAAAGGTAGGCCTGGGCCAATATCACAATTGTTGGCAAATGGCCAATTAAGCATGAAAACTCAAAATGTGAAACTGACCTCAAATTCGAAATGTATGCATATACTCAGGTTCCCCACAGGTTGGGGATACCGAAAAAAGCTGTGTTTTCCGTATCCGATCTTTTCTTCAAAAGGTAGGCCTGGGCCGATATCACATTTGTTGGCAAATAGCCAGTTAAGCATGAAAACTCAAAATGTGAAACTGACGTAAAATTCAAAAAGTTTTTATGTACTCAGGTTATCCACATGCTGGGGAACCTGAAAAAACATGTGTTTTCCATATCCAACCTTTCCTTCAAAATATAGGCCTGGGCCAATATCTCAATTGTTGGCAAATAAGCCATTTAAGGATGAAAAATCAAAATGTGAAACTGACCTCAAATTCGAAATGTATGCATATACTCAGGTTCCCCACAGGTTGGGCAACCCGAAAAAACATGTGTTTTCCGTATCTGACTTTTCCTTCAAAAGGTAGGCGTGGGCCAATATCTCAACTGTTGGCAAATGAGCCAATTAAGGATGAAAACTCAAAATGTGAAACTGACCTCAAATTCGAAATGTATGCATATACTCAGGTTCCCCACAGATTGGGGAATCCGAAAAAACATGTGTTTTCCGTATCCGACCTTTCCTTCCAAAGGTAGGCCTGGGCCAATATCACAATTGTTGGCAAATGGCCAATGAAGCATGAAAACTCAAAATGTGAAACTGATCTCAAATTCGAAATGTATGCATATACTAAGGTTCCCCACAGGTTGGGCAACCCGAAAAAACATGTGTTTTCCGTATCTGACCTTTCCTTCAAAAGGTAGGCCTGGGCCAATATCTCAATTGTTGGCAAATAAGCCAATTAAGGATGAAAACTCAAAATGTGAAACTGACAAATTCGAAATGTATGCATATACTCAGGTTCCCCACAGGTTGGGGAACCCGAAAAAACATGTGTTTTCCGTATCGGACCTTTCCTTCAAAAGGTAGGCCTGGGCGAATACCTCATTTGTTGGCAAATAAGATAACTAAGGATGAAAACTCAAAATGTGAAACTGACCTCAAATTCGAAATGTATGCATATACTTAGATTTCCCATATGTTGGGAAACCCGAAAAAACATGTGTTTTCCGTATCTGACCTTTCCTTCAAAAGGTAGGCCTGGGCGAATACCTCATTTGTTGGCAAATAAGCCAATTAAGGATGAAAACTCAAAATGTGAAACTGAGCTCAATTTCGAAATGTATGCATATACTTAGGTTCCCCACAGGTTGGGCAACCCGAAAAAACATGTGTTTTCCGTATCTGACTTTTCCTTCAAAAGGTAGGCCTGGGCCAACATCTCAATTGTTGGCAAATGAGCCAATTAAGGATGAAAACTCAAAATGTGAAACTGACCTCAAATTCGAAATGTATGCATATACTCAGGTTCCCCACAGGTTGGGCAACCCGAAAAAACATGTGTTTTCCGTATCTGACCTTTCCTTCAAAAGGTAGGCCTGGGCCAATACCTCATTTGTTGGCAAATAAGCCAACTAAGGATGAAAACTCAAAATGTGAAACTGACCTCAAATTCGAAATGTATGCATATACTTAGATTTCCCACAGGTTGGGAAACCCAAAAAAACATGTGTTTTCCGTATCTGACCTTTCCTTCAAAAGGTAGGCCTGGGCGAATACCTCATTTGTTGGCAAATAAGCCAATTAAGGACGAAAACTCAAAATGTGAAACTGACCTCAAATTCGAAATGTATGCATATACTCAGGTTCCCCACAGGTTGGGCAACCCGAAAAAACATGTGTTTTCCGTATCTGACCTTTCCTTCAAAAGGTAGGCCTGGGCCAATATCTCAATTGTTGGCAAATTAGCCAATTAAGGATGAAAACTCAAAATGTGAAATTGACCTCAAATTCGAAATGTATGCATATACTTAGGTTCCCCACAGGTTGGGCAACCCGAAAAAACATGTGTTTTGCGTATCTGACCTTTCCTTCAAATGGTAGGCCTGGGCCAATATCTCAATTGTTGGCAAATAAGCCAATTAAGGATGAAAACTCAAAATGTGAAACTGACCTTACATTCAAAATGTATGCATATACTTAGGTTCCTCACAGGTTGGGCAACCCGAAAAAACATGTGTTTTACGTATCTGAACTTTCCTTCAAAAGGTAGGCCAGGGCCAATATCTCAATTGTTGGCAAATAAGCCAATTAAGGATGAAAACTCAAAATGTGAAACTGAACTCAAATTCGAAATGTATGCATATACTCAGGTTCCCCACACGTTGGGGAACTCGAAAAAACATGTGTTTTCCGTATCGGACCTTTCCTTCAAAAGGTAGGCCTGGGCCAATATCTCAATTGTTGGCAAATGGCCAATTAAGGATGAAAACTCAAAATGTGAAACTGACCTCAAATTCGAAATGTATGCATATACTCAGGTTCCCCACAGGTTGGGGAATCCGAAAAAACATGTGTTTTCCGTATCCGACCTTTCCTTCAAAAGGTAGGTCTGGGCCAATATCACAATTGTTGGCAAATGGCCAATTAAGCATGAAAACTCAAAATGTGAAACTGACCTCAAATTCGAAATGTATGCATATACTCAGGTTCCCCACAGGTTGGGGAAACCGAAAAAAGGTGTGTTTTCAGTATCCGATCTTTTCATCAAAAGGTAGGCCTAGGCCGATATCACATTTGTTGGCAAATAGCCAGTTAAGCATGAAAACTCAAAATGTGAAACTGACGTAAAATTCAAAAAGTTTTTATGTACTCAGGTTATCCACATGCTGGGGAACCCGAAAAAACATGTGTTTTCCATATCCGACCTTTCCTTCAAAATATAGGCCTGGGCCAATATCTCAATTGTTGGCAAATAAGCCATTTAAGGATGAAAAATCAAAATGTGAAACTGACCTCAAATTCGAAATGTATGCATATACTCAGGTTCCCCACATGTTGGGCAACCCGAAAAAACATGTGTTTTCCGTATCTGACTTTTCCTTCAAAAGGTAGGCCTGGGCCAATATCTGAATTGTTGGCAAATGAGCCAATGAAGCATGAAAACTCAAAATGTGAAACTGACCTCAAATTCAGAATGTATGCATATACTCAGCTTCCCCACAGATTGGGGAATCCGAAAAAACATGTGTTTTCCGTATCCGACCTTTCCTTCCAAAGGTAGGCCTGGGCCAATATCACAATTGTTGGCAAATGGCCAATGAAGCATGAAAACTCAAAATGTGAAACTGATCTCAAATTCGAAATGTATGCATATACTAAGGTTCCCCACAGGTTGGGCAACCCGAAAAAACATGTGTTTTCCGTATCTGACCTTTCCTTCAAAAGGTAGGCCTGGGCCAATATCTCAATTGTTGGCAAATAAGCCAATTAAGGATGAAAACTCAAAATGTGAAACTGACAAATTCGAAATGTATGCATATACTCAGGTTCCCCACAGGTTGGGGAACCCGAAAAAACATGTGTTTTCCGTATCGGACCTTTCCTTCAAAAGGTAGGCCTGGGCGAATACCTCATTTGTTGGCAAATAAGATAACTAAGGATGAAAACTCAAAATGTGAAACTGACCTCAAATTCGAAATGTATGCATATACTTAGATTTCCCATATGTTGGGAAACCCGAAAAAACATGTGTTTTCCGTATCTGACCTTTCCTTCAAAAGGTAGGCCTGGGCGAATACCTCATTTGTTGGCAAATAAGCCAATTAAGGATGAAAACTCAAAATGTGAAACTGAGCTCAATTTCGAAATGTATGCATATACTTAGGTTCCCCACAGGTTGGGCAACCCGAAAAAACATGTGTTTTCCGTATCTGACTTTTCCTTCAAAAGGTAGGCCTGGGCCAACATCTCAATTGTTGGCAAATGAGCCAATTAAGGATGAAAACTCAAAATGTGAAACTGACCTCAAATTCGAAATGTATGCATATACTCAGGTTCCCCACAGGTTGGGCAACCCGAAAAAACATGTGTTTTCCGTATCTGACCTTTCCTTCAAAAGGTAGGCCTGGGCCAATACCTCATTTGTTGGCAAATAAGCCAACTAAGGATGAAAACTCAAAATGTGAAACTGACCTCAAATTCGAAATGTATGCATATACTTAGATTTCCCACAGGTTGGGAAACCCAAAAAAACATGTGTTTTCCGTATCTGACCTTTCCTTCAAAAGGTAGGCCTGGGCGAATACCTCATTTGTTGGCAAATAAGCCAATTAAGGACGAAAACTCAAAATGTGAAACTGACCTCAAATTCGAAATGTATGCATATACTCAGGTTCCCCACAGGTTGGGCAACCCGAAAAAACATGTGTTTTCCGTATCTGACCTTTCCTTCAAAAGGTAGGCCTGGGCCAATATCTCAATTGTTGGCAAATTAGCCAATTAAGGATGAAAACTCAAAATGTGAAATTGACCTCAAATTCGAAATGTATGCATATACTTAGGTTCCCCACAGGTTGGGCAACCCGAAAAAACATGTGTTTTGCGTATCTGACCTTTCCTTCAAATGGTAGGCCTGGGCCAATATCTCAATTGTTGGCAAATAAGCCAATTAAGGATGAAAACTCAAAATGTGAAACTGACCTTACATTCAAAATGTATGCATATACTTAGGTTCCTCACAGGTTGGGCAACCCGAAAAAACATGTGTTTTACGTATCTGAACTTTCCTTCAAAAGGTAGGCCAGGGCCAATATCTCAATTGTTGGCAAATAAGCCAATTAAGGATGAAAACTCAAAATGTGAAACTGAACTCAAATTCGAAATGTATGCATATAGTCAGGTTCCCCACACGTTGGGGAACTCGAAAAAACATGTGTTTTCCGTATCGGACCTTTCCTTCAAAAGGTAGGCCTGGGCCAATATCTCAATTGTTGGCAAATGGCCAATTAAGGATGAAAACTCAAAATGTGAAACTGACCTCAAATTCGAAATGTATGCATATACTCAGGTTCCCCACAGGTTGGGGAAACCGAAAAAAGGTGTGTTTTCAGTATCCGATCTTTTCATCAAAAGGTAGGCCTAGGCCGATATCACATTTGTTGGCAAATAGCCAGTTAAGCATGAAAACTCAAAATGTGAAACTGACGTAAAATTCAAAAAGTTTTTATGTACTCAGGTTATCCACATGCTGGGGAACCCGAAAAAACATGTGTTTTCCATATCCGACCTTTCCTTCAAAATATAGGCCTGGGCCAATATCTCAATTGTTGGCAAATAAGCCATTTAAGGATGAAAAATCAAAATGTGAAACTGACCTCAAATTCGAAATGTATGCATATACTCAGGTTCCCCACATGTTGGGCAACCCGAAAAAACATGTGTTTTCCGTATCTGACTTTTCCTTCAAAAGGTAGGCCTGGGCCAATATCTGAATTGTTGGCAAATGAGCCAATGAAGCAT
The DNA here is from genome assembly GCA_039797435.1 of Crotalus adamanteus. Classification (NCBI taxonomy): domain Eukaryota; kingdom Metazoa; phylum Chordata; class Lepidosauria; order Squamata; family Viperidae; genus Crotalus; species Crotalus adamanteus. Next base: position 20,224,822 of record CM077929.1, read on the forward strand.
GAAAACTCAAAATGTGAAACTGACCTCAAATTCAGAATGTATGCATATACTCAGCTTCCCCACAGATTGGGGAATCCGAAAAAACATGTGTTTTCCGTATCCGACCTTTCCTTCAAAAGGTAGGCCTGGGCCAATATCACAATTGTTGGCAAATGGCCAATGAAGCATGAAAACTCAAAATGTGAAACTGACCTCAAATTCGAAATGTATGCATATACTCTGGTTCCCCACAGGTTCGGCAACCCGAAAAAACATGTGTTTTCCGTATCTGACCTTTCCTTCAAAAGGTAGGTCTGGGCCAATATCACAATTGTTGGCAAATGGCCAATTAAGGATGAAAACTCAAAATGTGAAACTGACCTCAAATTCGAAATGTATGCATATACTCAGGTTCCCCACAGGTTGGGGAACCCGAAAAAACATGTTTTCTGTATCGGACCTTTCCTTCAAAAGGTAGGCCTGGGCCAAAACCTCATTTGTTGGCAAATAAGCCAATTAAGGATGAAAACTCAAAATGTGAAACTGACCTTAAATTCAAAATGTATGCATATACTTAGGTTCCCCACAGGTTGGGCAACCCGAAAAAACATGTGTTTTCCGTATCTGACCTTTCCTTCAAAAGGTAGGCCGGGGCCAATATCTCAATTGTTGGCAAATAAGCCAATTAAGGATGAAAACTCAAAATGTGAAACTGACCTCAAATTCGAAATGTATGCATATACTCAGGTTCCCCACAGGTTGGGGAACCCGAAAAAACATGTGTTTTCCGTATCGGACCTTTCCTTCAAAAGGTAGGCCTGGGCCAACATCACAATTGCTGGCAAATGGCCAATTAAGGATGAAAACTCAAAATGTGAAACTGACCTCAAATTCGAAATGTATGCATATACTCAGGTTCCCCACAGGTTGGGGAATCCGAAAAAACATGTGTTTTCCGTATCCGACCTTTCCTTCAAAAGGTAGGTCTGGGCCAATATCACATTTGTTGGCAAATAGTCAGTTAAGCATGAAAACTCAAAATGTGAAACTGACGTAAAATTCAAAAAGTTTTTATGTACTCAGGTTATCCACATGCTGGGGAACCCAAAAAAACATGTGTTTTCCATATCCAACCTTTCCTTCAAAATATAGCCCTGGGCCAATATCTCAATTGTTGGCAAATATGCCATTTAAGGATGAAAAATCAAAATGTGAAACTGACCTCAAATTCGAAATGTATGCATATACTCAGGTTCCCCACAGGTTGGGCAACCCGAAAAAACATGTGTTTTCCGTATCTGACTTTTCCTTCAAAAGGTAGGCCTGGGCCAATATCATAATTGTTGGCAAATGGCCAATGAAGCATGAAAACTCAAAATGTGAAACTGACCTCAAATTCGAAATGTATGCATATACTCAGGTTCCCCACAGGTTGGGCAACCCGAAAAAACATGTGTTTTCCGTATCTCACCTTTCCTTCAAAAGGTAGGCCTGGGACAATATCTCAATTGTTGGCAAATAAACCAATTGTAAGGACCCACCCCACTTTGCATCTTAAGAAGACAGAACTCTTGGAATAATTCTTCCAACAGGAATCCTTTATTAAGAGAAAATGGTTGCAGGCATGCTAGACAGGACTTGGGGTTCAAGCTCTCCCATTCAAGGTTTTAAGGGGTTCCCCAGTAGTCCCACCCAATCAACCCCCCTTCAGTGATAGTTTCAAGTATCACAATTCCACCCCCTTTCTTCTTCCGTCTGGATGGAGACTTCAGATAACTACATGAAAGGCAATTACTCTTTGATATGCTAACGCTTAGAGGCCACAATAAACACACATTCAGTCCTTTGAAGTGTACTGAAGGAAGTGAGGGCCATAAAGCCCCTTTGCTCTCCCCCTTTTCTCCCTCTTATGGCAGAATCCAGAAAAGGCAGAATTGGGAGTTTCTATGTTTGATAATTAAAGATGAAATATAATTGGATTCTGACATCCGGCCCCTCTTAAGAATAAGAGAGATCCACCTGAAAGAAAACACAAGTAAAAAATTTAGTTAGGCTTGTTAGGATACTCTGTGTGAAACTTCTTCAATAGCTTCGGGGCTCTGACGTGACGTTTATGGACCCACTCATTTTGTGAGGCAGGGAGGTGTTTCCAGGCAACTAGGTACTGAGTTGTTCCATGATATCTCCTAGAGTCAAGGATCTCTTTTATTTCGAAGTGTTGTTCCCCCTCCACCATGATTGGAGGTGGTGGGGGGGGGGATTTTTGGCCGTAGAGGTGACTGATGCTCTCTTTTCAGCAAGCTGCAATGAAAAATTGGGTGTATTTGCCTGAGGTTTTTGGGTAATTCTAATTCTACTGTTACTGGATTTATGATCCTTTTAATTGGAAAAGGTCCTATATATTTTGGTCCAAGTTTTTTACAGGGCTGTAGGGACTTTAGGTATTTTGTAGATAAGTACACCATTTCTCCTATAATGAATGGTGTAGGCTCAACCCTTTTTTTATCGGCTTGTGCTTTGTATGCCCGCCTAGCTTCATCTAGTGATTTTCTGACTATTGGCCAGGTATTTTGTAGGTTTTCCATCCATTCTTTCAGTGAAGGGATCGTTGGTTCTTTTGGGGTTAACTCTGGCATAGGGTTGAAACTTTGGCCGTTGGCTATTTGAAAAGGAGTGTAGCCTGTGCTGGAGTGGACTGCATTATTGTAGGCAACTTCTGCAAAAGGAAGTAAGTCCGTCCAATCACTCTGTTGGAAATTTAAAAAACATCTCAAATATTGCTCAAGTACCGACTGGCACCGTTCCGCTTGTCCATCTCCTTGAGGGTGGTGGCTAGATGTCAATCCCTGAGTGGTCCCTAAGAGGGATAAAAATTCCTTCCAAAATGCAGACGTAAATTGCACTCCCCTATCAGAGATGATGCGTTGGGGTGCCCCGTGCAATCTGTAAATGTGCTGGATGAAAAGTTTTGCTAAGGCCTTTGCAGTGGGAATTTTTTGGCAAGGGATAAAGTGCACCTGTTTGGAAAATAGGTCCGTGACTGTCCAGATAACAGTATTCCCATTGCTTTCAGGCAATTCCACTATAAAATCCATGGCTATTTCCCTCCAGGGGGCTGAGGGACTTGCCACTGGTTGTAACAGCCCTGACGATTTCCCTTGCAACCTCTTTGCTGATGCACAGGTTGGGCAGCTGGCAACATAACTTTCTATGTCCTTTTTTATTGATGGCCACCAAAATTGCCGTTTAATTAAGTGTAAAGTTTTTACAAATCCAAAATGCCCTGCTGATTTTGTGTCATGGCAAAGTTGCATGAAAGTTAGTCTTTGAGTTGTTGGTATATATAACTTTTCCCCTACCCAAGGCAATCTGTCTCTCATTGTGCACACATGTTTGTTTTTCTGGAACCAATCATCTGTTTCCAAACTTTTTCTGAATTCAATCCCAGTTTGGCTGTCCAGTTGTGGTTTTATTTTGGCTTGGGTTCTTGTGGTTACTGGCGCTGCCAGTTGTGACTCTGCCATTATTGGTCTAGAGTCTGTGGTTCGTGCGCTGTTATATTGGGGCATGCGAGATAGTGCATCTGCCAGGAAGTTCTTTCTTCCTGGTAAATGTTTGAGCTTAAATTGGAATTGGTGAAAATGCTGGGACCAGCGGGCTTGTTTGGGATTGAGTTTCCTGGAAGTTTTCAGGGCTTCTAAATTTTTGTGATCAGTCCATACCTGGAAGGGGATTTTGTTGCCTTCCAGGAACTGTCGCCACGTGAGTAATGCCCAACGTATCCCATAAGCCTCCTTCTCCCATACGGGCCAGCGCTGTTCTGTTTCCGTGAGTTTCTTAGATGTATATGCACAGGGTTGCAATACTGCATCATCATTTTCTTGTAATAGCACAGCCCCCACTGCCACATCACTTGCATCTGCCTGTATTATGAAGGGCTTGTCCATGTCTGGGTGCCTTAGTACTGGTTCGGCAGAAAAAAGTCTCTTTAGTCTCTCAAACGCTGCTTGGCACTCCATGGTCCATGTTAGTGGCTGGCTAGGTTTTACTGAGGATGTTCCCTTCGTTTTTAGTAAGTTAGTGAGGGGCAAGGCTATCTGTGCAAATGAGGGGATGAATTGGCGGTAAAAATTTGCAAAGCCCAGGAAACTTTGTAGTTGCTTTCTTGTGCGGGGTGGTGCCCAATTTAGTACTGCTTCGACCTTCTCCGGGTCCATTTCAATACCCTGTGGGGATATGCGATAGCCTAGGTAGTCTATCTTTTCCTGGTGGAATTCGCATTTTGAGAGTTTGGCATATAGGTGAGCAGCTCGCAGCTTCTTTAAAACCGCTCTGACAAGTTTGACGTGTTCTTCTTTTGTTTCAGTAAAGATAAGAATGTCGTCCAAGTAAACAAGGACCCCCTTAAATAGGTGCTCCCTTAGAACGTCATTGATTAATTGCATAAAGACTGCAGGGCCCCCTTGTAATCCAAATGGCAAGACTTTGAATTGATAGCACCCCATGGGGCAGTTAAATGCAGTCTTCCATTCGTCCCCTTCCTTGATTCTCACGCGATAGTAAGCTTCCCTTAGGTCTAGTTTAGAAAAAATTTTCCCTTTCGATAGGTGTGACAGCATGTCTTTCATGAGGGGCAGCGGGTATAGGTTGCTTTCACTGATTGTATTCAGGGCCCTATAATCCACGCATAAACGTAAAGAACCATCCTTCTTCTCTCTAAAAAGGACCGGGGCAGCCACTTTAGGCTTGGCTGGCTCAATGAAACCTCTCTCCAGGTTTTTTTTTATAAATCTTTCCATTTCCTCCTTCTCCTTTGGGCTCATGGAGTATAATCTGGGCTTCGGGAGTTTTGCCCCAGGTTTGAATTCAATGGTACAGTCTGTGGGTCGGTGGGGGGGAAGCTCATTCGCCCTTTCCTCACTAAAAACTTCAGCAAGGTCCCTATATTCCTCTGGTATTTCTGTTAATCTTTTTTCCTCTCCTATGGATGCTTTTTCTATTCTTGATTCTGGTAGCCTCCCTTGGGGTTTTAAGTCCATAGGGTCCCCCTTCGGGAATTTGATTTCTGTCGTCCTCCAATTTACCCAGGGGTTCCATTTTTTCAACCATTCCATCCCTAGAATCATTGGGCATTCCATACCTGGGGTCACCACAAACGTTAAGTCCTCTTCATGTTTTCCCAGGGAGAGGTGTATTGGCAGAGTGGCTAGGGTAGCTGGCACCCCCCCTGTTATGGATCCATCTAGCTGGCCAAATGAGATTGGTTGTTCCAGTCTCCTGGATGGGATGCCCAGATTCCCCACTAGTGTTGGGCTAATGAGGCAACGGGTGCAGCCGGAGTCTATTAAAGCTTTCACCTTCACAGCTTCGGGCATGGGGGGGATTAATATAGTCACTGTTTTGAAGATGGGTGTGATGCATCCACTTACCAGAGGTTCGCCCTCCGAGCTGTCGTCTGAGGCATCCACCGGCCCTGTGGTGTAGGCTGGAGTTCTTTCCCCTTGGTGAGCAGAGGTGGGGGTTTCTGCAATTTCCATCATTCTCATGGCCGTTTCTTTTGGCTTAGCTGAATACTTTCCGGGTTTGTTGGTTGGGGATCTGTCTGGGTTGTGCTGGGGGGCCTTTGAGCGGCATTCTACAGCTCGATGCCCTTCTCTTCCGCATTTGAAACACCCCATTTGCTTCTTGGCTGTATCCGATGATTTCACCGGTCGGTGTGTCAGCTCAGGCGGGGGGCGGCTCCATTGTTTTCCTCGGCGGTGCCTCTTCAATATGTCGATCTCTGCTTCCTCTGCCAAGACGTACCATTCCTCAAGTTGATGTGGGTCCCCTCGGGGCAGGCAAGCATCATATAGATCATAGTTTAGTCCATCTTTGAAATGGCCAAGGAGGATGTCTTCTGGCCAATTCAGTTTGCTGGCAATGGCCCGGAATTCTTGTGTATACTCAGCCACTGGGCATTTGCCTTGCTTCATCGTTGTTATCCTTTCACGGGCTTTGCGATCAGCCAGGGGGTCTTCAAATCGTCTTCTCAAAGAGGACATGAAACGGTTGAAGTTACTGAGTTCTGGGGCATTGGAGTCATGCAGGTTCACCACCCAATCTGCAGCTGGTCCATCCAGGGCAGATTGCACGATCCGGATGCGGGCTTTGTCGCTGGGGATGTCCTGCCCATATTCCTCCATGTAGCTGAGGACTTGGGTTAGGAAAAACCCCAAGCGTGTTGGCTCCCCTTTGAATTTCACCTCCAACGGTGGACATCTTGGAATGGATCGGTGCCTCCATTGTGGGTGGTAGTGTTTTCCGTCCAGATTTCCATCTGTGGTCCGGTAGGGGGTGGGAGCTCCTGGATCAGTAAATGTCCCTGGGGTTGCAGGTTCCACGTCTCCCTCGGTGTCTCTCCCTTTGTGGCTCCAGGAACTGGGGCGGCCGTAGGGCTCAGGAATCTCCTCTCCTAGGGAGCTGAGAGTTCTCTTCATCAGGTCAATAGCTTTCTCTAGGATCCAGTCTGAGTACGGCATACAGCTTCCTCCCTCTTCACTTGCGTGCAGGGATTTCTCCATCTCCTGCTTCCATTCTGGTTGCTTGGTCCCCCGTCTCAGGGTCACTTTTCTTGATTCCTTTCCCCACTCGCTTTTCTTTCCAACGCCCATCGACCAGCGAGGCTTGTGGTCCTGTGTCTCCACCACTTCTTCTTCTGAGAAATCTGGCCTCTCGGATCCCAACATCTGGCAAGGTTCCAACTGGGTCAGCGGCTCTCTTTCCAGGGAGTTTTCTCCCTCTCTTGCTTCGTTGTCTGACATGGTAAATTTTTGCAAAATCCCCCGGCAAGGGTCTCCCTTCCAGGTGGATTAATTTTGCAAGTCCTGTCTAATGTAAAGACCCACCCCACTTTGCATCTTAAGAAGACAGAACTCTTGGAATAATTCTTCCAACAGGAATCCTTTATTAAGAGAAAATGGTTGCAGGCATGCTAAACAGGACTTGGGGTTCAAGCTCTCCCATTCAAGGTTTTAAGGGGTTCCCCAGTAGTCCCACCCAATCAACCCCCCTTCAGTGATAGTTTCAAGTATCACAATTCCACCCCCTTTCTTCTTCCGTCTGGATGGAGACTTCAGATAACTACATGAAAGGCAATTACTCTTTGATATGCTAACGCTTAGAGGCCACAATAAACACACATTCAGTCCTTTGAAGTGTACTGAAGGAAGTGAGGGCCATAAAGCCCCTTTGCTCTCCCCCTTTTCTCCCTCTTATGGCAGAATCCAGAAAAGGCAGAATTGGGAGTTTCTATGTTTGATAATTAAAGATGAAATATAATTGGATTCTGACACCAATTAAGGATGAAAACTCAAAATGTGAAACTGACCTCAAATTCGAAATGTATGCATATACTCAGGTTCCCCACAGGTTAGGGAACCCGAAAAAACATGTGTTTTCCGTATCGGACCTTTCCTTCAAAAGGTAGGCCTGGGCCAATACCTCATTTGTTGGCAAATAAGCCAACTAAGGATGAAAACTCAAAATGTGAAAATGACCTCAAATTCGAAATGTATGCATATACTGAGGTTCCCCACAGGTTTGGAAACCCGAAAAAACATGTGTTTTCCGTATCTCACCTTTCCTTCAAATGGTAGGCCTGGGCCAATATCTCAATTGTTGGCAAATAAGCCAATTAAGGATGAAAACTCAAAATGTGAAACTGACCTTAAATTCAAAATGTATGCAGATCCTCAGGTTCCCCACAGGTTGGGGAATCCGAAAAAACATGTGTTTTCCGTATCTGACTTTTCCTTCAAAAGGTAGGCCTGGGCCAATATCTCGATTGTTGGCAAATAAGCCAATTAAGGATGAAAACTCAAAATGTGAAACTGACCTCAAATTCGAAATGTATGTATATACTCAGGTTCCCCACAGGTTGGGAAACCCGAAAAAACATGTGTTTTCCGTATCGGACCTTTCCTTCAAAAGGTAGGCCTGGGCCAATACCTCATTTGTTGGCAAATAAGCCAACTAAGGATGAAAACTCAAAATGTGAAAATGACCTCAAATTCGAAATGTATGCATATACTGAGGTTCCCCACAGGTTTCGAAACCCGAAAAAACATGTGTTTTCCGTATCTGACCTTTCCTTCAAATGGTAGGCCGGGTCCAATATCTCAATTGTTGGCAAATAAGCCAATGAAGCATGAAAACTCAAAATGTGAAACTGACCTCAAATTCGAAATGTATGCATATACTCAGGTTCCCCACAGGTTGGGGAACCCGAAAAAACATGTGTTTTCCGTATCGGACCTTTCCTTCAAAAGGTAGGCCTGGGCCAATATCTCAATTGTTGGCAAATAAGCCAATTAAGGATGAAAACTCAAAATGCGAAACTGACCTCAAATTCGAAATGTATGCAAATACTCAGGTTCCCCACAGGTTGGGGAATCCGAAAAATCATGTGTTTTCCGTATCGGACCTTTCCTTCAAAAGGTAGGCCTGGGCCAATACCTCATTTGTTGGCAAATAAGCCAACTAAGGATGAAAACTCAAAATGTGAAAATGACCTCAAATTCGAAATGTATGCATATACTTAGGTTCCCCACAGGTTTGGAAACACGAAAAAACATGTGTTTTCCGTATCTGACCTTTCCTTCAAAAGGTAGGCCGGGGCCAATATCTCAATTGTTGGCAAATAAGCCAATTAAGGATGAAAACTCAAAATGTGAAACTGACCTCAAATTCGAAATGTATGCAAATACTCAGGTTCCACACAGGTTGGGGAATCCGAAAAATCATGTGTTTTCCGTATCGGACCTTTCCTTCAAAAGGTAGGCCTGGGCCAATACCTCATTTGTTGGCAAATAAGCCAACTAAGGATGAAAACTCAAAATGTGAAAATGACCTCAAATTCGAAATGTATGCATATACTTAGGTTCCCCACAGGTTTGGAAACACGAAAAAACATGTGTTTTCCGTATCTGACCTTTCCTTCAAAAGGTAGGCCGGGGCCAATATCTCAATTGTTGGCAAATAAGCCAATTAAGGATGAAAACTCAAAATGTGAAACTGACCTCAAATTCGAAATGTATGCAAATACTCAGGTTCCACACAGGTTGGGGAATCCGAAAAATCATGTGTTTTCCGTATCGGACCTTTCCTTCAAAAGGTAGGCCTGGGCCAATACCTCATTTGTTGGCAAATAAGCCAACTCAGGATGAAAACTCAAAATGTGAAAATGACCTCAAATTCGAAATGTATGCATATACTTAGGTTCCCCACAGGTTTGGAAACACGAAAAAACATGTGTTTTCCGTATCTGACCTTTCCTTCAAAAGGTAGGCCGGGGCCAATATCTCAATTGTTGGCAAATAAGCCAATTAAGGATGAAAACTCAAAATGTGAAACTGACCTCAAATTCGAAATGTATGCATATACTCAGGTTCCCCACAGGTTGGGGAATCCGAAAAAACATGTGTTTTCCGTATACGACCTTTCCTTCAAAAGGTAGGCCTGGGCCAACATCACAATTGTTGGCAAATGGCCAATTAAGGATGAAAACTCAAAATGTGAAACTGACCTCAAATTCGAAATGTATGCATATACTTAGGTTTCCCACAGGTTGGGGAACCCGAAAAAACATGTGTTTTCCGTATCTGACTTTTCCTTCAAAAGGTAGGCCTGGGCCAATATCTCAATTGTTGGCAAATGAGCCAATTAAGGATGAAAACTCAAAATGTGAAACTGACCTCAAATTCGAAATGTATGCATATACTCAGGTTCCCCACAGATTGGGGAATCCGAAAAAACATGTGTTTTCCGTATCCGACCTTTCCTTCAAAAGGTAGGCCTGGGCCAATATCACAATTGTTGGCAAATGGCCAATGAAGCATGAAAACTCAAAATGTGAAACTGACCTCAAATTCGAAATGTATGCATATACTCAGGTTCCCCACAGGTTGGGCAACCCGAAAAAACATGTGTTTTCCGTATCTGACCTTTCCTTCAAAAGGTAGGCCTGGGACAATATCTCAATTGTTGGCAAATAAGCCAATTAAAGATGAAAACTCAAAATGTGAAACTGACCTCAAATTCGAAATGTATGCATATACTAAGGTTCCCCACAGGTTGGGGAACCCGAAAAAACATGTGTTTTCCGTATCGGACCATTCCTTCAAAAGGTAGGCCTGGGCCAATACCTCATTTGTTGGCAAATAAGCCAACTAAGGATGAAAACTCAAAATGTGAAAATGACCTCAAATTCGAAATGTATGCATATACTTAGGTTCCCCACAGGTTTGGAAACACGAAAAAACATGTGTTTTCCGTATCTGACCTTTCCTTCAAAAGGTAGGCCGGGGCCAATATCTCAATTGTTGGCAAATAAGCCAATTAAGGATGAAAACTCAAAATGTGAAACTGACCTCAAATTCGAAATGTATGCATATACTTAGGTTTCCCACAGGTTGGGGAACCCGAAAAAACATATGTTTTCCATATCTGACCTTTCCTTCAAATGGTAGGCCTGGGCCAATATCTCAATTGTTGGCAAATAAGCCAATTAAGGATGAAAACTCAAAATGTGAAACTGACCTCAAATTCGAAATGTATGCATATACTCAGGTTCCCCACAGGTTGGGGAATCCGAAAAAACATGTGTTTTCCGTATCTGACCTTTCCTTCAAAAGGTAGGCCTGGGCCAATATCACATTTGTTGGCAAATAGCCAGTTAAGCATGAAAACTCAAAATGTGAAACTGACGTAAAATTCAAAAAGTTTTTATGTACTCAGGTTATCCACATGCTGGGGAACCCGAAAAAACATGTGTTTTCCATATCTGACCTTTCCTTCAAATGGTAGGCCGGGGCCAATATCACAATTGTTGGCAAATGGCCAATGAAGCATGAAAACTCAAAATGTGAAACTGACCTCAAATTCGAAATGTATGCATATACTTAGGTTCCCCACAGGTTTGGAAACACGAAAAAACATGTGTTTTCCGTATCTGACCTTTCCTTCAAAAGGTAGGCCGGGGCCAATATCTCAATTGTTGGCAAATAAGCCAATTAAGGATGAAAACTCAAAATGTGAAACTGACCTCAAATTCGAAATGTATGCATATACTCAGGTTCCCCACAGGTTGGGGAATCCGAAAAAACATGTGTTTTCCGTATCCGACCTTTCCTTCAAAAGGTAGGCCTGGGCCAACATCACAATTGTTGGCAAATGGCCAATTAAGGATGAAAACTCAAAATGTGAAACTGACCTCAAATTCGAAATGTATGCATATACTTAGGTTTCCCATAGGTTGGGGAACCCGAAAAAACATGTGTTTTCCGTATCTGACTTTTCCTTCAAAAGGTAGGCCAGGGCCAATATCTCAATTGTTGGCAAATGAGCCAATTAAGGATGAAAACTCAAAATGTGAAACTGACCTCAAATTCGAAATGTATGCATATACTCAGGTTCCCCACAGATTGGGGAATCCGAAAAAACATGTGTTTTCCGTATCCGACCTTTCCTTCAAAAGGTAGGCCTGGGCCAATATCACAATTGTTGGCAAATGGCCAATGAAGCATGAAAACTCAAAATGTGAAACTGACCTCAAATTCGAAATGTATGCATATACTCAGGTTCCCCACAGATTGGGGAATCCGAAAAAACATGTGTTTTCCGTATCGGACCTTTCCTTCAAAAGGTAGGCCTGGGCCAATACCTCATTTGTTGGCAAATAAGCCAACTAAGGATGAAAACTCAAAATGTGAAAATGACCTCAAATTCGAAATGTATGCATATACTTAGGTTCCCCACAGGTTTGGAAACACGAAAAAACATGTGTTTTCCGTATCTGACCTTTCCTTCAAACGGTAGGCCGGGGCCAATATCTCAATTGTTGGCAAATAAGCCAATTAAGGATGAAAACTCAAAATGTGAAACTGACCTCAAATTCGAAATGTATGCATATACTTAGGTTTCCCACAGGTTGGGGAACCCGAAAAAACATGTGTTTTCCGTATCTGACCTTTCCTTCAAATGGTAGGCCTGGGCCAATATCTCAATTGTTGGCAAATAAGCCAATTAAGGATGAAAACTCAAAATGTGAAACTGACCTCAAATTCGAAATGTATGCATATACTCAGGTTCCCCACAGGTTGGGGAATCCGAAAAAACATGTGTTTTCCGTATCTGACCTTTCCTTCAAAAGGTAGGCCTGGGCCAATATCACATTTGTTGGCAAATAGCCAGTTAAGCATGAAAACTCAAAATGTGAAACTGACGTAAAATTCAAAAAGTTTTTATGTACTCAGGTTATCCACATGCTGGGGAACCCGAAAAAACATGTGTTTTCTATATCCAACCTTTCCTTCAAAATGTAGGCCTGGGCCAATATCTCAATTGTTGGCAAATAAGCCAATTAAGGATGAAAACTCAAAATGTGAAACTGACCTCAAATTCGAAATGTATGCAGATCCTCAGGTTCCCCACAGGTTGGGGAATCCGAAAAAACATGTGTTTTCCGTATCCGACCTTTCCTTCAAAAGGTAGGCCTGGGCCAACATCACAATTGTTGGCAAATGGCCAATTAAGGATGAAAACTCAAAATGTGAAACTGACCTCAAATTCGAAATGTATGCATATACTCAGGTTCCCCACAGGTTGGGGAATCCGAAAAAACATGTGTTTTCCGTATCCGACCTTTCCTTCAAAAGGTAGGTCTGGGCCAATATCACAATTGTTGGCAAATAAGCCAATTAAGGATGAAAAATCAAAATGTGAAACTGACCTCAAATTCGAAATGTATGCATATATTCAGGTTCCCCACAGGTTGGGAAACCCGAAAAAACATGTGTTTTCCGTATCTGACCTTTTCTTCAAAAGGGAGGCCTGGGCCAATATCACAATTGTTGGCAAATGGCCAATGAAGCATGAAAACTCAAAATGTGAAACTGACATCAAATTCGAAATCTATACATATACTCAGGTTCCCCACAGGTTGGGCAACCCGAAAAAACATGTGTTTTCCGTATCTGACCTTTCCTTCAAAAGGTAGACCTGGGCCAATATCACAATGGTTGGCAAATGGCCAATTTAGCATGAAAACTCAAAATGTGAAACTGACCTCAAATTCGAAATGTATGCATATACTCAGGTTCCCCACAGGTTTGGGAATCCGAAAAAACATGTGTTTTCCGTATCCGACTTTTCCTTCAAAAGGTTGGCCTGGGCCAATATCACAATTGTTGGCAAATGGCCAATTTAGCATGAAAACTCAAAATGTGAAACTGACCTCAAATTCGAAATGTATGCATATACTCAGGTTCCCCACAGGTTTGGGAATCCGAAAAAACATGTGTTTTCCGTATCTGACCTTTCCTTCAAAAGGTAGGCCTGGGCAAATATCACAATTGTTGGCAAATAAGCCAATTAAGCATGAAAACTCAAAATGTGAAACTGACCTCAAATTCGCAATGTATGCATATACTCAGGTTCCCCAAAGGTTGGGGAACCCGAAAAAACATGTGTTTTCCGTATCTGACCTTTCCTTCAAAAGGTAGGCCTGGGCCAATATCACAATTGTTTGCAAATGGCCAATTTAGCATGAAAACTCAAAATGTGAAACTGACCTCAAATAAGAAATGTATGCATATACTCAGGTTCCCCACAGGTTGGGGAACCGAAAAAACATGTGTTTTCCGTATCCAACCTTTCCTTCAAAAGGTACGCCTGGGCCAATATCACAATTGTTGGCAAATAAGCCAATTAAGCATGAAAACTCAAAATGTGAAACTGACTTCAAATTCGAAATGTATCCATATACTCAGGTTCCCCACAGGTTGGGGAACCGAAAAAACATGTGTTTTCCGTATCCAAGCTTTCCTTCAAAAGGTAGGCCTGGGCCAATATCACAATTGTTGGCAAATGGCCAATTAAGCATGAAAACTCAAAATGTGAAACTGACCTCAAATTCGAAATGTATGCATATACTCAGGTTCCCCACAGGTTTGGCAACCCGAAAAAACATGTGTTTTCCGTATCCGACCTTTCCTTCAAAAGGTAGGCCTGGGCCAATATCACAATTGTTGGCAAATGGCCAATGAAGCATGAAAACTCAAAATGTGAAACTGACCTCAAATTCGAAATGTATGCATATACTCAGGTTCCCCACAGGTTGGGGAACCCGAAAAAACATGTGTTTTCCGTATCGGACCTTTCCTTCAAAGGGTAGGCCTGGGCCAATACCTCATTTGTTGGCAAATAAGCCAACTAAGGATGAAAACTCAAAATGTGAAAATGACCTCAAATTCGAAATGTATGCATATACTTAGGTTCCCCACAGGTTTGGAAACACGAAAAAACAGGTGTTTTCCGTATCTGACCTTTCCTTCAAAAGGTAGGCCGGGGCCAATATCTCAATTGTTGGCAAATAAGCCAATTAAGGATGAAAACTCAAAATGTGAAACTGACCTCAAATTCGAAATCTATGCATATACTTAGGTTTCCCACAGGTTGGGGAACCCGAAAAAACATGTGTTTTCCGTATCTGACCTTTCCTTCAAAAGGTACGCCTGGGCCAATATCACAATTGTTGGCAAATAAGCCAATTAAGCATGAAAACTCAAAATGTGAAACTGACTTCAAATTCGAAATGTATCCATATACTCAGGTTCCCCACAGGTTGGGGAACCGAAAAAACATGTGTTTTCTGTATCCAACCTTTCCTTCAAAAGGTAGGCCTGGGCCAATATCACAATTGTTGGCAAATGGCCAATTAAGCATGAAAACTCAAAATGTGAAACTGACCTCAAATTCGAAATGTATACATATGCTCAGGTTCCCCACAGGTTGGGGAACCCGAAGAAACATGTGTTTTCCGTATTCAACATTTCCTTCAAAAGGTAGGCCTGGGCCAATATCACATTTGTTGGCAAATAAGCCAATTAAGCATGAAAACTCAAAATGTGAAACTGACTTCAAATTCGAAATGTATCCATATACTCAGGTTCCCCACAGGTTGGGGAACCGAAAAAACATGTGTTTTCTGTATCCAACCTTTCCTTCAAAAGGTAGGCCTGGGCCAATATCACAATTGTTGGCAAATGGCCAATTAAGCATGAAAACTCAAAATGTGAAACTGACCTCAAATTCGAAATGTATACATATGCTCAGGTTCCCCACAGGTTGGGGAACCTGAAAAAACATGTGTTTTCCGTATCCAACCTTTCCTTCAAAAGGTAGGCCTGGGCCAATATCACAATTGTTGGCAAATGGCCAATTAAGCATGAAAACTGAAAATGTGAAACTGACCTCAAATTCGCAATGTATGCATATGCTCAGGTTCCCCACAGGTTGGGCAACCCGAAAAAACATGAGTTTTCCATATCCAACCTTTCTTACAAAAGGTAGGCTTGGGCCTATATCGCATATGTTTGCAAGTGGCCAATTTAGCATGAAAACTCAAAATGTGAAACTGACCTCAAATTCGACATGTATGCATATACTCAGGTTCCCCACAGGTTGGGGAATCCGAAAAAACATGTGTTTTCCGTATCCGACCTTTCCTTCAAAAGGTAGGCCTGGGCCAATACCTCATTTGTTGGCAAATAAGCCAACTAAGGATGAAAACTCAAAATGTGAACATGACCTCAAATTCGAAATGTATGCATATACTTAGGTTCCCCACAGGTTTGGAAACACGAAAAAACATGTGTTTTCCGTATCTGACCTTTCCTTCAAAAGGTAGGCCGGGGCCAATATCTCAATTGTTGGCAAATAAGCCAATTAAGGATGAAAACTCAAAATGTGAAACTGACCTCAAATTCGAAATCTATGCATATACTTAGGTTTCCCACAGGTTGGGGAACCCGAAAAAACATGTGTTTTCCGTATCTGACCTTTCCTTCAAAAGGTACGCCTGGGCCAATATCACAATTGTTGGCAAATAAGCCAATTAAGCATGAAAACTCAAAATGTGAAACTGACTTCAAATTCGAAATTTATCCATATACTCAGGTTCCCCACAGGTTGGGGAACCGAAAAAACATGTGTTTTCTGTATCCAACCTTTCCTTCAAAAGGTAGGCCTGGGCCAATATCACAATTGTTGGCAAATGGCCAATTAAGCATGAAAACTCAAAATGTGAAACTGACCTCAAATTCGAAATGTATACATATGCTCAGGTTCCCACAGGTTGGAGAACCCGAAGAAACATGTGTTTTCCGTATCCAACCTTTCCTTCAAAAGGTAGGCCTGGGCCAATATCACATTTGTTGGCAAATAAGGATGAAAACTCAAAATGTGAAACTGACCTCAAATTCGAAATGTATGCATATACTCAGGTTCCCCACAGGTTGGGCAACCCGAAAAAACATGAGTTTTCCGTATCCAACCTTTCTTACAAAAGGTAGGCTTGGGCCTATATCGCATATGTTTGCAAGTGGCCAATTTAGCATGAAAACTCAAAATGTGAAACTGACCTCAAATTCGACATGTATGCATATACTCAGGTTCCCCACAGGTTGGGGAACCCGAAAAAAACATGTGTTTTCCATATCCAACCTTTCCTTCAAAATGTAGGCCTGGGCCAATATCACATTTGTTCGCAAATAACCCAAATAAGGATGAAAACTCAAAATGTGAAACTGACCTCAAATTCGAAATGTATACATATACTCAGGTTCCCCACAGGTTGGGGAACCCGAAAAAACATGTGTTTTCCGTATCTGACCTTTCCTTCAAAAGGTAGGCCTGGGCAAATATCACAATTGTTGGCAAATAAGCCAATTAAGCATGAAAACTCAAAATGTGAAACTGACCTCAAATTCGCAATGTATGCATATACTCAGGTTGCCCACAGGGTGGGCAACCCGAAAAAACATGTGTTTTCCATATACAAGCTTTCCTTCAAAAGGTAGACCTGGGCAAATATCACATTTGTTGGCAAATAAGGATGAAAACATGGGTTTTCCGTATCTGACTTTTCCTTCAAAAGGTAGGCCTGGGCCAATATCACAATTGTTGGCAAATAAGCCAATTAAGCATGAAAACTCAAAATGTGAAACTGACCTCAAATTCGAAATGTATGCATATACTCAGGTTCCCCACAGGTTGGGGAACCCGAAAAAACATGTGTTTTCCGTATCGGACCTTTCCTTCAAAAGGTAGGCCTGGGCCAATATCACATTTGTTCGCAAATAACCCAAATAAGGATGAAAACTCAAAATGTGAAACTGACCTCAAATTCGAAATGTATGCATATAATCAGGTTCCCCACAGGTTGGGCAACCCGAAAAAACATGAGTTTTCCGTATCCAACCTTTCTTACAAAAGGTAGGCTTGGGCCTATATCGCATATGTTTGCAAGTGGCCAATTTAGCATGAAAACTCAAAATGTGAAACTGACCTCAAATTCGACATGTATGCATATACTCAGGTTCCCCACAGGTTGGGGAACCCGAAAAAAACATGTGTTTTCCATATCCAATCTTTCCTTCAAAATGTAGGCCTGGGCCAATATCACATTTGTTCGCAAATAACCCAAATAAGGATGAAAACTCAAAATGTGAAACTGACCTCAAATTCGAAATGTATACATATACTCAGGTTCCCCACAGGTTGGGGAACCCGAAAAAACATGTGTTTTCCATATACAAGCTTTCCTTCAAAAGGTAGACCTGGGCAAATATCACATTTGTTGGCAAATAAGGATGAAAACATGGGTTTTCCGTATCTGACTTTTCCTTCAAAAGGTAGGCCTGGGCCAATATCACAATTGTTGGCAAATAAGCCAATTAAGCATGAAAACTCAAAATGTGAAACTGACCTCAAATTCGAAATGTATGCATATACTCAGGTTCCCCACAGGTTGGGGAACCCGAAAAAACATGTGTTTTCCGTATCGGACCTTTCCTTCAAAAGGTAGGCCTGGGCCAATATCACATTTGTTCGCAAATAACCCAAATAAGGATGAAAACTCAAAATGTGAAACTGACCTCAAATTCGAAATGTATGCATATAATCAGGTTCCCCACAGGTTGGGCAACCCGAAAAAACATGAGTTTTCCGTATCCAACCTTACTTACAAAAGGTAGGCTTGGGCCTATATCGCATATGTTTACAAGTGGCCAATTTAGCATGAAAACTCAAAATGTGAAACTGACCTCAAATTCGACATGTATGCATATACTCAGGTTCCCCACAGGTTGGGGAATCCGAAAAAACATGTGTTTTCCGTATCCGACCTTTCCTTCAAAAGGTAGGCCTGGGCCAATACCTCATTTGTTGGCAAATAAGCCAACTAAGGATGAAAACTCAAAATGTGAACTTGACCTCAAATTCGAAATGTATGCATATACTTAGGTTCCCCACAGGTTTGGAAACACGAAAAAACATGTGTTTTCCGTATCTGACCTTTCCTTCAAAAGGTAGGCCGGGGCCAATATCTCAATTGTTGGCAAATAAGCCAATTAAGGATGAAAACTCAAAATGTGAAACTGACCTCAAATTCGAAATCTATGCATATACTTAGGTTTCCCACAGGTTGGGGAACCCGAAAAAACATGTGTTTTCCGTATCTGACCTTTCCTTCAAAAGGTACGCCTGGGCCAATATCACAATTGTTGGCAAATAAGCCAATTAAGCATGAAAACTCAAAATGTGAAACTGACTTCAAATTCGAAATTTATCCATATACTCAGGTTCCCCACAGGTTGGGGAACCGAAAAAACATGTGTTTTCTGTATCCAACCTTTCCTTCAAAAGGTAGGCCTGGGCCAATATCACAATTGTTGGCAAATGGCCAATTAAGCATGAAAACTCAAAATGTGAAACTGACCTCAAATTCGAAATGTATACATATGCTCAGGTTCCCACAGGTTGGGGAACCCGAAGAAACATGTGTTTTCCGTATCCAACCTTTCCTTCAAAAGGTAGGCCTGGGCCAATATCACATTTGTTGGCAAATAAGGATGAAAACTCAAAATGTGAAACTGACCTCAAATTCGAAATGTATGCATATGCTCAGGTTCCCCACAGGTTGGGGAACCCGAAAAAACATGTGTTTTCTGTATCCAACCTTTCCTTCAAAAGGTAGGCCTGGGCCAATATCACAATTGTTGGCAAATGGCCAATTAAGCATGAAAACTCAAAATGTGAAACTGACCTCAAATTCGAAATGTATACATATGCTCAGGTTCCCCACAGGTTGGGGAACCCGAAAAAACATGTGTTTTCCGTATCCAACCTTTCCTTCAAAAGGTAGGCCTGGGCAAATATCACAATTGTTGGCAAATGGCCAATTAAGCATGAAAACTGA
Source organism: Crotalus adamanteus (assembly GCA_039797435.1). NCBI lineage: Eukaryota > Metazoa > Chordata > Lepidosauria > Squamata > Viperidae > Crotalus > Crotalus adamanteus. Next base: position 20,244,098 of record CM077929.1, read on the forward strand.
AAATGTGAAACTGACCTCAAATTCGCAATGTATGCATATACTCAGGTTCCCCACAGGTTGGACAACCCGAAAAAACATGTGTTTTCCGTATCCAACCTTTCCTTCAAAAGGTAGGCCTGGGCCAATATCACATTTCTTCGCAAATAACCCAAATAAGGATGAAAACTCAAAATGTGAAACTGACCTCAAATTCGAAATGTATGCATATACTCAGGTTCCCCACAGGTTGGGGAACCCGAAAAAACGTGTATTTTCAGTATCCGACCTTTCCTTCAAAAGGTTGGCCTTGGCCTATATCGCATTTGTTGGCAAATAGCCAGTTAAGCATGAAAACTCAAAATGTGAAACTGACGTAAAATTCAAAAAGTTTTTATGTACTCAGGTTATCCACATGCTGGGGAACCCGAAAAAACATGTGTTTTCTATATCCAACCTTTCCTTCAAAATGTAGGCCTGGGCCAATATCTCAATTGTTGGCAAATAAGCCAATTAAGGATGAAAAATCAAAATGTGAAACTGACCTCAAATTCGAAATGTATGCATATATTCAGGTTCCCCACAGGTTGGGGAACCCGAAAAAACATGTGTTTTCCGTATCTGACCTTTTCTTCAAAAGGGAGGCCTGGGCCAATATCACAATTGTTGGCAAATGGCCAATGAAGCATGAAAACTGAAAATGTGAAACTGACATCAAATTCGAAATGTATACATATACTCAGGTTCCCCACAGGTTGGGCAACCCGAAAAAACATGTGTTTTCCGTATCTGACCTTTCCTTCAAAAGGTAGGCCTGGGCCAATATCACAATGGTTGGCAAATGGCCAATTTAGCATGAAAACTCAAAATGTGAAACTGACCTCAAATTCGAAATGTATGCATCTACTCAGGTTCCCCACAGGTTTGGGAATCCGAAAAAACATGTGTTTTCCATATCCGACTTTTCCTTCAAAAGGTTGGCCTGGGCCAATATCACATTTGTTAGCAAATAACCCAAATAAGGATGAAAACTCAAAATGTGAAACTGACCTCAAATTCGAAATGTATACATATACTCAGGTTCCCCACAGGTTGGGGAACCCGAAAAAACATGTGTTTTCCGTATCTGACCTTTCCTTCAAAAGGTAGGCCTGGGCCAATATCACAATTGTTGGCAAATAAGCCAATTAAGCATGAAAACTCAAAATGTGAAACTGACCTCAAATTCGCAATGTATGCATATACTCAGGTTCCCCAGAGGTTGGGGAACCCGAAAAAACATGTGTTTTCCGTATCTGACCTTTCCTTCAAAAGGTAGGCCTGGGCCAATATCACATTTGTTGGCCAATGAAGCATGAAAACTGAAAATGTGAAACTGACATCAAATTCGAAATGTATACATATACTCAGGTTCCCCACAGGTTGGGGAACCCGAAAAAACATGTGTTTTCCGTATCTGACCTTTCCTTCAAAAGGTAGGCCTGGGCCAATATCACAATTGTTGGCAAATAAGCCAATTAAGCATGAAAACTCAAAATGTGAAACTGACCTCAAATTCGCAATGTATGCATATACTCAGGTTCCCCACAGGTTGGACAACCCGAAAAAACATGTGTTTTCCGTATCCAACCTTTCCTTCAAAAGGTAGGCCTGGGCCAATATCACATTTCTTCGCAAATAACCCAAATAAGGATGAAAACTCAAAATGTGAAACTGACCTCAAATTCGAAATGTATGCATATACTCAGGTTCCCCACAGGTTGGGGAACCCGAAAAAACGTGTATTTTCAGTATCCGACCTTTCCTTCAAAAGGTTGGCCTTGGCCAATATCACAATTGTTTGCAAATGGCCAATTTAGCATGAAAACTCAAAATGTGAAACTGACCTCAAATAAGAAATGTATTCATATACTCAGGTTCCCCACAGGTTGGGGAACCCGAAAAAACATGTGTTTTCCGTATCGGACCTTTCGTTCAAAAGGTAGGCCTGGGCCAATATCTCATTTGTTGGCAAATAAGCCAATTTAGGATGAAAACACAAAATGTGAAACTGACCTCAAATTCGAAATGTATGCATATACTCAGGTTCCACACAGGTTGGGGAACCCGAAAAAACATGTGTTTTCCGTATCTGACCTTTCGTTCAAAAGGTAGGCCTGGGCCAATATCACAATTGTTGGCAAATAAGCCAATTAAGCATGAAAACTCAAAATGTGAAACTGACCTCAAATTCGAAATGTATGCATATACTCAGGTTCCCCACAGGTTGGGGAACCCGAAGAAACATGTGTTTTCCGTATCGGACCTTTCCTTCAAAAGGTAGGCCTGGGCCAATATCACATTTGTTCGCAAATAACCCAAATAAGGATGAAAACTCAAAATGTGAAACTGACCTCAAATTCGAAATGTATGCATATACTCAGGTTCCCCACAGGTTGGGCAACCCGAAAAAACATGAGTTTTCCGTATCCAACCTTTCTTACAAAAGGTAGGCTTGGGCCTATATCGCATATGTTTGCAAGTGGCCAATTTAGCATGAAAACTCAAAATGTGAAACTGACCTCAAATTCGACATGTATGCATATACTCAGGTTCCCCACAGGTTGGGGAACCCGAAAAAAACATGTGTTTTCCATATCCAACCTTTCCTTCAAAATGTAGGCCTGGGCCAATATCACATTTGTTCGCAAATAACCCAAATAAGGATGAAAACTCAAAATGTGAAACTGACCTCAAATTCGCAATGTATGCATATGCTCAGGTTCCCCACAGGTTGGGCAACCCGAAAAAACATGAGTTTTCCGTATCCAACCTTTCTTACAAAAGGTAGGCTTGGGCCTATATCGCATATGTTTGCAAGTGGCCAATTTAGCATGAAAACTCAAAATGTGAAACTGACCTCAAATTCGACATGTATGCATATACTCAGGTTCCCCACAGGTTGGGGAACCCGAAAAAACATGTGTTTTCCGTATCCAACCTTTCCTTCAAAAGGTAGGCCTGGGCCAATATCACAATTGTTGGCAAATGGCCAATTAAGCATGAAAACTGAAAATGTGAAACTGACCTCAAATTCGCAATGTATGCATATGCTCAGGTTCCCCACAGGTTGGGCAACCCGAAAAAACATGAGTTTTCCGTATCCAACCTTTCTTACAAAAGGTAGGCTTGGGCCTATATCGCTTATGTTTGCAAGTGGCCAATTTAGCATGAAAACTCAAAATGTGAAACTGACCTCAAATTCGACATGTATGCATATACTCAGGTTCCCCACAGGTTGGGGAATCCGAAAAAACATGTGTTTTCCGTATCCGACCTTTCCTTCAAAAGGTAGGCCTGGGCCAATACCTCATTTGTTGGCAAATAAGCCAACTAAGGATGAAAACTCAAAATGTGAACATGACCTCAAATTCGAAATGTATGCATATACTTAGGTTCCCCACAGGTTTGGAAACACGAAAAAACATGTGTTTTCCGTATCTGACCTTTCCTTCAAAAGGTAGGCCGGGGCCAATATCTCAATTGTTGGCAAATTAGCCAATTAAGGATGAAAACTCAAAATGTGAAACTGACCTCAAATTCGAAATCTATGCATATACTTAGGTTTCCCACAGGTTGGGGAACCCGAAAAAACATGTGTTTTCCGTATCTGACCTTTCCTTCAAAAGGTACGCCTGGGCCAATATCACAATTGTTGGCAAATAAGCCAATTAAGCATGAAAACTCAAAATGTGAAACTGACTTCAAATTCGAAATTTATCCATATACTCAGGTTCCCCACAGGTTGGGGAACCGAAAAAACATGTGTTTTCTGTATCCAACCTTTCCTTCAAAAGGTAGGCCTGGGCCAATATCACAATTGTTGGCAAATGGCCAATTAAGCATGAAAACTCAAAATGTGAAACTGACCTCAAATTCGAAATGTATACATATGCTCAGGTTCCCACAGGTTGGGGAACCCGAAGAAACATGTGTTTTCCGTATCCAACCTTTCCTTCAAAAGGTAGGCCTGGGCCAATATCACATTTGTTGGCAAATAAGGATGAAAACTCAAAATGTGAAACTGACCTCAAATTCGAAATGTATGCATATGCTCAGGTTCCCCACAGGTTGGGGAACCCGAAAAAACATGTGTTTTCTGTATCCAACCTTTCCTTCAAAAGGTAGGCCTGGGCCAATATCACAATTGTTGGCAAATGGCCAATTAAGCATGAAAACTCAAAATGTGAAACTGACCTCAAATTCGAAATGTATACATATGCTCAGGTTCCCCACAGGTTGGGGAACCCGAAAAAACATGTGTTTTCCGTATCCAACCTTTCCTTCAAAAGGTAGGCCTGGGCAAATATCACAATTGTTGGCAAATGGCCAATTAAGCATGAAAACTGAAAATGTGAAACTGACCTCAAATTCGCAATGTATGCATATACTCAGGTTCCCCACAGGTTGGACAACCCGAAAAAACATGTGTTTTCCGTATCCAACCTTTCCTTCAAAAGGTAGGCCTGGGCCAATATCACATTTCTTCGCAAATAACCCAAATAAGGATGAAAACTCAAAATGTGAAACTGACCTCAAATTCGAAATGTATGCATATACTCAGGTTCCCCCCAGGTTGGGGAACCCGAAAAAACGTGTATTTTCAGTATCCGACCTTTCCTTCAAAAGGTTGGCCTTGGCCAATATCACAATTGTTTGCAAATGGCCAATTTAGCATGAAAACTCAAAATGTGAAACTGACCTCAAATAAGAAATGTATTCATATACTCAGGTTCCCCACAGGTTGGGGAACCCGAAAAAACATGTGTTTTCCGTATCGGACCTTTCGTTCAAAAGGTAGGCCTGGGCCAATATCTCATTTGTTGGCAAATAAGCCAATTTAGGATGAAAACACAAAATGTGAAACTGACCTCAAATTCGAAATGTATGCATATACTCAGGTTCCACACAGGTTGGGGAACCCGAAAAAACATGTGTTTTCCGTATCTGACCTTTCGTTCAAAAGGTAGGCCTGGGCCAATATCACAATTGTTGGCAAATAAGCCAATTAAGCATGAAAACTCAAAATGTGAAACTGACCTCAAATTCGAAATGTATGCATATACTCAGGTTCCCCACAGGTTGGGGAACCCGAAGAAACATGTGTTTTCCGTATCGGACCTTTCCTTCAAAAGGTAGGCCTGGGCCAATATCACATTTGTTCGCAAATAACCCAAATAAGGATGAAAACTCAAAATGTGAAACTGACCTCAAATTCGAAATGTATGCATATACTCAGGTTCCCCACAGGTTGGGCAACCCGAAAAAACATGAGTTTTCCGTATCCAACCTTTCTTACAAAAGGTAGGCTTGGGCCTATATCGCATATGTTTGCAAGTGGCCAATTTAGCATGAAAACTCAAAATGTGAAACTGACCTCAAATTCGACATGTATGCATATACTCAGGTTCCCCACAGGTTGGGGAACCCGAAAAAAACATGTGTTTTCCATATCCAACCTTTCCTTCAAAATGTAGGCCTGGGCCAATATCACATTTGTTCGCAAATAACCCAAATAAGGATGAAAACTCAAAATGTGAAACTGACCTCAAATTCGAAATGTATACATATACTCAGGTTCCCCACAGGTTGGGGAACCCGAAAAAACATGTGTTTTCCGTATCTGACCTTTCCTTCAAAAGGTAGGCCTGGGCAAATATCACAATTGTTGGCAAATAAGCCAATTAAGCATGAAAACTCAAAATGTGAAACTGACCTCAAATTCGCAATGTATGCATATACTCAGGTTGCCCACAGGTTGGGCAACCCGAAAAAACATGTGTTTTCCATATACAAGCTTTCCTTCAAAAGGTAGACCTGGGCAAATATCACATTTGTTGGCAAATAAGGATGAAAACATGGGTTTTCCGTATCTGACTTTTCCTTCAAAAGGTAGGCCTGGGCCAATATCACAATTGTTGGCAAATAAGCCAATTAAGCATGAAAACTCAAAATGTGAAACTGACCTCAAATTCGAAATGTATGCATATACTCAGGTTCCCCACAGGTTGGGGAACCCGAAAAAACATGTGTTTTCCGTATCGGACCTTTCCTTCAAAAGGTAGGCCTGGGCCAATATCACATTTGTTCGCAAATAACCCAAATAAGGATGAAAACTCAAAATGTGAAACTGACCTCAAATTCGAAATGTATGCATATAATCAGGTTCCCCACAGGTTGGGCAACCCGAAAAAACATGAGTTTTCCGTATCCAACCTTTCTTACAAAAGGTAGGCTTGGGCCTATATCGCATATGTTTGCAAGTGGCCAATTTAGCATGAAAACTCAAAATGTGAAACTGACCTCAAATTCGACATGTATGCATATACTCAGGTTCCCCACAGGTTGGGGAACCCGAAAAAAACATGTGTTTTCCATATCCAATCTTTCCTTCAAAATGTAGGCCTGGGCCAATATCACATTTGTTCGCAAATAACCCAAATAAGGATGAAAACTCAAAATGTGAAACTGACCTCAAATTCGAAATGTATACATATACTCAGGTTCCCCACAGGTTGGGGAACCCGAAAAAACATGTGTTTTCCATATACAAGCTTTCCTTCAAAAGGTAGACCTGGGCAAATATCACATTTGTTGGCAAATAAGGATGAAAACATGGGTTTTCCGTATCTGACTTTTCCTTCAAAAGGTAGGCCTGGGCCAATATCACAATTGTTGGCAAATAAGCCAATTAAGCATGAAAACTCAAAATGTGAAACTGACCTCAAATTCGAAATGTATGCATATACTCAGGTTCCCCACAGGTTGGGGAACCCGAAAAAACATGTGTTTTCCGTATCGGACCTTTCCTTCAAAAGGTAGGCCTGGGCCAATATCACATTTGTTCGCAAATAACCCAAATAAGGATGAAAACTCAAAATGTGAAACTGACCTCAAATTCGAAATGTATGCATATAATCAGGTTCCCCACAGGTTGGGCAACCCGAAAAAACATGAGTTTTCCGTATCCAACCTTTCTTACAAAAGGTAGGCTTGGGCCTATATCGCATATGTTTGCAAGTGGCCAATTTAGCATGAAAACTCAAAATGTGAAACTGACCTCAAATTCGACATGTATGCATATACTCAGGTTCCCCACAGGTTGGGGAATCCGAAAAAACATGTGTTTTCCGTATCCGACCTTTCCTTCAAAAGGTAGGCCTGGGCCAATACCTCATTTGTTGGCAAATAAGCCAACTAAGGATGAAAACTCAAAATGTGAACTTGACCTCAAATTCGAAATGTATGCATATACTTAGGTTCCCCACAGGTTTGGAAACACGAAAAAACATGTGTTTTCCGTATCTGACCTTTCCTTCAAAAGGTAGGCCGGGGCCAATATCTCAATTGTTGGCAAATAAGCCAATTAAGGATGAAAACTCAAAATGTGAAACTGACCTCAAATTCGAAATCTATGCATATACTTAGGTTTCCCACAGGTTGGGGAACCCGAAAAAACATGTGTTTTCCGTATCTGACCTTTCCTTCAAAAGGTACGCCTGGGCCAATATCACAATTGTTGGCAAATAAGCCAATTAAGCATGAAAACTCAAAATGTGAAACTGACTTCAAATTCGAAATTTATCCATATACTCAGGTTCCCCACAGGTTGGGGAACCGAAAAAACATGTGTTTTCTGTATCCAACCTTTCCTTCAAAAGGTAGGCCTGGGCCAATATCACAATTGTTGGCAAATGGCCAATTAAGCATGAAAACTCAAAATGTGAAACTGACCTCAAATTCGAAATGTATACATATGCTCAGGTTCCCACAGGTTGGGGAACCCGAAGAAACATGTGTTTTCCGTATCCAACCTTTCCTTCAAAAGGTAGGCCTGGGCCAATATCACATTTGTTGGCAAATAAGGATGAAAACTCAAAATGTGAAACTGACCTCAAATTCGAAATGTATGCATATGCTCAGGTTCCCCACAGGTTGGGGAACCCGAAAAAACATGTGTTTTCTGTATCCAACCTTTCCTTCAAAAGGTAGGCCTGGGCCAATATCACAATTGTTGGCAAATGGCCAATTAAGCATGAAAACTCAAAATGTGAAACTGACCTCAAATTCGAAATGTATACATATGCTCAGGTTCCCCACAGGTTGGGGAACCCGAAAAAACATGTGTTTTCCGTATCCAACCTTTCCTTCAAAAGGTAGGCCTGGGCAAATATCACAATTGTTGGCAAATGGCCAATTAAGCATGAAAACTGAAAATGTGAAACTGACCTCAAATTCGCAATGTATGCATATACTCAGGTTCCCCACAGGTTGGACAACCCGAAAAAACATGTGTTTTCCGTATCCAACCTTTCCTTCAAAAGGTAGGCCTGGGCCAATATCACATTTCTTCGCAAATAACCCAAATAAGGATGAAAACTCAAAATGTGAAACTGACCTCAAATTCGAAATGTATGCATATACTCAGGTTCCCCACAGGTTGGGGAACCCGAAAAAACGTGTATTTTCAGTATCCGACCTTTCCTTCAAAAGGTTGGCCTTGGCCTATATCGCATTTGTTGGCAAATAGCCAGTTAAGCATGAAAACTCAAAATGTGAAACTGACGTAAAATTCAAAAAGTTTTTATGTACTCAGGTTATCCACATGCTGGGGAACCCGAAAAAACATGTGTTTTCTATATCCAACCTTTCCTTCAAAATGTAGGCCTGGGCCAATATCTCAATTGTTGGCAAATAAGCCAATTAAGGATGAAAAATCAAAATGTGAAACTGACCTCAAATTCGAAATGTATGCATATATTCAGGTTCCCCACAGGTTGGGGAACCCGAAAAAACATGTGTTTTCCGTATCTGACCTTTTCTTCAAAAGGGAGGCCTGGGCCAATATCACAATTGTTGGCAAATGGCCAATGAAGCATGAAAACTGAAAATGTGAAACTGACATCAAATTCGAAATGTATACATATACTCAGGTTCCCCACAGGTTGGGCAACCCGAAAAAACATGTGTTTTCCGTATCTGACCTTTCCTTCAAAAGGTAGGCCTGGGCCAATATCACAATGGTTGGCAAATGGCCAATTTAGCATGAAAACTCAAAATGTGAAACTGACCTCAAATTCGAAATGTATGCATCTACTCAGGTTCCCCACAGGTTTGGGAATCCGAAAAAACATGTGTTTTCCATATCCGACTTTTCCTTCAAAAGGTTGGCCTGGGCCAATATCACATTTGTTAGCAAATAACCCAAATAAGGATGAAAACTCAAAATGTGAAACTGACCTCAAATTCGAAATGTATACATATACTCAGGTTCCCCACAGGTTGGGGAACCCGAAAAAACATGTGTTTTCCGTATCTGACCTTTCCTTCAAAAGGTAGGCCTGGGCCAATATCACAATTGTTGGCAAATAAGCCAATTAAGCATGAAAACTCAAAATGTGAAACTGACCTCAAATTCGCAATGTATGCATATACTCAGGTTCCCCAGAGGTTGGGGAACCCGAAAAAACATGTGTTTTCCGTATCTGACCTTTCCTTCAAAAGGTAGGCCTGGGCCAATATCACAATTGTTTGCAAATGGCCAATTTAGCATGAAAACTCAAAATGTGAAACTGACTTCAAATTCGAAATGTATCCATATACTCAGGTTCCCCACAGGTTGGGGAACCCGAAAAAACATGTGTTTTCCGTATCCAACCTTTCCTTCAATAGGTAGGCCTGGGCCAATATCACAATTGTTGGCAAATGGCCAATTAAGCATGAAAACTCAAAATGTGAAACTGACCTCAAATTCGAAATGTATACATATGCTCAGGTTCCCCAAAGGTTGGGGAACCCGAAAAAACATGTGTTTTCCGTATCCAACCTTTCCTTCAAAAGGTAGGCCTGGGCAAATATCACAATTGTTGGCAAATAAGCCAATTAAGCATGAAAACTCAAAATGTGAAACTGACCTCAAATTCGCAATGTATGCATATACTCAGGTTCCCCACAGGTTGGGGAACCCGAAAAAACATGTGTTTTCCGTATCTGACCTTTCCTTCAAAAGGTAGGCCTGGGCAAATATCACAATTGTTGGCAAATAAGCCAATTAAGCATGAAAACTCAAAATGTGAAACTGACCTCAAATTCGCAATGTATGCATATACTCAGGTTCCCCACAGGTTGGGTAACCCGAAAAAACATGTGTTTTCCGTATCTGACCTTTCCTTCAAAAGGTAGGCCTGGGCCAATATCACAATTGTTTGCAAATGGCCAATTTAGCATGAAAACTCAAAATGTGAAACTGACCTCAAATAAGAAATGTATGCATATACTCAGGTTCCCCACAGGTTGGGGAACCGAAAAAACATGTGTTTTCCGTATCCAACCTTTCCTTCAAAAGGTACGCCTGGGCCAATATCACAATTGTTGGCAAATAAGCCAATTAAGCATGAAAACTCAAAATGTGAAACTGACTTCAAATTCGAAATGTATCCATATACTCAGGTTCCCCACAGGTTGGGGAACCCGAAAAAACATGTGTTTTCCGTATCCAACCTTTCCTTCAAAAGGTAGGCCTGGGCCAATATCACAATTGTTGGCAAATGGCCAATTAAGCATCAAAACTCAAAATGTGAAACTGACCTCAAATTCGAAATGTATACATATGCTCAAGTTCCCCACAGGTTGGGGAACCCGAAAAAACATGTGTTTTCCGTATCCAACCTTTCCTTCAAAAGGTAGGCCTGGGCCAATATCACACTTGTTGGCAAATAAGGATGAAAACTCAAAATGTGAAACTGACCTCAAATTCGAAATGTATGCATATACTCAGGTTCCCCACAGTTTGGGGAACCCGAAAAAACATGTGTTTTCCGTATCTGACCTTTCCTTCAAAAGGTAGGCCTGGGCCAATATCACAATTGTTTGCAAATGGCCAATTTAGCATGAAAACTCAAAATGTGAAACTGACCTCAAATAAGAAATGTATGCATATACTCAGGTTCCCCAAAGGTTGGGGAACCCGAAAAAACATGTGTTTTCCATATCCAACCTTTCCTTCAAAAGGTAGGCCTGGGCAAATATCACAATTGTTGGCAAATAAGCCAATTAAGCATGAAAACTCAAAATGTGAAACTGACCTCAAATTCGCAATGTATGCATATACTCAGGTTCCCCACAGGTTGGGGAACCCGAAAAAACATGTGTTTTCCGTATCTGACCTTTCCTTCAAAAGGTAGGCCTGGGCAAATATCACAATTGTTGGCAAATAAGGCAATTAAGCATGAAAACTCAAAATGTGAAACTGACCTCAAATTCGCAATGTATGCATATACTCAGGTTCCCCACTGGTTGGGTAACCCGAAAAAACATGTGTTTTCCGTATCTGACCTTTCCTTCAAAAGGTAGGCCTGGGCCAATATCACAATTGTTTGCAAATGGCCAATTTAGCATGAAAACTCAAAATGTGAAACTGACCTCAAATAAGAAATGTATGCATATACTCAGGTTCCCACAGGTTGGGGAACCGAAAAAACATGTGTTTTCCGTATCCAACCTTTCCTTCAAAAGGTACGCCTGGGCCAATATCACAATTGTTGGCAAATAAGCCAATTAAGCATGAAAACTCAAAATGTGAAACTGACTTCAAATTCGAAATGTATCCATATACTCAGGTTCCCCACAGGTTGGGGAACCCGAAAAAACATGTGTTTTCCGTATCCAACCTTTCCTTCAAAAGGTAGGCCTGGGCCAATATCACAATTGTTGGCAAATGGCCAATTAAGCATGAAAACTCAAAATGTGAAACTGACCTCAAATTCGAAATGTATACATATGCTCAAGTTCCCCACAGGTTGGTGAACCCGAAAAAACATGTGTTTTCCGTATCCAACCTTTCCTTCAAAAGGTAGGCCTGGGCCAATATCACACTTGTTGGCAAATAAGGATGAAAACTCAAAATGTGAAACTGACCTCAAATTCGAAATGTATGCATATACTCAGGTTCCCCACAGTTTGGGGAACCCGAAAAAACATGTGTTTTCCGTATCTGACCTTTCCTTCAAAAGGTAGGCCTGGGCCAATATCACAATTGTTTGCAAATGGCCAATTTAGCATGAAAACTCAAAATGTGAAACTGACCTCAAATAAGAAATGTATGCATATACTCAGGTTCCCCACAGGTTGGGGAACCCGAAAAAACATGTGTTTTCCGTATCGGACCTTTCGTTCAAAAGGTAGGCCTGGGCCAATATCTCATTTGTTGGCAAATAAGCCAATTTAGGATGAAAACACAAAATGTGAAACTGACCTCAAATTCGAAATGTATGCATATACTCAGGTTCCACACAGGTTGGGGAACCCGAAAAAACATGTGTTTTCTGTATCTGACCTTTCATTCAAAAGGTAGGCCTGGGCCAATATCAAATTGTTGGCAAATAAGCCAATTAAGCATGAAAACTCAAAATGTGAAACTGACCTCAAATTCGAAATGTATGCATATACTCAGGTTCCACACAGGTTGGGGAACCCGAAAAAAAATGTGTTTTCCGTATCTGACCTTTTCTTCAAAAGGGAGGCCTGGGCCAATATCACAATTGTTGGCAAATGGCCAATGAAGCATGAAAACTCAAAATGTGAAACTGACATCAAATTCGAAATGTATACATATACTCAGGTTCCCCACAGGTTGGGCAACCCGAAAAAACATGTGTTTTCCGTATCTGACCTTTCCTTCAAAAGGTAGGCCTGGGCCAATATCACAATGGTTGGCAAATGGCCAATTTAGCATGAAAACTCAAAATGTGAAACTGACCTCAAATTCGAAATGTATGCATATACTCAGGTTCCCCACAGGTTTGGGAATCCGAAAAAACATGTGTTTTCCATATCCGACTTTTCCTTCAAAAGGTTGGCCTGGGCCAATATCACAATTGTTGGCAAATGGCCAATTTAGCATGAAAACTCAAAATGTGAAACTGACCTCAAATTCGAAATGTATGCATATACTCAGGTTCCCCACAGGTTTGGGAATCCAAAAAAACATGTGTTTTCCATATCCGACTTTTCCTTCAAAAGGTTGGCCTGGGTCAATATCACATTTGTTCGCAAATAACCCAAATAAGGATGAAAACTCAAAATGTGAAACTGACCTCAAATTCGAAATGTATACATATACTCAGGTTCCCCACAGGTTGGGGAACCCGAAAAAACATGTGTTTTCCGTATCTGACCTTTCCTTCAAAAGGTAGGCCTGGGCAAATATCACAATTGTTGGCAAATAAGTCAATTAAGCATGAAAACTCAAAATGTGAAACTGACCTCAAATTCGCAATGTATGCATATACTCAGGTTCCCCACAGCTTGGGGAACCCGAAAAAACATGTGTTTTCCGTATCTGACCTTTCCTTCAAAAGGTAGGCCTGGGCCAATATCACAATTGTTGGCAAATGGCCAATTTAGCATGAAAACTCAAAATGTGAAACTGACCTCAAATAAGAAATGTATGCATATACTCAGGTTCCCCACAGGTTGGGGAACCGAAAAAACATGTGTTTTCCGTATCCAACCTTTCCTTCAAAAGGTACGCCTGGGCCAATATCACAATTGTTGGCAAATGGCCAATTAAGCATGAAAACTCAAAATGTGAAACTGACCTCAAATTCGAAATGTATCCATATACTCAGGTTCCCCACAGGTTGGGGAACCCGAAAAAACATGTGTTTTCCGTATCCAACCTTTCCTTCAAAAGGTAGGCCTGGGCCAATATCACAATTGTTGGCAAATGGCCAATTAAGCATGAAAACTCAAAATGTGAAACTGACCTCAAATTCGAAATGTATACATATGCTCAGGTTCCCCACAGGTTGGGGAACCCGAAAAAATATGTGTTTTCCGTATCCAACCTTTCCTTCAAAAGGTAGGCCTGGGCCAATATCTCATTTGTTGGCAAATAAGGATGAAAACTCAAAATGTGAAACTGACCTCAAATTCGAAATGTATGCATATACTCAGGTTCCCCACAGTTTGGGGAACCCGAAAAAACATGTGTTTTCCGTATCCAACCTTTCCTTCAAAAGGTAGGCCTGGGCCAATATCACAATTGTTTGCAAATGGCCAATTTAGCATGAAAACTCAAAATGTGAAACTGACCTCAAATAAGAAATGTATGCATATACTCAGGTTCCCCACAGGTTGGGGAACCCGAAAAAACATGTGTTTTCCGTATCGGACCTTTCGTTCAAAAGGTAGGCCTGGGCCAATATCTCATTTGTTGGCAAATAAGCCAATTTAGGATGAAAACACAAAATGTGAAACTGACCTCAAATTCGAAATGTATGCATATACTTAGGTTTCCCACAGGTTGGGGAACCCGAAAAAACATGTGTTTTCCGTATCTGACCTTTCCTTCAAATGGTAGGCCTGGGCCAATATCTCAATTGTTGGCAAATAAGCCAATTAAGGATGAAAAATCAAAATGTGAAACTGACCTCAAATTCGAAATGTATGCATATATTCAGGTTCCCCACAGGTTGGGGAACCCGAAAAAACATGTGTTTTCCGTATCTGACCTTTTCTTCAAAAGGGAGGCCTGGGCCAATATCACAATTGTTGGCAAATGGCCAATGAAGCATGAAAACTGAAAATGTGAAACTGACATCAAATTCGAAATGTATACATATACTCAGGTTCCCCACAGGTTGGGCAACCCGAAAAAACATGTGTTTTCCGTATCTGACCTTTCCTTCAAAAGGTAGGCCTGGGCCAATATCACAATGGTTGGCAAATGGCCAATTTAGCATGAAAACTCAAAATGTGAAACTGACCTCAAATTCGAAATGTATGCATCTACTCAGGTTCCCCACAGGTTGGGCAACCCGAAAAAACATGTGTTTTCCGTATCCAAGCTTTCCTTCAAAAGGTAGGCCTGGGCCAATATCACAATTGTTGGCAAATAAGCCAATTAAGCATAAAAACTCAAAATGTGAAACTGACCTCAAATTCGCAATGTATGCATATACTCAGGTTGCCCACAGGTTGGGCAACCCGAAAAAACATGTGTTTTCCATATCCAAGCTTTCCTTCCAAAGGTAGCCCTGGGCAAATATCACATTTGTTGGCAAATAAGGGTGAAAACTCAAAATGTGAAACTGACTTCAAATTCGAAATGTATGCATATACTCAGGTTGCCCACAGGTTGGAGAACCCGAAAAAACATGAGTTTTCCGTATCTGACCTTTCCTTCAAAAGGTAGGCCTGGGCCAATATCTCAATTGTTGGCAAATAAGCCAATTAAGGATGAAAACTCAAAATGTGAAACTGACCTCAAATTCGAAATGTATGCATATACTCAGGTTCCCCACAGGTTGGGGAATCCGAAAAAACATGTGTTCTCCGTATCTGACCTTTCCTTCAAAAGGTAGGCCTGGGCCAATATCACATTTGTTGGCAAATAGCCAGTTAAGCATGAAAACTCAAAATGTGAAACTGACGTAAAATTCAAAAAGTTTTTATGTACTCAGGTTATCCACATGCTGGGGAACCCGAAAAAACATGTGTTTTCTATATCCAACCTTTCCTTCAAAATGTAGGCCTGGGCCAATATCTCAATTGTTGGCAAATAAGCCAATTAAGGATGAAAAATCAAAATGTGAAACTGACCTCAAATTCGAAATGTATGCATATATTCAGGTTCCCCACAGGTTGGGGAACCCGAAAAAACATGTGTTTTCCGTATCTGACCTTTTCTTCAAAAGGGAGGTCTGGGCCAATATCACAATTGTTGGCAAATGGCCAATGAAGCATGAAAACTCAAAATGTGAAACTGACATCAAATTCGAAATGTATACATATACTCAGGTTCCCCACAGGTTGGGCAACCCGAAAAAACATGTGTTTTCCGTATCTGACCTTTCCTTCAAAAGGTAGGCCTAGACCAATATCACAATGGTTGGCAAATGGCCAATTTAGCATGAAAACTCAAAATGTGAAACTGACCTCAAATTCGAAATGTATGCATATACTCAGGTTCCCCACAGGTTTGGGAATCCGAAAAAACATGTGTTTTCCATATCCGACTTTTCCTTCAAAAGGTTGGCCTGGGCCAATATCACAATTGTTGGCAAATGGCCAATGAAGCATGAAAACTCAAAATGTGAAACTGACCTCAAATTCGAAATGTATGCATATACTCAGGTTCCCCACAGGTTGGGCAACCCGAAAAAAACATGTGTTTTCCATATCCAACCTTTCCTTCAAAAGGTAGGCCTGGGCCAATATCACATTTGTTCGCAAATAATCCAAATAAGGATGAAAACTCAAAATGTGAAACTGACCTCAAATTCGAAATGTATGCATATACTCAGGTTCCCCACAGGTTGGGCAACCCGAAAAAACATGTGTTTTCCGTATCCAAGCTTTCCTTCAAAAGGTAGGCCTGGGCCAATATCACAATTGTTCGCAAATAAGCCAATTAAGCATAAAAACTCAAAATGTGAAACTGACCTCAAATTCGCAATGTATGCATATACTCAGGTTGCCCACAGGTTGGGCAACCCGAAAAAACATGTGTTTTCCATATCCAAGCTTTCCTTCCAAAGGTAGGCCTGGGCAAATATCACATTTGTTGGCAAATCAGGATGAAAACTCAAAATGTGAAACTGACCTCAAATTCGAAATGTATGCATATACTCAGGTTGCCCACAGGTTGGGCAACCCGAAAAAACATGTGTTTTCCATATCCAAGCTTTCCTTCCAAAGGTAGGCCTGGGCAAATATCACATTTGTTGGCAAATAAGGGTGAAAACTCAAAATGTGAAACTGACCTCAAATTCGAAATGTATGCATATACTCAGGTTGCCCACAGGTTGGAGAACCCGAAAAAACATGAGTTTTCCGTATCTGACCTTTCCTTCAAAAGGTAGGCCTGGGCCAATATCACATTTGTTGGCAAATAACCCAATTAAGGATGAAAATTCAAAATGTGAAACTGACCTCAAATTCGAAATGTATGCATATACTTAGGTTTCCCACAGGTTGGGGAACCCGAAAAAACATGTGTTTTCCGTATCTGACCTTTCCTTCAAATGGTAAGCCTGGGCCAATATCTCAATTGTTGGCAAATAAGCCAATTAAGGATGAAAACTCAAAATGTGAAACTGACCTCAAATTCGAAATGTATGCATATACTCAGGTTCCCCACAGGTTGGGGAATCCGAAAAAACATGTGTTTTCCGTATCTGACCTTTCCTTCAAAAGGTAGGCCTGGGCCAATATCACATTTGTTGGCAAATAGCCAGTTAAGCATGAAAACTCAAAATGTGAAACTGACGTAAAATTCAAAAAGTTTTTATGTACTCAGGTTATCCACATGCTGGGGAACCCGAAAAAACATGTGTTTTCTATATCCAACCTTTCCTTCAAAATGTAGGCCTGGGCCAATATCTCAATTGTTGGCAAATAAGCCAATTAAGGATGAAAAATCAAAATGTGAAACTGACCTCAAATTCGAAATGTATGCATATATTCAGGTTCCCCACAGGTTGGGGAACCCGAAAAAACATGTGTTTTCCGTATCTGACCTTTTCTTCAAAAGGGAGGCCTGGGCCAATATCACAATAGTTGGCAAATGGCCAATGAAGCATGAAAACTCAAAATGTGAAACTGACATCAAATTCGAAATGTATACATATACTCAGGTTCCCCACAGGTTGGGCAACCCGAAAAAACTTGTGTTTTCCGTATCTGACCTTTCCTTCAAAAGGTAGGCCTAGGCCAATATCACAATGGTTGGCAAATGGCCAATTTAGCATGAAAACTCAAAATGTGAAACTGACCTCAAATTCGAAATGTATGCATATACTCAGGTTGCCCACAGGTTGGAGAACCCGAAAAAACATGAGTTTTCCGTATCTGACCTTTCCTTCAAAAGGTAGGCCTGGGCCAATATCACATTTGTTGGCAAATAACCCAATTAAGGATGAAAACTCAAAATGTGAAACTGACCTCAAATTCGAAATGTATGCATATACTTAGGTTTCCCACAGGTTGGGGAACCCGAAAAAACATGTGTTTTCCGTATCTGACCTTTCCTTCAAATGGTAAGCCTGGGCCAATATCTCAATTGTTGGCAAATAAGCCAATTAAGGATGAAAACTCAAAATGTGAAACTGACCTCAAATTCGAAATGTATGCATATACTCAGGTTCCCCACAGGTTGGGGAATCCGAAAAAACATGTGTTTTCCGTATCTGACCTTTCCTTCAAAAGGTAGGCCTGGGCCAATATCACAATTGTTGGCAAATGGCCAATGAAGCATGAAAACTCAAAATGTGAAACTGACCTCAAATTCGAAATGTATGCATATACTCAGGTTCCCCACAGGTTGGGCAACCCGAAAAAACATGTGTTTTCCGTATCCAAGCTTTCCTTCAAAAGGTAGGCCTGGGCCAATATCTCAATTGTTGGCAAATAAGCCAATTAAGCATAAAAACTCAAAATGTGAAACTGACCTCAAATTCGCAATGTATGCATATACTCAGGTTGCCCACAGGTTGGGCAACCCGAAAAAACATGTGTTTTCCATATCCAAGCTTTCCTTCCAAAGGTAGGCCTGGGCAAATATCACATTTGTTGGCAAATAAGGATGAAAACTCAAAATGTGAAACTGACCTCAAATTCGAAATGTATGCATATACTCAGGTTGCCCACAGGTTGGGCAACCCGAAAAAACATGTGTTTTCCATATCCAAGCTTTCCTTCCAAAGGTAGGCCTGGGCAAATATCACATTTGTTGGCAAATAAGGATGAAAACTCAAAATGTGAAACTGACCTCAAATTCGAAATGTATGCATATACTCAGGTTGCCCACAGGTTGGAGAACCCGAAAAAACATGTGTTTTCCATATCCAAGCTTTCCTTCCAAAGGTAGGCCTGGGCAAATATCACATTTGTTGGCAAATAAGGATGAAAACTCAAAATGTGAAACTGACCTCAAATTCGAAATGTATGCATATACTCAGGTTGCCCACAGGTTGGAGAACCCGAAAAAACATGAGTTTTCCGTATCTGACCTTTCCTTCAAAAGGTAGGCCTGGGCCAATATCACATTTGTTGGCAAATAACCCAATTAAGGATGAAAACTCAAAATGTGAAACTGACCTCAAATTCGAAATGTATGCATATACTTAGGTTTCCCACAGGTTGGGGAACCCGAAAAAACATGTGTTTTCCGTATCTGACCTTTCCTTCAAATGGTAAGCCTGGGCCAATATCTCAATTGTTGGCAAATAAGCCAATTAAGGATGAAAACTCAAAATGTGAAACTGACCTCAAATTCGAAATGTATGCATATACTCAGGTTCCCCACAGGTTGGGGAATCCGAAAAAACATGTGTTTTCCGTATCTGACCTTTCCTTCAAAAGGTAGGCCTGGGCCAATATCACATTTGTTGGCAAATAGCCAGTTAAGCATGAAAACTCAAAATGTGAAACTGACGTAAAATTCAAAAAGTTTTTATGTACTCAGGTTATCCACATGCTGGGGAACCCGAAAAAACATGTGTTTTCTATATCCAACCTTTCCTTCAAAATGTAGGCCTGGGCCAATATCTCAATTGTTGGCAAATAAGCCAATTAAGGATGAAAACTCAAAATGTGAAACTGATCTCAAATTCGAAATGTATGCATATACTTAGATTTCCCATACGTTGGGAAACCCGAAAAAACATGTGTTTTCCGTATCTGACCTTTTCTTCAAAAGGGAGGCCTGGGCCAATATCACAATTGTTGGCAAATGGCCAATTAAGCATGAAAACTCAAAATGTGAAACTGACCTCAAATTCGAAATGTATGCATATACTCAGGTTGGCCACAGGTTGGAGAACCCGAAAAAACATGAGTTTTCCGTATCTGACCTTTCCTTCAAAAGGTAGGCCTGGGCCAATATCACATTTGTTGGCAAATAACCCAATTAGGGATGAAAACTCAAAATGTGAAACTGACCTCAAATTCGAAATGTATGCATATACTTAGGTTTCCCACAGGTTGGGGAACCCGAAAAAACATGTGTTTTCCGTATCTGACCTTTCCTTCAAATGGTAAGCCTGGGCCAATATCTCAATTTTTGGCAAATAAGCCAATTAAGGATGAAAACTCAAAATGTGAAACTGACCTCAAATTCGAAATGTATGCATATACTCAGGTTCCCCACAGGTTGGGGAATCCGAAAAAACATGTGTTTTCCGTATCTGACCTTTCCTTCAAAAGGTAGGCCTGGGCCAATATCACATTTGTTGGCTAATAGCCAGTTAAGCATGAAAACTCAAAATGTGAAACTGACGTAAAATTCAAAAAGTTTTTATGTACTCAGGTTATCCACATGCTGGGGAACCCGAAAAAACATGTGTTTTCTATATCCAACCTTTCCTTCAAAATGTAGGCCTGGGCCAATATCTCAATTGTTGGCAAATAAGCAAATTAAGGATGAAAAATCAAAATGTGAAACTGACCTCAAATTCGAAATGTATGCATATATTCAGGTTCCCCACAGGTTGGGGAACCCGAAAAAACATGTGTTTTCCGTATCTGACCTTTTCTTCAAAAGGGAGGCCTGGGCCAATATCACAATTGTTGGCAAATGGCCAATGAAGCATGAAAACTCAAAATGTGAAACTGACATCAAATTCGAAATGTATACATATACTCAGGTTCCCCACAGGTTGGGCAACCCGAAAAAACATGTGTTTTCCGTATCTGACCTTTCCTTCAAAAGGTAGGCCTAGGCCAATATCACAATGGTTGGCAAATGGCCAATTTAGCATGAAAACTCAAAATGTGAAACTGACCTCAAATTCGAAATGTATGCATATACTCAGGTTCCCCACAGGTTTGGGAATCCGAAAAAACATGTGTTTTCCATATCCGACTTTTCCTTCAAAAGGTTGGCCTGGGCCAATATCACAATTGTTGGCAAATGGCCAATGAAGCATGAAAACTCAAAATGTGAAACTGACCTCAAATTCGAAATGTATGCATATACTCAGGTTCCCCACAGGTTGGGCAACCCAAAAAAAACATGTGTTTTCCATATCCAACCTTTCCTTCAAAAGGTAGGCCTGGGCCAATATCACATTTGTTCGCAAATAACCCAAATAAGGATGAAAACTCAAAATGTGAAACTGACCTCAAATTCGAAATGTATGCATATACTCAGGTTCCCCACAGGTTGGGCAACCCGAAAAAACATGTGTTTTCTGTATCCAAGCTTTCCTTCAAAAGGTAGGCCTGGGCCAATATCACAATTGTTAGCAAATAAGCCAATTAAGCATAAAAACTCAAAATGTGAAACTGACCTCAAATTCGCAATGTATGCATATACTCAGGTTGCCCACAGGTTGGGCAACCCGAAAAAACATGTGTTTTCCATATCCAAGCTTTCCTTCCAAAGGTAGGCCTGGGCAAATATCACATTTGTTGGCAAAAAAGGATGAAAACTCAAAATGTGAAACTGACCTCAAATTCGAAATGTATGCATATACTCAGGTTGCCCACAGGTTGGGCAACCCGAAAAAACATGTGTTTTCCATATCCAAGCTTTCCTTCCAAATGTAGGCCTGGGCAAATATCACATTTGTTGGCAAGTAAGGGTGAAAACTCAAAATGTGAAACTGACCTCAAATTCGAAATGTATGCATATACTCAGGTTGCCCACAGGTTGGAGAACCCGAAAAAACATGAGTTTTCCGTATCTGACCTTTCCTTCAAAAGGTAGGCCTGGGCCAATATCACATTTGTTGGCAAATAACCCAATTAAGGATGAAAACTCAAAATGTGAAACTGACCTCAAATTCGAAATGTATGCATATACTTAGGTTTCCCACAGGTTGGGGAACCCGAAAAAACATGTGTTTTCCGTATCTGACCTTTCCTTCAAATGGTAAGCCTGGGCCAATATCTCAATTGTTGGCAAATAAGCCAATTAAGGATGAAAACTCAAAATGTGAAACTGACCTCAAATTCGAAATGTATGCATATACTCAGGTTCCCCACAAGTTTGGGAATCCGAAAAAACATGTGTTTTCCATATCCGACTTTTCCTTCAAAAGGTTGGCCTGGGCCAATATCTCAATTGTTGGCAAATAAGCCAATTAAGGATGAAAACTCAAAATGTGAAACTGACCTCAAATTCGAAATGTATGCATATACTTAGGTTTCCCACAGGTTGGGGAACCCGAAAAAACATGTGTTTTCTGTATCCAACCTTTCCTTCAAAAGGTAGGCCTGGGCCAATATCACATTTGTTGGCAAATAGCCAGTTAAGCATGAAAACTCAAAATGTGAAACTGACGTAAAATTCAAAAAGTTTTTATGTACTCAGGTTATCCACATGCTGGGGAACCCGAAAAAACATGTGTTTTCTGTATCCAACCTTTCCTTCAAAAGGTAGGCCTGGGCCAATATCACATTTGTTGGCAAATAGCCAGTTAAGCATGAAAACTCAAAATGTGAAACTGACGTAAAATTCAAAAAGTTTTTATGTACTCAGGTTATCCACATGCTGGGGAACCCGAAAAAACATGTGTTTTCTATATCCAACCTTTCCTTCAAAATGTAGGCCTGGGCCAATATCTCAATTGTTGGCAAATAAGCCAATTAAGGATGAAAACTCAAAATGTGAAACTGATCTCAAATTCGAAATGTATGCATATACTTAGATTTCCCATACGTTGGGAAACCCGAAAAAACATGTGTTTTCCGTATCTGACCTTTCCTTCAAAAGGTAGGCCTGGGCCAATATCACATTTGTTGGCAAATAACCCAATTAGGGATGAAAACTCAAAATGTGAAACTGACCTCAAATTCGAAATGTATGCATATACTTAGGTTTCCCACAGGTTGGGGAACCCGAAAAAACATGTGTTTTCCGTATCTGACCTTTCCTTCAAATGGTAAGCCTGGGCCAATATCTCAATTGTTGGCAAATAAGCCAATTAAGGATGAAAACTCAAAATGTGAAACTGACCTCAAATTCGAAATGTATGCATATACTCAGGTTCCCCACAGGTTGGGGAATCCGAAAAAACATGTGTTTTCCGTATCTGACCTTTCCTTCAAAAGGTAGGCCTGGGCTAATATCACATTTGTTGGCAAATAGCCAGTTAAGCATGAAAACTCAAAATGTGAAACTGACGTAAAATTCAAAAAGTTTTTATGTACTCAGGTTATCCACATGCTGGGGAACCCGAAAAAACATGTGTTTTCTATATCCAACCTTTCCTTCAAAATGTAGGCCTGGGCCAATATCTCAATTGTTGGCAAATAAGCCAATTAAGGATGAAAAATCAAAATGTGAAACTGACCTCAAATTCGAAATGTATGCATATATTCAGGTTCCCCACAGGTTGGGGAACCCGAAAAAACATGTGTTTTCCGTATCTGACCTTTTCTTCAAAAGGGAGGCCTGGGCCAATATCACAATTGTTGGCAAATGGCCAATGAAGCATGAAAACTCAAAATGTGAAACTGACATCAAATTCGAAATGTATACATATACTCAGGTTCCCCACAGGTTGGGCAACCCGAAAAAACATGTGTTTTCCGTATCTGACCTTTCCTTCAAAAGGTAGGCCTAGGCCAATATCACAATGGTTGGCAAATGGCCAATTTAGCATGAAAACTCAAAATGTGAAACTGACCTCAAATTCGAAATGTATGCATATACTCAGGTTCCCCACAGGTTTGGGAATCCGAAAAAACATGTGTTTTCCATATCCGACTTTTCCTTCAAAAGGTTGGCCTGGGCCAATATCACAATTGTTGGCAAATGGCCAATGAAGCATGAAAACTCAAAATGTGAAACTGACCTCAAATTCGAAATGTATGCATATACTCAGGTTCCCCACAGGTTGGGCAACCCAAAAAAAACATGTGTTTTCCATATCCAACCTTTCCTTCAAAAGGTAGGCCTGGGCCAATATCACATTTGTTCGCAAATAACCCAAATAAGGATGAAAACTCAAAATGTGAAACTGACCTCAAATTCGAAATGTATGCATATACTCAGGTTCCCCACAGGTTGGGCAACCCGAAAAAACATGTGTTTTCCGTATCCAAGCTTTCCTTCAAAAGGTAGGCCTGGGCCAATATCACAATTGTTGGCAAATAAGCCAATTAAGCATAAAAACTCAAAATGTGAAACTGACCTCAAATTCGCAATGTATGCATATACTCAGGTTGCCCACAGGTTGGGCAACCCGAAAAAACATGTGTTTTCCATATCCAAGCTTTCCTTCCAAAGGTAGGCCTGGGCAAATATCACATTTGTTGGCAAATAAGGATGAAAACTCAAAATGTGAAACTGACCTCAAATTCGAAATGTATGCATATACTCAGGTTGCCCACAGGTTGGAGAACCCGAAAAAACATGAGTTTTCCGTATCTGACCTTTCCTTCAAAAGGTAGGCCTGGGCCAATATCACATTTGTTGGCAAATAACCCAATTAAGGATGAAAACTCAAAATGTGAAACTGACCTCAAATTCGAAATGTATGCATATACTTAGGTTTCCCACAGGTTGGGGAACCCGAAAAAACATGTGTTTTCCGTATCTGACCTTTCCTTCAAATGGTAAGCCTGGGCCAATATCTCAATTGTTGGCAAATAAGCCAATTAAGGATGAAAACTCAAAATGTGAAACTGACCTCAAATTCGAAATGTATGCATATACTCAGGTTCCCCACAAGTTTGGGAATCCGAAAAAACATGTGTTTTCCATATCCGACTTTTCCTTCAAATGGTTGGCCTGGGCCAATATCTCAATTGTTGGCAAATAAGCCAATTAAGGATGAAAACTCAAAATGTGAAACTGACCTCAAATTCGAAATGTATGCATATACTTAGGTTTCCCACAGGTTGGGGAACCCGAAAAAACATGTGTTTTCTGTATCCAACCTTTCCTTCAAAAGGTAGGCCTGGGCCAATATCACATTTGTTGGCAAATAGCCAGTTAAGCATGAAAACTCAAAATGTGAAACTGACGTAAAATTCAAAAAGTTTTTATGTACTCAGGTTATCCACATGCTGGGGAACCCGAAAAAACATGTGTTTTCTGTATCCAACCTTTCCTTCAAAAGGTAGGCCTGGGCCAATATCACATTTGTTGGCAAATAGCCAGTTAAGCATGAAAACTCAAAATGTGAAACTGACGTAAAATTCAAAAAGTTTTTATGTACTCAGGTTATCCACATGCTGGGGAACCCGAAAAAACATGTGTTTTCTATATCCAACCTTTCCTTCAAAATGTAGGCCTGGGCCAATATCTCAATTGTTGGCAAATAAGCCAATTAAGGATGAAAAATCAAAATGTGAAACTGACCTCAAATTCGAAATGTATGCATATATTCAGGTTCCCCACAGGTTGGGGAACCCGAAAAAACATGTGTTTTCCGTATCTGACCTTTTCTTCAAAAGGGAGGCCTGGGCCAATATCACAATTGTTGGCAAATGGCCAATGAAGCATGAAAACTCAAAATGTGAAACTGACATCAAATTCGAAATGTATACATATACTCAGGTTCCCCACAGGTTGGGCAACCCGAAAAAACATGTGTTTTCCGTATCTGACCTTTCCTTCAAAAGGTAGGCCTAGGCCAATATCACAATGGTTGGCAAATGGCCAATTTAGCATGAAAACTCAAAATGTGAAACTGACCTCAAATTCGAAATGTATGCATATACTCAGGTTGCCCACAGGTTGGAGAACCCGAAAAAACATGAGTTTTCCATATCTGACCTTTCTTTCAAAAGGTAGGCCTGGGCCAATATCACATTTCTTGGCAAATAACCCAATTAAGGATGAAAACTCAAAATGTGAAACTGACCTCAAATTCGAAATGTATGCATATACTTAGGTTTCCCACAGGTTGGGGAACCCGAAAAAACATGTGTTTTCCGTATCTGACCTTTCCTTCAAAAGGTAGGCCTGGGCCAATATCACATTTGTTGGCAAATAGCCAGTTAAGCATGAAAACTCAAAATGTGAAACTGACGTAAAATTCAAAAAGTTTTTATGTACTCAGGTTATCCACATGCTGGGGAACCCGAAAAAACATGTGTTTTCTATATCCAACCTTTCCTTCAAAATGTAGGCCTGGGCCAATATCTCAATTGTTGGCAAATAAGCCAATTAAGGATGAAAAATCAAAATGTGAAACTGACCTCAAATTCGAAATGTATGCATATATTCAGGTTCCCCACAGGTTGGGGAACCCGAAAAAACATGTGTTTTCCGTATCTGACCTTTTCTTCAAAAGGGAGGCCTGGGCCAATATCACAATTGTTGGCAAATGGCCAATTTAGCATAAAAACTCAAAATGTGAAACTGATCTCAAATTCGAAATGTATGCATATACTCAGGTTCCCCACAGGTTTGGGAATCCGAAAAAACATGTGTTTTCCATATCCGACTTTTCCTTCAAAAGGTTGGCCTGGGCCAATATCACAATTGTTGGCAAATGGCCAATGAAGCATGAAAACTCAAAATGTGAAACTGACATCAAATTCGAAATGTATACATATACTCAGGTTCCCCACAAGTTTGGGAATCCGAAAAAACATGTGTTTTCCATATCCGACTTTTCCTTCAAAAGGTTGGCCTGGGCCAATATCACAATTGTTGGCAAATGGCCAATTTATCATGAAAACTCAAAATGTGAAACTGACCTCAAATTCGAAATGTATGCATATACTCAGGTTCCCCACAGGTTGGGCAACCCGAAAAAACATGTGTTTTCCGTATCTGACCTTTCCTTCAAAAGGTAGGCCTGGGCAAATATCACAATTGTTGGCAAATAAGCCAATTAAGCATGAAAACTCAAAATGTGAAACTGACCTCAAATTCGCAATGTATGCATATACTCAGGTTCCCCACAGGTTGGGGAACCCGAAAAAACATGTGTTTTCCGTATCTGACCTTTCCTTCAAAAGGTAGGCCTGGGCCAATATCACAATTGTTTGCAAATGGCCAATTTAGCATGAAAACTCAAAATGTGAAACTGACCTCAAATAAGAAATGTATGCATATACTCAGGTTCCCCACAGGTTGGGGAACCGAAAAAACATGTGTTTTCCGTATCCAACCTTTCCTTCAAAAGGTACGCCTGGGCCAATATCACAATTGTTGGCAAATAAGCCAATTAAGCATGAAAACTCAAAATGTGAAATTGACTTCAAATTCGAAATGTATCCATATACTCAGGTTCCCCACAGGTTGGGGAACCGAAAAAACATGTGTTTTCTGTATCCAACCTTTCCTTCAAAAGGTAGGCCTGGGCCAATATCACAATTGTTGGCAAATGGCCAATTAAGCATGAAAACTCAAAATGTGAAATTGACTTCAAATTCGAAATGTATCCATATACTCAGGTTCCCCACAGGTTGGGGAACCGAAAAAACATGTGTTTTCCGTATCCAACCTTTCCTTCAAAAGGTAGGCCTGGGCCAATATCACATTTGTTGGCAAATAAGGATGAAAACTCAAAATGTGAAACTGACATCAAATTCGAAATGTATACATATACTCAGGTTCCCCACAAGTTTGGGAATCCGAAAAAACATGTGTTTTCCATATCCGACTTTTCCTTCAAAAGGTTGGCCTGGGCCAATATCACAATTGTTGGCAAATGGCCAATTTATCATGAAAACTCAAAATGTGAAACTGACCTCAAATTCGAAATGTATGCATATACTCAGGTTCCCCACAGGTTGGGCAACCCGAAAAAACATGTGTTTTCCGTATCTGACCTTTCCTTCAAAAGGTAGGCCTGGGCAAATATCTCAATTGTTGGCAAATAAGCCAATTAAGCATGAAAACTCAAAATGTGAAACTGACCTCAAATTCGCAATGTATGCATATACTCAGGTTCCCCACAGGTTGGGGAACCCGAAAAAACATGTGTTTTCCGTATCTGACCTTTCCTTCAAAAGGTAGGCCTGGGCCAATATCACAATTGTTTGCAAATGGCCAATTTAGCATGAAAACTCAAAATGTGAAACTGACCTCAAATAAGAAATGTATGCATATACTCAGGTTCCCCACAGGTTGGGGAACCGAAAAAACATGTGTTTTCCGTATCCAACCTTTCCTTCAAAAGGTACGCCTGGGCCAATATCACAATTGTTGGCAAATAAGCCAATTAAGCATGAAAACTCAAAATGTGAAATTGACTTCAAATTCGAAATGTATCCATATACTCAGGTTCCCCACAGGTTGGGGAACCGAAAAAACATGTGTTTTCTGTATCCAACCTTTCCTTCAAAAGGTAGGCCTGGGCCAATATCACAATTGTTGGCAAATGGCCAATTAAGCATGAAAACTCAAAATGTGAAATTGACTTCAAATTCGAAATGTATCCATATACTCAGGTTCCCCACAGGTTGGGGAACCGAAAAAACATGTGTTTTCCGTATCAAACCTTTCCTTCAAAAGGTAGGCCTGGGCCAATATCACATTTGTTGGCAAATAAGGATGAAAACTCAAAATGTGAAACTGACCTCAAATTCGAAATGTATGCATATGCTCAGGTTCCCCACAGGTTGGGGAACCCGAAAAAACATGTGTTTTACGTATCTGACCTTTTCTTCAAAAGGTAGGCCTAGGCCAATATCACAATGGTTGGCAAATGGCCAATTTAGCATGAAAACTCAAAATGTGAAACTGACCTCAAATTCGAAATGTATGCATATACTCAGGTTGCCCACAGGTTGGAGAACCCGAAAAAACATGAGTTTTCCATATCTGACCTTTCCTTCAAAACGTAGGCCTGGGCCAATATCACATTTCTTGGCAAATAACCCAATTAAGGATGAAAACTCAAAATGTGAAACTGACCTCAAATTCGAAATGTATGCATAAAGTTAGGTTTCCCACAGGTTGGGGAACCCGAAAAAACATGTGTTTTCCGTATCTGACCTTTCCTTCAAATGGTAAGCCTGGGCCAATATCTCAATTGTTGGCAAATAAGCCAATTAAGGATGAAAACTCAAAATGTGAAACTGACCTCAAATTCGAAATGTATGCATATACTCAGGTTCCCCACAGGTTGGGGAATCCGAAAAAACATGTGTTTTCCGTATCTGACCTTTCCTTCAAAAGGTAGGCCTGGGCCAATATCACATTTGTTGGCAAATAGCCAGTTAAGCATGAAAACTCAAAATGTGAAACTGACGTAAAATTCAAAAAGTTTTTATGTACTCAGGTTATCCACATGCTAGGGAACCCGAAAAAACATGTGTTTTCTATATCCAACCTTTCCTTCAAAATGTAGGCCTGGGCCAATATCTCAATTGTTGGCAAATAAGCCAATTAAGGATGAAAAATCAAAATGTGAAACTGACCTCAAATTCGAAATGTATGCATATATTCAGGTTCCCCACAGGTTGGGGAACCCGAAAAAACATGTGTTTTCCGTATCTGACCTTTTCTTCAAAAGGGAAGCCTGGGCCAATATCACAATTGTTGGCAAATGGCCAATGAAGCATGAAAACTCAAAATGTGAAACTGACATCAAATTCGAAATGTATACATATACTCAGGTTCCCCACAGGTTGGGCAACCCGAAAAAACATGTGTTTTCCGTATCTGACCTTTCCTTCAAAAGGTAGGCCTCGGCCAATATCACAATGGTTGGCAAATGGCCAATTTAGCATGAAAACTCAAAATGTGAAACTGACCTCAAATTCGAAATGTATGCATATACTCAGGTTCCCCACAGGTTTGGGAATCCGAAAAAACATGTGTTTTCCATATCCGACTTTTCCTTCAAAAGGTTGGCCTGGGCCAATATCACAATTGTTGGCAAATGGCCAATGAAGCATGAAAACTCAAAATGTGAAACTGACCTCAAATTCGAAATGTATGCATATACTCAGGTTCCCCACAGGTTGGGCAACCCGAAAAAAACATGTGTTTTCCATATCCAACCTTTCCTTCAAAAGGTAGGCCTGGGCCAATATCACATTTGTTCGCAAATAACCCAAATAAGGATGAAAACTCAAAATGTGAAACTGACCTCAAATTCGAAATGTATGCATATACTCAGGTTCCCCACAGGTTGGGCAACCCGAAAAAACATGTGTTTTCCGTATCCAAGCTTTCCTTCAAAAGGTAGGCCTGGGCCAATATCACAATTGTTGGCAAATAAGCCAATTAAGCATAAAAACTCAAAATGTGAAACTGACCTCAAATTCGCAATGTATGCATATACTCAGGTTGCCCACAGGTTGGGCAACCCGAAAAAACATGTGTTTTCCATATCCAAGCTTTCCTTCCAAAGGTAGGCCTGGGCAAATATCACATTTGTTGGCAAATAAGGATGAAAACTCAAAATGTGAAACTGACCTCAAATTCGAAATGTATGCATATACTCAGGTTGCCCACAGGTTGGGCAACCCGAAAAAACATGTGTTTTCCATATCCAAGCTTTCCTTCCAAAGGTAGGCCTGGGCAAATATCACATTTGTTGGCAAATAAGGGTGAAAACTCAAAATGTGAAACTGACCTCAAATTCGAAATGTATCCATATACTCAGGTTGCCCACAGGTTGGAGAACCCGAAAAAACATGAGTTTTCCGTATCTGACCTTTCCTTCAAAAGGTAGGCCTGGGCCAATATCACATTTGTTGGCAAATAACCCAATTAAGGATGAAAACTCAAAATGTGAAACTGACCTCAAATTCGAAATGTATGCATATACTTAGGTTTCCCACAGGTTGGGGAACCCGAAAAAACATGTGTTTTCTATATCCAACCTTTCCTTCAAAATGTAGGCCTGGGCCAATATCTCAATTGTTGGCAAATAAGCCAATTAAGGATGAAAAATCAAAATGTGAAACTGACCTCAAATTCGAAATGTATGCATATATTCAGGTTCCCCACAGGTTCGGGAACCCGAAAAAACATGTGTTTTCCGTATCTGACCTTTTCTTCAAAAGGGAGGCCTGGGCCAATATCACAATTGTTGGCAAATGGCCAATGAAGCATGAAAACTCAAAATGTGAAACTGACCTCAAATTCGAAATGTATACATATACTCAGGTTCCCCACAGGTTGGGCAACCCGAAAAAACATGTGTTTTCCGTATCTGACCTTTCCTTCAAAAGGTAGGCCTGGGCCAATATCACATTTGTTGGCAAATAGCCAGTTAAGCATGAAAACTCAAAATGTGAAACTGACGTAAAATTCAAAAAGTTTTTATGTACTCAGGTTATCCACATGCTGGGGAACCCGAAAAAACATGTGTTTTCTATATCCAACCTTTCCTTCAAAATGTAGGCCTGGGCCAATATCTCAATTGTTGGCAAATAAGCCAATTAAGGATGAAAAATCAAAATGTGAAACTGACCTCAAATTCGAAATGTATGCATATATTCAGGTTCCCCACAGGTTGGGGAACCCGAAAAAACATGTGTTTTCCGTATCTGACCTTTTCTTCAAAAGGGAGGCCTGGGCCAATATCACAATTGTTGGCAAATGGCCAATGAAGCATGAAAACTCAAAATGTGAAACTGACATCAAATTCGAAATGTATACATATACTCAGGTTCCCCACAGGTTGGGCAACCCGAAAAAACATGTGTTTTCCGTATCTGACCTTTCCTTCAAAAGGTAGGCCTAGGCCAATATCACAATGGTTGGCAAATGGCCAATTTAGCATGAAAACTCAAAATGTGAAACTGACCTCAAATTCGAAATGTATGCATATACTCAGGTTGCCCACAGGTTGGAGAACCCGAAAAAACATGAGTTTTCCATATCTGACCTTTCCTTCAAAAGGTAGGCCTGGGCCAATATCACATTTCTTGGCAAATAACCCAATTAAGGATGAAAACTCAAAATGTGAAACTGACCTCAAATTCGAAATGTATGCATATACTTAGGCTTCCCACAGGTTGGGGAACCCGAAAAAACATGTGTTTTCCGTATCTGACCTTTCCTTCAAAAGGTAGGCCTGGGCCAATATCACATTTGTTGGCAAATAGCCAGTTAAGCATGAAAACTCAAAATGTGAAACTGACGTAAAATTCAAAAAGTTTTTATGTACTCAGGTTATCCACATGCTAGGGAACCCGAAAAAACATGTGTTTTCTATATCCAACCTTTCCTTCAAAATGTAGGCCTGGGCCAATATCTCAATTGTTCGCAAATAAGCCAA
Organism: Crotalus adamanteus; assembly: GCA_039797435.1. Classification (NCBI taxonomy): domain Eukaryota; kingdom Metazoa; phylum Chordata; class Lepidosauria; order Squamata; family Viperidae; genus Crotalus; species Crotalus adamanteus. The sequence continues at coordinate 20,276,263 of CM077929.1, forward strand.
TTAAGGATGAAAAATCAAAATGTGAAACTGACCTCAAATTCGAAATGTATGCATATATTCAGGTTCCCCACAGGTTGGGGAACCCAAAAAAACATGTGTTTTCCGTATCTGACCTTTTCTTCAAAAGGGAGGCCTGGGCCAATATCACAATTGTTGGCAAATGGCCAATGAAGCATGAAAACTCAAAATGTGAAACTGACATCAAATTCGAAATGTATACATATACTCAGGTTCCCCACAGGTTGGGCAACCCGAAAAAACATGTGTTTTCCGTATCTGACCTTTCCTTCAAAAGGTAGGCCTAGGCCAATATCACAATGGTTGGCAAATGGCCAATTTAGCATGAAAACTCAAAATGTGAAACTGACCTCAAATTCGAAATGTATGCATATACTCAGGTTCCCCACAGGTTTGGGAATCCGAAAAAACATGTGTTTTCCATATCCGACTTTTCCTTCAAAAGGTTGGCCTGGGCCAATATCACAATTGTTGGCAAATGGCCAATTTATCATGAAAACTCAAAATGTGAAACTGACCTCAAATTCGAAATGTATGCATATACTCAGGTTCCCCACAGGTTGGGGAACCGAAAAAACATGTGTTTTCCGTATCCAACCTTTCCTTCAAAAGGTAGGCCTGGGCCAATATCACATTTGTTGGCAAATAAGGATGAAAACTCAAAATGTGAAACTGACATCAAATTCGAAATGTATACATATACTCAGGTTCCCCACAAGTTTGGGAATCCGAAAAAACATGTGTTTTCCATATCCGACTTTTCCTTCAAAAGGTTGGCCTGGGCCAATATCACAATTGTTGGCAAATGGCCAATTTATCATGAAAACTCAAAATGTGAAACTGACCTCAAATTCGAAATGTATGCATATACTCAGGTTCCCCACAGGTTGGGCAACCCGAAAAAACATGTGTTTTCCGTATCTGACCTTTCCTTCAAAAGGTAGGCCTGGGCAAATATCTCAATTGTTGGCAAATAAGCCAATTAAGCATGAAAACTCAAAATGTGAAACTGACCTCAAATTCGCAATGTATGCATATACTCAGGTTCCCCACAGGTTGGGGAACCCGAAAAAACATGTGTTTTCCGTATCTGACCTTTCCTTCAAAAGGTAGGCCTGGGCCAATATCACAATTGTTTGCAAATGGCCAATTTAGCATGAAAACTCAAAATGTGAAACTGACCTCAAATAAGAAATGTATGCATATACTCAGGTTCCCCACAGGTTGGGGAACCGAAAAAACATGTGTTTTCCGTATCCAACCTTTCCTTCAAAAGGTACGCCTGGGCCAATATCACAATTGTTGGCAAATAAGCCAATTAAGCATGAAAACTCAAAATGTGAAATTGACTTCAAATTCGAAATGTATCCATATACTCAGGTTCCCCACAGGTTGGGGAACCGAAAAAACATGTGTTTTCTGTATCCAACCTTTCCTTCAAAAGGTAGGCCTGGGCCAATATCACAATTGTTGGCAAATGGCCAATTAAGCATGAAAACTCAAAATGTGAAATTGACTTCAAATTCGAAATGTATCCATATACTCAGGTTCCCCACAGGTTGGGGAACCGAAAAAACATGTGTTTTCCGTATCAAACCTTTCCTTCAAAAGGTAGGCCTGGGCCAATATCACATTTGTTGGCAAATAAGGATGAAAACTCAAAATGTGAAACTGACCTCAAATTCGAAATGTATGCATATGCTCAGGTTCCCCACAGGTTGGGGAACCCGAAAAAACATGTGTTTTACGTATCTGACCTTTTCTTCAAAAGGTAGGCCTAGGCCAATATCACAATGGTTGGCAAATGGCCAATTTAGCATGAAAACTCAAAATGTGAAACTGACCTCAAATTCGAAATGTATGCATATACTCAGGTTGCCCACAGGTTGGAGAACCCGAAAAAACATGAGTTTTCCATATCTGACCTTTCCTTCAAAACGTAGGCCTGGGCCAATATCACATTTCTTGGCAAATAACCCAATTAAGGATGAAAACTCAAAATGTGAAACTGACCTCAAATTCGAAATGTATGCATAAAGTTAGGTTTCCCACAGGTTGGGGAACCCGAAAAAACATGTGTTTTCCGTATCTGACCTTTCCTTCAAATGGTAAGCCTGGGCCAATATCTCAATTGTTGGCAAATAAGCCAATTAAGGATGAAAACTCAAAATGTGAAACTGACCTCAAATTCGAAATGTATGCATATACTCAGGTTCCCCACAGGTTGGGGAATCCGAAAAAACATGTGTTTTCCGTATCTGACCTTTCCTTCAAAAGGTAGGCCTGGGCCAATATCACATTTGTTGGCAAATAGCCAGTTAAGCATGAAAACTCAAAATGTGAAACTGACGTAAAATTCAAAAAGTTTTTATGTACTCAGGTTATCCACATGCTAGGGAACCCGAAAAAACATGTGTTTTCTATATCCAACCTTTCCTTCAAAATGTAGGCCTGGGCCAATATCTCAATTGTTGGCAAATAAGCCAATTAAGGATGAAAAATCAAAATGTGAAACTGACCTCAAATTCGAAATGTATGCATATATTCAGGTTCCCCACAGGTTGGGGAACCCGAAAAAACATGTGTTTTCCGTATCTGACCTTTTCTTCAAAAGGGAAGCCTGGGCCAATATCACAATTGTTGGCAAATGGCCAATGAAGCATGAAAACTCAAAATGTGAAACTGACATCAAATTCGAAATGTATACATATACTCAGGTTCCCCACAGGTTGGGCAACCCGAAAAAACATGTGTTTTCCGTATCTGACCTTTCCTTCAAAAGGTAGGCCTCGGCCAATATCACAATGGTTGGCAAATGGCCAATTTAGCATGAAAACTCAAAATGTGAAACTGACCTCAAATTCGAAATGTATGCATATACTCAGGTTCCCCACAGGTTTGGGAATCCGAAAAAACATGTGTTTTCCATATCCGACTTTTCCTTCAAAAGGTTGGCCTGGGCCAATATCACAATTGTTGGCAAATGGCCAATGAAGCATGAAAACTCAAAATGTGAAACTGACCTCAAATTCGAAATGTATGCATATACTCAGGTTCCCCACAGGTTGGGCAACCCGAAAAAAACATGTGTTTTCCATATCCAACCTTTCCTTCAAAAGGTAGGCCTGGGCCAATATCACATTTGTTCGCAAATAACCCAAATAAGGATGAAAACTCAAAATGTGAAACTGACCTCAAATTCGAAATGTATGCATATACTCAGGTTCCCCACAGGTTGGGCAACCCGAAAAAACATGTGTTTTCCGTATCCAAGCTTTCCTTCAAAAGGTAGGCCTGGGCCAATATCACAATTGTTGGCAAATAAGCCAATTAAGCATAAAAACTCAAAATGTGAAACTGACCTCAAATTCGCAATGTATGCATATACTCAGGTTGCCCACAGGTTGGGCAACCCGAAAAAACATGTGTTTTCCATATCCAAGCTTTCCTTCCAAAGGTAGGCCTGGGCAAATATCACATTTGTTGGCAAATAAGGATGAAAACTCAAAATGTGAAACTGACCTCAAATTCGAAATGTATGCATATACTCAGGTTGCCCACAGGTTGGGCAACCCGAAAAAACATGTGTTTTCCATATCCAAGCTTTCCTTCCAAAGGTAGGCCTGGGCAAATATCACATTTGTTGGCAAATAAGGGTGAAAACTCAAAATGTGAAACTGACCTCAAATTCGAAATGTATCCATATACTCAGGTTGCCCACAGGTTGGAGAACCCGAAAAAACATGAGTTTTCCGTATCTGACCTTTCCTTCAAAAGGTAGGCCTGGGCCAATATCACATTTGTTGGCAAATAACCCAATTAAGGATGAAAACTCAAAATGTGAAACTGACCTCAAATTCGAAATGTATGCATATACTTAGGTTTCCCACAGGTTGGGGAACCCGAAAAAACATGTGTTTTCTATATCCAACCTTTCCTTCAAAATGTAGGCCTGGGCCAATATCTCAATTGTTGGCAAATAAGCCAATTAAGGATGAAAAATCAAAATGTGAAACTGACCTCAAATTCGAAATGTATGCATATATTCAGGTTCCCCACAGGTTCGGGAACCCGAAAAAACATGTGTTTTCCGTATCTGACCTTTTCTTCAAAAGGGAGGCCTGGGCCAATATCACAATTGTTGGCAAATGGCCAATGAAGCATGAAAACTCAAAATGTGAAACTGACCTCAAATTCGAAATGTATACATATACTCAGGTTCCCCACAGGTTGGGCAACCCGAAAAAACATGTGTTTTCCGTATCTGACCTTTCCTTCAAAAGGTAGGCCTGGGCCAATATCACATTTGTTGGCAAATAGCCAGTTAAGCATGAAAACTCAAAATGTGAAACTGACGTAAAATTCAAAAAGTTTTTATGTACTCAGGTTATCCACATGCTGGGGAACCCGAAAAAACATGTGTTTTCTATATCCAACCTTTCCTTCAAAATGTAGGCCTGGGCCAATATCTCAATTGTTGGCAAATAAGCCAATTAAGGATGAAAAATCAAAATGTGAAACTGACCTCAAATTCGAAATGTATGCATATATTCAGGTTCCCCACAGGTTGGGGAACCCGAAAAAACATGTGTTTTCCGTATCTGACCTTTTCTTCAAAAGGGAGGCCTGGGCCAATATCACAATTGTTGGCAAATGGCCAATGAAGCATGAAAACTCAAAATGTGAAACTGACATCAAATTCGAAATGTATACATATACTCAGGTTCCCCACAGGTTGGGCAACCCGAAAAAACATGTGTTTTCCGTATCTGACCTTTCCTTCAAAAGGTAGGCCTAGGCCAATATCACAATGGTTGGCAAATGGCCAATTTAGCATGAAAACTCAAAATGTGAAACTGACCTCAAATTCGAAATGTATGCATATACTCAGGTTGCCCACAGGTTGGAGAACCCGAAAAAACATGAGTTTTCCATATCTGACCTTTCCTTCAAAAGGTAGGCCTGGGCCAATATCACATTTCTTGGCAAATAACCCAATTAAGGATGAAAACTCAAAATGTGAAACTGACCTCAAATTCGAAATGTATGCATATACTTAGGTTTCCCACAGGTTGGGGAACCCGAAAAAACATGTGTTTTCCGTATCTGACCTTTCCTTCAAAAGGTAGGCCTGGGCCAATATCACATTTGTTGGCAAATAGCCAGTTAAGCATGAAAACTCAAAATGTGAAACTGACGTAAAATTCAAAAAGTTTTTATGTACTCAGGTTATCCACATGCTAGGGAACCCGAAAAAACATGTGTTTTCTATATCCAACCTTTCCTTCAAAATGTAGGCCTGGGCCAATATCTCAATTGTTCGCAAATAAGCCAATTAAGGATGAAAAATCAAAATGTGAAACTGACCTCAAATTCGAAATGTATGCATATATTCAGGTTCCCCACAGGTTGGGGAACCCAAAAAAACATGTGTTTTCCGTATCTGACCTTTTCTTCAAAAGGGAGGCCTGGGCCAATATCACAATTGTTGGCAAATGGCCAATGAAGCATGAAAACTCAAAATGTGAAACTGACATCAAATTCGAAATGTATACATATACTCAGGTTCCCCACAGGTTGGGCAACCCGAAAAAACATGTGTTTTCCGTATCTGACCTTTCCTTCAAAAGGTAGGCCTAGGCCAATATCACAATGGTTGGCAAATGGCCAATTTAGCATGAAAACTCAAAATGTGAAACTGACCTCAAATTCGAAATGTATGCATATACTCAGGTTCCCCACAGGTTTGGGAATCCGAAAAAACATGTGTTTTCCATATCCGACTTTTCCTTCAAAAGGTTGGCCTGGGCCAATATCACAATTGTTGGCAAATGGCCAATGAAGCATGAAAACTCAAAATGTGAAACTGACCTCAAATTCGAAATGTATGCATATACTCAGGTTCCCCACAGGTTGGGCAACCCGAAAAAAACATGTGTTTTCCATATCCAACCTTTCCTTCAAAAGGTAGGCCTGGGCCAATATCACATTTGTTCGCAAATAACCCAAATAAGGATGAAAACTCAAAATGTGAAACTGACCTCAAATTCGAAATGTATGCATATACTCAGGTTCCCCACAGGTTGGGCAACCCGAAAAAACATGTGTTTTCCGTATCCAAGCTTTCCTTCAAAAGGTAGGCCTGGGCCAATATCACAATTGTTGGCAAATAAGCCAATTAAGCATAAAAACTCAAAATGTGAAACTGACCTCAAATTCGCAATGTATGCATATACTCAGGTTGCCCACAGGTTGGGCAACCCGAAAAAACATGTGTTTTCCATATCCAAGCTTTCCTTCCAAAGGTAGGCCTGGGCAAATATCACATTTGTTGGCAAATAAGGGTGAAAACTCAAAATGTGAAACTGACCTCAAATTCGAAATGTATGCATATACTCAGGTTGCCCACAGGTTGGAGAACCCGAAAAAACATGAGTTTTCCGTATCTGACCTTTCCTTCAAAAGGTAGGCCTGGGCCAATATCACATTTGTTGGCAAATAACCCAATTAAGGATGAAAACTCAAAATGTGAAACTGACCTCAAATTCGAAATGTATGCATATACTTAGGTTTCCCACAGGTTGGTGAACCCGAAAAAACATGTGTTTTCCGTATCTGACCTTTCCTTCAAATGGTAAGCCTGGGCCAATATCTCAATTGTTGGCAAATAAGCCAATTAAGGATGAAAACTCAAAATGTGAAACTGACCTCAAATTCGAAATGTATGCATATACTCAGGTTCCCCACAGGTTGGGGAATCCGAAAAAACATGTGTTTTCCGTATCTGACCTTTCCTTCAAAAGGTAGGCCTGGGCCAATATCACATTTGTTGGCAAATAGCCAGTTAAGCATGAAAACTCAAAATGTGAAACTGACGTAAAATTCAAAAAGTTTTTATGTACTCAGGTTATCCACATGCTGGGGAACCCGAAAAAACATGTGTTTTCTATATCCAACCTTTCCTTCAAAATGTAGGCCTGGGCCAATATCTCAATTGTTGGCAAATAAGCCAATTAAGGATGAAAAATCAAAATGTGAAACTGACCTCAAATTCGAAATGTATGCATATATTCAGGTTCCCCACAGGTTGGGGAACCCGAAAAAACATGTGTTTTCCGTATCTGACCTTTTCTTCAAAAGGGAGGCCTGGGCCAATATCACAATTGTTGGCAAATGGCCAATGAAGCATGAAAACTCAAAATGTGAAACTGACATCAAATTCGAAATGTATACATATACTCAGGTTCCCCACAGGTTGGGCAACCCAAAAAAACATGTGTTTTCCGTATCTGACCTTTCCTTCAAAAGGTAGGCCTAGGCCAATATCACAATGGTTGGCAAATGGCCAATTTAGCATGAAAACTCAAAATGTGAAACTGACCTCAAATTCGAAATGTATGCATATACTCAGGTTCCCCACAGGTTTGGGAATCCGAAAAAACATGTGTTTTCCATATCCGACTTTTCCTTCAAAAGGTTGGCCTGGGCCAATATCACAATTGTTGGCAAATGGCCAATGAAGCATGAAAACTCAAAATGTGAAACTGACCTCAAATTCGAAATGTATGCATATACTCAGGTTCCCCACAGGTTGGGCAACCCGAAAAAAACATGTGTTTTCCATATCCAACCTTTCCTTCAAAAGGTAGGCCTGGGCCAATATCACATTTGTTCGCAAATAACCCAAATAAGGATGAAAACTCAAAATGTGAAACTGACCTCAAATTCGAAATGTATGCATATACTCAGGTTCCCCACAGGTTGGGCAACCCGAAAAAACATGTGTTTTCCGTATCCAAGCTTTCCTTCAAAAGGTAGGCCTGGGCCAATATCACAATTGTTGGCAAATAAGCCAATTAAGCATAAAAACTCAAAATGTGAAACTGACCTCAAATTCGCAATGTATGCATATACTCAGGTTGCCCACAGGTTGGGCAACCCGAAAAAACATGTGTTTTCCATATCCAAGCTTTCCTTCCAAAGGTAGGCCTTGGCAAATATCACATTTGTTGGCAAATAAGGGTGAAAACTCAAAATGTGAAACTGACCTCAAATTCGAAATGTATGCATATACTCAGGTTGCCCACAGGTTGGAGAACCCGAAAAAACATGAGTTTTCCGTATCTGACCTTTCCTTCAAAAGGTAGGCCTGGGCCAATATCACATTTGTTGGCAAATAACCCAATTAAGGATGAAAACTCAAAATGTGAAACTGACCTCAAATTCGAAATGTATGCATATACTTAGGTTTCCCACAGGTTGGTGAACCCGAAAAAACATGTGTTTTCCGTATCTGACCTTTCCTTCAAATGGTAAGCCTGGGCCAATATCTCAATTGTTGGCAAATAAGCCAATTAAGGATGAAAACTCAAAATGTGAAACTGACCTCAAATTCGAAATGTATGCATATACTCAGGTTCCCCACAGGTTGGGGAATCCGAAAAAACATGTGTTTTCCGTATCTGACCTTTCCTTCAAAAGGTAGGCCTGGGCCAATATCACATTTGTTGGCAAATAGCCAGTTAAGCATGAAAACTCAAAATGTGAAACTGACGTAAAATTCAAAAAGTTTTTATGTACTCAGGTTATCCACATGCTGGGGAACCCGAAAAAACATGTGTTTTCTATATCCAACCTTTCCTTCAAAATGTAGGCCTGGGCCAATATCTCAATTGTTGGCAAATAAGCCAATTAAGGATGAAAAATCAAAATGTGAAACTGACCTCAAATTCGAAATGTATGCATATATTCAGGTTCCCCACAGGTTGGGGAACCCGAAAAAACATGTGTTTTCCGTATCTGACCTTTTCTTCAAAAGGGAGGCCTGGGCCAATATCACAATTGTTGGCAAATGGCCAATGAAGCATGAAAACTCAAAATGTGAAACTGACATCAAATTCGAAATGTATACATATACTCAGGTTCCCCACAGGTTGGGCAACCCAAAAAAACATGTGTTTTCCGTATCTGACCTTTCCTTCAAAAGGTAGGCCTAGGCCAATATCACAATGGTTGGCAAATGGCCAATTTAGCATGAAAACTCAAAATGTGAAACTGACCTCAAATTCGAAATGTATGCATATACTCAGGTTGCCCACAGGTTGGAGAACCCGAAAAAACATGAGTTTTCCATATCTGACCTTTCCTTCAAAAGGTAGGCCTGGGCCAATATCACATTTCTTGGCAAATAACCCAATTAAGGATGAAAACTCAAAATGTGAAATTGACCTCAAATTCGAAATGTATGCATATACTTAGGTTTCCCACAGGTTGGGGAACCCGAAAAAACATGTGTTTTCCGTATCTGACCTTTTCTTCAAAAGGTAGGCCTGGGCCAATATCACATTTATTGGCAAATAGCCAGTTAAGCATGAAAACTCAAAATGTGAAACTGACGTAAAATTCAAAAAGTTTTTATGTACTCAGGTTATCCACATGCTAGGGAACCCGAAAAAACATGTGTTTTCTATATCCAACCTTTCCTTCAAAATGTAGGCCTGGGCCAATATCTCAATTGTTGGCAAATAAGCCAATTAAGGATGAAAAATCAAAATGTGAAACTGACCTCAAATTCGAAATGTATGCATATATTCAGGTTCCCCACAGCTTGGGGAACCCGAAAAAACATGTGTTTTCCGTATCTGACCTTTTCTTCAAAAGGGAGGCCTGGGCCAATATCACAATTGTTGGCAAATGGCCAATGAAGCATGAAAACTCAAAATGTGAAACTGACATCAAATTCGAAATGTATACATATACTCAGGTTCCCCACAGGTTGGGCAACCCGAACAAACATGTGTTTTCCGTATCTGACCTTTCCTTCAAAAGGTAGGCCTAGGCCAATATCACAATGGTTGGCAAATGGCCAATTTAGCATGAAAACTCAAAATGTGAAACTGACCTCAAATTCGAAATGTATGCATATACTCAGGTTCCCCACAGGTTTGGGAATCCGAAAAAACATGTGTTTTCCATATCCGACTTTTCCTTCAAAAGGTTGGCCTGGGCCAATATCACAATTGTTGGCAAATGGCCAATGAAGCATGAAAACTCAAAATGTGAAACTGACCTCAAATTCGAAATGTATGCATATACTCAGGTTCCCCACAGGTTGGGCAACCCGAAAAAAACATGTGTTTTCCATATCCAACCTTTCCTTCAAAAGGTAGGCCTGGGCCAATATCACATTTGTTCGCAAATAACCCAAATAAGGATGAAAACTCAAAATGTGAAACTGACCTCAAATTCGCAATGTATGCATATACTCAGGTTGCCCACAGGTTGGGCAACCCGAAAAAACATGTGTTTTCCATATCCAAGCTTTCCTTCCAAAGGTAGGCCTGGGCAAATATCACATTTGTTGGCAAATAAGGATGAAAACTCAAAATGTGAAACTGACCTCAAATTCGAAATGTATGCATATACTCAGGTTGCCCACAGGTTAGGCAACCCGAAAAAACATGTGTTTTCCATATCCAAGCTTTCCTTCCAAAGGTAGGCCTGGGCAAATATCACATTTGTTGGCAAATAAGGGTGAAAACTCAAAATGTGAAACTGACCTCAAATTCGAAATGTATGCATATACTCAGGTTCCCCACAGGTTGGGGAATCCGAAAAAACATGTGTTTTCCGTATCTGACCTTTCCTTCAAAAGGTAGGCCTGGGCCAATATCACATTTGTTGGCAAATAGCCAGTTAAGCATGAAAACTCAAAATGTGAAACTGACGTAAAATTCAAAAAGTTTTTATGTACTCAGGTTATCCACATGCTGGGGAACCCGAAAAAACATGTGTTTTCTATATCCAACCTTTCCTTCAAAATGTAGGCCTGGGCCAATATCTCAATTGTTGGCAAATAAGCCAATTAAGGATGAAAAATCAAAATGTGAAACTGACCTCAAATTCGAAATGTATGCATATATTCAGGTTCCCCACAGGTTGGGGAACCCGAAAAAACATGTGTTTTCCGTATCTGACCTTTTCTTCAAAAGGGAGGCCTGGGCCAATATCACAATTGTTGGCAAATGGCCAATGAAGCATGAAAACTCAAAATGTGAAACTGACATCAAATTCGAAATGTATACATATACTCAGGTTCCCCACAGGTTGGGCAACCCAAAAAAACATGTGTTTTCCGTATCTGACCTTTCCTTCAAAAGGTAGGCCTAGGCCAATATCACAATGGTTGGCAAATGGCCAATTTAGCATGAAAACTCAAAATGTGAAACTGACCTCAAATTCGAAATGTATGCATATACTCAGGTTGCCCACAGGTTGGAGAACCCGAAAAAACATGAGTTTTCCATATCTGACCTTTCCTTCAAAAGGTAGGCCTGGGCCAATATCACATTTCTTGGCAAATAACCCAATTAAGGATGAAAACTCAAAATGTGAAATTGACCTCAAATTCGAAATGTATGCATATACTTAGGTTTCCCACAGGTTGGGGAACCCGAAAAAACATGTGTTTTCCGTATCTGACCTTTTCTTCAAAAGGTAGGCCTGGGCCAATATCACATTTATTGGCAAATAGCCAGTTAAGCATGAAAACTCAAAATGTGAAACTGACGTAAAATTCAAAAAGTTTTTATGTACTCAGGTTATCCACATGCTAGGGAACCCGAAAAAACATGTGTTTTCTATATCCAACCTTTCCTTCAAAATGTAGGCCTGGGCCAATATCTCAATTGTTGGCAAATAAGCCAATTAAGGATGAAAAATCAAAATGTGAAACTGACCTCAAATTCGAAATGTATGCATATATTCAGGTTCCCCACAGCTTGGGGAACCCGAAAAAACATGTGTTTTCCGTATCTGACCTTTTCTTCAAAAGGGAGGCCTGGGCCAATATCACAATTGTTGGCAAATGGCCAATGAAGCATGAAAACTCAAAATGTGAAACTGACATCAAATTCGAAATGTATACATATACTCAGGTTCCCCACAGGTTGGGCAACCCGAACAAACATGTGTTTTCCGTATCTGACCTTTCCTTCAAAAGGTAGGCCTAGGCCAATATCACAATGGTTGGCAAATGGCCAATTTAGCATGAAAACTCAAAATGTGAAACTGACCTCAAATTCGAAATGTATGCATATACTCAGGTTCCCCACAGGTTTGGGAATCCGAAAAAACATGTGTTTTCCATATCCGACTTTTCCTTCAAAAGGTTGGCCTGGGCCAATATCACAATTGTTGGCAAATGGCCAATGAAGCATGAAAACTCAAAATGTGAAACTGACCTCAAATTCGAAATGTATGCATATACTCAGGTTCCCCACAGGTTGGGCAACCCGAAAAAAACATGTGTTTTCCATATCCAACCTTTCCTTCAAAAGGTAGGCCTGGGCCAATATCACATTTGTTCGCAAATAACCCAAATAAGGATGAAAACTCAAAATGTGAAACTGACCTCAAATTCGCAATGTATGCATATACTCAGGTTGCCCACAGGTTGGGCAACCCGAAAAAACATGTGTTTTCCATATCCAAGCTTTCCTTCCAAAGGTAGGCCTGGGCAAATATCACATTTGTTGGCAAATAAGGATGAAAACTCAAAATGTGAAACTGACCTCAAATTCGAAATGTATGCATATACTCAGGTTGCCCACAGGTTAGGCAACCCGAAAAAACATGTGTTTTCCATATCCAAGCTTTCCTTCCAAAGGTAGGCCTGGGCAAATATCACATTTGTTGGCAAATAAGGGTGAAAACTCAAAATGTGAAACTGACCTCAAATTCGAAATGTATGCATATATTCAGGTTCCCCACAGGTTGGGGAACCCGAAAAAACATGTGTTTTCCGTATCTGACCTTTTCTTCAAAAGGGAGGCCTGGGCCAATATCACAATTGTTGGCAAATGGCCAATGAAGCATGAAAACTCAAAATGTGAAACTGACATCAAATTCGAAATGTATACATATACTCAGGTTCCCCACAGGTTGGGCAACCCGAAAAAACATGTGTTTTCCATATCCAAGCTTTCCTTCCAAAGGTAGGCCTGGGCAAATATCACATTTGTTGGCAAATAAGGGTGAAAACTCAAAATGTGAAACTGACCTCAAATTCGAAATGTATGCATATATTCAGGTTCCCCACAGGTTGGGGAACCCGAAAAAACATGTGTTTTCCGTATCTGACCTTTTCTTCAAAAGGGAGGCCTGGGCCAATATCACAATTGTTGGCAAATGGCCAATGAAGCATGAAAACTCAAAATGTGAAACTGACATCAAATTCGAAATGTATACATATACTCAGGTTCCCCACAGGTTGGGCAACCCGAAAAAACATGTGTTTTCCGTATCTGACCTTTCCTTCAAAAGGTAGGCCTAGGCCAATATCACAATGGTTGGCAAATGGCCAATTTAGCATGAAAACTCAAAATGTGAAACTGACCTCAAATTCGAAATGTATGCATATACTCAGGTTGCCCACAGGTTGGAGAACCCGAAAAAACATGAGTTTTCCATATCTGACCTTTCCTTCAAAAGGTAGGCCTGGGCCAATATCACATTTCTTGGCAAATAACCCCATTAAGGATGAAAACTCAAAATGTGAAACTGACCTCAAATTCGAAATGTATGCATATACTTAGGTTTCCCACAGGTTGGGGAACCCGAAAAAACATGTGTTTTCCGTATCTGACCTTTCCTTCAAAAGGTAGGCCTGGGCCAATATCACATTTGTTGGCAAATAGCCAGTTAAGCATGAAAACTCAAAATGTGAAACTGACGTAAAATTCAAAAAGTTTTTATGTACTCAGGTTATCCACATGCTAGGGAACCCGAAAAAACATGTGTTTTCTATATCCAACCTTTCCTTCAAAATGTAGGCCTGGGCCAATATCTCAATTGTTGGCAAATAAGCCAATTAAGGATGAAAAATCAAAATGTGAAACTGACCTCAAATTCGAAATGTATGCATATATTCAGGTTCCCCACAGGTTGGGGAACCCGAAAAAACATGTGTTTTCCGTATCTGACCTTTTCTTCAAAAGGGAGGCCTGGGCCAATATCACAATTGTTGGCAAATGGCCAATGAAGCATGAAAACTCAAAATGTGAAACTGACATCAAATTCGAAATGTATACATATACTCAGGTTCCCCACAGGTTGGGCAACCCGAAAAAACATGTGTTTTCCGTATCTGACCTTTCCTCCAAAAGGTAGGCCTAGGCCAATATCACAATGGTTGGCAAATGGCCAATTTAGCATGAAAACTCAAAATGTGAAACTGACCTCAAATTCGAAATGTATGCATATACTCAGGTTCCCCACAGGTTTGGGAATCCGAAAAAACATGTGTTTTCCATATCCGACTTTTCCTTCAAAAGGTTGGCCTGGGCCAATATCACAATTGTTGGCAAATGGCCAATGAAGCATGAAAACTCAAAATGTGAAACTGACCTCAAATTCGAAATGTATGCATATACTCAGGTTCCCCACAGGTTGGGCAACCCGAAAAAAACATGTGTTTTCCATATCCAACCTTTCCTTCAAAAGGTAGGCCTGGGCCAATATCACATTTGTTCGCAAATAACCCAAATAAGGATGAAAACTCAAAATGTGAAACTGACCTCAAATTCGAAATGTATGCATATACTCAGGTTCCCCACAGGTTTGGGAATCCGAAAAAACATGTGTTTTCCATTTCCGACTTTTCCTTCAAAAGGTTGGCCTGGGCCAATATCACAATTGTTGGCAAATGGCCAATGAAGCATGAAAACTCAAAATGTGAAACTGACCTCAAATTCGAAATGTATGCATATACTCAGGTTCCCCACAGGTTGGGCAACCCGAAAAAAACATGTGTTTTCCATATCCAACCTTTCCTTCAAAAGGTAGGCCTGGGCCAATATCACATTTGTTCGCAAATAACCCAAATAAGGATGAAAACTCAAAATGTGAAACTGACCTCAAATTCGCAATGTATGCATATACTCAGGTTGCCCACAGGTTGGGCAACCCGAAAAAACATGTGTTTTCCATATCCAACCTTTCCTTCAAAAGGTAGGCCTGGGCAAATATCACATTTGTTGGCAAATAAGGATGAAAACTCAAAATGTGAAACTGACCTCAAATTCGAAATGTATGCATATACTCAGGTTGCCCACAGGTTAGGCAACCCGAAAAAACATGTGTTTTCCATATCCAAGCTTTCCTTCCAAAGGTAGGCCTGGGCAAATATCACATTTGTTGGCAAATAAGGGTGAAAACTCAAAATGTGAAACTGACCTCAAATTCGAAATGTATGCATATATTCAGGTTCCCCACAGGTTGGGGAACCCGAAAAAACATGTGTTTTCCGTATCTGACCTTTTCTTCAAAAGGGAGGCCTGGGCCAATATCACAATTGTTGGCAAATGGCCAATGAAGCATGAAAACTCAAAATGTGAAACTGACATCAAATTCGAAATGTATACATATACTCAGGTTCCCCACAGGTTGGGCAACCCGAAAAAACATGTGTTTTCCATATCCAAGCTTTCCTTCCAAAGGTAGGCCTGGGCAAATATCACATTTGTTGGCAAATAAGGGTGAAAACTCAAAATGTGAAACTGACCTCAAATTCGAAATGTATGCATATATTCAGGTTCCCCACAGGTTGGGGAACCCGAAAAAACATGTGTTTTCCGTATCTGACCTTTTCTTCAAAAGGGAGGCCTGGGCCAATATCACAATTGTTGGCAAATGGCCAATGAAGCATGAAAACTCAAAATGTGAAACTGACATCAAATTCGAAATGTATACATATACTCAGGTTCCCCACAGGTTGGGAAACCCGAAAAAACATGTGTTTTCCGTATCTGACCTTTCCTTCAAAAGGTAGGCCTAGGCCAATATCACAATGGTTGGCAAATGGCCAATTTAGCATGAAAACTCAAAATGTGAAACTGACCTCAAATTCGAAATGTATGCATATACTCAGGTTGCCCACAGGTTGGAGAACCCGAAAAAACATGAGTTTTCCATATCTGACCTTTCCTTCAAAAGGTAGGCCTGGGCCAATATCACATTTCTTAGCAAATAACCCCATTAAGGATGAAAACTCAAAATGTGAAACTGACCTCAAATTCGAAATGTATGCATATACTTAGGTTTCCCACAGGTTGGGGAACCCGAAAAAACATGTGTTTTCCGTATCTGACCTTTCCTTCAAAAGGTAGGCCTGGGCCAATATCACATTTGTTGGCAAATAGCCAGTTAAGCATGAAAACTCAAAATGTGAAACTGACGTAAAATTCAAAAAGTTTTTATGTACTCAGGTTATCCACATGCTAGGGAACCCGAAAAAACATGTGTTTTCTATATCCAACCTTTCCTTCAAAATGTAGGCCTGGGCCAATATCTCAATTGTTGGCAAATAAGCCAATTAAGGATGAAAACTCAAAATGTGAAACTGACCTCAAATTCGAAATGTATGCATATATTCAGGTTCCCCACAGGTTGGGGAACCCGAAAAAACATGTGTTTTCCGTATCTGACCTTTTCTTCAAAAGGGAGGCCTGGGCCAATATCACAATTGTTGGCAAATGGCCAATGAAGCATGAAAACTCAAAATGTGAAACTGACATCAAATTCGAAATGTATACATATACTCAGGTTCCCCACAGGTTGGGCAACCCGAAAAAACATGTGTTTTCCGTATCTGACCTTTCCTTCAAAAGGTAGGCCTAGGCCAATATCACAATGGTTGGCAAATGGCCAATTTAGCATGAAAACTCAAAATGTGAAACTGACCTCAAATTCGAAATGTATGCATATACTCAGGTTCCCCACAGGTTTGGGAATCCGAAAAAACATGTGTTTTCCATATCCGACTTTTCCTTCAAAAGGTTGGCCTGGGCCAATATCACAATTGTTGGCAAATGGCCAATGAAGCATGAAAACTCAAAATGTGAAACTGACCTCAAATTCGAAATGTATGCATATACTCAGGTTCCCCACAGGTTGGGCAACCCGAAAAAAACATGTGTTTTCCATATCCAACCTTTCCTTCAAAAGGTAGGCCTGGGCCAATATCACATTTGTTCGCAAATAACCCAAATAAGGATGAAAACTCAAAATGTGAAACTGACCTCAAATTCGAAATGTATGCATATACTCAGGTTCTCCACAGGTTGGGCAACCCGAAAAAACATGTGTTTTCCGTATCCAAGCTTTCCTTCAAAAGGTAGGCCTGGGCCAATATCACAATTGTTGGCAAATAAGCCAATTAAGCATAAAAACTCAAAATGTGAAACTGACCTCAAATTCGCAATGTATGCATATACTCAGGTTGCCCACAGGTTGGGCAACCCGAAAAAACATGTGTTTTCCATATCCAAGCTTTCCTTCCAAAGGTAGGCCTGGGCAAATATCACATTTGTTGGCAAATAAGGGTGAAAACTCAAAATGTGAAACTGACCTCAAATTCGAAATGTATGCATATACTCAGGTTGCCCACAGGTTGGAGAACCCGAAAAAACATGAGTTTTCCGTATATGACCTTTCCTTCAAAAGGTAGGCCTGGGCCAATATCACATTTGTTGGCAAATAACCCAATTAAGGATGAAAACTCAAAATGTGAAACTGACCTCAAATTCGAAATGTATGCATATACTTAGGTTTCCCACAGGTTGGGGAACCCGAAAAAACATGTGTTTTCCGTATCTGACCTTTCCTTCAAATGGTAAGCCTGGGCCAATATCTCAATTGTTGGCAAATAAGCCAATTAAGGATGAAAACTCAAAATGTGAAACTGACCTCAAATTCGAAATGTATGCATATACTCAGGTTCCCCACAGGTTGGGGAATCCGAAAAAACATGTGTTTTCCGTATCTGACCTTTCCTTCAAAAGGTAGGCCTGGGCCAATATCACATTTGTTGGCAAATAGCCAGTTAAGCATGAAAACTCAAAATGTGAAACTGACGTAAAATTCAAAAAGTTTTTAAGTACTCAGGTTATCCACATGCTGGGGAACCCGAAAAAACATGTGTTTTCTATATCCAACCTTTCCTTCAAAATGTAGGCCTGGGCCAATATCTCAATTGTTGGCAAATAAGCCAATTAAGGATGAAAAATCAAAATGTGAAACTGACCTCAAATTCGAAATGTATGCATATATTCAGGTTCCCCACAGGTTGGGGAACCCGAAAAAACATGTGTTTTCCGTATCTGACCTTTTCTTCAAAAGGGAGGCCTGGGCCAATATCACAATTGTTGGCAAATGGCCAATGAAGCATGAAAACTCAAAATGTGAAACTGACATCAAATTCGAAATGTATACATATACTCAGGTTCCCCACAGGTTGGGCAACCCGAAAAAACATGTGTTTTCCGTATCTGACCTTTCCTTCAAAAGGTAGGCCTAGGCCAATATCACAATGGTTGGCAAATGGCCAATTTAGCATGAAAACTCAAAATGTGAAACTGACCTCAAATTCGAAATGTATGCATATACTTAGGTTTCCCAAAGGTTGGGGAACCCGAAAAAACATGTGTTTTCCGTATCTGACCTTTCCTTCAAATGGTAAGCCTGGGCCAATATCTCAATTGTTGGCAAATAAGCCAATTAAGGATGAAAACTCAAAATGTGAAACTGACCTCAAATTCGAAATGTATGCATATATTCAGGTTCCCCACAGGTTGGGGAACCCGAAAAAACATGTGTTTTCCGTATCTGACCTTTTCTTCAAAAGGGAGGCCTGGGCCAATATCACAATTGTTGGCAAATGGCCAATGAAGCATGAAAACTCAAAATGTGAAACTGACATCAAATTCGAAATGTATACATATACTCAGGTTCCCCACAGGTTGGGCAACCCGAAAAAACATGTGTTTTCCGTATCTGACCTTTCCTTCAAAAGGTAGGCCTAGGCCAATATCACAATGGTTGGCAAATGGCCAATTTAGCATGAAAACTCAAAATGTGAAACTGACCTCAAATTCGAAATGTATGCATATACTCAGGTTCCCCACAGGTTTGGGAATCCGAAAAAACATGTGTTTTCCATATCCGACTTTTCCTTCAAAAGGTTGGCCTGGGCCAATATCACAATTGTTGGCAAATGGCCAATGAAGCATGAAAACTCAAAATGTGAAACTGACCTCAAATTCGAAATGTATGCATATACTCAGGTTCCCCACAGGTTGGGCAACCCGAAAAAAACATGTGTTTTCCATATCCAACCTTTCCTTCAAAAGGTAGGCCTGGGCCAATATCACATTTGTTCGCAAATAACCCAAATAAGGATGAAAACTCAAAATGTGAAACTGACCTCAAATTCGAAATGTATGCATATACTCAGGTTCTCCACAGGTTGGGCAACCCGAAAAAACATGTGTTTTCCGTATCCAAGCTTTCCTTCAAAAGGTAGGCCTGGGCCAATATCACAATTGTTGGCAAATAAGCCAATTAAGCATAAAAACTCAAAATGTGAAACTGACCTCAAATTCGCAATGTATGCATATACTCAGGTTGCCCACAGGTTGGGCAACCCGAAAAAACATGTGTTTTCCATATCCAAGCTTTCCTTCCAAAGGTAGGCCTGGGCAAATATCACATTTGTTGGCAAATAAGGGTGAAAACTCAAAATGTGAAACTGACCTCAAATTCGAAATGTATGCATATACTCAGGTTGCCCACAGGTTGGAGAACCCGAAAAAACATGAGTTTTCCGTATATGACCTTTCCTTCAAAAGGTAGGCCTGGGCCAATATCACATTTGTTGGCAAATAACCCAATTAAGGATGAAAACTCAAAATGTGAAACTGACCTCAAATTCGAAATGTATGCATATACTTAGGTTTCCCACAGGTTGGGGAACCCGAAAAAACATGTGTTTTCCGTATCTGACCTTTCCTTCAAATGGTAAGCCTGGGCCAATATCTCAATTGTTGGCAAATAAGCCAATTAAGGATGAAAACTCAAAATGTGAAACTGACCTCAAATTCGAAATGTATGCATATACTCAGGTTCCCCACAGGTTGGGGAATCCGAAAAAACATGTGTTTTCCGTATCTGACCTTTCCTTCAAAAGGTAGGCCTGGGCCAATATCACATTTGTTGGCAAATAGCCAGTTAAGCATGAAAACTCAAAATGTGAAACTGACGTAAAATTCAAAAAGTTTTTAAGTACTCAGGTTATCCACATGCTGGGGAACCCGAAAAAACATGTGTTTTCTATATCCAACCTTTCCTTCAAAATGTAGGCCTGGGCCAATATCTCAATTGTTGGCAAATAAGCCAATTAAGGATGAAAAATCAAAATGTGAAACTGACCTCAAATTCGAAATGTATGCATATATTCAGGTTCCCCACAGGTTGGGGAACCCGAAAAAACATGTGTTTTCCGTATCTGACCTTTTCTTCAAAAGGGAGGCCTGGGCCAATATCACAATTGTTGGCAAATGGCCAATGAAGCATGAAAACTCAAAATGTGAAACTGACATCAAATTCGAAATGTATACATATACTCAGGTTCCCCACAGGTTGGGCAACCCGAAAAAACATGTGTTTTCCGTATCTGACCTTTCCTTCAAAAGGTAGGCCTAGGCCAATATCACAATGGTTGGCAAATGGCCAATTTAGCATGAAAACTCAAAATGTGAAACTGACCTCAAATTCGAAATGTATGCATATACTTAGGTTTCCCAAAGGTTGGGGAACCCGAAAAAACATGTGTTTTCCGTATCTGACCTTTCCTTCAAATGGTAAGCCTGGGCCAATATCTCAATTGTTGGCAAATAAGCCAATTAAGGATGAAAACTCAAAATGTGAAACTGACCTCAAATTCCAAATGTATGCATATACTCAGGTTCCCCACAGGTTGGGGAATCCGAAAAAACATGTGTTTTCCGTATCTGACCTTTCCTTCAAAAGGTAGGCCTGGGCCAATATCACATTTGTTGGCAAATAGCCAGTTAAGCATGAAAACTCAAAATGTGAAACTGACGTAAAATTCAAAAAGTTTTTATGTACTCAGGTTATCCACATGCTGGGGAACCCGAAAAAACATGTGTTTTCTATATCCAACCTTTCCTTCAAAATGTAGGCCTGGGCCAATATCTCAATTGTTGGCAAATAAGCCAATTAAGGATGAAAAATCAAAATGTGAAACTGACCTCAAATTCGAAATGTATGCATATATTCAGGTTCCCCACAGGTTGGGGAACCCGAAAAAACATGTGTTTTCCGTATCTGACCTTTTCTTCAAAAGGGAGGCCTGGGCCAATATCACAATTGTTGGCAAATGGCCAATTAAGCATGAAAACTCAAAATGTGAAACTGACATCAAATTCGAAATGTATACATATACTCAGGTTCCCCACAGGTTGGGCAACCCGAAAAAACATGTGTTTTCCGTATCTGACCTTTCCTTCAAAAGGTAGGCCTAGGCCAATATCACAATGGTTGGCAAATGGCCAATTTAGCATGAAAACTCAAAATGTGAAACTGACCTCAAATTCGAAATGTATGCATATACTCAGGTTCCCCACAGGTTTGGGAATCCGAAAAAACATGTGTTTTCCATATCCGACTTTTCCTTCAAAAGGTTGGCCTGGGCCAATATCACAATTGTTGGCAAATGGCCAATGAAGCATGAAAACTCAAAATGTGAAACTGACCTCAAATTCGAAATGTATACATATACTCAGGTTCCCACAAGTTTGGGAATCCGAAAAAACATGTGTTTTCCATATCCGACTTTTCCTTCAAAAGGTTGGCCTGGGCCAATATCACAATTGTTGGCAAATGGCCAATTTATCATGAAAACTCAAAATGTGAAACTGACCTCAAATTCGAAATGTATGCATATACTCAGGTTCCCCACAGGTTGGGCAACCCGAAAAAAACATGTGTTTTCCATATCCAACCTTTCCTTCAAAAGGTAGGCCTGGGCCAATATCACATTTGTTCGCAAATAACCCAAATAAGGATGAAAACTCAAAATGTGAAACTGACCTCAAATTCGAAATGTATACATATACTCAGGTTCCCCACATGTTGGGGAACCCGAAAAAACATGTGTTTTCCGTATCTGACCTTTCCTTCAAAAGGTAGGCCTAGGCCAATATCACAATGGTTGGCAAGTGGCCAATTTAGCATGAAAACTCAAAATGTGAAACTGATCTCAAATTCGAAATGTATGCATATACTCAGGTTCCCCACAGGTTTGGGAATCCGAAAAAACATATGTTTTCCGTATCTGACCTTTCCTTCAAAAGGTAGGCCTGGGCCAATATCACATTTGTTGGCAAATAGCCAGTTAAGCATGAAAACTCAAAATGTGAAACTGACGTAAAATTCAAAAAGTTTTTAAGTACTCAGGTTATCCACATGCTGGGGAACCCGAAAAAACATGTGTTTTCTATATCCAACCTTTCCTTCAAAAGGTAGGCCTGGGCCAATATCACATTTGTTGGCAAATAACCCAATTAAGGATGAAAAATCAAAATGTGAAACTGACCTCAAATTCGAAATGTATGCATATATTCAGGTTCCCCACAGGTTGGGGAACCCGAAAAAACATGTGTTTTCCGTATCTGACCTTTTCTTCAAAAGGGAGGCCTGGGCCAATATCACAATTGTTGGCAAATGGCCAATGAAGCATGAAAACTCAAAATGTGAAACTGACATCAAATTCGAAATGTATACATATACTCAGGTTCCCCACAGGTTGGGCAACCCGAAAAAACATGTGTTTTCCGTATCTGACCTTTCCTTCAAAAGGTAGGCCTAGGCCAATATCACAATGGTTGGCAAATGGCCAATTTAGCATGAAAACTCAAAATGTGAAACTGACCTCAAATTCGAAATGTATGCATATACTCAGGTTCCCCACAGGTTTGGGAATCCGAAAAAACATGTGTTTTCCATATCCGACTTTTCCTTCAAAAGGTTGGCCTGGGCCAATATCACAATTGTTGGCAAATGGCCAATGAAGCATGAAAACTCAAAATGTGAAACTGACCTCAAATTCGAAATGTATACATATACTCAGGTTCCCACAAGTTTGGGAATCCGAAAAAACATGTGTTTTCCATATCCGACTTTTCCTTCAAAAGGTTGGCCTGGGCCAATATCACAATTGTTGGCAAATGGCCAATTTATCATGAAAACTCAAAATATGAAACTGACCTCAAATTCGAAATGTATGCATATACTCAGGTTCCCCACAGGTTGGGCAACCCGAAAAAAAAAAGGGTTTTCCATATCCAACCTTTCCTTCAAAAGGTAGGCCTGGGCCAATATCACATTTGTTCGCAAATAACCCAAATAAGGATGAAAACTCAAAATGTGAAACTGACCTCAAATTCGAAATGTATACATATACTCAGGTTCCCCACATGTTGGGGAACCCGAAAAAACATGTGTTTTCCGTATCTGACCTTTCCTTCAAAAGGTAGGCCTAGGCCAATATCACAATGGTTGGCAAGTGGCCAATTTAGCATGAAAACTCAAAATGTGAAACTGATCTCAAATTCGAAATGTATGCATATACTCAGGTTCCCCACATGTTGGGGAACCCGAAAAAACATATGTTTTCCGTATCTGACCTTTCCTTCAAAAGGTAGGCCTGGGCCAATATCACATTTGTTGGCAAATAGCCAGTTAAGCATGAAAACTCAAAATGTGAAACTGACGTAAAATTCAAAAAGTTTTTATGTACTCAGGTTATCCACATGCTGGGGAACCCGAAAAAACATGTGTTTTCTATATCCAACCTTTCCTTCAAAATGTAGGCCTGGGCCAATATCTCAATTGTTGGCAAATAAGCCAATTAAGGATGAAAAATCAAAATGTGAAACTGACCTCAAATTCGAAATGTATGCATATACTCAGGTTCCCCACAGGTTTGGGAATCCGAAAAAACATGTGTTTTCCATATCCGACTTTTCCTTCAAAAGGTTGGCCTGGGCCAATATCACAATTGTTGGCAAATGGCCAATGAAGCATGAAAACTCAAAATGTGAAACTGACCTCAAATTCGAAATGTATACATATACTCAGGTTCCCCACAAGTTTGGGAATCCGAAAAAACATGTGTTTTCCATATCCGACTTTTCCTTCAAAAGGTTGGCCTGGGCCAATATCACAATTGTTGGCAAATGGCCAATTTATCATGAAAACTCAAAATGTGAAACTGACCTCAAATTCGAAATGTATGCATATACTCAGGTTCCCCACAGGTTGGGCAACCCGAAAAAAACATGTGTTTTCCATATCCAACGTTTCCTTCAAAAGGTAGGCCTGGGCCAATATCACAATTGTTGGCAAATGGCCAATGAAGCATGAAAACTCAAAATGTGAAACTGACATCAAATTCGAAATGTATACATATACTCAGGTTCCCCACAAGTTTGGGAATCCGAAAAAACATGTGTTTTCCATATCCGACTTTTCCTTCAAAAGGTTGGCCTGGGCCAATATCACAATTGTTGGCAAATGGCCAATTTATCATGAAAACTCAAAATGTGAAATTGACCTCAAATTCGCAATGTCTGCATATACTCAGGTTCCCCACAGGTTGGGGAACCGAAAAAACATGTGTTTTCTGTATCCAACCTTTCCTTCAAAAGGTAGGCCTGGGCCAATATCACAATTGTTGGCAAATGGCCAAAGGAAGCATGAAAACTCAAAATGTGAAACTGACCTCAAATTCGAAATGTATGCATATACTTAGGTTTCCCACAGGTTGGGGAACCCGAAAAAACATGTGTTTTCCGTATCTGACCATTCCTTCAAATGGTAAGCCTGGGCCAATATCTCAATTGTTGGCAAATAAGCCAATTAAGGATGAAAACTCAAAATGTGAAACTGACCTCAAATTCGAAATGTATGCATATACTCAGGTTCCCCACAGGTTGGGGAATCCGAAAAAACATGTGTTTTCCATATCCGACTTTTCCTTCAAAAGGTTGGCCTGGGCCAATATCACAATTGTTGGCAAATGGCCAATTTATCATGAAAACTCAAAATGTGAAACTGACCTCAAATTCGAAATGTATGCATATACTCAGGTTCCCCACAGGTTGGGCAACCCGAAAAAAACATGTGTTTTCCATATCCAACCTTTCCTTCAAAAGGTAGGCCTGGGCCAATATCACATTTGTTCGCAAATAACCCAAATAAGGATGAAAACTCAAAATGTGAAACTGACCTCAAATTCGAAATGTATACATATACTCAGGTTCCCCACATGTTGGGGAACCCGAAAAAACATGTGTTTTCCGTATCTGACCTTTCCTTCAAAAGGTAGGCCTAGGCCAATATCACAATGGTTGGCAAGTGGCCAATTTAGCATGAAAATTCAAAATGTGAAACTGATCTCAAATTCGAAATGTATGCATATACTCAGGTTCCCCACAGGTTTGGGAATCCGAAAAAACATATGTTTTCCGTATCTGACCTTTCCTTCAAAAGGTAGGCCTGGGCCAATATCACATTTGTTGGCAAATAGCCAGTTAAGCATGAAAACTCAAAATGTGAAACTGACGTAAAATTCAAAAAGTTTTTAAGTACTCAGGTTATCCACATGCTGGGGAACCCGAAAAAACATGTGTTTTCTATATCCAACCTTTCCTTCAAAAGGTAGGCCTGGGCCAATATCACATTTGTTGGCAAATAACCCAATTAAGGATGAAAACTCAAAATGTGAAACTGACCTCAAATTCGAAATGTATGCATATACTTAGGTTTCCCACAGGTTGGGGAACCCGAAAAAACATGTGTTTTCCGTATCTGACCTTTCCTTCAAATGGTAAGCCTGGGCCAATATCTCAATTGTTGGCAAATAAGCCAATTAAGGATGAAAACTCAAAATGTGAAACTGACCTCAAATTCGAAATGTATGCATATACTCAGGTTCCCCACAGGTTGGGGAATCCGAAAAAACATGTGTTTTCCGTATCTGACCTTTCCTTCAAAAGGTAGGCCTGGGCCAATATCACATTTGTTGGCAAATAGCCAGTTAAGCATGAAAACTCAAAATGTGAAACTGACGTAAAATTCAAAAAGTTTTTATGTACTCAGGTTATCCACATGCTGGGGAACCCGAAAAAACATGTGTTTTCTATATCCAACCTTTCCTTCAAAATGTAGGCCTGGGCCAATATCTCAATTGTTGGCAAATAAGCCAATTAAGGATGAAAAATCAAAATGTGAAACTGACCTCAAATTCGAAATGTATGCATATATTCAGGTTCCCCACAGGTTGGGGAACCCGAAAAAACATGTGTTTTCCGTATCTGACCTTTTCTTCAAAAGGGAGGCCTGGGCCAATATCACAATTGTTGGCAAATGGCCAATGAAGCATGAAAACTCAAAATGTGAAACTGACATCAAATTCGAAATGTATACATATACTCAGGTTCCCCACAGGTTGGGCAACCCGAAAAAACATGTGTTTTCCGTATCTGACCTTTCCTTCAAAAGGTAGGCCTAGGCCAATATCACAATGGTTGGCAAATGGCCAATTTAGCATGAAAACTCAAAATGTGAAACTGACCTCAAATTCGAAATGTATGCATATACTCAGGTTCCCCACAGGTTTGGGAATCCGAAAAAACATGTGTTTTCCATATCCGACTTTTCCTTCAAAAG
The DNA here is from genome assembly GCA_039797435.1 of Crotalus adamanteus. NCBI lineage: Eukaryota > Metazoa > Chordata > Lepidosauria > Squamata > Viperidae > Crotalus > Crotalus adamanteus. The sequence goes on from CM077929.1 coordinate 20,302,870, forward strand.
GTTGGCCTGGGCCAATATCACAATTGTTGGCAAATGGCCAATGAAGCATGAAAACTCAAAATGTGAAACTGACCTCAAATTCGAAATGTAAACATATACTCAGGTTCCCACAAGTTTGGGAATCCGAAAAAACATGTGTTTTCCATATCCGACTTTTCCTTCAAAAGGTTGGCCTGGGCCAATATCACAATTGTTGGCAAATGGCCAATTTATCATGAAAACTCAAAATATGAAACTGACCTCAAATTCGAAATGTATGCATATACTCAGGTTCCCCACAGGTTGGGCAACCCGAAAAAAACATGTGTTTTCCATATCCAACCTTTCCTTCAAAAGGTAGGCCTGGGCCAATATCACATTTGTTCGCAAATAACCCAAATAAGGATGAAAACTCAAAATGTGAAACTGACCTCAAATTCGAAATGTATACATATACTCAGGTTCCCCACATGTTGGGGAACCCGAAAAAACATGTGTTTTCCGTATCTGACCTTTCCTTCAAAAGGTAGGCCTAGGCCAATATCACAATGGTTGGCAAGTGGCCAATTTAGCATGAAAACTCAAAATGTGAAACTGATCTCAAATTCGAAATGTATGCATATACTCAGGTTCCCCACATGTTGGGGAACCCGAAAAAACATATGTTTTCCGTATCTGACCTTTCCTTCAAAAGGTAGGCCTGGGCCAATATCACATTTGTTGGCAAATAGCCAGTTTAGCATGAAAACTCAAAATGTGAAACTGACGTAAAATTCAAAAAGTTTTTATGTACTCAGGTTATCCACATGCTGGGGAACCCGAAAAAACATGTGTTTTCTATATCCAACCTTTCCTTCAAAATGTAGGCCTGGGCCAATATCTCAATTGTTGGCAAATAAGCCAATTAAGGATGAAAAATCAAAATGTGAAACTGACCTCAAATTCGAAATGTATGCATATATTCAGGTTCCCCACAGGTTGGGGAACCCGAAAAAACATGTGTTTTCCGTATCTGACCTTTTCTTCAAAAGGGAGGCCTGGGCCAATATCACAATTGTTGGCAAATGGCCAATGAAGCATGAAAACTCAAAATGTGAAACTGACATCAAATTCGAAATGTATACATATACTCAGGTTCCCCACAGGTTGGGCAACCCGAAAAAACATGTGTTTTCCGTATCTGACCTTTCCTTCAAAAGGTAGACCTAGGCCAATATCACAATGGTTGGCAAATGGCCAATTTAGCATGAAAACTCAAAATGTGAAACTGATCTCAAATTCGAAATGTATGCATATACTCAGGTTCCCCACAGGTTTGGGAATCCGAAAAAACATGTGTTTTCCATATCCGACTTTTCCTTCAAAAGGTTGGCCTGGGCCAATATCACAATTGTTGGCAAATGGCCAATGAAGCATGAAAACTCAAAATGTGAAACTGACCTCAAATTCGAAATGTATACATATACTCAGGTTCCCCACAAGTTTGGGAATCCGAAAAAACATGTGTTTTCCATATCCGACTTTTCCTTCAAAAGGTTGGCCTGGGCCAATATCACAATTGTTGGCAAATGGCCAATTTATCATGAAAACTCAAAATGTGAAACTGACCTCAAATTCGAAATGTATGCATATACTCAGGTTCCCCACAGGTTGGGCAACCCGAAAAAAACATGTGTTTTCCATATCCAACGTTTCCTTCAAAAGGTAGGCCTGGGCCAATATCACAATTGTTGGCAAATGGCCAATGAAGCATGAAAACTCAAAATGTGAAACTGACATCAAATTTGAAATGTATACATATACTCAGGTTCCCCACAAGTTTGGGAATCCGAAAAAACATGTGTTTTCCATATCCGACTTTTCCTTCAAAAGGTTGGCCTGGGCCAATATCACAATTGTTGGCAAATGGCCAATTTATCATGAAAACTCAAAATGTGAAATTGACCTCAAATTCGCAATGTCTGCATATACTCAGGTTCCCCACAGGTTGGGGAACCGAAAAAACATGTGTTTTCTGTATCCAACCTTTCCTTCAAAAGGTAGGCCTGGGCCAATATCACAATTGTTGGCAAATGGCCAAAGGAAGCATGAAAACTCAAAATGTGAAACTGACCTCAAATTCGAAATGTATGCATATACTTAGGTTTCCCACAGGTTGGGGAACCCGAAAAAACATGTGTTTTCCGTATCTGACCATTCCTTCAAATGGTAAGCCTGGGCCAATATCTCAATTGTTGGCAAATAAGCCAATTAAGGATGAAAACTCAAAATGTGAAACTGACCTCAAATTCGAAATGTATGCATATACTCAGGTTCCCCACAAGTTGGGGAATCCGAAAAAACATGTGTTTTCAGTATCTGACCTTTCCTTCAAAAGGTAGGCCTGGGCCAATATCACATTTGTTGGCAAATAGCCAGTTAAGCATGAAAACTCAAAATGTGAAAGTGACGTAAAATTCAAAAAGTTTTTATGTACTCAGGTTATCCACATGCTGGGGAACCCGAAAAAACATGTGTTTTCTATATCCAACCTTTCCTTCAAAATGTAGGCCTGGGCCAATATCTCAATTGTTGGCAAATAAGCCAATTAAGGATGAAAAATCAACATGTGAAACTGACCTCAAATTCGAAATGTATGCATATATTCAGGTTCCCCACAGGTTGGGGAATCCGAAAAAACATGTGTTTTCCATATCCGACTTTTCCTTCAAAAGGTTGGCCTGGGCCAATATCACAATTGTTGGCAAATGGCCAATGAAGCATGAAAACTCAAAATGTGAAACTGACATCAAATTCGAAATGTATACATATACTCAGGTTCCCCACAAGTTTGGGAATCCGAAAAAACATGTGTTTTCCATATCCGACTTTTCCTTCAAAAGGTTGGCCTGGGCCAATATCACAATTGTTGGCAAATGGCCAATTTATCATGAAAACTCAAAATGTGAAACTGACCTCAAATTCGAAATGTATGCATATACTCAGGTTCCCCACAGGTTGGGCAACCCGAAAAAACATGTGTTTTCCGTATCTGACCTTTCCTTCAAAAGGTAGGCCTGGGCAAATATCACAATTGTTGGCAAATAAGCCAATTAAGCATGAAAACTCAAAATGTGAAACTGACCTCAAATTTGCAATGTATGCATATACTCAGGTTCCCCACAGGTTGGGGAACCCGAAAAAACATGTGTTTTCCGTATCTGACCTTTCCTTCAAAAGGTAGGCCTGGGCCAATATCACAATTGTTTGCAAATGGCCAATTTAGCATGAAAACTCAAAATGTGAAACTGACCTCAAATAAGAAATGTATGCATATACTCAGGTTCCCCACAGATTGGGGAACCGAAAAAACATGTGTTTTCCGTATCCAACCTTTCCTTCAAAAGGTACGCCTGGGCCAATATCACAATTGTTGGCAAATCAGCCAATTAAGCATGAAAACTCAAAATGTGAAATTGACTTCAAATTCGAAATGTATCCATATACTCAGGTTCCCCACAGGTTGGGGAACCGAAAAAACATGTGTTTTCTGTATCCAACCTTTCCTTCAAAAGGTAGGCCTGGGCCAATATCACAATTGTTGGCAAATGGCCAATTAAGCATGAAAACTCAAAATGTGAAATTGACTTCAAATTCGAAATGTATCCATATACTCAGGTTCCCCACAGGTTGGGGAACCGAAAAAACATGTGTTTTCCGTATCCAACCTTTCCTTCAAAAGGTAGGCCTGGGCCAATATCACATTTGTTGTCAAATAAGGATGAAAACTCAAAATGTGAAACTGACCTCAAATTCGAAATGTATGCATATGCTCAGGTTCCCCACAGGTTGGGGAACCCGAAAAAACATGTGTTTTCTGTATCCAACCTTTCCTTCAAAAGGTAGGCCTGGGCCAATATCACAATTGTTGGCAAATGGCCAATTAAGCATGAAAACTCAAAATGTGAAACTGACCTCAAATTCGAAATGTATACATATGCTCAGGTTCCCCACAGGTTGGGGAACCCGAAAAAACATGTGTTTTCCGTATCCAACCTTTCCTTCAAAAGGAAGGCCTGGGCCAATATCACAATTGTTGGCAAATGGCCAATTAAGCATGAAAACTGAAAATGTGAAACTGACCTCAAATTCGACATGTATGCATATACTCAGGTTCCCCACAGGTTGGGCAACCCGAAAAAAGATGTGTTTTCCATATCCAAGCTTTCCTTCCAAAGGTAGGCCTAGGCAAATATCACATTTGTTGGCAAATAACCCAAATAAGGATGAAAACTCAAAATGTGAAACTGATCTCAAATTCGAAATGTATACATATACTCAGGTTCCCCACAGGTTGGGGAACCGAAAAAACATGTGTTTTCCGTATCCAACCTTTCCTTCAAAAGGTAGGCCTGGGCCAATATCACATTTGTTGTCAAATAAGGATGAAAACTCAAAATGTGAAACTGACCTCAAATTCGAAATGTATGCATATACTCAGGTTGCCCACAGGTTGGAGAACCCGAAAAAACATGAGTTTTCTGTATCTGACCTTTCCTTCAAAAGGTAGGCCTGGGCCAATATCACATTTGTTGGCAAATAACCCAATTAAGCATGAAAACTCTAAATGTGAAACTGACCTCAAATTCGAAATGTATGCATATACTCAGGTTCCCCACAGGTTGGGGAACCCGAAAAAAACATGTGTTTTCCATATCCAACCTTTCCTTCAAAAGGTAGGCCTGGGCCAATATCACATTTGTTCGCAAATAACCCAAATAAGGATGAAAACTCAAAATGTGAAACTGATCTCAAATTCGAAATGTATACATATACTCAGGTTCCCCACAGGTTGGGGAACCCGAAAAAACATGTGTTTTCCGTATCTGACCTTTCCTTCAAAAGGTAGGCCTGGGCCAATATCACATTTGTTGGCAAATAACCCAATTAAGCATGAAAACTCAAAATGTGAAACTGACCTCAAATTCGAAATGTATGCATAAACTCAGGTTCCCCACAGGTTGGGGAACCCGAAAAAACGTGTATTTTCAGTATCCGACCTTTCCTTCAAAAGGTTGGCCTTGGCCTATATCGCATTTGTTGGCAAATGGCCAATTAAGCATGAAAACTCAAAATGTGAAACTGACCTCAAATTCGCAATGTATGCATATACTCAGGTTGCCACAGGTTGGGCAACCCGAAAAAAGATGTGTTTTCCATATCCAAGCTTTCCTTCCAAAGGTAGGCCTAGGCAAATATCACATTTGTTGGCAAATAACCCAAATAAGGATGAAAACTCAAAATGTGAAACTGATCTCAAATTCGAAATGTATACATATACTCAGGTTCCCCACAGGTTGGGGAACCGAAAAAACATGTGTTTTCCGTATCCAACCTTTCCTTCAAAAGGTAGGCCTGGGCCAATATCACATTTGTTGTCAAATAAGGATGAAAACTCAAAATGTGAAACTGACCTCAAATTCGAAATGTATGCATATACTCAGGTTGCCCACAGGTTGGAGAACCCGAAAAAACATGAGTTTTCTGTATCTGACCTTTCCTTCAAAAGGTAGGCCTGGGCCAATATCACATTTGTTGGCAAATAACCCAATTAAGCATGAAAACTCTAAATGTGAAACTGACCTCAAATTCGAAATGTATGCATATACTCAGGTTCCCCACAGGTTGGGGAACCCGAAAAAAACATGTGTTTTCCATATCCAACCTTTCCTTCAAAAGGTAGGCCTGGGCCAATATCACATTTGTTCGCAAATAACCCAAATAAGGATGAAAACTCAAAATGTGAAACTGATCTCAAATTCGAAATGTATACATATACTCAGGTTCCCCACAGGTTGGGGAACCCGAAAAAACATGTGTTTTCCGTATCTGACCTTTCCTTCAAAAGGTAGGCCTGGGCCAATATCACATTTGTTGGCAAATAACCCAATTAAGCATGAAAACTCAAAATGTGAAACTGACCTCAAATTCGAAATGTATGCATAAACTCAGGTTCCCCACAGGTTGGGGAACCCGAAAAAACGTGTATTTTCAGTATCCGACCTTTCCTTCAAAAGGTTGGCCTTGGCCTATATCGCATTTGTTGGCAAATGGCCAATTAAGCATGAAAACTCAAAATGTGAAACTGACCTCAAATTCGCAATGTATGCATATACTCAGGTTGCCACAGGTTGGGCAACCCGAAAAAACATGTGTTTTCCATATCCGACTTTTCCTTCAAAAGGTTGGCCTGGGCCAATATCACAATTGTTGGCAAATGGCCAATTTATCATGAAAACTCAAAATGTGAAACTGACCTCAAATTCGAAATGTATGCATATACTCAGGTTCCCCACAGGTTGGGCAACCCGAAAAAACATGTGTTTTCCGTATCTGACCTTTCCTTCAAAAGGTAGGCCTGGGCAAATATCACAATTGTTGGCAAATAAGCCAATTAAGCATGAAAACTCAAAATGTGAAACTGACCTCAAATTCGCAATGTATGCATATACTCAGGTTCCCCACAGGTTGGGGAACCCGAAAAAACATGTGTTTTCCGTATCTGACCTTTCCTTCAAAAGGTAGGCCTGGGCCAATATCACAATTGTTTGCAAATGGCCAATTTAGCATGAAAACTCAAAATGTGAAACTGACCTCAAATAAGAAATGTATGCATATACTCAGGTTCCCCACAGATTGGGGAACCGAAAAAACATGTGTTTTCCGTATCCAACCTTTCCTTCAAAAGGTACGCCTGGGCCAATATCACAATTGTTGGCAAATCAGCCAATTAAGCATGAAAACTCAAAATGTGAAATTGACTTCAAATTCGAAATGTATCCATATACTCAGGTTCCCCACAGGTTGGGGAACCGAAAAAACATGTGTTTTCTGTATCCAACCTTTCCTTCAAAAGGTAGGCCTGGGCCAATATCACAATTGTTGGCAAATGGCCAATTAAGCATGAAAACTCAAAATGTGAAATTGACTTCAAATTCGAAATGTATCCATATACTCAGGTTCCCCACAGGTTGGGGAACCGAAAAAACATGTGTTTTCCGTATCCAACCTTTCCTTCAAAAGGTAGGCCTGGGCCAATATCACATTTGTTGTCAAATAAGGATGAAAACTCAAAATGTGAAACTGACCTCAAATTCGAAATGTATGCATATGCTCAGGTTCCCCACAGGTTGGGGAACCCGAAAAAACATGTGTTTTCTGTATCCAACCTTTCCTTCAAAAGGTAGGCCTGGGCCAATATCACAATTGTTGGCAAATGGCCAATTAAGCATGAAAACTCAAAATGTGAAACTGACCTCAAATTCGAAATGTATACATATGCTCAGGTTCCCCACAGGTTGGGGAACCCGAAAAAACATGTGTTTTCCGTATCCAACCTTTCCTTCACAAGGAAGGCCTGGGCCAATATCACAATTGTTGGCAAATGGCCAATTAAGCATGAAAACTGAAAATGTGAAACTGACCTCAAATTCGACATGTATGCATATACTCAGGTTCCCCACAGGTTGGGCAACCCGAAAAAAGATGTGTTTTCCATATCCAAGCTTTCCTTCCAAAGGTAGGCCTAGGCAAATATCACATTTGTTGGCAAATAACCCAAATAAGGATGAAAACTCAAAATGTGAAACTGATCTCAAATTCGAAATGTATACATATACTCAGGTTCCCCACAGGTTGGGGAACCGAAAAAACATGTGTTTTCCGTATCCAACCTTTCCTTCAAAAGGTAGGCCTGGGCCAATATCACATTTGTTGTCAAATAAGGATGAAAACTCAAAATGTGAAACTGACCTCAAATTCGAAATGTATGCATATACTCAGGTTGCCCACAGGTTGGAGAACCCGAAAAAATATGAGTTTTCTGTATCTGACCTTTCCTTCAAAAGGTAGGCCTGGGCCAATATCACATTTGTTGGCAAATAACCCAATTAAGCATGAAAACTCTAAATGTGAAACTGACCTCAAATTCGAAATGTATGCATATACTCAGGTTCCCCACAGGTTGGGGAACCCGAAAAAAACATGTGTTTTCCATATCCAACCTTTCCTTCAAAAGGTAGGCCTGGGCCAATATCACATTTGTTCGCAAATAACCCAAATAAGGATGAAAACTCAAAATGTGAAACTGATCTCAAATTCGAAATGTATACATATACTCAGGTTCCCCACAGGTTGGGGAACCCGAAAAAACATGTGTTTTCCGTATCTGACCTTTCCTTCAAAAGGTAGGCCTGGGCCAATATCACATTTGTTGGCAAATAACCCAATTAAGCATGAAAACTCAAAATGTGAAACTGACCTCAAATTCGAAATGTATGCATAAACTCAGGTTCCCCACAGGTTGGGGAACCCGAAAAAACGTGTATTTTCAGTATCCGACCTTTCCTTCAAAAGGTTGGCCTTGGCCTATATCGCATTTGTTGGCAAATGGCCAATTAAGCATGAAAACTCAAAATGTGAAACTGACCTCAAATTCGCAATGTATGCATATACTCAGGTTGCCACAGGTTGGGCAACCCGAAAAAACATGTGTTTTCCATATACAAGCTTTCCTTCAAAAGGCAGACCTGGGCAAATATAACATTTGTTGGCAAATAAGGATGAAAACTCAAAATGTGAAACTGACCTCAAATTCGAAATGTATGCATATGCTCAGGTTCCCCACAGGTTGGGGAACCCGAAAAAACATGTGTTTTCAGTTCCCAACCTTTCCTTCAAAAGGTAGGCTTGGGCCTATATCGCATATGTTTGCAAATGGCCAATTTAGCATGAAAACTCAAAATGTGAAACTGACCTCAAATTCGACATGTATGCATATATTCAGGTTGCCCACAGGTTGGAGAACCCGAAAAAACATGTGTTTTCCGTATCCAACCTTTCCTTCAAAAGGTAGGGCTGGGCCAATATCACAATTGTTGGCAAATGGCCAATTAAGCATGAAAACTCAAAATGTGAAACTGACTTCAAATTCGAAATGTATCCATATACTCAGGTTCCCCACAGGTTGGGGAACCAAAAAAACATGTGTTTTCCGTATCCAACCTTTCCTTCAAAAGGTACGCCTGGGCAAATATCAATTTTTTTTGCAAATAAGGATGAAAACTCAAAATGTGAAACTGACCTCAAATTCGAAATGTATGCATATGCTCAGGTTCCCCACAGGTTGGGGAACCCGAAAAAACATGTGTTTTCTGTATCCAACCTTTCCTTCAAAAGGTAGGCCTGGGCCAATATCACAATTGTTGGCAAATGGCCAATTAAGCATGAAAACTCAAAATGTGAAACTGACCTCAAATTCGAAATGTATACATATGCTCAGGTTCCCCACAGGTTGGGGAACCCGAAAAAACATGTGTTTTCCGTATCCAACCTTTCCTTCAAAAGGTAGGCCTGGGCCAATATCACAATTGTTGGCAAATGGCCAATTAAGCATGAAAACTGAAAATGTGAAACTGACCTCAAATTCGACATGTATGCATATACTCAGGTTGCCCACAGGTTGGTCAACCCGAAAAAACATGTGTTTTCCATATCCAAGCTTTCCTTCCAAAGGTAGGCCTGGGCAAATATCACATTTGTTGGCAAATAAGGGTGAAAACTCAAAATGTGAAACTGACCTCAAATTCGAAATGTATGCATATACTCAGGTTGCCCACAGGTTGGAGAACCCGAAAAAACATGAGTTTTCCGTATCCAACCTTTCCTACCAAAGGTAGGCTTGGGCCTATATCGCATATGTTTACAAGTGGCCAATTTAGCATGAAAATTCAAAATGTGAAATTGACCTCAAATTCGACATGTATGCATATACCCAGGTTCCCCACAGGTTGGGGAACACGAAAAAAACATTTATTTTCCATATCCAACCTTTCCTTCAAAAGGTAGGCCTGGGCCAATATCACATTTCTTCGCAAATAACCCAAATAAGGATGAAAACTCAAAATGTGAAACTGACATCAAATTCGAAATGTATACATATACTCAGGTTCCCCACAGGTTGGGCAACCCAAAAAAACATGTGTTTTCCGTATCTGACCTTTCCTTCAAAAGGTAGGCCTAGGCCAATATCACAATGGTTGGCAAATGGCCAATTTAGCATGAAAACTCAAAATGTGAAACTGACCTCAAATTCGAAATGTATGCATATACTCAGGTTGCCCACAGGTTGGAGAACCCGAAAAAACATGAGTTTTCCATATCTGACCTTTCCTTCAAAAGGTAGGCCTGGGCCAATATCACATTTCTTGGCAAATAACCCAATTAAGGATGAAAACTCAAAATGTGAAATTGACCTCAAATTCGAAATGTATGCATATACTTAGGTTTCCCACAGGTTGGGGAACCCGAAAAAACATGTGTTTTCCGTATCTGACCTTTTCTTCAAAAGGTAGGCCTGGGCCAATATCACATTTATTGGCAAATAGCCAGTTAAGCATGAAAACTCAAAATGTGAAACTGACGTAAAATTCAAAAAGTTTTTATGTACTCAGGTTATCCACATGCTAGGGAACCCGAAAAAACATGTGTTTTCTATATCCAACCTTTCCTTCAAAATGTAGGCCTGGGCCAATATCTCAATTGTTGGCAAATAAGCCAATTAAGGATGAAAAATCAAAATGTGAAACTGACCTCAAATTCGAAATGTATGCATATATTCAGGTTCCCCACAGCTTGGGGAACCCGAAAAAACATGTTTTTTCCGTATCTGACCTTTTCTTCAAAAGGGAGGCCTGGGCCAATATCACAATTGTTGGCAAATGGCCAATGAAGCATGAAAACTCAAAATGTGAAACTGACATCAAATTCGAAATGTATACATATACTCAGGTTCCCCACAGGTTGGGCAACCCGAACAAACATGTGTTTTCCGTATCTGACCTTTCCTTCAAAAGGTAGGCCTAGGCCAATATCACAATGGTTGGCAAATGGCCAATTTAGCATGAAAACTCAAAATGTGAAACTGACCTCAAATTCGAAATGTATGCATATACTCAGGTTCCCCACAGGTTTGGGAATCCGAAAAAACATGTGTTTTCCATATCCGACTTTTCCTTCAAAAGGTTGGCCTGGGCCAATATCACAATTGTTGGCAAATGGCCAATGAAGCATGAAAACTCAAAATGTGAAACTGACCTCAAATTCGAAATGTATGCATATACTCAGGTTCCCCACAGGTTGGGCAACCCGAAAAAAACATGTGTTTTCCATATCCAACCTTTCCTTCAAAAGGTAGGCCTGGGCCAATATCACATTTGTTCGCAAATAACCCAAATAAGGATGAAAACTCAAAATGTGAAACTGACCTCAAATTCGCAATGTATGCATATACTCAGGTTGCCCACAGGTTGGGCAACCCGAAAAAACATGTGTTTTCCATATCCAAGCTTTCCTTCCAAAGGTAGGCCTGGGCAAATATCACATTTGTTGGCAAATAAGGATGAAAACTCAAAATGTGAAACTGACCTCAAATTCGAAATGTATGCATATACTCAGGTTGCCCACAGGTTAGGCAACCCGAAAAAACATGTGTTTTCCATATCCAAGCTTTCCTTCCAAAGGTAGGCCTGGGCAAATATCACATTTGTTGGCAAATAAGGGTGAAAACTCAAAATGTGAAACTGACCTCAAATTCGAAATGTATGCATATATTCAGGTTCCCCACAGGTTGGGGAACCCGAAAAAACATGTGTTTTCCGTATCTGACCTTTTCTTCAAAAGGGAGGCCTGGGCCAATATCACAATTGTTGGCAAATGGCCAATGAAGCATGAAAACTCAAAATGTGAAACTGACATCAAATTCGAAATGTATACATATACTCAGGTTCCCCACAGGTTGGGCAACCCGAAAAAACATGTGTTTTCCATATCCAAGCTTTCCTTCCAAAGGTAGGCCTGGGCAAATATCACATTTGTTGGCAAATAAGGGTGAAAACTCAAAATGTGAAACTGACCTCAAATTCGAAATGTATGCATATATTCAGGTTCCCCACAGGTTGGGGAACCCGAAAAAACATGTGTTTTCCGTATCTGACCATTTCTTCAAAAGGGAGGCCTGGGCCAATATCACAATTGTTGGCAAATGGCCAATGAAGCATGAAAACTCAAAATGTGAAACTGACATCAAATTCGAAATGTATACATATACTCAGGTTCCCCACAGGTTGGGCAACCCGAAAAAACATGTGTTTTCCGTATCTGACCTTTCCTTCAAAAGGTAGGCCTAGGCCAATATCACAATGGTTGGCAAATGGCCAATTTAGCATGAAAACTCAAAATGTGAAACTGACCTCAAATTCGAAATGTATGCATATACTCAGGTTGCCCACAGGTTGGAGAACCCGAAAAAACATGAGTTTTCCATATCTGACCTTTCCTTCAAAAGGTAGGCCTGGGCCAATATCACATTTCTTGGCAAATAACCCCATTAAGGATGAAAACTCAAAATGTGAAACTGACCTCAAATTCGAAATGTATGCATATACTTAGGTTTCCCACAGGTTGGGGAACCCGAAAAAACATGTGTTTTCCGTATCTGACCTTTCCTTCAAAAGGTAGGCCTGGGCCAATATCACATTTGTTGGCAAATAGCCAGTTAAGCATGAAAACTCAAAATGTGAAACTGACGTAAAATTCAAAAAGTTTTTATGTACTCAGGTTATCCACATGCTAGGGAACCCGAAAAAACATGTGTTTTCTATATCCAACCTTTCCTTCAAAATGTAGGCCTGGGCCAATATCTCAATTGTTGGCAAATAAGCCAATTAAGGATGAAAAATCAAAATGTGAAACTGACCTCAAATTCGAAATGTATGCATATATTCAGGTTCCCCACAGGTTGGGGAACCCGAAAAAACATGTGTTTTCCGTATCTGACCTTTTCTTCAAAAGGGAGGCCTGGGCCAATATCACAATTGTTGGCAAATGGCCAATGAAGCATGAAAACTCAAAATGTGAAACTGACATCAAATTCGAAATGTATACATATACTCAGGTTCCCCACAGGTTGGGCAACCCGAAAAAACATGTGTTTTCCGTATCTGACCTTTCCTTCAAAAGGTAGGCCTAGGCCAATATCACAATGGTTGGCAAATGGCCAATTTAGCATGAAAACTCAAAATGTGAAACTGACCTCAAATTCGAAATGTATGCATATACTCAGGTTCCCCACAGGTTTGGGAATCCGAAAAAACATGTGTTTTCCATATCCGACTTTTCCTTCAAAAGGTTGGCCTGGGCCAATATCACAATTGTTGGCAAATGGCCAATGAAGCATGAAAACTCAAAATGTGAAACTGACCTCAAATTCGAAATGTATGCATATACTCAGGTTCCCCACAGGTTGGGCAACCCGAAAAAAACATGTGTTTTCCATATCCAACCTTTCCTTCAAAAGGTAGGCCTGGGCCAATATCACATTTGTTCGCAAATAACCCAAATAAGGATGAAAACTCAAAATGTGAAACTGACCTCAAATTCGAAATGTATGCATATACTCAGGTTCCCCACAGGTTTGGGAATCCGAAAAAACATGTGTTTTCCATTTCCGACTTTTCCTTCAAAAGGTTGGCCTGGGCCAATATCACAATTGTTGGCAAATGGCCAATGAAGCATGAAAACTCAAAATGTGAAACTGACCTCAAATTCGAAATGTATGCATATACTCAGGTTCCCCACAGGTTGGGCAACCCGAAAAAAACATGTGTTTTCCATATCCAACCTTTCCTTCAAAAGGTAGGCCTGGGCCAATATCACATTTGTTCGCAAATAACCCAAATAAGGATGAAAACTCAAAATGTGAAACTGACCTCAAATTCGCAATGTATGCATATACTCAGGTTGCCCACAGGTTGGGCAACCCGAAAAAACATGTGTTTTCCATATCCAAGCTTTCCTTCCAAAGGTAGGCCTGGGCAAATATCACATTTGTTGGCAAATAAGGATGAAAACTCAAAATGTGAAACTGACCTCAAATTCGAAATGTATGCATATACTCAGGTTGCCCACAGGTTAGGCAACCCGAAAAAACATGTGTTTTCCATATCCAAGCTTTCCTTCCAAAGGTAGGCCTGGGCAAATATCACATTTGTTGGCAAATAAGGGTGAAAACTCAAAATGTGAAACTGACCTCAAATTCGAAATGTATGCATATATTCAGGTTCCCCACAGGTTGGGGAACCCGAAAAAACATGTGTTTTCCGTATCTGACCTTTTCTTCAAAAGGGAGGCCTGGGCCAATATCACAATTGTTGGCAAATGGCCAATGAAGCATGAAAACTCAAAATGTGAAACTGACATCAAATTCGAAATGTATACATATACTCAGGTTCCCCACAGGTTGGGCAACCCGAAAAAACATGTGTTTTCCATATCCAAGCTTTCCTTCCAAAGGTAGGCCTGGGCAAATATCACATTTGTTGGCAAATAAGGGTGAAAACTCAAAATGTGAAACTGACCTCAAATTCGAAATGTATGCATATATTCAGGTTCCCCACAGGTTGGGGAACCCGAAAAAACATGTGTTTTCCGTATCTGACCTTTTCTTCAAAAGGGAGGCCTGGGCCAATATCACAATTGTTGGCAAATGGCCAATGAAGCATGAAAACTCAAAATGTGAAACTGACATCAAATTCGAAATGTATACATATACTCAGGTTCCCCACAGGTTGGGCAACCCGAAAAAACATGTGTTTTCCGTATCTGACCTTTCCTTCAAAAGGTAGGCCTAGGCCAATATCACAATGGTTGGCAAATGGCCAATTTAGCATGAAAACTCAAAATGTGAAACTGACCTCAAATTCGAAATGTATGCATATACTCAGGTTGCCCACAGGTTGGAGAACCCGAAAAAACATGAGTTTTCCATATCTGACCTTTCCTTCAAAAGGTAGGCCTGGGCCAATATCACATTTCTTGGCAAATAACCCCATTAAGGATGAAAACTCAAAATGTGAAACTGACCTCAAATTCGAAATGTATGCATATACTTAGGTTTCCCACAGGTTGGGGAACCCGAAAAAACATGTGTTTTCCGTATCTGACCTTTCCTTCAAAAGGTAGGCCTGGGCCAATATCACATTTGTTGGCAAATAGCCAGTTAAGCATGAAAACTCAAAATGTGAAACTGACGTAAAATTCAAAAAGTTTTTATGTACTCAGGTTATCCACATGCTAGGGAACCCGAAAAAACATGTGTTTTCTATATCCAACCTTTCCTTCAAAATGTAGGCCTGGGCCAATATCTCAATTGTTGGCAAATAAGCCAATTAAGGATGAAAACTCAAAATGTGAAACTGACCTCAAATTCGAAATGTATGCATATATTCAGGTTCCCCACAGGTTGGGGAACCCGAAAAAACATGTGTTTTCCGTATCTGACCTTTTCTTCAAAAGGGAGGCCTGGGCCAATATCACAATTGTTGGCAAATGGCCAATGAAGCATGAAAACTCAAAATGTGAAACTGACATCAAATTCGAAATGTATACATATACTCAGGTTCCCCACAGGTTGGGCAACCCGAAAAAACATGTGTTTTCCGTATCTGACCTTTCCTTCAAAAGGTAGGCCTAGGCCAATATCACAATGGTTGGCAAATGGCCAATTTAGCATGAAAACTCAAAATGTGAAACTGACCTCAAATTCGAAATGTATGCATATACTCAGGTTCCCCACAGGTTTGGGAATCCGAAAAAACATGTGTTTTCCATATCCGACTTTTCCTTCAAAAGGTTGGCCTGGGCCAATATCACAATTGTTGGCAAATGGCCAATGAAGCATGAAAACTCAAAATGTGAAACTGACCTCAAATTCGAAATGTATGCATATACTCAGGTTCCCCACAGGTTGGGCAACCCGAAAAAAACATGTGTTTTCCATATCCAACCTTTCCTTCAAAAGGTAGGCCTGGGCCAATATCACATTTGTTCGCAAATAACCCAAATAAGGATGAAAACTCAAAATGTGAAACTGACCTCAAATTCGAAATGTATGCATATACTCAGGTTCTCCACAGGTTGGGCAACCCGAAAAAAACATGTGTTTTCCGTATCCAAGCTTTCCTTCAAAAGGTAGGCCTGGGCCAATATCACAATTGTTGGCAAATAAGCCAATTAAGCATAAAAACTCAAAATGTGAAACTGACCTCAAATTCGCAATGTATGCATATACTCAGGTTGCCCACAGGTTGGGCAACCCGAAAAAACATGTGTTTTCCATATCCAAGCTTTCCTTCCAAAGGTAGGCCTGGGCAAATATCACATTTGTTGGCAAATAAGGGTGAAAACTCAAAATGTGAAACTGACCTCAAATTCGAAATGTATGCATATACTCAGGTTGCCCACAGGTTGGAGAACCCGAAAAAACATGAGTTTTCCGTATATGACCTTTCCTTCAAAAGGTAGGCCTGGGCCAATATCACATTTGTTGGCAAATAACCCAATTAAGGATGAAAACTCAAAATGTGAAACTGACCTCAAATTCGAAATGTATGCATATACTTAGGTTTCCCACAGGTTGGGGAACCCGAAAAAACATGTGTTTTCCGTATCTGACCTTTCCTTCAAATGGTAAGCCTGGGCCAATATCTCAATTGTTGGCAAATAAGCCAATTAAGGATGAAAACTCAAAATGTGAAACTGACCTCAAATTCAAATGTATGCATATACTCAGGTTCCCCACAGGTTGGGGAATCCGAAAAAACATGTGTTTTCCGTATCTGACCTTTCCTTCAAAAGGTAGGCCTGGGCCAATATCACATTTGTTGGCAAATAGCCAGTTAAGCATGAAAACTCAAAATGTGAAACTGACGTAAAATTCAAAAAGTTTTTAAGTACTCAGGTTATCCACATGCTGGGGAACCCGAAAAAACATGTGTTTTCTATATCCAACCTTTCCTTCAAAATGTAGGCCTGGGCCAATATCTCAATTGTTGGCAAATAAGCCAATTAAGGATGAAAAATCAAAATGTGAAACTGACCTCAAATTCGAAATGTATGCATATATTCAGGTTCCCCACAGGTTGGGGAACCCGAAAAAACATGTGTTTTCCGTATCTGACCTTTTCTTCAAAAGGGAGGCCTGGGCCAATATCACAATTGTTGGCAAATGGCCAATGAAGCATGAAAACTCAAAATGTGAAACTGACATCAAATTCGAAATGTATACATATACTCAGGTTCCCCACAGGTTGGGCAACCCGAAAAAACATGTGTTTTCCGTATCTGACCTTTCCTTCAAAAGGTAGGCCTAGGCCAATATCACAATGGTTGGCAAATGGCCAATTTAGCATGAAAACTCAAAATGTGAAACTGACCTCAAATTCGAAATGTATGCATATACTTAGGTTTCCCAAAGGTTGGGGAACCCGAAAAAACATGTGTTTTCCGTATCTGACCTTTCCTTCAAATGGTAAGCCTGGGCCAATATCTCAATTGTTGGCAAATAAGCCAATTAAGGATGAAAACTCAAAATGTGAAACTGACCTCAAATTCGAAATGTATGCATATACTCAGGTTCCCCACAGGTTGGGGAATCCGAAAAAACATGTGTTTTCCGTATCTGACCTTTCCTTCAAAAGGTAGGCCTGGGCCAATATCACATTTGTTGGCAAATAGCCAGTTAAGCATGAAAACTCAAAATGTGAAACTGACGTAAAATTCAAAAAGTTTTTATGTACTCAGGTTATCCACATGCTGGGGAACCCGAAAAAACATGTGTTTTCTATATCCAACCTTTCCTTCAAAATGTAGGCCTGGGCCAATATCTCAATTGTTGGCAAATAAGCCAATTAAGGATGAAAAATCAAAATGTGAAACTGACCTCAAATTCGAAATGTATGCATATATTCAGGTTCCCCACAGGTTGGGGAACCCGAAAAAACATGTGTTTTCCGTATCTGACCTTTTCTTCAAAAGGGAGGCCTGGGCCAATATCACAATTGTTGGCAAATGGCCAATGAAGCATGAAAACTCAAAATGTGAAACTGACATCAAATTCGAAATGTATACATATACTCAGGTTCCCCACAGGTTGGGCAACCCGAAAAAACATGTGTTTTCCGTATCTGACCTTTCCTTCAAAAGGTAGGCCTAGGCCAATATCACAATGGTTGGCAAAAGGCCAATTTAGCATGAAAACTCAAAATGTGAAACTGACCTCAAATTCGAAATGTATGCATATACTCAGGTTCCCCACAGGTTTGGGAATCCGAAAAAACATGTGTTTTCCATATCCGACTTTTCCTTCAAAAGGTTGGCCTGGGCCAATATCACAATTGTTGGCAAATGGCCAATGAAGCATGAAAACTCAAAATGTGAAACTGACCTCAAATTCGAAATGTATACATATACTCAGGTTCCCACAAGTTTGGGAATCCGAAAAAACATGTGTTTTCCATATCCGACTTTTCCTTCAAAAGGTTGGCCTGGGCCAATATCACAATTGTTGGCAAATGGCCAATTTATCATGAAAACTCAAAATGTGAAACTGACCTCAAATTCGAAATGTATGCATATACTCAGGTTCCCCACAGGTTGGGCAACCCGAAAAAAACATGTGTTTTCCATATCCAACCTTTCCTTCAAAAGGTAGGCCTGGGCCAATATCACATTTGTTCGCAAATAACCCAAATAAGGATGAAAACTCAAAATGTGAAACTGACCTCAAATTCGAAATGTATACATATACTCAGGTTCCCCACATGTTGGGGAACCCGAAAAAACATGTGTTTTCCGTATCTGACCTTTCCTTCAAAAGGTAGGCCTAGGCCAATATCACAATGGTTGGCAAGTGGCCAATTTAGCATGAAAACTCAAAATGTGAAACTGACATCAAATTCGAAATGTATACATATACTCAGGTTCCCCACAGGTTGGGCAACCCGAAAAAACATGTGTTTTCCGTATCTGACCTTTCCTTCAAAAGGTAGGCCTAGGCCAATATCACAATGGTTGGCAAATGGCCAATTTAGCATGAAAACTCAAAATGTGAAACTGACCTCAAATTCGAAATGTATGCATATACTCAGGTTGCCCACAGGTTGGAGAACCCGAAAAAACATGAGTTTTCCATATCTGACCTTTCCTTCAAAAGGTAGGCCTGGGCCAATATCACATTTCTTGGCAAATAACCCCATTAAGGATGAAAACTCAAAATGTGAAACTGACCTCAAATTCGAAATGTATGCATATACTTAGGTTTCCCACAGGTTGGGGAACCCGAAAAAACATGTGTTTTCCGTATCTGACCTTTCCTTCAAAAGGTAGGCCTGGGCCAATATCACATTTGTTGGCAAATAGCCAGTTAAGCATGAAAACTCAAAATGTGAAACTGACGTAAAATTCAAAAAGTTTTTATGTACTCAGGTTATCCACATGCTAGGGAACCCGAAAAAACATGTGTTTTCTATATCCAACCTTTCCTTCAAAATGTAGGCCTGGGCCAATATCTCAATTGTTGGCAAATAAGCCAATTAAGGATGAAAACTCAAAATGTGAAACTGACCTCAAATTCGAAATGTATGCATATATTCAGGTTCCCCACAGGTTGGGGAACCCGAAAAAACATGTGTTTTCCGTATCTGACCTTTTCTTCAAAAGGGAGGCCTGGGCCAATATCACAATTGTTGGCAAATGGCCAATGAAGCATGAAAACTCAAAATGTGAAACTGACATCAAATTCGAAATGTATACATATACTCAGGTTCCCCACAGGTTGGGCAACCCGAAAAAACATGTGTTTTCCGTATCTGACCTTTCCTTCAAAAGGTAGGCCTAGGCCAATATCACAATGGTTGGCAAATGGCCAATTTAGCATGAAAACTCAAAATGTGAAACTAACCTCAAATTCGAAATGTATGCATATACTCAGGTTCCCCACAGGTTTGGGAATCCGAAAAAACATGTGTTTTCCATATCCGACTTTTCCTTCAAAAGGTTGGCCTGGGCCAATATCACAATTGTTGGCAAATGGCCAATGAAGCATGAAAACTCAAAATGTGAAACTGACCTCAAATTCGAAATGTATGCATATACTCAGGTTCCCCACAGGTTGGGCAACCCGAAAAAAACATGTGTTTTCCATATCCAACCTTTCCTTCAAAAGGTAGGCCTGGGCCAATATCACATTTGTTCGCAAATAACCCAAATAAGGATGAAAACTCAAAATGTGAAACTGACCTCAAATTCGAAATGTATGCATATACTCAGGTTCTCCACAGGTTGGGCAACCCGAAAAAACATGTGTTTTCCGTATCCAAGCTTTCCTTCAAAAGGTAGGCCTGGGCCAATATCACAATTGTTGGCAAATAAGCCAATTAAGCATAAAAACTCAAAATGTGAAACTGACCTCAAATTCGCAATGTATGCATATACTCAGGTTGCCCACAGGTTGGGCAACCCGAAAAAACATGTGTTTTCCATATCCAAGCTTTCCTTCCAAAGGTAGGCCTGGGCAAATATCACATTTGTTGGCAAATAAGGGTGAAAACTCAAAATGTGAAACTGACCTCAAATTCGAAATGTATGCATATACTCAGGTTGCCCACAGGTTGGAGAACCCGAAAAAACATGAGTTTTCCGTATATGACCTTTCCTTCAAAAGGTAGGCCTGGGCCAATATCACATTTGTTGGCAAATAACCCAATTAAGGATGAAAACTCAAAATGTGAAACTGACCTCAAATTCGAAATGTATGCATATACTTAGGTTTCCCACAGGTTGGGGAACCCGAAAAAACATGTGTTTTCCGTATCTGACCTTTCCTTCAAATGGTAAGCCTGGGCCAATATCTCAATTGTTGGCAAATAAGCCAATTAAGGATGAAAACTCAAAATGTGAAACTGACCTCAAATTCGAAATGTATGCATATACTCAGGTTCCCCACAGGTTGGGGAATCCGAAAAAACATGTGTTTTCCGTATCTGACCTTTCCTTCAAAAGGTAGGCCTGGGCCAATATCACATTTGTTGGCAAATAGCCAGTTAAGCATGAAAACTCAAAATGTGAAACTGACGTAAAATTCAAAAAGTTTTTAAGTACTCAGGTTATCCACATGCTGGGGAACCCGAAAAAACATGTGTTTTCTATATCCAACCTTTCCTTCAAAATGTAGGCCTGGGCCAATATCTCAATTGTTGGCAAATAAGCCAATTAAGGATGAAAAATCAAAATGTGAAACTGACCTCAAATTCGAAATGTATGCATATATTCAGGTTCCCCACAGGTTGGGGAACCCGAAAAAACATGTGTTTTCCGTATCTGACCTTTTCTTCAAAAGGGAGGCCTGGGCCAATATCACAATTGTT
This sequence comes from Crotalus adamanteus, assembly GCA_039797435.1. NCBI lineage: Eukaryota > Metazoa > Chordata > Lepidosauria > Squamata > Viperidae > Crotalus > Crotalus adamanteus. The sequence goes on from CM077929.1 coordinate 20,324,148, forward strand.
GGCAAATGGCCAATGAAGCATGAAAACTCAAAATGTGAAACTGACATCAAATTCGAAATGTATACATATACTCAGGTTCCCCACAGGTTGGGCAACCCGAAAAAACATGTGTTTTCCGTATCTGACCTTTCCTTCAAAAGGTAGGCCTAGGCCAATATCACAATGGTTGGCAAATGGCCAATTTAGCATGAAAACTCAAAATGTGAAACTGACCTCAAATTCGAAATGTATGCATATACTTAGGTTTCCCAAAGGTTGGGGAACCCGAAAAAACATGTGTTTTCCGTATCTGACCTTTCCTTCAAATGGTAAGCCTGGGCCAATATCTCAATTGTTGGCAAATAAGCCAATTAAGGATGAAAACTCAAAATGTGAAACTGACCTCAAATTCGAAATGTATGCATATACTCAGGTTCCCCACAGGTTGGGGAATCCGAAAAAACATGTGTTTTCCGTATCTGACCTTTCCTTCAAAAGGTAGGCCTGGGCCAATATCACATTTGTTGGCAAATAGCCAGTTAAGCATGAAAACTCAAAATGTGAAACTGACGTAAAATTCAAAAAGTTTTTATGTACTCAGGTTATCCACATGCTGGGGAACCCGAAAAAACATGTGTTTTCTATATCCAACCTTTCCTTCAAAATGTAGGCCTGGGCCAATATCTCAATTGTTGGCAAATAAGCCAATTAAGGATGAAAAATCAAAATGTGAAACTGACCTCAAATTCGAAATGTATGCATATATTCAGGTTCCCCACAGGTTGGGGAACCCGAAAAAACATGTGTTTTCCGTATCTGACCTTTTCTTCAAAAGGGAGGCCTGGGCCAATATCACAATTGTTGGCAAATGGCCAATGAAGCATGAAAACTCAAAATGTGAAACTGACATCAAATTCGAAATGTATACATATACTCAGGTTCCCCACAGGTTGGGCAACCCGAAAAAACATGTGTTTTCCGTATCTGACCTTTCCTTCAAAAGGTAGGCCTAGGCCAATATCACAATGGTTGGCAAATGGCCAATTTAGCATGAAAACTCAAAATGTGAAACTGACCTCAAATTCGAAATGTATGCATATACTCAGGTTCCCCACAGGTTTGGGAATCCGAAAAAACATGTGTTTTCCATATCCGACTTTTCCTTCAAAAGGTTGGCCTGGGCCAATATCACAATTGTTGGCAAATGGCCAATGAAGCATGAAAACTCAAAATGTGAAACTGACCTCAAATTCGAAATGTATACATATACTCAGGTTCCCACAAGTTTGGGAATCCGAAAAAACATGTGTTTTCCATATCCGACTTTTCCTTCAAAAGGTTGGCCTGGGCCAATATCACAATTGTTGGCAAATGGCCAATTTATCATGAAAACTCAAAATGTGAAACTGACCTCAAATTCGAAATGTATGCATATACTCAGGTTCCCCACAGGTTGGGCAACCCGAAAAAAACATGTGTTTTCCATATCCAACCTTTCCTTCAAAAGGTAGGCCTGGGCCAATATCACATTTGTTCGCAAATAACCCAAATAAGGATGAAAACTCAAAATGTGAAACTGACCTCAAATTCGAAATGTATACATATACTCAGGTTCCCCACATGTTGGGGAACCCGAAAAAACATGTGTTTTCCGTATCTGACCTTTCCTTCAAAAGGTAGGCCTAGGCCAATATCACAATGGTTGGCAAGTGGCCAATTTAGCATGAAAACTCAAAATGTGAAACTGATCTCAAATTCGAAATGTATGCATATACTCAGGTTCCCCACAGGTTTGGGAATCCGAAAAAACATATGTTTTCCGTATCTGACCTTTCCTTCAAAAGGTAGGCCTGGGCCAATATCACATTTGTTGGCAAATAGCCAGTTAAGCATGAAAACTCAAAATGTGAAACTGACGTAAAATTCAAAAAGTTTTTAAGTACTCAGGTTATCCACATGCTGGGGAACCCGAAAAAACATGTGTTTTCTATATCCAACCTTTCCTTCAAAAGGTAGGCCTGGGCCAATATCACATTTGTTGGCAAATAACCCAATTAAGGATGAAAACTCAAAATGTGAAACTGACCTCAAATTCGAAATGTATGCATATACTTAGGTTTCCCACAGGTTGGGGAACCCGAAAAAACATGTGTTTTCCGTATCTGACCTTTCCTTCAAATGGTAAGCCTGGGCCAAAATCTCAATTGTTGGCAAATAAGCCAATTAAGGATGAAAACTCAAAATGTGAAACTGACCTCAAATTCGAAATGTATGCATATACTCAGGTTCCCCACAGGTTGGGGAATCCGAAAAAACATGTGTTTTCCGTATCTGACCTTTCCTTCAAAAGGTAGGCCTGGGCCAATATCACATTTGTTGGCAAATAGCCAGTTAAGCATGAAAACTCAAAATGTGAAACTGACGTAAAATTCAAAAAGTTTTTATGTACTCAGGTTATCCACATGCTGGGGAACCCGAAAAAACATGTGTTTTCTATATCCAACCTTTCCTTCAAAATGTAGGCCTGGGCCAATATCTCAATTGTTGGCAAATAAGCCAATTAAGGATGAAAAATCAAAATGTGAAACTGACCTCAAATTCGAAATGTATGCATATATTCAGGTTCCCCACAGGTTGGGGAACCCGAAAAAACATGTGTTTTCCGTATCTGACCTTTTCTTCAAAAGGGAGGCCTGGGCCAATATCACAATTGTTGGCAAATGGCCAATGAAGCATGAAAACTCAAAATGTGAAACTGACATCAAATTCGAAATGTATACATATACTCAGGTTCCCCACAGGTTGGGCAACCCGAAAAAACATGTGTTTTCCGTATCTGACCTTTCCTTCAAAAGGTAGGCCTAGGCCAATATCACAATGGTTGGCAAATGGCCAATTTAGCATGAAAACTCAAAATGTGAAACTGACCTCAAATTCGAAATGTATGCATATACTCAGGTTCCCCACAGGTTTGGGAATCCGAAAAAACATGTGTTTTCCATATCCGACTTTTCCTTCAAAAGGTTGGCCTGGGCCAATATCACAATTGTTGGCAAATGGCCAATGAAGCATGAAAACTCAAAATGTGAAACTGACCTCAAATTCGAAATGTATACATATACTCAGGTTCCCACAAGTTTGGGAATCCGAAAAAACATGTGTTTTCCATATCCGACTTTTCCTTCAAAAGGTTGGCCTGGGCCAATATCACAATTGTTGGCAAATGGCCAATTTATCATGAAAACTCAAAATATGAAACTGACCTCAAATTCGAAATGTATGCATATACTCAGGTTCCCCACAGGTTGGGCAACCCGAAAAAAAAAAGGGTTTTCCATATCCAACCTTTCCTTCAAAAGGTAGGCCTGGGCCAATATCACATTTGTTCGCAAATAACCCAAATAAGGATGAAAACTCAAAATGTGAAACTGACCTCAAATTCGAAATGTATACATATACTCAGGTTCCCCACATGTTGGGGAACCCGAAAAAACATGTGTTTTCCGTATCTGACCTTTCCTTCAAAAGGTAGGCCTAGGCCAATATCACAATGGTTGGCAAGTGGCCAATTTAGCATGAAAACTCAAAATGTGAAACTGATCTCAAATTCGAAATGTATGCATATACTCAGGTTCCCCACATGTTGGGGAACCCGAAAAAACATATGTTTTCCGTATCTGACCTTTCCTTCAAAAGGTAGGCCTGGGCCAATATCACATTTGTTGGCAAATAGCCAGTTAAGCATGAAAACTCAAAATGTGAAACTGACGTAAAATTCAAAAAGTTTTTATGTACTCAGGTTATCCACATGCTGGGGAACCCGAAAAAACATGTGTTTTCTATATCCAACCTTTCCTTCAAAATGTAGGCCTGGGCCAATATCTCAATTGTTGGCAAATAAGCCAATTAAGGATGAAAAATCAAAATGTGAAACTGACCTCAAATTCGAAATGTATGCATATATTCAGGTTCCCCACAGGTTGGGGAACCCGAAAAAACATGTGTTTTCCGTATCTGACCTTTTCTTCAAAAGGGAGGCCTGGGCCAATATCACAATTGTTGGCAAATGGCCAATGAAGCATGAAAACTCAAAATGTGAAACTGACATCAAATTCGAAATGTATACATATACTCAGGTTCCCCACAGGTTGGGCAACCCGAAAAAACATGTGTTTTCCGTATCTGACCTTTCCTTCAAAAGGTAGACCTAGGCCAATATCACAATGGTTGGCAAATGGCCAATTTAGCATGAAAACTCAAAATGTGAAACTGATCTCAAATTCGAAATGTATGCATATACTCAGGTTCCCCACAGGTTTGGGAATCCGAAAAAACATGTGTTTTCCATATCCGACTTTTCCTTCAAAAGGTTGGCCTGGGCCAATATCACAATTGTTGGCAAATGGCCAATGAAGCATGAAAACTCAAAATGTGAAACTGACCTCAAATTCGAAATGTATACATATACTCAGGTTCCCCACAAGTTTGGGAATCCGAAAAAACATGTGTTTTCCATATCCGACTTTTCCTTCAAAAGGTTGGCCTGGGCCAATATCACAATTGTTGGCAAATGGCCAATTTATCATGAAAACTCAAAATGTGAAACTGACCTCAAATTCGAAATGTATGCATATACTCAGGTTCCCCACAGGTTGGGCAACCCGAAAAAAACATGTGTTTTCCATATCCAACGTTTCCTTCAAAAGGTAGGCCTGGGCCAATATCACAATTGTTGGCAAATGGCCAATGAAGCATGAAAACTCAAAATGTGAAACTGACATCAAATTCGAAATGTATACATATACTCAGGTTCCCCACAAGTTTGGGAATCCGAAAAAACATGTGTTTTCCATATCCGACTTTTCCTTCAAAAGGTTGGCCTGGGCCAATATCACAATTGTTGGCAAATGGCCAATTTATCATGAAAACTCAAAATGTGAAATTGACCTCAAATTCGCAATGTCTGCATATACTCAGGTTCCCCACAGGTTGGGGAACCGAAAAAACATGTGTTTTCTGTATCCAACCTTTCCTTCAAAAGGTAGGCCTGGGCCAATATCACAATTGTTGGCAAATGGCCAAAGGAAGCATGAAAACTCAAAATGTGAAACTGACCTCAAATTCGAAATGTATGCATATACTTAGGTTTCCCACAGGTTGGGGAACCCGAAAAAACATGTGTTTTCCGTATCTGACCATTCCTTCAAATGGTAAGCCTGGGCCAATATCTCAATTGTTGGCAAATAAGCCAATTAAGGATGAAAACTCAAAATGTGAAACTGACCTCAAATTCGAAATGTATGCATATACTCAGGTTCCCCACAGGTTGGGGAATCCGAAAAAACATGTGTTTTCCATATCCGACTTTTCCTTCAAAAGGTTGGCCTGGGCCAATATCACAATTGTTGGCAAATGGCCAATTTATCATGAAAACTCAAAATGTGAAACTGACCTCAAATTCGAAATGTATGCATATACTCAGGTTCCCCACAGGTTGGGCAACCCGAAAAAAACATGTGTTTTCCATATCCAACCTTTCCTTCAAAAGGTAGGCCTGGGCCAATATCACATTTGTTCGCAAATAACCCAAATAAGGATGAAAACTCAAAATGTGAAACTGACCTCAAATTCGAAATGTATACATATACTCAGGTTCCCCACATGTTGGGGAACCCGAAAAAACATGTGTTTTCCGTATCTGACCTTTCCTTCAAAAGGTAGGCCTAGGCCAATATCACAATGGTTGGCAAGTGGCCAATTTAGCATGAAAACTCGAAATGTGAAACTGATCTCAAATTCGAAATGTATGCATATACTCAGGTTCCCCACAGGTTTGGGAATCCGAAAAAACATATGTTTTCCGTATCTGACCTTTCCTTCAAAAGGTAGGCCTGGGCCAATATCACATTTGTTGGCAAATAGCCAGTTAAGCATGAAAACTCAAAATGTGAAACTGACGTAAAATTCAAAAAGTTTTTAAGTACTCAGGTTATCCACATGCTGGGGAACCCGAAAAAACATGTGTTTTCTATATCCAACCTTTCCTTCAAAAGGTAGGCCTGGGCCAATATCACATTTGTTGGCAAATAACCCAATTAAGGATGAAAACTCAAAATGTGAAACTGACCTCAAATTCGAAATGTATGCATATACTTAGGTTTCCCACAGGTTGGGGAACCCGAAAAAACATGTGTTTTCCGTATCTGACCTTTCCTTCAAATGGTAAGCCTGGGCCAATATCTCAATTGTTGGCAAATAAGCCAATTAAGGATGAAAACTCAAAATGTGAAACTGACCTCAAATTCGAAATGTATGCATATACTCAGGTTCCCCACAGGTTGGGGAATCCGAAAAAACATGTGTTTTCCGTATCTGACCTTTCCTTCAAAAGGTAGGCCTGGGCCAATATCACATTTGTTGGCAAATAGCCAGTTAAGCATGAAAACTCAAAATGTGAAACTGACGTAAAATTCAAAAAGTTTTTATGTACTCAGGTTATCCACATGCTGGGGAACCCGAAAAAACATGTGTTTTCTATATCCAACCTTTCCTTCAAAATGTAGGCCTGGGCCAATATCTCAATTGTTGGCAAATAAGCCAATTAAGGATGAAAAATCAAAATGTGAAACTGACCTCAAATTCGAAATGTATGCATATATTCAGGTTCCCCACAGGTTGGGGAACCCGAAAAAACATGTGTTTTCCGTATCTGACCTTTTCTTCAAAAGGGAGGCCTGGGCCAATATCACAACTGTTGGCAAATGGCCAATGAAGCATGAAAACTCAAAATGTGAAACTGACATCAAATTCGAAATGTATACATATACTCAGGTTCCCCACAGGTTGGGCAACCCGAAAAAACATGTGTTTTCCGTATCTGACCTTTCCTTCAAAAGGTAGGCCTAGGCCAATATCACAATGGTTGGCAAATGGCCAATTTAGCATGAAAACTCAAAATGTGAAACTGACCTCAAATTCGAAATGTATGCATATACTCAGGTTCCCCACAGGTTTGGGAATCCGAAAAAACATGTGTTTTCCATATCCGACTTTTCCTTCAAAAGGTTGGCCTGGGCCAATATCACAATTGTTGGCAAATGGCCAATGAAGCATGAAAACTCAAAATGTGAAACTGACCTCAAATTCGAAATGTAAACATATACTCAGGTTCCCACAAGTTTGGGAATCCGAAAAAACATGTGTTTTCCATATCCGACTTTTCCTTCAAAAGGTTGGCCTGGGCCAATATCACAATTGTTGGCAAATGGCCAATTTATCATGAAAACTCAAAATATGAAACTGACCTCAAATTCGAAATGTATGCATATACTCAGGTTCCCCACAGGTTGGGCAACCCGAAAAAAACATGTGTTTTCCATATCCAACCTTTCCTTCAAAAGGTAGGCCTGGGCCAATATCACATTTGTTCGCAAATAACCCAAATAAGGATGAAAACTCAAAATGTGAAACTGACCTCAAATTCGAAATGTATACATATACTCAGGTTCCCCACATGTTGGGGAACCCGAAAAAACATGTGTTTTCCGTATCTGACCTTTCCTTCAAAAGGTAGGCCTAGGCCAATATCACAATGGTTGGCAAGTGGCCAATTTAGCATGAAAACTCAAAATGTGAAACTGATCTCAAATTCGAAATGTATGCATATACTCAGGTTCCCCACATGTTGGGGAACCCGAAAAAACATATGTTTTCCGTATCTGACCTTTCCTTCAAAAGGTAGGCCTGGGCCAATATCACATTTGTTGGCAAATAGCCAGTTAAGCATGAAAACTCAAAATGTGAAACTGACGTAAAATTCAAAAAGTTTTTATGTACTCAGGTTATCCACATGCTGGGGAACCCGAAAAAACATGTGTTTTCTATATCCAACCTTTCCTTCAAAATGTAGGCCTGGGCCAATATCTCAATTGTTGGCAAATAAGCCAATTAAGGATGAAAAATCAAAATGTGAAACTGACCTCAAATTCGAAATGTATGCATATATTCAGGTTCCCCACAGGTTGGGGAACCCGAAAAAACATGTGTTTTCCGTATCTGACCTTTTCTTCAAAAGGGAGGCCTGGGCCAATATCACAACTGTTGGCAAATGGCCAATGAAGCATGAAAACTCAAAATGTGAAACTGACATCAAATTCGAAATGTATACATATACTCAGGTTCCCCACAGGTTGGGCAACCCGAAAAAACATGTGTTTTCCGTATCTGACCTTTCCTTCAAAAGGTAGACCTAGGCCAATATCACAATGGTTGGCAAATGGCCAATTTAGCATGAAAACTCAAAATGTGAAACTGATCTCAAATTCGAAATGTATGCATATACTCAGGTTCCCCACAGGTTTGGGAATCCGAAAAAACATGTGTTTTCCATATCCGACTTTTCCTTCAAAAGGTTGGCCTGGGCCAATATCACAATTGTTGGCAAATGGCCAATGAAGCATGAAAACTCAAAATGTGAAACTGACCTCAAATTCGAAATGTATACATATACTCAGGTTCCCCACAAGTTTGGGAATCCGAAAAAACATGTGTTTTCCATATCCGACTTTTCCTTCAAAAGGTTGGCCTGGGCCAATATCACAATTGTTGGCAAATGGCCAATTTATCATGAAAACTCAAAATGTGAAACTGACCTCAAATTCGAAATGTATGCATATAATCAGGTTCCCCACAGGTTGGGCAACCCGAAAAAAACATGTGTTTTCCATATCCATCGTTTCCTTCAAAAGGTAGGCCTGGGCCAATATCACAATTGTTGGCAAATGGCCAATGAAGCATGAAAACTCAAAATGTGAAACTGACATCAAATTTGAAATGTATACATATACTCAGGTTCCCCACAAGTTTGGGAATCCGAAAAAACATGTGTTTTCCATATCCGACTTTTCCTTCAAAAGGTTGGCCTGGGCCAATATCACAATTGTTGGCAAATGGCCAATTTATCATGAAAACTCAAAATGTGAAATTGACCTCAAATTCGCAATGTCTGCATATACTCAGGTTCCCCACAGGTTGGGGAACCGAAAAAACATGTGTTTTCTGTATCCAACCTTTCCTTCAAAAGGTAGGCCTGGGCCAATATCACAATTGTTGGCAAATGGCCAAAGGAAGCATGAAAACTCAAAATGTGAAACTGACCTCAAATTCGAAATGTATGCATATACTTAGGTTTCCCACAGGTTGGGGAACCCGAAAAAACATGTGTTTTCCGTATCTGACCATTCCTTCAAATGGTAAGCCTGGGCCAATATCTCAATTGTTGGCAAATAAGCCAATTAAGGATGAAAACTCAAAATGTGAAACTGACCTCAAATTCGAAATGTATGCATATACTCAGGTTCCCCACAGGTTGGGGAATCCGAAAAAACATGTGTTTTCAGTATCTGACCTTTCCTTCAAAAGGTAGGCCTGGGCCAATATCACATTTGTTGGCAAATAGCCAGTTAAGCATGAAAACTCAAAATGTGAAAGTGACGTAAAATTCAAAAAGTTTTTATGTACTCAGGTTATCCACATGCTGGGGAACCCGAAAAAACATGTGTTTTCTATATCCAACCTTTCCTTCAAAATGTAGGCCTGGGCCAATATCTCAATTGTTGGCAAATAAGCCAATTAAGGATGAAAAATCAACATGTGAAACTGACCTCAAATTCGAAATGTATGCATATATTCAGGTTCCCCACAGGTTGGGGAATCCGAAAAAACATGTGTTTTCCATATCCGACTTTTCCTTCAAAAGGTTGGCCTGGGCCAATATCACAATTGTTGGCAAATGGCCAATGAAGCATGAAAACTCAAAATGTGAAACTGATATCAAATTCGAAATGTATACATATACTCAGGTTCCCCACAAGTTTGGGAATCCGAAAAAACATGTGTTTTCCATATCCGACTTTTCCTTCAAAAGGTTGGCCTGGGCCAATATCACAATTGTTGGCAAATGGCCAATTTATCATGAAAACTCAAAATGTGAAACTGACCTCAAATTCGAAATGTATGCATATACTCAGGTTCCCCACAGGTTGGGCAACCCGAAAAAACATGTGTTTTCCGTATCTGACCTTTCCTTCAAAAGGTAGGCCTGGGCAAATATCACAATTTTTGGCAAATAAGCCAATTAAGCATGAAAACTCAAAATGTGAAACTGACCTCAAATTCGCAATGTATGCATATACTCAGGTTCCCCACAGGTTGGGGAACCCGAAAAAACATGTGTTTTCCGTATCTGACCTTTCCTTCAAAAGGTAGGCCTGGGCCAATATCACAATTGTTTGCAAATGGCCAATTTAGCATGAAAACTCAAAATGTGAAACTGACCTCAAATAAGAAATGTATGCATATACTCAGGTTCCCCACAGATTGGGGAACCGAAAAAACATGTGTTTTCCGTATCCAACCTTTCCTTCAAAAGGTACGCCTGGGCCAATATCACAATTGTTGGCAAATCAGCCAATTAAGCATGAAAACTCAAAATGTGAAATTGACTTCAAATTCGAAATGTATCCATATACTCAGGTTCCCCACAGGTTGGGGAACCGAAAAAACATGTGTTTTCTGTATCCAACCTTTCCTTCAAAAGGTAGGCCTGGGCCAATATCACAATTGTTGGCAAATGGCCAATTAAGCATGAAAACTCAAAATGTGAAATTGACTTCAAATTCGAAATGTATCCATATACTCAGGTTCCCCACAGGTTGGGGAACCGAAAAAACATGTGTTTTCCGTATCCAACCTTTCCTTCAAAAGGTAGGCCTGGGCCAATATCACATTTGTTGTCAAATAAGGATGAAAACTCAAAATGTGAAACTGACCTCAAATTCGAAATGTATGCATATGCTCAGGTTCCCCACAGGTTGGGGAACCCGAAAAAACATGTGTTTTCTGTATCCAACCTTTCCTTCAAAAGGTAGGCCTGGGCCAATATCACAATTGTTGGCAAATGGCCAATTAAGCATGAAAACTCAAAATGTGAAACTGACCTCAAATTCGAAATGTATACATATGCTCAGGTTCCCCACAGGTTGGGGAACCCGAAAAAACATGTGTTTTCCGTATCCAACCTTTCCTTCAAAAGGAAGGCCTGGGCCAATATCACAATTGTTGGCAAATGGCCAATTAAGCATGAAAACTGAAAATGTGAAACTGACCTCAAATTCGACATGTATGCATATACTCAGGTTCCCCACAGGTTGGGCAACCCGAAAAAAGATGTGTTTTCCATATCCAAGCTTTCCTTCCAAAGGTAGGCCTAGGCAAATATCACATTTGTTGGCAAATAACCCAAATAAGGATGAAAACTCAAAATGTGAAACTGATCTCAAATTCGAAATGTATACATATACTCAGGTTCCCCACAGGTTGGGGAACCGAAAAAACATGTGTTTTCCGTATCCAACCTTTCCTTCAAAAGGTAGGCCTGGGCCAATATCACATTTGTTGTCAAATAAGGATGAAAACTCAAAATGTGAAACTGACCTCAAATTCGAAATGTATGCATATACTCAGGTTGCCCACAGGTTGGAGAACCCGAAAAAACATGAGTTTTCTGTATCTGACCTTTCCTTCAAAAGGTAGGCCTGGGCCAATATCACATTTGTTGGCAAATAACCCAATTAAGCATGAAAACTCTAAATGTGAAACTGACCTCAAATTCGAAATGTATGCATATACTCAGGTTCCCCACAGGTTGGGGAACCCGAAAAAAACATGTGTTTTCCATATCCAACCTTTCCTTCAAAAGGTAGGCCTGGGCCAATATCACATTTGTTCGCAAATAACCCAAATAAGGATGAAAACTCAAAATGTGAAACTGATCTCAAATTCGAAATGTATACATATACTCAGGTTCCCCACAGGTTGGGGAACCCGAAAAAACATGTGTTTTCCGTATCTGACCTTTCCTTCAAAAGGTAGGCCTGGGCCAATATCACATTTGTTGGCAAATAACCCAATTAAGCATGAAAACTCAAAATGTGAAACTGACCTCAAATTCGAAATGTATGCATAAACTCAGGTTCCCCACAGGTTGGGGAACCCGAAAAAACGTGTATTTTCAGTATCCGACCTTTCCTTCAAAAGGTTGGCCTTGGCCTATATCGCATTTGTTGGCAAATGGCCAATTAAGCATGAAAACTCAAAATGTGAAACTGACCTCAAATTCGCAATGTATGCATATACTCAGGTTGCCACAGGTTGGGCAACCCGAAAAAACATGTGTTTTCCATATCCGACTTTTCCTTCAAAAGGTTGGCCTGGGCCAATATCACAATTGTTGGCAAATGGCCAATTTATCATGAAAACTCAAAATGTGAAACTGACCTCAAATTCGAAATGTATGCATATACTCAGGTTCCCCACAGGTTGGGCAACCCGAAAAAACATGTGTTTTCCGTATCTGACCTTTCCTTCAAAAGGTAGGCCTGGGCAAATATCACAATTGTTGGCAAATAAGCCAATTAAGCATGAAAACTCAAAATGTGAAACTGACCTCAAATTCGCAATGTATGCATATACTCAGGTTCCCCACAGGTTGGGGAACCCGAAAAAACATGTGTTTTCCGTATCTGACCTTTCCTTCAAAAGGTAGGCCTGGGCCAATATCACAATTGTTTGCAAATGGCCAATTTAGCATGAAAACTCAAAATGTGAAACTGACCTCAAATAAGAAATGTATGCATATACTCAGGTTCCCCACAGATTGGGGAACCGAAAAAACATGTGTTTTCCGTATCCAACCTTTCCTTCAAAAGGTAGGCCTGGGCCAATATCACATTTGTTGTCAAATAAGGATGAAAACTCAAAATGTGAAACTGACCTCAAATTCGAAATGTATCCATATACTCAGGTTCCCCACAGGTTGGGGAACCGAAAAAACATGTGTTTTCTGTATCCAACCTTTCCTTCAAAAGGTAGGCCTGGGCCAATATCACAATTGTTGGCAAATGGCCAATTAAGCATGAAAACTCAAAATGTGAAATTGACTTCAAATTCGAAATGTATCCATATACTCAGGTTCCCCACAGGTTGGGGAACCGAAAAAACATGTGTTTTCCGTATCCAACCTTTCCTTCAAAAGGTAGGCCTGGGCCAATATCACATTTGTTGTCAAATAAGGATGAAAACTCAAAATGTGAAACTGACCTCAAATTCGAAATGTATGCATATGCTCAGGTTCCCCACAGGTTGGGGAACCCGAAAAAACATGTGTTTTCTGTATCCAACCTTTCCTTCAAAAGGTAGGCCTGGGCCAATATCACAATTGTTGGCAAATGGCCAATTAAGCATGAAAACTCAAAATGTGAAACTGACCTCAAATTCGAAATGTATACATATGCTCAGGTTCCCCACAGGTTGGGGAACCCGAAAAAACATGTGTTTTCCGTATCCAACCTTTCCTTCAAAAGGAAGGCCTGGGCCAATATCACAATTGTTGGCAAATGGCCAATTAAGCATGAAAACTGAAAATGTGAAACTGACCTCAAATTCGACATGTATGCATATACTCAGGTTCCCCACAGGTTGGGCAACCCGAAAAAAGATGTGTTTTCCATATCCAAGCTTTCCTTCCAAAGGTAGGCCTAGGCAAATATCACATTTGTTGGCAAATAACCCAAATAAGGATGAAAACTCAAAATGTGAAACTGATCTCAAATTCGAAATGTATACATATACTCAGGTTCCCCACAGGTTGGGGAACCGAAAAAACATGTGTTTTCCGTATCCAACCTTTCCTTCAAAAGGTAGGCCTGGGCCAATATCACATTTGTTGTCAAATAAGGATGAAAACTCAAAATGTGAAACTGACCTCAAATTCGAAATGTATGCATATACTCAGGTTGCCCACAGGTTGGAGAACCCGAAAAAACATGAGTTTTCTGTATCTGACCTTTCCTTCAAAAGGTAGGCCTGGGCCAATATCACATTTGTTGGCAAATAACCCAATTAAGCATGAAAACTCTAAATGTGAAACTGACCTCAAATTCGAAATGTATGCATATACTCAGGTTCCCCACAGGTTGGGGAACCCGAAAAAAACATGTGTTTTCCATATCCAACCTTTCCTTCAAAAGGTAGGCCTGGGCCAATATCACATTTGTTCGCAAATAACCCAAATAAGGATGAAAACTCAAAATGTGAAACTGATCTCAAATTCGAAATGTATACATATACTCAGGTTCCCCACAGGTTGGGGAACCCGAAAAAACATGTGTTTTCCGTATCTGACCTTTCCTTCAAAAGGTAGGCCTGGGCCAATATCACATTTGTTGGCAAATAACCCAATTAAGCATGAAAACTCAAAATGTGAAACTGACCTCAAATTCGAAATGTATGCATAAACTCAGGTTCCCCACAGGTTGGGGAACCCGAAAAAACGTGTATTTTCAGTATCCGACCTTTCCTTCAAAAGGTTGGCCTTGGCCTATATCGCATTTGTTGGCAAATGGCCAATTAAGCATGAAAACTCAAAATGTGAAACTGACCTCAAATTCGCAATGTATGCATATACTCAGGTTGCCACAGGTTGGGCAACCCGAAAAAACATGTGTTTTCCATATACAAGCTTTCCTTCAAAAGGCAGACCTGGGCAAATATAACATTTGTTGGCAAATAAGGATGAAAACTCAAAATGTGAAACTGACCTCAAATTCGAAATGTATGCATATGCTCAGGTTCCCCACAGGTTGGGGAACCCGAAAAAACATGTGTTTTCAGTTCCCAACCTTTCCTTCAAAAGGTAGGCTTGGGCCTATATCGCATATGTTTGCAAATGGCCAATTTAGCATGAAAACTCAAAATGTGAAACTGACCTCAAATTCGACATGTATGCATATATTCAGGTTGCCCACAGGTTGGATAACCCGAAAAAACATGTGTTTTCCGTATCCAACCTTTCCTTCAAAAGGTAGGGCTGGGCCAATATCACAATTGTTGGCAAATGGCCAATTAAGCATGAAAACTCAAAATGTGAAACTGACTTCAAATTCGAAATGTATCCATATACTCAGGTTCCCCACAGGTTGGGGAACCAAAAAAACATGTGTTTTCCGTATCCAACCTTTCCTTCAAAAGGTACGCCTGGGCAAATATCAATTTTTTTTGCAAATAAGGATGAAAACTCAAAATGTGAAACTGACCTCAAATTCGAAATGTATGCATATGCTCAGGTTCCCCACAGGTTGGGGAACCCGAAAAAACATGTGTTTTCTGTATCCAACCTTTCCTTCAAAAGGTAGGCCTGGGCCAATATCACAATTGTTGGCAAATGGCCAATTAAGCATGAAAACTCAAAATGTGAAACTGACCTCAAATTCGAAATGTATACATATGCTCAGGTTCCCCACAGGTTGGGGAACCCGAAAAAACATGTGTTTTCCGTATCCAACCTTTCCTTCAAAAGGTAGGCCTGGGCCAATATCACAATTGTTGGCAAATGGCCAATTAAGCATGAAAACTGAAAATGTGAAACTGACCTCAAATTCGACATGTATGCATATACTCAGGTTGCCCACAGGTTGGTCAACCCGAAAAAACATGTGTTTTCCATATCCAAGCTTTCCTTCCAAAGGTAGGCCTGGGCAAATATCACATTTGTTGGCAAATAAGGGTGAAAACTCAAAATGTGAAACTGACCTCAAATTCGAAATGTATGCATATACTCAGGTTGCCCACAGGTTGGAGAACCCGAAAAAACATGAGTTTTCCGTATCCAACCTTTCCTACCAAAGGTAGGCTTGGGCCTATATCGCATATGTTTACAAGTGGCCAATTTAGCATGAAAATTCAAAATGTGAAATTGACCTCAAATTCGACATGTATGCATATACCCAGGTTCCCCACAGGTTGGGGAACACGAAAAAAACATTTATTTTCCATATCCAACCTTTCCTTCAAAAGGTAGGCCTGGGCCAATATCACATTTCTTCGCAAATAACCCAAATAAGGATGAAAACTCAAAATGTGAAACTGACCTCAAATTCGAAATGTATACATATACTCAGGTTCCCCACAGGTTGGGGAACCCGAAAAAACATGTGTTTTCCGTATCTGACCTTTCCTTCAAAAGGTAGGCCTGGGCAAATATCACAATTGTTGGCAAATAAGCCAATTAAGCATGAAAACTCAAAATGTGAAACTGACCTCAAATTCGCAGTGTATGCATATACTCAGGTTGCCCACAGGTTGGGCAACCCGAAAAAACATGTGTTTTCCATATACAAGCTTTCCTTCAAAAGGTAGACCTGGGCAAATATCACATTTGTTGGCAAATAAGGATGAAAACTCAAAATGTGAAACTGACCTCACATTCGAAATGTATGCATATGCTCAGGTTCCCCACAGGTTGGGGAACCCGAAAAAACATGTGTTTTCCGTATCCAACCTTTCCTTCAAAAGGTAGGCCTGGGCCAATATCACAATTGTTGGCAAATGGCCAATTAAGCATGAAAACTCAAAATCTGAAACTGACCTCAAATTCGAAATGTATGCATATGCTCAGGTTCCCCACAGGTTGGGGAACCCGAAAAAACATGTGTTTTCAGTTCCCAACCTTTCCTTCAAAAGGTAGGCTTGGGCCTATATCGCATATGTTTGAAAATGGCCAATTTAGCATGAAAACTCAAAATGTGAAACTGACCTCAAATTCGACATGTATGCATATACTCAGGTTCCCCACAGGTTGGGCAACCCGAAAAAACATGTGTTTTCCGTATCCAAGCTTTCCTTCAAAAGGTAGGCCTGGGCCAATATCACAATTGTTGGCAAATAAGCCAATTAAGCATGAAAACTCAAAATGTGAAACTGACCTCAAATTCGCAATGTATGCATATACTCAGGTTGCCCACAGGTTGGGCAACCGGAAAAAACATGTGTTTTCCATATCCAAGCTTTCCTTCAAAAGGTAGGCCTTGGCAAATATCACATTTGTTGGCAAATAAGGATGAAAACTCAAAATGTGAAACTGACCTCAAATTCGCAATGTATGCACATACTCAGGTTGCCCCCAGGTTGGAGAACCCGAAAAAACATGTGTTTTCCGTTCCCAACCTTTCCTTCAAAAGGTAGGCTTGGGCCTATATCGCATATGTTTGCAAACGGCCAATTTAGCATGAAAACTCAAAATGTGAAACTGACTTCAAATTCGAAATGTATCCATATACTCAGGTTCCCCACAGGTTGGGGAACCGAAAAAACATGTGTTTTCCGTATCCAAGCTTTCCTTCAAAAGGTAGGCCTGGGCCAATATCACAATTGTTGGCAAATGGCCAATTAAGCATGAAAACTCAAAATGTGACACTGACCTCAAATTCGAAATGTATGCATATGCTCATGTTCCCCACAGGTTGGGGAACCCGAAAAACATGTGTTTTCCGTTCCCAACTTTTCCTTCAAAAGGTAGGCCTGGGCCAATATCACATTTCTTCGCAAATAACCCAAATAAGGATGAAAACTCAAAATGTGAAACTGACCTCAAATTCGAAATGTATACATATACTCAGGTTCCCCACAGGTTGGGGAACCCGAAAAAACATGTGTTTTCCGTATCTGA
This sequence comes from Crotalus adamanteus, assembly GCA_039797435.1. Classification (NCBI taxonomy): domain Eukaryota; kingdom Metazoa; phylum Chordata; class Lepidosauria; order Squamata; family Viperidae; genus Crotalus; species Crotalus adamanteus. The sequence continues at coordinate 20,341,690 of CM077929.1, forward strand.
CCATTCCTTCAAAAGGTAGGCCTGGGCAAATATCACAATTGTTGGCAAATAAGCCAATTAAGCATGAAAACTCAAAATGTGAAACTGACCTCAAATTCGCAATGTATGCATATACTCAGGTTTCCCACAGGTTGGGCAACCGGAAAAAACATGTGTTTTCCATATACAAGCTTTCCTTCAAAAGGTAGGCCTGGGCAAATATCACATTTGTTGGCAAATAAGGATGAAAACTCAAAATGTGAAACTGACCTCAAATTCGAAATGTATGCATATGCTCAGGTTCCCCACAGGTTGGGGAACCCGAAAAAACATGTGTTTTGCGTATCCAACCTTTCCTTCAAAAGGTAGGCCTGGGCCAATATCACAATTGTTGGCAAATGGCCAATTAAGCATGAAAACTCAAAATGTGAAACTGACCTCAAATTCGAAATGTATGCATATGCTCAGGTTCCCCACAGGTTGGGGAACCCGAAAAAACATGTGTTTTCCGTTCCCAACTTTTCCTTCAAAAGGTAGGCTTGGGCCTATATCACATATGTTTGCAAATGGCCAATTTAGCATGAAAACTCAAAATGTGAAACTGACCTCAAATTCGAAATGTATGCATATATTCAGGTTGCCCACAGGTTGGAGAACCCGAAAAAAGATGTGTTTTCCATATACAAGCTTTCCTTCAAAAGGTAGGCCTGGGCAAATATCACATTTGTTGGCAAATAAGGATGAAAACTCAAAATGTGAAACTGACCTCAAATTCGAAATGTATGCATGTGCTCAGGTTCCCCACAGGTTGGGGAACCCGAAAAAACATGTGTTTTCCGTATCCAACCTTTCCTTCAAAAGGTAGGCCTGGGCCAATATCACAATTGTTGGCAAATGGCCAATGAAGCATGAAAACTCAAAATGTGAAACTGACCTCAAATTCAAAATGTATACATATACTCAAGTTCCCCACAGGTTGGGGAACCTGAAAAAACATGTGTTTTCCATATCCAACCTTTCCTTCAAAAGGTAGGCTTGGGCCAATATCACATTTGTTCGCAAATAACCCAAATAACAATGAAAACTCAAAATGTGAAACTGACCTCAAATTCGAAATGTATGCATATACTCTGGTTCCCCACAGGTTGGGCAACCCGAAAAAACATGAGTTTTCCGTATCTGACCTTTCCTTCAAAAGGTAGGCCTGGGCCAATATCACATTTGTTGGCAAATGGCCAATTAAGCATGAAAACTCAAAATGTGAAACTGACCTCAAATTCGAAATGTATGCATATACTCAGGTTTCCCACAGGTTGGGCAACCGGAAAAAACATGTGTTTTCCATATACAAGCTTTCCTTCAAAAGGTAGGCCTGGGCAAATATCACATTTGTTGGCAAATAAGGATGAAAACTCAAAATGTGAAACTGACCTCAAATTCGAAATGTATGCATATGCTCAGGTTCCCCACAGGTTGGGGAACCCGAAAAAACATGTGTTTTCCGTATCCAACCTTTCCTTCAAAAGGTAGGCCTGGGCCAATATCACAATTGTTGGCAAATGGCCAATTAAGCATGAAAAGTCAAAATGTGAAACTGACCTCAAATTCGAAATGTATGCATATGCTCAGGTTCCCCACAGGTTGGGGAACCCGAAAAAACATGTGTTTTCCGTTCCCAACTTTTCCTTCAAAAGGTAGGCTTGGGCCTATATCGCATATGTTTGCAAATGGCCAATTTAGCATGAAAACTCAAAATGTGAAACTGACCTCAAATTCGAAATGTATGCATATATTCAGGTTGCCCACAGGTTGGAGAACCCGAAAAAACATGTGTTTTCCGTATCCAACCTTTCCTTCAAAACGTAGGCCTGGGCCAATATCACAATTTTTGGCAAATGGCCAATTAAGCATGAAAACTCAAAATGTGAAACTGACCTCAAATTCGAAATGTATGCATATGCTCAAGTTCCCCACAGGTTGGGGAACCCGAAAAAACATGTGTTTTCCGTATCCAACCTTCAAAAGGTAGGCCTGGGCCAATATCACAATTGTTGGCAAATAAGCCAATTAAGCATGAAAACTCAAAATGTGAAACTGACCTCAAATTCGCAATGTATGCATATACTCAGGTTCCCCACAGGTTGGGCAACCCGAAAAAACATGTGTTTTCCATATACAAGCTTTCCTTCAAAAGGTAGGCCTGGGCAAATATCACATTTGTTGGCAAATAAGGATGAAAACTCAAAATGTGAAACTGACCTCAAATTCGAAATGTATGCATATGCTCAGGTTCCCCACAGGTTGGGGAACCCGAAAAAACATGTGTTTTCCGTATCCAACCTTCCCTTCAAAAGGTAGGCCTGGGCCAATATCACAATTGTTGGCAAATGGCCAATGAAGCATGAAAACTCAAAATGTGAAACTGACCTCAAATTCGAAATGTATACATATACTCAAGTTCCCCACAGGTTGGGGAACCTGAAAAAACATGTGTTTTCCATATCCAACCTTTCCTTCAAAAGGTAGGCCTGGGCCAATATCTCATTTGTTGGCAAATAAGCCAATTTAGGATGAAAACACAAAATGTGAAACTGACCTCAAATTCGAAATGTATGCATACACTCAGGTTCCACACAGGTTGGGGAACCCGAAAAAATATGTGTTTTCCCTATCTGACCTTTCCTTCAAAAGGTAGGCCTGGGCCAATATCACAATTGTTGGCAAATAAGCCAATTAAGCATGAAAACTCAAAATGTGAAACTGACCTCAAATTCGAAATGTATGCATATACTCAGGTTCCCCACAGGTTGGGGAACCCGAAAAAACATGTGTTTTCCGTATCGGACCTTTCCTTCAAAAGGTAGGCCTGGGCCAATATCACAATTGTTGGCAAATAAGCCAATTAAGCATGAAAACTCAAAATGTGAAACTGACCTCAGATTTGAAATGTATGCATATACTCAGGTTCCCCACAGGTTGGGGAACCCGAAAAAACATGTGTTTTCCGTATCGGACCTTTCCTTCAAAAGGTAGGCCTGGGCCAATATCACATTTGTTCGCAAATAACCCAAATAAGGATGAAAACTCAAAATGTGAAACTGACCTCAAATTCGAAATGTATGCATATACTCAGGTTCCCCACAGGTTGGGGAACCCGAAAAAACATGAGTTTTCCGTATCCAACCTTTCCTACAAAAGGTAGTCTTGGGCCTATATCGCATATGTTTTCAAGTGGCCAATTTAGCATGAAAACTCAAAATGTGAAACTGACCTCAAATTCGACATGTATGCATATACTCAGGTTCCCCACAGGTTGGGGAACCCGAAAAAAACATGTGTTTTCCATATCCTACCTTTCCTTCAAAAGGTAGGCCTGGGCCAATATCACATTTGTTCGCAAATAACCCAAATAAGGATGAAAACTCAAAATGTGAAACTGACCTCAAATTCGAAATGTATACATATACTCAGGTTCCCCACAGGTTGGGGAACCCGAAAAAACATGTGTTTTCCGTATCTGACCTTTCCTTCAAAAGGTAGGCCTGGGCAAATATCACAATTGTTGGCAAATAAGCCAATTAAGCATGAAAACTCAAAATGTGAAACTGACCTCAAATTTGCAATGTATGCATATACTCAGGTTGCCCACAGGTTGGGCAACCCGAAAAAACATGTGTTTTCCATATACAAGCTTTCCTTCAAAAGGTAGACCTGGGCAAATATCACATTTGTTGGCAAATAAGGATGAAAACATGGGTTTTCCGTATCTGACTTTTCCTTCAAAAGGTAGGCCTGGGCCAATATCTCAATTGTTGGCAAATGAGCCAATTAAGGATGAAAACTCAAAATGTGAAACTGACCTCAAATTCGAAATGTATGCATATACTCAGGTTCCCCACAGATTGGGGAATCCGAAAAAACATGTGTTTTCCGTATTAGACCTTTCCTTCAAAAGGTAGGCCTGGGCCAATATCACAATTGTTGGCAAATGGCCAATGAAGCATGAAAACTCAAAATGTGAAACTGACCTCAAATTCGAAATGTATGCATATACTTAGGTTCCCCACAGGTTGGGGAACCCGAAAAAACATGTGTTTTCCGTATCTGACCTTTCCTTCAAAAGGTAGGCCTGGTCCAATATCACAATTGTTTGGAAATGGCCAATTTAGCATGAAAACTCAAAATGTGAAACTGACCTCAAATAAGAAATGTATGCATATACTCAGGTTCCCCACAGGTTGGGGAAGCGAAAAAACATGTGTTTTCCGTATCCAACCTTTCCTTCAAAAGGTACGCCTGGGCCAATATCACAATTGTTGGCAAATAAGCCAATTAAGCATGAAAACTCAAAATGTGAAACTGACTTCAAATTCGAAATGTATCCATATACTCAGGTTCCCCACAGATTGGGGAACCGAAAAAACATGTGTTTTCTGTATCCAACCTTTCCTTCAAAAGGTAGGCCTGGGCCAATATCACAATTGTTGGCAAATGGCCAATTAAGCATGAAAACTCAAAATGTGAAACTGACCTCAAATTCGAAATGTATACATATGCTCAGGTTCCCCACAGGTTGGGGAACCCGAAAAAACATGTGTTTTCCGTATCCAACCTTTCCTTCAAAAGGTAGGCCTGGGCCAATATCACAATTGTTGGCAAATGGCCAATTAAGCATGAAAACTGAAAATGTGAAACTGACCTCAAATTCGACATGTATGCATATACTCAGGTTCCCCACAGGTTGGGCAACCCGAAAAAACATGTGTTTTCCATATCCAAGCTTTCCTTCCAAAGGTAGGCCTGGGCAAATATCACATTTGTTGGCAAATAAGGGTGAAAACTCAAAATGTGAAACTGACCTCAAATTCGAAATGTATGCATATACTCAGGTTGCCCACAGGTTGGAGAACCCGAAAAAACATGAGTTTTCTGTATCTGACTTTTCCTTCAAAAGGTAGGCCTGGGCCAATATCACATTTGTTCGCAAATAACCCAAATAAGGATGAAAACTCAAAATGTGAAACTGATCTCAAATTCGAAATGTATACATATACTCAGGTTCCCCACAGGTTGGGGAACCCGAAAAAACATGTGTTTTCCGTATCTGACCTTTCCTTCAAAAGGTTGGCCTGGGCCTATATCGCATTTGTTGGCAAATGGCCAATTAAGCATGAAAACTCAAAATGTGAAACTGACCTCAAATTTGCAATGTATGCATATACTCAGGTTGCCCACAGGTTGGGCAACCCGAAAAAACATGTGTTTTCCATATACAAGCTTTCCTTCAAAAGGCAGACCTGGGCAAATATAACATTTGTTGGCAAATAAGGATGAAAACTCAAAATGTGAAACTGACCTCAAATTCGAAATGTATGCATATACTCAGGTTCCCCATAGGTTGGGGAACCCGAAAAAACATGTGTTTTCAGTTCCCAACCTTTCCTTCAAAAGGTAGGCTTGGGCCTATATCGCATATGTTTGCAAATGGCCAATTTAGCATGAAAACTCAAAATGTGAAACTGACCTCAAATTCGACATGTATGCATATATTCAGGTTGCCCACAGGTTGGAGAACCCGAAAAAACATGTGTTTTCCGTATCCAACCTTTCCTTCAAAAGGTAGGGCTGGGCCAATATCACAATTGTTGGCAAATGGCCAATTAAGCATGAAAACTCAAAATGTGAAACTGACTTCAAATTCGAAATGTATCCATATACTCAGGTTCCCCACAGGTTGGGGAACCGAAAAAACATGTGTTTTCCGTATCCAACCTTTCCTTCAAAAGGTACGCCTGGGCAAATATCACATTTTTTGGCAAATAAGGATGAAAACTCAAAATGTGAAACTGACCTCAAATTCGAAATGTATGCATATGCTCAGGTTCCCCACAGGTTGGGGAACCCGAAAAAACATGTGTTTTCTGTATCCAACCTTTCCTTTCATAGGTAGGCCTGGGCCAATATCACATTTGTTCGCAAATAACCCAAATAAGGATGAAAACTCAAAATGTGAAACTGACCTCAAATTCGAAATGTATACATATACTCAGGTTCCCCACAGGTTGGGGAACCCGAAAAAACATGTGTTTTCCGTATCCAACCTTTCCTTCAAAAGGTAGGCCTGGGCCAATATCACAATTGTTGGCAAATGGCCAATTAAGCATGAAAACTGAAAATGTGATACTGACCTCAAATTCGACATGTATACATATACTCAGGTTGCCCACAGGTTGGGCAACCCGAAAAAACATGTGTTTTCCATATCCAAGCTTTCCTTCCAAAGGTAGGCCTGGGCAAATATCACATTTGTTGGCAAATAAGGGTGAAAACTCAAAATGTGAAACTGACCTCAAATTCGAAATGTATGCATATACTCAGGTTGCCCACAGGTTGGAGAACCCGAAAAAACATGAGTTTTCCGTATCTGACCTTTCCTTCAAAAGGTAGGCCTGGGCCAATATCACATTTGTTGGCAAATAACCCACTTAAGCATGAAAACTCAAAATGTGAAACTGACCTCAAATTCGAAATGTATGCATATACTCAGGTTCCGAACAGGTTGGGGAACCCGAAAAAAACATGTGTTTTCCATATCCAACCTTTCCTTCAAAAGGTAGGCCTGGGCCAATATCACATTTGTTCGCAAATAACCCAAATAAGGATGAAAACTCAGAATGTGAAACTGACCTCAAATTCGAAATGTATACATATACTCAGGTTCCCCACAGGTTGGGGAACCCTAAAAAACATGTGTTTTCCGTATCCAACCTTTCCTTCAAAAGGTAGGCCTGGGCCAATATCACATTTGTTGGCAAATAAGGATGAAAACTCAAAATGTGAAACTGACCTCAAATTCGAAATGTATGCATATGCTCAGGTTCCCCACAGGTTGGGGAACCCGAAAAAACATGTGTTTTCTGTATCCAACCTTTCCTTCAAAAGTTAGGCCTGGGCCAATATCACAATTGTTGGCAAATGGCCAATTAAGCATGAAAACTCAAAATGTGAAACTGACCTCAAATTCGACATGTATGCATATACTCAGGTTGCCCACAGGTTGGGGAACCCGAAAAAACATGTGTTTTCCGTATCCAACCTTTCCTTCAAAAGGTAGGCCTGGGCCAATATCACAATTGTTGGCAAATGGCCAATTAAGCATGAAAACTGAAAATGTGAAACTGACCTCAAATTCGACATGTATGCATATACTCAGGTTGCCCACAGGTTGGGCAACCCGAAAAAACATGTGTTTTCCATATCCAAGCTTTCCTTCCAAAGGTAGGCCTGGGCAAATATCACATTTGTTGGCAAATAAGGGTGAAAACTCAAAATGTGAAACTGACCTCAAATTCGAAATGTATGCATATACTCAGTTTGCCCACAGCTTGGAGAACCCGAAAAAACATGAGTTTTCCGTATCTGACCTTTCCTTCAAAAGGTAGGCCTGGGCCAATATCACATTTGTTGGCAAATAACCCACTTAAGCATGAAAACTCAAAATGTGAAACTGACCTCAAATTCGAAATGTATGCATATACTCAGGTTCCGAACAGGTTGGGGATCCCGAAAAAAACATGTGTTTTCCATATCCAACCTTTCCTTCAAAAGGTAGGCCTGGGCCAATATCACATTTGTTCGCAAATAACCCAAATAAGGATGAAAACTCAAAATGTGAAACTGACCTCAAATTCGAAATGTATACATATACTCAGGTTCCCCACAGGTTGGGGAACCCGAAAAAACATGTGTTTTCCGTATCCAACCTTTCCTTCAAAAGGTAGGCCTGGGCCAATATCACAATTGTTGGCAAATGGCCAATTAAGCATGAAAACTGAAAATGTGAAACTGACCTCAAATTCGACATGTATGCATATACTCAGGTTGCCCACAGGTTGGGCAACCCGAAAAAACATGTGTTTTCCATATCCAAGCTTTCCTTCCAAAGGTAGGCCTGGGCAAATATCACATTTGTTGGCAAATAAGGGTGAAAACTCAAAATGTGAAACTGACCTCCAATTCGAAATGTATGCATATACTCAGGTTGCCCACACGTTGGAGAACCCGAAAAAACATGAGTTTTCCGTATCTGACCTTTCCTTCAAAAGGTAGGCCTGGGCCAATATCACATTTGTTGGCAAATAACCCACTTAAGCATGAAAACTCAAAATGTGAAACTGACCTCAAATTCGAAATGTATGCATATACTCAGGTTCCGAACAGGTTGGGGAACCCGAAAAAAACATGTGTTTTCCATATCCAACCTTTCCTTCAAAAGGTAGGCCTGGGCCAATATCACATTTGTTCGCAAATAACCCAAATAAGGATGAAAACTCAAAATGTGAAACTGACCTCAAATTCGAAATGTATACATATACTAAGGTTCCCCACAGGTTGGGGAACCCGAAAAAACATGTGTTTTCCGTATCCAACCTTTCCTTCAAAAGGTAGGCCTGGGCCAATATCACATTTGTTGGCAAATAAGGATGAAAACATGGGTTTTCCGTATCTGATTTTCCTTCAAAAGGTAGGCCTGGGCCAATATCTCAATTGTTGGCAAATGAGCCAATTAAGGATGAAAACTCAAAATGTGAAACTGACCTCAAATTCGAAATGTATGCATATACTCAGGTTCCCCACAGATTGGGGAATCCGAAAAAACATGTGTTTTCCGTATTAGACCTTTCCTTCAAAAGGTAGGCCTGGGCCAATATCACAATTGTTGGCAAATGGCCAATGAAGCATGAAAACTCAAAATGTGAAACTGACCTCAAATTCGAAATGTATGCATATACTTAGGTTCCCCACAGGTTGGGGAACCCGAAAAAACATGTGTTTTCTGTATCCAACCTTTCCTTCAAAAGGTAGGCCTGGGCCAATATCACAATTGTTGGCAAATGGCCAATTAAGCATGAAAACTCAAAATGTGAAACTGACCTCAAATTCGAAATGTATACATATGCTCAGGTTCCCCACAGGTTGGGGAACCCGAAAAAACATGTGTTTTCTGTATCCAAGCTTTCCTTCCAAAAGTAGGCCTGGGCAAATATCACATTTGTTGGCAAATAAGGGTGAAAACTCAAAATGTGAAACTGACCTCAAATTCGAAATGTATGCATATACTCAGGTTGCCCACAGGTTGGAGAACCCGAAAAAACATGAGTTTTCCGTATCTGACCTTTCCTTCAAAAGGTAGGCCTGGGCCAATATCACATTTGTTGGCAAATAACCCACATAAGCATGAAAACTCAAAATGTGAAACTGACCTCAAATTCGACATGTATGCATATACTCAGGTTGCCCACAGGTTGGGCAACCCGAAAAAACATGTGTTTTCCATATCCAAGCTTTCCTTCCAAAGGTAGGCCTGGGCAAATATCACATTTGTTGGCAAATAAGGATGAAAACTCAAAATGTGAAACTGACCTCAAATTCGAAATGTATGCATATGCTCAGGTTCCCCACAGGTTGGGGAACCCGAAAAAACATGTGTTTTCTGTATCCAACCTTTCCTTCAAAAGGTAGGCCTGGGCCAATATCACAATTGTTGGCAAATGGCCAATTAAGCATGAAAACTCAAAATGTGAAACTGACCTCAAATTCGAAATGTATACATATGCTCAGGTTCCCCACAGGTTGGGGAACCCGAAAAAAGATGTGTTTTCCGTATCCAACCTTTCCTTCAAAAGGTAGGCCTGGGCCAATATCACAATTGTTGGCAAATGGCCAATTAAGCATGAAAACTGAAAATGTGAAACTGACCTCAAATTCGACATGTATGCATATACTCAGGTTGCCCACAGGTTGGGCAACCCGAAAAAACATGTGTTTTCCATATCCAAGCTTTCCTTCCAAAGGTAGGCCTGGGCAAATATCACATTTGTTGGCAAATAAGGGTGAAAACTCAAAATGTGAAACTGACCTCAAATTCGAAATGTATGCATCTACTCAGGTTGCCCACAGGTTGGAGAACCCGAAAAAACATGAGTTTTCCGTATCTGACCTTTCCTTCAAAAGGTAGGCCTGGGCCAATATCACATTTGTTCGCAAATAACCCAATTAAGCATGAAAACTCAAAATGTGAAACTGACCTCAAATTCGAAATGTATGCATATACTCAGGTTCCCCACAGGTTGGGGAACCCGAAAAAAACATGTGTTTTCCATATCCAACCTTTCCTTCAAAAGGTAGGCCTGGGCCAATATCACATTTGTTCGCAAATAACCCAAATAAGGATGAAAACTCAAAATGTGAAACTGATCTCAAATTCGAAATGTATACATATACTCAGGTTCCCCACAGGTTGGGGAACCCGAAAAAACATGTGTTTTCCGTATCTGACCTTTCCTTCAAAAGGTAGGCCTGGGCCAATATCACATTTGTTGGCAAATAACCCAATTAAGCATGAAAACTCAAAATGTGAAACTGACCTCAAATTCGAAATGTATGCATAAACTCAGGTTCCCCACAGGTTGGGGAACCCGAAAAAACGTGTATTTTCAGTATCCGACCTTTCCTTCAAAAGGTTGGCCTTGGCCTATATCGCATTTGTTGGCAAATGGCCAATTAAGCATGAAAACTCAAAATGTGAAACTGACCTCAAATTTGCAATGTATGCATATACTCAGGTTGCCCACAGGTTGGGCAACCCGAAAAAAACATGTGTTTTCCATATACAAGCTTTCCTTCAAAAGGCAGACCTGGGCAAATATAACATTTGTTGGCAAATAAGGATGAAAACTCAAAATGTGAAACTGACCTCAAATTCGAAATGTATGCATATGCTCAGGTTCCCCACAGGTTGGGGAACCCGAAAAAACATGTGTTTTCAGTTCCCAAACTTTCCTTCAAAAGGTAGGCTTGGGCCTATATCGCATATGTTTGCAAATGGCCAATTTAGCATGAAAACTCAAAATGTGAAACTGACCTCAAATTCGACATGTATGCATATATTCAGGTTGCCCACAGGTTGGAGAACCCGAAAAAACATGTGTTTTCCGTATCCAACCTTTCCTTCAAAAGGTAGGGCTGGGCCAATATCACAATTGTTGGCAAATGGCCAATTAAGCATGAAAACTCAAAATGTGAAACTGACTTCAAATTCGAAATGTATCCATATACTCAGGTTCCCCACAGGTTGGGGAACCGAAAAAACATGTGTTTTCCGTATCCAACCTTTCCTTCAAAAGGTACGCCTGGGCAAATATCACATTTTTTGGCAAATAAGGATGAAAACTCAAAATGTGAAACTGACCTCAAATTCGAAATGTATGCATATGCTCAGGTTCCCCACAGGTTGGAGAACCCGAAAAAACATGTGTTTTCTGTATCCAACCTTTCCTTCAAAAGGTAGGCCTGGGCCAATATCACAATTGTTGGCAAATGGCCAATTAAGCATGAAAACTCAAAATGTGAAACTGACCTCAAATTCGAAATGTATACATATGCTCAGGTTCCCCACAGGTTGGGGAACCCGAAAAAACATGTGTTTTCCGTATCCAACCTTTCCTTCAAAAGGTAGGCCTGGGCCAATATCACAATTGTTGGCAAATGGCCAATTAAGCATGAAAACTGAAAATGTGAAACTGACCTCAAATTCGACATGTATGCATATACTCAGGTTGCCCACAGGTTGGGCAACCCGAAAAAACATGTGTTTTCCATATCCAAGCTTTCCTTCCAAAGGTAGGCCTGGGCAAATATCACATTTGTTGGCAAATAAGGGTGAAAACTCAAAATGTGAAACTGACCTCAAATTCGAAATGTATGCATATACTCAGGTTGCCTACAGGTTGGAGAACCCGAAAAAACATGAGTTTTCCGTATCTGACCTTTCCTTCAAAAGGTAGGCCTGGGCCAATATCACATTTGTTGGCAAATAACCCACTTAAGCATGAAAACTCAAAATGTGAAACTGACCTCAAATTCGAAATGTATGCATATACTCAGGTTCCGAACAGGTTGGGGAACCCGAAAAAAACATGTGTTTTCCATATCCAACCTTTCCTTCAAAAGGTAGGCCTGGGCCAATATCACATTTGTTCGCAAATAACCCAAATAAGGATGAAAACTCAAAATGTGAAACTGACCTCAAATTCGAAATGTATACATATACTCAGGTTCCCCACAGGTTGGGGAACCCGAAAAAACATGTGTTTTCCGTATCCAACCTTTCCTTCAAAAGGTAGGCCTGGGCCAATATCACATTTGTTGGCAAATAAGGATGAAAACTCAAAATGTGAAACTGACCTCAAATTCGACATGTATGCATATATTCAGGTTGCCCACAGGTTGGAGAACCCGAAAAAACATGTGTTTTCCGTATCCAACCTTTCCTTCAAAAGGTACGCCTGGCCCAATATCACAATTGTTGGCAAATGGCCAATTAAGCATGAAAACTCAAAATGTGAAACTGACTTCAAATTCGAAATGTATCCATATACTCAGGTTCCCCACAGGTTGGGGAACCGAAAAAACATGTGTTTTCCGTATCCAACCTTTCCTTCAAAAGGTACGCCTGGCCCAATATCACAATTGTTGGCAAATAAGCCAATTAAGCATGAAAACTCAAAATGTGAAAGTGACCTCAAATTCGCAATGTATGCATATACTCAGGTTGCCCACAGGTTGGGCAACCCGAAAAAACATGTGTTTTCCATATACAAGCTTTCCCTCAAAAGGTAGGCCTGGGCAAATATCACATTTGTTGGGAAATAAGGATGAAAACTCAAAATGTGAAACTGACCTCAAATTCGAAATGTATGCATATGCTCAGGTTCCCCACAGGTTGGGGAACCCGAAAAAACATGTGTTTTCCGTATCCAAACTTTCCTTCAAAAGGTAGGCCTGGGCCAATATCACAATTGTTGGCAAATGGCCAATTAAGCATGAAAACTCAAAATGTGAAACTGACCTCAAATTCGAAATGTATACATATACTCAGGTTGCCCACAGGTTGGGGAACCCGAAAAAACATGTGTTTTCCGTATCTGACCTTTCCTTCAAAAGGTAGGCCTGGGCAAATATCACAATTGTTGGCAAATAAGCCAATTAAGCATGAAAACTCAAAATGTGAAACTGACCTCAAATTCGCAATGTATGCATATACTCAGGTTGCCCACAGGTTGGGCAACCCGAAAAAACATGTGTTTTCAGTTCCCAACCTTTCCTTCAAAAGGTAGGCTTGGGCCTATATCGCATATGTTTGAAAATGGCCAATTTAGCATGAAAACTCAAAATGTGAAACTGACCTCAAATTCGACATGTATGCATATATTCAGGTTGCCCACAGGTTGGAGAACCCGAAAAAACATGTGTTTTCCGTATCCAACCTTTCCTTCAAAAGGTAGGGCTGGGCCAATATCACAATTGTTGGCAAATGGACAATTAAGCATGAAATCTCAAAATGTGAAACTGACTTCCAATTCGAAATGTATCCATATGCTCAGGTTGCCCACAGGTTGGGCAACCGGAAAAAACATGTGTTTTCCATATCCAAGCTTTCCTTCAAAAGGTAGGCCTTGGCAAATATCACATTTGTTGGCAAATAAGGATGAAAACTCAAAATGTGAAACTGACCTCAAATTCGAAATGTATGCATATGCTCAGGTTCCCCACAGGTTGGGCAACCCGAAAAAACATGTGTTTTCCGTATCCAAGCTTTCCTTCAAAAGGTAGACCTGGGCCAATATCTCAATTGTTGGCAAATAAGCCAATTAAGCATGAAAACTCAAAATGTGAAACTGACCTCAAATTCGCAATGTATGCACATACTCAGGTTGCCCCCAGGTTGGAGAACCCGAAAAAACATGTGTTTTCCGTTCCCAACCTTTCCTTCAAAAGGTAGGCTTGGGCCTATATCGCATATGTTTGCAAATGGCCAATTTAGCATGAAAACTCAAAATGTGAAACTGACTTCAAATTCGAAATGTATCCATATACTCAGGTTCCCCACAGGTTGGGGAACCGAAAAAACATGTGTTTTCCGTATCCAACCTTTCCTTCAAAAGGTAGGCTTGGGCCTATATCACAATGGTTGGCAAATGGCCAATTAAGCATGAAAACTGAAAATGTGAAACTGACCTCAAATTCGCAATGTATGCATATACTCAGGTTCCCCACAGGTTGGGCAACCCGAAAAAACATGTGTTTTCCGTATCCAAGCTTTCCTTCAAAAGGTAGGCCTGGGCCAATATCACAATTGTTGGCAAATGGCCAATTAAGCATGAAAACTCAAAATGTGACACTGACCTCAAATTCGAAATGTATGCATATGCTCATGTTCCCCACAGGTTGGGGAACCCGAAAAAACATGTGTTTTCCATTCCCACCTTTTCCTTCAAAAGGTAGGCCTGGGCCAATATCACATTTCTTCGCAAATAACCCAAATAAGGATGAAAACTCAAAATGTGAAACTGACTTCAAATTCGAAATGTATCCATATACTCAGGTTTCCCACAGGTTGGGCAACCTGAAAAAACATGTGTTTTCCATATACAAGCTTTCCTTCAAAAGGTAGGCCTGGGCAAATATCACATTTGTTGGCAAATAAGGATGAAAACTCAAAATGTGAAACTGACCTCAAATTCGCAATGTATGCATATACTCAGGTTCCCCACAGGTTGGGGAACCCGAAAAAACATGTGTTTTCCGTATCCAACCTTTCCTTCAAAAGGTAGGCCTGGGCCAATATCACAATTGTTGGCAAATGGCCAATTAAGCATGAAAACTCAAAATGTGAAACTGACCTCAAATTCGAAATGTATGCATATGCTCAAGTTCCCCACAGGTTGGGGAACCCGAAAAAACATGTGTTTTCCGTATCCAACCTTCAAAAGGTAGGCCTGGGCCAATATCACAATTGTTGGCAAATAAGCCAATTAAGCATGAAAACTCAAAATGTGAAACTGACCTCAAATTCGCAATGTATGCATATACTCAGGTTCCCCACACGTTGGGCAACCCGAAAAAACATGTGTTTTCCATATCCAAGCTTTCCTTCAAAAGGTAGGCCTTGGCAAATATCACATTTGTTGGCAAATAAGGATGAAAACTCAAAATGTGAAACTGACCTCAAATTCGAAATGTATGCATATGCTCAGGTTCCCCACAGGTTGGGGAACCCGAAAAAACATGTGTTTTCCGTATCCAACCTTTCCTTCAAAAGGTAGGCCTGGGCCAATATCACAATTGTTGGCAAATGGCCAATGAAGCATGAAAACTCAAAATGTGAAACTGACCTCAAATTCGAAATGTATACATATACTCAAGTTCCCCACAGGTTGGGGAACCTGAAAAAACATGTGTTTTCCATATCCAACCTTTCCTTCAAAAGGTAGGCTTGGGCCAATATCACATTTGTTCGCAAATAACCCAAATAAGGATGAAAACTCAAAATGTGAAACTGACCTCAAATTCGAAATGTATGCATATACTCTGGTTCCCCACAGGTTGGGCAACCCGAAAAAACATGAGTTTTCCGTATCTGACCTTTCCTTCAAAAGGTAGGCCTGGGCCAATATCACATTTGTTGGCAAATGGCCAATTAAGCATGAAAACTCAAAATGTGAAACTGACCTCAAATTCGAAATGTATGCATATACTCAGGTTCCCCACAGGTTGGGGAACCCGAAAAAACATGTTTTTTCCGTATCGGACCTTTCCTTCAAAAGGTAGGCCTGGGCCAATATCACATTTGTTCGCAAATAACCCAAATAAGGATGAAAACTCAAAATGTGAAACTGACCTCAAATAAGAAATGTATGCATATACTCAGGTTCCCCACAGGTTGGGGAACCGAAAAAACATGTGTTTTCCGTATCCAACCTTTCCTTCAAAAGGTACGCCTGGGCCAATATCACAATTGTTGGCAAATGGCCAATTAAGCATGAAAACTCAAAATGTGAAACTGACCTCAAATTCGAAATGTATACATATGCTCAGGTTCCCCACAGGTTGGGGAACCCGAAAAAACATGTGTTTTCCGTATCCAACCTTTCCTTCAAAAGGTAGGCCTGGGCCAATATCACATTTGTTGGCAAATAAGGATGAAAACTCAAAATGTGAAACTGACCTCAAATTCGAAATGTATGCATATGCTCAGGTTCCCCACAGGTTGGGGAACCCGAAAAAACATGTTTTCTGTATCCAACCTTTCCTTCAAAAGGTAGGCCTGGGCCAATATCACAATTGTTGGCAAATGGCCAATTAAGCATGAAAACTCAAAATGTGAAACTGACCTCAAATTCGAAATGTATACATATGCTCAGGTTCCCCACAGGTTGGGGAACCCGAAAAAACATGTGTTTTCCGTATCCAAGCTTTCCTTCAAAAGGTAGGCCTGGGCCAATATCACAATTGTTGGCAAATAAGCCAATTAAGCATAAAAACTCAAAATGTGAAACTGACCTCAAATTCGCAATGTATGCATATACTCAGGTTGCCCACAGGTTGGGCAACCCGAAAAAACATGTGTTTTCCATATCCAAGCTTTCCTTCCAAAGGTAGGCCTGGGCAAATATCACATTTGTTGGCAAATAAGGATGAAAACTCAAAATGTGAAACTGACCTCAAATTCGAAATGTATGCATATACTCAGGTTGCCCACAGGTTGGAGAACCCGAAAAAACATGTGTTTTCCGTATCTGACCTTTCCTTCAAAAGGTAGGCCTGGGCCAATATCACAATTGTTTGCAAATGGCCAATTTAGCATAAAAACTCAAAATGTGAAACTGACCTCAAATTCGAAATGTATGCATATACTCAGGTTGCCCACAGGTTGGGCAACCCGAAAAAACATGTGTTTTCCATATCCAAGCTTTCCTTCCAAAGGTAGGCCTGGGCAAATATCACATTTGTTGGCAAATAAGGATGAAAACTCAAAATGTGAAACTGACCTCAAATTCGAAATGTATGCATATACTCAGGTTGCCCACAGGTTGGAGAACCCGAAAAAACATGTGTTTTCCGTATCTGACCTTTCCTTCAAAAGGTAGGCCTGGGCCAATATCACAATTGTTTGCAAATGGCCAATTTAGCATGAAAACTCAAAATGTGAAACTGACCTCAAATAAGAAATGTATGCATATACTCAGGTTCCCCACAGGTTGGGGAACCCGAAAAATCATGTGTTTTCCGTATCGGACCTTTCCTTCAAAAGGTAGGCCTGGGCCAATATCACATTTGTTCGCAAATAACCCAAATAAGGATGAAAACTCAAAATGTGAAACTGACCTCAAATTCGAAATGTATGCATATACTCAGGTTCCCCACAGGTTGGGCAACCCGAAAAAACATGAGTTTTCCGTATCCAACCTTTTCTACAAAAGGTAGGCCTGGGCCAATATCACAATTGTTGGCAAATGGCCAATTAAGCATGAAAACTCAAAATGTGAAACTGACCTCAAATTCGAAATGTATACATATGCTCAGGTTCCCCACAGGTTGGGGAACCCGAAAAAACATGTGTTTTCCGTATCCAAGCTTTCCTTCAAAAGGTAGGCCTGGGCCAATATCACAATTGTTGGCAAATAAGCCAATTAAGCATAAAAACTCAAAATGTGAAACTGACCTCAAATTCGCAATGTATGCATATACTCAGGTTGCCCACAGGTTGGGCAACCCGAAAAAACATGTGTTTTCCATATCCAAGCTTTCCTTCCAAAGGTAGGCCTGGGCAAATATCACATTTGTTGGCAAATAAGGATGAAAACTCAAAATGTGAAACTGACCTCAAATTCGAAATGTATGCATATACTCAGGTTGCCCACAGGTTGGAGAACCCGAAAAAACATGTGTTTTCCGTATCTGACCTTTCCTTCAAAAGGTAGGCCTGGGCCAATATCACAATTGTTTGCAAATGGCCAATTTAGCATAAAAACTCAAAATGTGAAACTGACCTCAAATTCGAAATGTATGCATATACTCAGGTTGCCCACAGGTTGGGCAACCCGAAAAAACATGTGTTTTCCATATCCAAGCTTTCCTTCCAAAGTTAGGCCTGGGCAAATATCACATTTGTTGGCAAATAAGGATGAAAACTCAAAATGTGAAACTGACCTCAAATTCGAAATGTATGCATATACTCAGGTTGCCCACAGGTTGGAGAACCCGAAAAAACATGTGTTTTCCGTATCTGACCTTTCCTTCAAAAGGTAGGCCTGGGCCAATATCACAATTGTTTGCAAATGGCCAATTTAGCATGAAAACTCAAAATGTGAAACTGACCTCAAATAAGAAATGTATGCATATACTCAGGTTCCCCACAGGTTGGGGAACCCGAAAAATCATGTGTTTTCCGTATCGGACCTTTCCTTCAAAAGGTAGGCCTGGGCCAATATCACATTTGTTCGCAAATAACCCAAATAAGGATGAAAACTCAAAATGTGAAACTGACCTCAAATTCGAAATGTATGCATATACTCAGGTTCCCCACAGGTTGGGCAACCCGAAAAAACATGAGTTTTCCGTATCCAACCTTTTCTACAAAAGGTAGGCTTGGGCCTATATCGCATATGTTTGCAAGTGGCCAATTTAGCATGAAAACTCAAAATGTGAAACTGACCTCAAATTCGACATGTATGCATATACTCAGGTTCCCCACAGGTTGGGGAACCCGAAAAAAACATGTGTTTTCCATATCCAACCTTTCCTTCAAAAGGTAGGCCTGGGCCAATATCACATTTGTTCGCAAATAACCCAAATAAGGATGAAAACTCAAAATGTGAAACTGACCTCAAATTCGAAATGTATGCATATACTCAGGTTCCCCACAGGTTGGGCAACCCGAAAAAACATGAGTTTTCCGTATCCAACCTTTTCTACAAAAGGTAGGCTTGGGCCTATATCGCATATGTTTGCAAGTGGCCAATTTAGCATGAAAACTCAAAATGTGAAACTGACCTCAAATTCGACATGTATGCATATACTCAGGTTCCCCACAGGTTGGGGAACCCGAAAAAAACATGTGTTTTCCATATCCAACCTTTCCTTCAAAAGGTAGGCCTGGGCCAATATCACATTTGTTCGCAAATAACCCAAATAAGGATGAAAACTCGAAATGTTAAACTGACCTCAAATTCGAAATGACTTCCGGTGGTTAAGGCGGTGGAGATGGCGGCTACTCTGTAGCCCTCCTCCTGAGACGGTGTCAGATCCGCGGAGCACAGCGTTCATCAGCTGGCCCGCGGCTTGCAATCCCCTTCCCGGGCGAAGGGAAGGGGTAGAGATCGCATGAATAGAGGTAGAACCTCTTAACCTTCCCTGGATTTTTATTTTAGGGGGGTAGAAAGAGTGCTCCCTCGGAGTTCATTGCCTTCTCCGCCTCTCAGCTGTCTTTGTTTCTTCGGAAACAAAGCGAAACGCCGCTACCATCTCCGTATTTAAAGTAACCGTGAGTAATCTTAAACCGGACAGAACTGTTTAAAGTATTTTATTTATAGTTTAGCTTTATTTTATCTTATCTAGTTTATTTAGTATGTGCTGATTTTTTTTTATTTTTTTGAGCTTTCTTTTTTCTCTTGGGCGGAAAAGTGAGAGTGAAAGTAAAATGGCGTTTTGAAAGTTTTTTTTTCCTTTGAAAGACGGACTGGCTGAACTGTTGCTTAATACTGCTTTCCTTTTTAAGTTTTTTTTTTTTTATTTTTTGGGAGCTTTTAAATTGATTCTATTTTATCCTATTTTACCTTATTTTTAATCTTCTGGATTTTTTATTTTCTATTGGTATTTTTATGAAGAAAGAAAGATAAATTAAAATGGCTTCAAAACGACAACCAGCTACTACAGTTACTAAGGTAACTTCTTCTCCTGCTACTTCTACGGTGCAACAACAACTTAAAATAATACCCTCAGTGCAGCAACCTAAAACTACTCCACCTTCACCTCCCCCATCTGGCACACCAGCACAAGACATTAAAGAAATAATGGTAAATGCTGTGTCACAGTTTAGGGAGGAAATGAAGCAACTTTTGGAACAGAATAAATCTGAAAGCAAGGAAGAAATGAAGAAAGAGATGAAGGAGCTTTTAGAACAGAATAATACTATATTGAGGGATGATATACTTTTAGCTTTATCTGGAGTGGCCTCAGTGGTCGTGAAGCTGGATTCTAGAGTGGAGGAAATTGAAGAAACAGTAGAACTTTTGAATTATAAATTCCAAGATATGGAGAAAAAAGTGGAAACTTCACAAGATGATATTCTCATGTTCCAGTACAGACAGATGGAATATGCTTTGAGAATAAGAGGCCTGAAAGAAGATAAAACTCAAGATTTGATGGAAATGGTGATTAATGACTTGGCTGTTATTTTGAATATAGATAAAGATGAGTTACGTGGGGAAGTGGAAAGAATTTATAGAGTTAATTCTTGGATTGCAAAACAGAAGAATCTGCCTAGAGATGTGGTGATATATTTTGCTAAGAAGTCTTTGCGAAATCAGATTCTGCAAATTTTTTACAACAAAAGATTCCAGATTGCTGCCCAAGATATTATTATTTTAAAGGAAATTCCACCTAAAATTTTAAGAAGCAGAAAAGATTTTGCTTTTCTAGCAAATGAACTTAAAGCAAGACTGATGCCATTTAGATGGGAGATTCCGATGGGTATTGTTTTGAGCCATGCGGGGACACGTTATAGACTTAATACAGTTGCTAAAGCTAAGGAATTTTACAAAACGGTCCTGGGTGCAGGCTCACCTTTGCCCATGATGCACAAAGTCCTGACTGATAAAGAGATGGAACAGAAACCTGAAGGTACAGGTGCGATGACTGCTGGACAGGTGGTATGGATGTCTCAAGCAGAGGTTAAAGAACAGAGAATGACCCGTGCAGCACATAAACGTAAAGAAAAAGAACAACAGAAAAAAGAAAAAGAACTTAAAGAATCTACTCAGCAAATTGTCTCAATGCCGGTGGGAGGAGCAAGACCCAAAAGCTCTGCAATATACTCTTCAGTAGCAGAATTTGAGGGGATCTTCTCCAGGCTCAAGGCCAAGGGAGATGGCAAAGCTCCTGACCTGGAATGTTAA
Source organism: Crotalus adamanteus (assembly GCA_039797435.1). Lineage (NCBI taxonomy): Eukaryota > Metazoa > Chordata > Lepidosauria > Squamata > Viperidae > Crotalus > Crotalus adamanteus. Next base: position 20,362,689 of record CM077929.1, read on the forward strand.
TGGATTAAATATTCCTCAAAAGAGAAAAAAAATCTACCATTATTTAAAGCAACACAACAATGATATTATCTGCTTGCAAGAAACTCATATTACATCTAAAGACCAAAAATACTTAAACAATCCTCGTTTGGGATCTCATTTTGTATCTCCCGCCCCTGGGAAAAAAGGGGGTGTGGTAATTTATGTTAAGCAGAATTTATCTGCTATCCTGTTAGAATCAGATCCTTATGGAAGATATGTTATGCTTGAACTTGTTTTATATGGCAAGAAAATTCTTATTGTGGGGCTGTATGCACCAAACCAGCAACAGGAGCAATTCTATAGGTTGCTACATCAGAAAATAACTTTGTTGGACTATAGATCTGTGATTTTAATGGGAGACTGGAATGGTGTCTTAGATATACAAAAGGACAAAAAAGGCTCTTCTACTTTTTTTAAACAGGCTAAACTACCTAAAGCCTTCTTTGACATGAAAGAAGATTGGGAATTGAGAGACTATTGGCGTGAACGTAACCAAGAAGAAAGGGACTTTACCTTCTTCTCAGATAGACACCAATCTTTCTCAAGAACTGATTTCTTTTTGATCACAACAGATTTATACAACAGGGTAAAGAATGTAAAAATTTTTCCTAGGACATTGTCTGATCATAGTCCAGTTTGGATGGAACTGTTTGCTGAGAAAGAAGACAGGAGATCCTGGAGGGTGAATGAGAATTTATTTAAACAAGAAAAAAATGTTCACAAACTAAAGGAATGTTTAAAGGAATATTTTGCTTTAAATATGAATAAGGGAACATCAATGTCAATGGTGTGGGATGCAAGTAAAGCTTTTATGCGTGGTATTTTGATAAAAATGAATAACTTGCATAGACAGAAACAGATTCAGAAACGTAAAGATTTAGAAGAGGAGATTAAATTAAAAGAGAAACTCTTAATTTCAAATCCTTTAGATGAAAAGGTGAAAGGAGCTATAAAACTGTTAAAAACACAATTTAATATGTTGATGGCTGATCAAGCTGCAACCAATTTACTATTTATGAAACAAAATACATTTTGTAACGCTAATAAACCAGGGAGATGGTTGGCTTATCAGTTAAGAAAGAAACAGAAACAGAGGAATATAGATAAAATAAATTATAATGGTAAATTGGTTTATCAGAAAGAATTGATTAAGAAATCTTTCTTAGAATACTACCAAAAATTATACAAGAGTACTAATATTCAAACTACAGATATAAACAATTATTTAGGTAAAGTTAATTTTTCTAAATTAACAGAAGATCAGGAAAAAGAGATTAATGGTTTAATTACTAAGGAAGAAATTGTTACAGCTATTAAACAATTGAAATTGGGCAAAGCGCCGGGTACGGATGGGTTGACATCTATTTATTATAAAACTCTAGTAGAAGAGATGACTCAACCGTTGTGTGAATTGTTTAATAACTTACTACAGGGGCTAGAGATCCCTCCATCTTGGCGTAATGCATTTATATCATTGATTCCAAAAGACAATCAAGATCTTACATTGCCTAAAAATTATAGGCCTATATCTCTTTTAAATGTGGATTATAAAATTTTTGCAAAAATTTTAGCCAACAGGTTTATGGGGATCTTGCAGCAGCTTATACATAAGGATCAATCGGGTTTTATAACTGGAAGGTATATGAAAAATAATGTCAGACAAATCATTAACTTATTAGAGTATTTAGAAAAGAATAACCAAGTCACTGCAGGCCTGATATTTTTGGATGCTGAAAAAGCCTTTGACCAAGTGAATTGGCAGTTTATGTTATGTTTAGTTAAGGAGATGAATTTTGGACAAAATATATTACAAGTACTATCTAATATATATCAAAAACAGACTGCTCAACTTATTGTAAATGGGGGTTTGTCAGAGGCTTTTGTAATAGAAAAAGGTACAAGACAGGGATGCCCGTTATCTCCGTTATTGTTTGTTTTAACATTGGAAATTTTGTTGATTAAAATTCGGGAGTCTCAAGAAATAAAAGGAATAGAAATTAATAAAAAAGAATATAAATTAAGAGCCTTTGCAGATGACTTGGTTGTTACTTTGTCTCAACCTACTTGTTCGGTGGTAAAATTATTACAATTGATTCAACAATATGGATGTGTTTCTGGTTTTAAAATTAATAATAACAAGACTAAAATATTAGCTAAAAATATGACTAATGGTGATAAACAGGTTCTAGTTAAGTTAACAGATTTTGAAATTGTTGATAAGGTAAAATATTTGGGGGTTACATTATCTGCTTCCAATGCAAAACTGTATAAAAATAATTATGAAAAGCTGTGGACGGAGGTACAGAAGGATTTAAAAAATTGGAACAATTTACAGTTATCCCTTATGGGTAGAATTGCAGTTATTAAAATGAACGTCCTGCCAAAGTTTATTTTTTTGTTTCAAATGTTACCTATTCTAAAGAGTGAACGTAATTTAGATGAATGGCAAAAAGGTATTAATAAATTTGTTTGGGCAGGGAAAAAACCAAGGGTGAAACTTAAAATAATGCAAGATTTTCGTGAGAGAGGTGGACTCAAGGTACCAAATATGAAATTGTATTATGATGCTGTAGTATTAACATTGATCAGCGATTGGGTGAATTTAACAAATATAGAAATACTTCATTTGGAAGGTTGGGACCTACTTTTTGGATGGCATGCCTATTTAATATTTAATAAAAAAGTGGATTGGGTTTTTAAGTCTCATATTATAAGAATCTCTTTGCTTAGAGTGTGGAGGAAGTATTATAAATGTGATTTTAAAATACTATTATGGGCTATACCTCGGCATGCCATAGAAGGCATAAGGAAAGGGGTTAATATGGATGCACAGTTACTTAGATGGGATGGCCAAGACTGGCAGTTAAAATCTTTGGAAGAATTAACACATGAAAATCTAATTTATTCATGGTTCCAATACAGACAAATAGTGGACAGATGGAAGATGGATTGTAAAATGGGCTGGCTCAGAGAAGATGAAATTCTTCTAAAACAAGTAAGAGATCAAAGGCCAACCCATATTAAGAGAGTTTATGGGGTCTTAGTGGAATTGGATTCAGAACCTGAATTAGTTAAAGATTGTATGATTAAATGGGCACAGAATATTGGTGAATCGATTTCAATGGATACTTGGGAGCTTATTTGGATAAGAAATGTTAAATTCACACAAGCGCAAAATTTAAGAGAGAATTTTTATAAGATGTTTTATAGATGGCACCTTGATCCAAAGAAAATGTCCATTATGTACCCTAATCTACAGCCGAAATGCTGGAGATGTGGACATTTGGATGCTACTTATTATCATACCTGGTGGACGTGTAAGCATATAAAAGCTTTTTGGATTAAGATATGGTGGAATATTCAAAGAATTTTTAGAAGGAGGGTAAAATTTACTACGCAATTATTTTTATTAGGTATTGTTATTGATTGTGATGCTAAGGAGGTTATATTGATGTTAAATTTGATTACAGCCGCTAGGCTGCTAATAGGACAATATTGGAAGAAGGAATCCTTGCCTACTCTACAAGAGTGGTTTTATAAAGTTTCGTATTTGGCAGAAATGGCAAAGATTTCGGCTTTTTTAAAGGAGCAATCTCAAGAGAAATTCCTTGCGGTATGGGAAAAATGGACAAATTTTATACAACACAATTTGGATATGGAAAAATATTATTTAGCTTTTTTATAACTTGTAATGATTGTTTATATACTTTTTTATACATGTTTTATTTTTCGTCTATCTCTTTCTTTTTTCTTTCTCTCTCTCTTTTCTTTTTCCTTTTTTCCTCTTTTTTTTGTTTTCCTTTTTTTTTTTAGTATATATTATTCACTTTAAAGCTTATGTTATGTATATTATTATTATATATATTATAATTATGACTTTTACTATTATTATTAATTATCTTATAAATTGTAAACGTTATTTTTAAAATTTGTTAAATAATCCTATATTCAGTTCTGGGAAGCCTATATCGCGTATGTTTGCAAATGGCCAATTTAGCATGAAAACACAAAATGTGAAACTGACCTCAAATTCGAAAAGTATGCATATACTCAGGTTGCCCACAGGTTGGAGAACCCGAAAAAATATGTGTTTTCGATATCCAACCTTTCCTTCAAAAGTTAGGCCTGGGCCAATATCACATTGGTTCGCAAATAACCCAAATAAGGATGAAAACTGAAAATGTGAAACTGACCTCAAATTCGCAATGTATGCATATACTCAGGTTGCCCACAGGTTGGGCAACCCGAAAAAACATGTGTTTTCCGTTCCCAATCTTTCCTTCAAAAGGTAGGCCTGGGCCAATATCACAATTGTTGGCAAATGGCCAATTAAGCATGAAAACTCAAAATGTGAAACTGACCTCAAATTCGAAATGTATGCATATGCTCAGGTTGCCCACAGGTTGGGTAACCCAAAAAAACATGTGTTTTCCGTATCCAACCTTTCCTTCAAAAGGTAGGCCTGGGCAAATATCACATTTGTTGGCAAATAAGGATGAAAACTCAAAATGTGAAACTGACCTCAAATTCGAAATGTATGCGTATACTCAGGTTGCCCACAGGTTGGAGAACCCGAAAAAACATGTGTTTTCCGTATCCAACCGTTCCTTCAAAAGGTACGCCTGGGCCAATATCACAATTGTTGGCAAATAAGCCAATTAAGCATGAAAACTCAAAATGTGAAACTGACCTCAAATTCAAAATGTATGCATATGCTCAGGTTGCCCACAGGTTGGGCAACCCAAAAAATATGTGTTTTCCGTATCCAACCTTTCCTTCAAAAGGTAGGCCTGGGCAAATATCACATTTGTTGGCAAATAAGGATGAAAACTCAAAATGTGAAACTGACCTCAAATTCGAAATGTATGCATATACTCAGGTTGCCCACAGGTTGGAGAACCCGAAAAAACATGTGTTTTCCGTATCCAACCTTTCCTTCAAAAGGTACGCCTGGGCCAATATCACAATTGTTGGCAAATAAGCCAATTAAGGATGAAAACTCAAAATGTGAAACTGACCTCAAATTCGAAATGTATGCATATGCTCAGGTTCCCCTCAGGTTGGGCAACCCCAAAAAACATGTGTTTTCCGTATCCAACCTTTCCTTCAAAAGGTAGGCCTGGGCCAATATCACAATTGTTGGCAAATGGCCAATTAAGCATGAAAACTCAAAATGTGAAACTGACCTCAAATTCGAAATGTATGCATATACTCAGGTTCCCCACAGGTTGGGCAACCCAAAAAAACATGTGTTTTCCGTATCCAACCTTTCCTTGAATAGGTAGGCTTGGGCCTATATCGCGTATGTTTGCAAATGGCCAATTTAGCATGAAAACACAAAATGTGAAACTGACCTCAAATTCGAAATGTATGCATATACTCAGGTTGCCCACAGGTTGGAGTACCCGAAAAAATATGTGTTTTCGATATCCAACCTTTCCTTCAAAAGTTAGGCCTGGGCCAATATCACATTGGTTCGCAAATAACCCAAATAAGGATGAAAACTGAAAATGTGAAACTGACCTCAAATTCGCAATGTATGCATATACTCAGGTTGCCCACAGGTTGGGGAACCCGAAAAAACATGTGTTTTCCGTTCCCAATCTTTCCTTCAAAAGGTAGGCCTGGGCCAATATCACAATTGTTGGCAAATGGCCAATTAAGCATGAAAACTCAAAATGTGAAACTGACCTCAAATTCAAAATGTATGCATATGCTCAGGTTGCCCACAGGTTGGGCAACCCAAAAAAATATGTGTTTTCCGTATCCAACCTTTCCTTCAAAAGGTAGGCCTGGGCAAATATCACATTTGTTGGCAAATAAGGATGAAAACTCAAAATGTGAAACTGACCTCAAATTCGAAATGTATGCATATACTCAGGTTACCCACAGGTTGGAGAACCCGAAAAAACATGTGTTTTCCGTATCCAACCTTTCCTTCAAAAGGTACGCCTGGGCCAATATCACAATTGTTGGCAAATAAGCCAATTAAGGATGAAAACTCAAAATGTGAAACTGACCTCAAATTCGAAATGTATGCATATGCTCAGGTTCCCCTCAGGTTGGGCAACCCCAAAAAACATGTGTTTTCCGTATCCAACCTTTCCTTCAAAAGGTAGGCCTGGGCCAATATCACAATTGTTGGCAAATGGCCAATTAAGCATGAAAACTCAAAATGTGAAACTGACCTCAAATTCGAAATGTATGCATATACTCAGGTTCCCCACAGGTTGGGCAACCCAAAAAAACATGTGTTTTCCGTATCCAACCTTTCCTTGAATAGGTAGGCTTGGGCCTATATCGCGTATGTTTGCAAATGGCCAATTTAGCATGAAAACACAAAATGTGAAACTGACCTCAAATTCGAAATGTATGCATATACTCAGGTTGCCCACAGGTTGGAGAACCCGAAAAAACATGTGTTTTCCCGTATCCAACCTTTCCTTGAAAAGCTAGGGCTGGGCCAATATCACATTGGTTCGCAAATAACCCAAATAAGGATGAAAACTGAAAATGTGAAACTGACCTCAAATTCGCAATGTATGCATATACTCAGGTTGCCCACAGGTTGGGCAACCCGAAAAAACATGTGTTTTCCGTTCCCAATCTTTCCTTCAAAAGTAGGCCTGGGCCAATATCACAATTGTTGGCAAATGGCCAATTAAGCATGAAAACTCAAAATGTGAAACTGACCTCAAATTCGAAATGTATGCATATGCTCAGGTTGCCCACAGGTTGGGTAACCCAAAAAAACATGTGTTTTCCGTATCCAACCTTTCCTTCAAAAGGTAGGCCTGGGCAAATATCACATTTGTTGGCAAATAAGGATGAAAACTCAAAATGTGAAACTGACCTCAAATTCGAAATGTATGCATATACTCAGGTTGCCCACAGGTTGGAGAACCCGAAAAAACATGTGTTTTCCGTATCCAACCTTTCCTTCAAAAGGTACGCCTGGGCCAATATCACAATTGTTGGCAAATAAGCCAATTAAGGATGAAAACTCAAAATGTGAAACTGACCTCAAATTCGAAATGTATGCATATGCTCAGGTTCCCCTCAGGTTGGGCAACCCCAAAAAACATGTGTTTTCCGTATCCAACCTTTCCTTCAAAAGGTAGGCCTGGGCCAATATCACAATTGTTGGCAAATGGCCAATTAAGCATGAAAACTCAAAATGTGAAACTGACCTCAAATTCGAAATGTATGCATATACTCAGGTTCCCCACAGGTTGGGCAACCCAAAAAAACATGTGTTTTCCGTATCCAACCTTTCCTTGAATAGGTAGGCTTGGGCCTATATCGCGTATGTTTGCAAATGGCCAATTTAGCATGAAAACACAAAATGTGAAACTGACCTCAAATTCGAAATGTATGCATATACTCAGGTTGCCCACAGGTTGGAGTACCCGAAAAAATATGTGTTTTCGATATCCAACCTTTCCTTCAAAAGTTAGGCCTGGGCCAATATCACATTGGTTCGCAAATAACCCAAATAAGGATGAAAACTGAAAATGTGAAACTGACCTCAAATTCGCAATGTATGCATATACTCAGGTTGCCCACAGGTTGGGGAACCCGAAAAAACATGTGTTTTCCGTTCCCAATCTTTCCTTCAAAAGGTAGGCCTGGGCCAATATCACAATTGTTGGCAAATGGCCAATTAAGCATGAAAACTCAAAATGTGAAACTGACCTCAAATTCAAAATGTATGCATATGCTCAGGTTGCCCACAGGTTGGGCAACCCAAAAAAATATGTGTTTTCCGTATCCAACCTTTCCTTCAAAAGGTAGGCCTGGGCAAATATCACATTTGTTGGCAAATAAGGATGAAAACTCAAAATGTGAAACTGACCTCAAATTCGAAATGTATGCATATACTCAGGTTGCCCACAGGTTGGAGAACCCGAAAAAACATGTGTTTTCCGTATCCAACCTTTCCTTCAAAAGGTACGCCTGGGCCAATATCACAATTGTTGGCAAATAAGCCAATTAAGGATGAAAACTCAAAATGTGAAACTGACCTCAAATTCGAAATGTATGCATATGCTCAGGTTCCCCTCAGGTTGGGCAACCCCAAAAAACATGTGTTTTCCGTATCCAACCTTTCCTTCAAAAGGTAGGCCTGGGCCAATATCACAATTGTTGGCAAATGGCCAATTAAGCATGAAAACTCAAAATGTGAAACTGACCTCAAATTCGAAATGTATGCATATACTCAGGTTCCCCACAGGTTGGGCAACCCAAAAAAACATGTGTTTTCCGTATCCAACCTTTCCTTGAATAGGTAGGCTTGGGCCTATATCGCGTATGTTTGCAAATGGCCAATTTAGCATGAAAACACAAAATGTGAAACTGACCTCAAATTCGAAATGTATGCATATACTCAGGTTGCCCACAGGTTGGAGAACCCGAAAAAACATGTGTTTTCCCGTATCCAACCTTTCCTTGAAAAGCTAGGGCTGGGCCAATATCACATTGGTTCGCAAATAACACAAATAAGGATGAAAACTGAAAATGTGAAACTGACCTCAAATTCGCAATGTATGCATATACTCAGGTTGCCCACAGGTTGGGCAACCCGAAAAAACATGTGTTTTCCGTTCCCAATCTTTCCTTCAAAAGGTAGGCCTGGGCCAATATCACAATTGTTGGCAAATGGCCAATTAAGCATGAAAACTCAAAATGTGAAACTGACCTCAAATTCAAAATGTATGTATATGCTCAGGTTGCCCACAGGTTGGGCAACCCAAAAAAATATGTGTTTTCCGTATCCAACCTTTCCTTCAAAAGGTAGGCCTGGGCAAATATCACATTTGTTGGCAAATAAGGATGAAAACTCAAAATGTGAAACTGACCTCAAATTCGAAATGTATGCATATACTCAGGTTGCCCACAGGTTGGAGAACCCGAAAAAACATGTGTTTTCCGTATCCAACCTTTCCTTCAAAAGGTACGCCTGGGCCAATATCACAATTGTTGGCAAATAAGCCAATTAAGGATGAAAACTCAAAATGTGAAACTGACCTCAAATTCGAAATGTATGCATATGCTCAGGTTCCCCTCAGGTTGGGCAACCCCAAAAAACATGTGTTTTCCGTATCCAACCTTCCCTTCAAAAGGTAGGCCTGGGCCAATATCACAATTGTTGGCAAATGGCCAATTAAGCATGAAAACTCAAAATGTGAAACTGACCTCAAATTCGCAATGTATGCATATACTCAGGTTCCCCACAGGTTGGGCAACCCAAAAAAACATGTGTTTTCCGTATCCAACCTTTCCTTGAATAGGTAGGCTTGGGCCTATATCGCGTATGTTTGCAAATGGCCAATTTAGCATGAAAACACAAAATGTGAAACTGACCTCAAATTCGAAATGTATGCATATACTCAGGTTGCCCACAGGTTGGAGTACCCGAAAAAATATGTGTTTTCGATATCCAACCTTTCCTTCAAAAGTTAGGCCTGGGCCAATATCACATTGGTTCGCAAATAACCCAAATAAGGATGAAAACTGAAAATGTGAAACTGACCTCAAATTCGCAATGTATGCATATACTCAGGTTGCCCACAGGTTGGGGAACCCGAAAAAACATGTGTTTTCCGTTCCCAATCTTTCCTTCAAAAGGTAGGCCTGGGCCAATATCACAATTGTTGGCAAATGGCCAATTAAGCATGAAAACTCAAAATGTGAAACTGACCTCCAATTCAAAATGTATGCATATGCTCAGGTTCCCCTCAGGTTGGGCAACCCCAAAAAACATGTGTTTTCCGTATCCAACCTTTCCTTCAAAAGGTAGGCCTGGGCAAATATCACATTTGTTGGCAAATAAGGATGAAAACTCAAAATGTGAAACTGACCTCAAATTCGAAATGTATGCATATACTCAGGTTGCCCACAGGTTGGAGAACCCGAAAAAACATGTGTTTTCCGTATCCAACCTTTCCTTCAAAAGGTACGCCTGGGCCAATATCACAATTGTTGGCAAATAAGCCAATTAAGGATGAAAACTCAAAATGTGAAACTGACCTCAAATTCGAAATGTATGCATATGCTCAGGTTCCCCTCAGGTTGGGCAACCCCAAAAAACATGTGTTTTCCGTATCCAACCTTTCCTTCAAAAGGTAGGCCTGGGCCAATATCACAATTGTTGGCAAATAAGCCAATTAAGGATGAAAACTCAAAATGTGAAACTGACCTCAAATTCGAAATGTATGCATATACTCAGGTTCTCCACAGGTTGGGCAACCCAAAAAAACATGTGTTTTCCGTATCCAACCTTTCCTTGAATAGGTAGGCTTGGGCCTATATCGCGTATGTTTGCAAATGGCCAATTAAGGATGAAAACTCAAAATGTGAAACTGACCTCAAATTCGCAATGTATGCATATACTCAGGTTGCCCACAGGTTGGGCAACCCGAAAAAACATGTGTTTTCCATATCCAAGCTTTCCTTCAAAAGGTAGGCCTGGGCAAATATCACATTTGTTGGCAAATAAGGATGAAAATTCAAAATGTGAAACTGACCTCAAATTCGCAATGTATGCATATGCTCAGGTTCCCCACAGGTTGGGCAACCCGAAAAAACATGTGTTTTCCGTTCCCAACCTTTCCTTGAATAGGTAGGCTTGGGCCTATATCGCGTATGTTTGCAAATGGCCCATTTAGCATGAAAACAAAAAATGTGAAACTGACCTCAAATTCGAAATGTATGCATATACTCAGGTTGCCCACAGGTTGGAGTACCCGAAAAAATATGTGTTTTCGATATCCAACCTTTCCTTCAAAAGTTAGGCCTGGGCCAATATCACATTGGTTCGCAAATAACCCAAATAAGGATGAAAACTGAAAATGTGAAACTGACCTCAAATTCGCAATGTATGCATATACTCAGGTTGCCCACAGGTTGGGCAACCCGAAAAAACATGTGTTTTCCGTTCCCAATCTTTCCTTCAAAAGGTAGGCCTGGGCCAATATCACAATTGTTGGCAAATGGCCAATTAAGCATGAAAACTCAAAATGTGAAACTGACCTCAAATTCAAAATGTATGCATATGCTCAGGTTGCCCACAGGTTGGGCAACCCAAAAAAATATGTGTTTTCCGTATCCAACCTTTCCTTCAAAAGCTAGGGCTGGGCCAATAACACAAATTGTTGGCAAATGGCCAATTAAGCATGAAAACTCAAAATGTGAAACTGACCTCAAATTCGCAATGTATGCATATACTCAGGTTGCCCACAGGTTGGGCAACCCGAAAAAACATGTGTTTTCCGTTCCCAATCTTTCCTTCAAAAGGTAGGCCTGGGCCAATATCACATTGGTTCGCAAATAACCCAAATAAGGATGAAAACTCAAAATGTGAAACTGACCTCAAATTCGCAATGTATGCATATACTCAGGTTGCCCACAGGTTGGGGAACCCGAAAAAACATGTGTTTTCCATATCCAAGCTTTCCTTCAAAAGGTAGGCCTGGGCAAATATCACATTTGTTGGCAAATAAGGATGAAAACTCAAAATGTGAAACTGACCTCAAATTCGCAATGTATGCATATGCTCAGGTTCCCCACAGGTTGGGCAACCCGAAAAAACATGTGTTTTCCGTTCCCAACCTTTCCTTAAATTGGTAGGCTTGGGCCTATATCGCGTATGTTTGCAAATGGCCCATTTAGCATGAAAACACAAAATGTGAAACTGACCTCAAATTCGAAATGTATGCATATACTCAGGTTGCCCACAGGTTGGAGAACCCGAAAAAACATGTGTTTTCCCGTATCCAACCTTTCCTTCAAAAGCTAGGGCTGGGCCAATATCACAATTGTTGGCAAATGGCCAATTAAGCATGAAAACTCAAAATGTGAAACTGACCTCAAATTCGCAATGTATGCATATACTCAGGTTGCCCACAGGTTGGGCAACCTGAAAAAACATGTGTTTTCTATATCCAACCTTTCCTTCAAAAGGTAGGCCTGGGCCAATATCACATTGGTTCGCCAATAACCCAAATAAGGATGAAAACTCAAAATGTGAAACTGACCTCAAATTCGCAATGTATGCATATACTCAGGTTGCCCACAGGTTGGGCAACCCCAAAAAACATGTGTTTTCCATATCCAAGCTTTCCTTCAAAAGGTAGGCCTGGGCAAATATCACATTTGTTGGCAAATAAGGATGAAAATTCAAAATGTGAAACTGACCTCAAATTCGCAATGTATGCATATGCTCAGGTTCCCCACAGGTTGGGCAACCCGAAAAAACATGTGTTTTCCGTTCCCAACCTTTCCTTGAATAGGTAGGCTTGGGCCTATATCGCGTATGTTTGCAAATGGCCCATTTAGCATGAAAACAAAAAATGTGAAACTGACCTCAAATTCGAAATGTATGCATATACTCAGGTTGCCCACAGGTTGGAGTACCCGAAAAAATATGTGTTTTCGATATCCAACCTTTCCTTCAAAAGTTAGGCCTGGGCCAATATCACATTGGTTCGCAAATAACCCAAATAAGGATGAAAACTGAAAATGTGAAACTGACCTCAAATTCGCAATGTATGCATATACTCAGGTTGCCCACAGGTTGGGCAACCCGAAAAAACATGTGTTTTCCGTTCCCAATCTTTCCTTCAAAAGGTAGGCCTGGGCCAATATCACAATTGTTGGCAAATGGCCAATTAAGCATGAAAACTCAAAATGTGAAACTGACCTCAAATTCAAAATGTATGCATATGCTCAGGTTGCCCACAGGTTGGGCAACCCAAAAAAATATGTGTTTTCCGTATCCAACCTTTCCTTCAAAAGCTAGGGCTGGGCCAATAACACAAATTGTTGGCAAATGGCCAATTAAGCATGAAAACTCAAAATGTGAAACTGACCTCAAATTCGCAATGTATGCATATACTCAGGTTGCCCACAGGTTGGGCAACCCGAAAAAACATGTGTTTTCCGTTCCCAATCTTTCCTTCAAAAGGTAGGCCTGGGCCAATATCACATTGGTTCGCAAATAACCCAAATAAGGATGAAAACTCAAAATGTGAAACTGACCTCAAATTCGCAATGTATGCATATACTCAGGTTGCCCACAGGTTGGGGAACCCGAAAAAACATGTGTTTTCCATATCCAAGCTTTCCTTCAAAAGGTAGGCCTGGGCAAATATCACATTTGTTGGCAAATAAGGATGAAAACTCAAAATGTGAAACTGACCTCAAATTCGCAATGTATGCATATGCTCAGGTTCCCCACAGGTTGGGCAACCCGAAAAAACATGTGTTTTCCGTTCCCAACCTTTCCTTAAATTGGTAGGCTTGGGCCTATATCGCGTATGTTTGCAAATGGCCCATTTAGCATGAAAACACAAAATGTGAAACTGACCTCAAATTCGAAATGTATGCATATACTCAGGTTGCCCACAGGTTGGAGAACCCGAAAAAACATGTGTTTTCCCGTATCCAACCTTTCCTTCAAAAGCTAGGGCTGGGCCAATATCACAATTGTTGGCAAATGGCCAATTAAGCATGAAAACTCAAAATGTGAAACTGACCTCAAATTCGCAATGTATGCATATACTCAGGTTGCCCACAGGTTGGGCAACCTGAAAAAACATGTGTTTTCTATATCCAACCTTTCCTTCAAAAGGTAGGCCTGGGCCAATATCACATTGGTTCGCCAATAACCCAAATAAGGATGAAAACTCAAAATGTGAAACTGACCTCAAATTCGCAATGTATGCATATACTCAGGTTGCCCACAGGTTGGGCAACCCCAAAAAACATGTGTTTTCCATATCCAAGCTTTCCTTCAAAAGGTAGGCCTGGGCAAATATCACATTTGTTGGCAAATAAGGATGAAAACTCAAAATGTGAAACTGACCTCAAATTCGCAATGTATGCATATGCTCAGGTTCCCCACAGGTTGGGCAACCCGAAAAAACATGTGTTTTCCGTTCCCAACCTTTCCTTGAATAGGTAGGCTTGGGCCTATATTGCGTATGTTTGCAAATGGCCCATTTAGCATGAAAACAAAAAATGTGAAACTGACCTCAAATTCGAAATGTATGCATATACTCAGGTTGCCCACAGGTTGGAGTACCCGAAAAAATATGTGTTTTCGATATCCAACCTTTCCTTCAAAAGTTAGGCCTGGGCCAATATCACATTGGTTCGCAAATAACCCAAATAAGGATGAAAACTGAAAATGTGAAATTGACCTCAAATTCGCAATGTATGCATATACTCAGGTTGCCCACAGGTTGGGCAACCCGAAAAAACATGTGTTTTCCGTTCCCAATCTTTCCTTCAAAAGGTAGGCTGGGCCAATATCACAATTGTTGGCAAATGGCCAATTAAGCATGAAAACTCAAAATGTGAAACTGACCTCAAATTCAAAATGTATGCATATGCTCAGGTTGCCCACAGGTTGGGCAACCCAAAAAAATATGTGTTTTCCGTATCCAACCTTTCCTTCAAAAGGTAGGCCTGGGCAAATATCACATTTGTTGGCAAATAAGGATGAAAACTCAAAATGTGAAACTGACCTCAAATTCGCAATGTATGCATATACTCAGGTTGCCCACAGGTTGGAGAACCCGAAAAAACATGTGTTTTCTGTATCCAACCTTTCCTTCAAAAGGTACGCCTGGGCCAATATCACAATTGTTGGCAAATGGCCAATTAAGCATGAAAACTCAAAATGTGAAACTGACCTCAAATTCGAAATGTATGCATATACTCAGGTTCCCCACAGGTTGGGCAACCCAAAAAAACATGTGTTTTCCGTATCCAACCTTTCCTTGAATAGGTAGGCTTGGGCCTATATCGCGTATGTTTGCAAATGGCCAATTAAGGATGAAAACTCAAAATGTGAAACTGACCTCAAATTCGAAATGTATGCATATGCTCAGGTTCCCCTCAGGTTGGGCAACCCCAAAAAACATGTGTTTTCCGTATCCAACCTTTCCTTCAAAAGGTAGGCCTGGGCCAATATCACAATTGTTGGTAAATGGCCAATTAAGCATGAAAACTCAAAATGTGAAACTGACCTCAAATTCGAAATGTATGCATATACTCAGGTTCCCCACAGGTTGGGCAACCCAAAAAAACATGTGTTTTCCGTATCCAACCTTTCCTTGAATAGGTAGGCTTGGGCCTATATCGCGTATGTTTGCAAATGGCAAATTTACCATGAAAACACAAAATGTGAAACTGACCTCAAATTCGAAATGTATGCATATACTCAGGTTGCCCACAGGTTGGAGTACCCGAAAAAATATGTGTTTTCGATATCCAACCTTTCCTTCAAAAGTTAGGCCTGGGCCAATATCACATTGGTTCGCAAATAACCCAAATAAGGATGAAAACGGAAAATGTGAAACTGACCTCAAATTCGCAATGTATGCATATACTCAGGTTGCCCACAGGTTGGGGAACCCAAAAAAATATGTGTTTTCCGTATCCAACCTTTCCTTCAAAAGGTAGGCCTGGGCAAATATCACATTTGTTGGCAAATAAGGATGAAAACTCAAAATGTGAAACTGACCTCAAATTCGCAATGTATGCATATACTCAGGTTGCCCACAGGTTGGGCAACCCGAAAAAACATGTGTTTTCTATATCCAACCTTTCCTTCAAAAGGTAGGCCTGGGCCAATATCACATTGGTTCGCCAATAACCCAAATAAGGATGAAAACTCAAAATGTGAAACTGACCTCAAATTCGCAATGTATGCATATACTCAGGTTGCCCACAGGTTGGCCAACCCGAAAAAACATGTGTTTTCCATATCCAAGCTTTCCTTCAAAAGGTAGGCCTGGGCAAATATCACATTTGTTGGCAAATAAGGATGAAAACTCAAAATGTGAAACTGACCTCAAATTCGCAATGTATGCATATGCTCAGGTTCCCCACAGGTTGGGCAACCCGAAAAAACATGTGTTTTCCGTTCCCAACCTTTCCTTGAATAGGTAGGCTTGGGCCTATATCGCGTATGTTTGCAAATGGCCAATTTAGCATGAAAACACAAAATGTGAAACTGACCTCAAATTCGAAATGTATGCATATACTCAGGTTGCCCACAGGTTGGAGTACCCGAAAAAATATGTGTTTTCGATATCCAACCTTTCCTTCAAAAGTTAGGCCTGGGCCAATATCACATTGGTTCGCAAATAACCCAAATAAGGATGAAAACTGAAAATGTGAAACTGACCTCAAATTCGCAATGTATGCATATACTCAGGTTGCCCACAGGTTGGGGAACCCGAAAAAACATGTGTTTTCCGTTCCCAATCTTTCCTTCAAAAGGTAGGCCTGGGCCAATATCACAATTGTTGGCAAATGGCCAATTAAGCATGAAAACTCAAAATGTGAAACTGACCTCAAATTCAAAATGTATGCATATGCTCAGGTTCCCCTCAGGTTGGGCAACCCCAAAAAACATGTGTTTTCCGTATCCAACCTTTCCTTCAAAAGGTAGGCCTGGGCAAATATCACATTTGTTGGCAAATAAGGATGAAAACTCAAAATGTGAAACTGACCTCAAATTCGAAATGTATGCATATACTCAGGTTGCCCACAGGTTGGAGAACCCGAAAAAACATGTGTTTTCCGAATCCAACCTTTCCTTCAAAAGGTACGCCTGGGCCAATATCACAATTGTTGGCAAATAAGCCAATTAAGGATGAAAACTCAAAATGTGAAACTGACCTCAAATTCGAAATGTATGCATATGCTCAGGTTCCCCTCAGGTTGGGCAACCCCAAAAAACATGTGTTTTCCGTATCCAACCTTTCCTTCAAAAGGTAGGCCTGGGCCAATATCACAATTGTTGGCAAATGGCCAATTAAGCATGAAAACTCAAAATGTGAAACTGACCTCAAATTCGAAATGTATGCATATACTCAGGTTCTCCACAGGTTGGGCAACCCAAAAAAACATGTGTTTTCCGTATCCAACCTTTCCTTGAATAGGTAGGCTTGGGCCTATATCGCGTATGTTTGCAAATGGCCAATTAAGGATGAAAACTCAAAATGTGAAACTGACCTCAAATTCGAAATGTATGCATATACTCAGGTTCCCCACAGGTTGGGCAACCCAAAAAAACATGTGTTTTCCGTATCCAACCTTTCCTTGAATAGGTAGGCGTGGGCCTATATCGCGTATGTTTGCAAATGGCCAATTTAGCATGAAAACACAAAATGTGAAACTGACCTCAAATTCGAAATGTATGCATATACTCAGGTTGCCCACAGGTTGGAGAACCCGAAAAAACATGTGTTTTCCCGTATCCAACCTTTCCTTCAAAAGCTAGGGCTGGGCCAATATCACAATTGTTGGCAAATGGCCAATTAAGCATGAAAATTCAAAATGTGAAACTGACCTCAAATTCGCAATGTATGCATATACTCAGGTTGCCCACAGGTTGGGCAACCCGAAAAAACATGTGTTTTCGATATCCAACCATTCCTTCAAAAGGTAGGCCTGGGCCAATATCACATTGGTTCGCAAATAACCCAAATAAGGATGAAAACTCAAAATGTGAAACTGACCTCAAATTCGCAATGTATGCATATACTCAGGTTGCCCACAGGTTGGGGAACCCGAAAAAACATGTGTTTTCCATATCCAAGCTTTACTTCAAAAGGTAGGCCTGGGCAAATATCACAATTGTTGGCAAATGGCCAATTAAGCATGAAAACTCAAAATGTGAAACTGACCTCAAATTCGCAATGTATGCATATACTCAGGTTGCCCACAGGTTGGGCAACCCGAAAAAACATGTGTTTTCTATATCCAACCTTTCCTTCAAAAGGTAGGCCTGGGCCAATATCACATTGGTTCGCCAATAACCCAAATAAGGATGAAAACTCAAAATGTGAAACTGACCTCAAATTCGCAATGTATGCATATACTCAGGTTGCCCACAGGTTGGGCAACCCGAAAAAACATGTGTTTTCCATATCCAAGCTTTCCTTCAAAAGGTAGGCCTGGGCAAATATCACATTTGTTGGCAAATAAGGATGAAAATTCAAAATGTGAAACTGACCTCAAATTCGCAATGTATGCATATGCTCAGGTTCCCCACAGGTTGGGCAACCCGAAAAAACATGTGTTTTCCGTTCCCAACCTTTCCTTGAATAGGTAGGCTTGGGCCTATATCGCGTATGTTTGCAAATGGCCCATTTAGCATGAAAACAAAAAATGTGAAACTGACCTCAAATTCGAAATGTATGCATATACTCAGGTTGCCCACAGGTTGGAGTACCCGAAAAAATATGTGTTTTCGATATCCAACCTTTCCTTCAAAAGTTAGGCCTGGGCCAATATCACATTGGTTCGCAAATAACCCAAATAAGGATGAAAACTGAAAATGTGAAACTGACCTCAAATTCGCAATGTATGCATATACTCAGGTTGCCCACAGGTTGGGCAACCCGAAAAAACATGTGTTTTCCGTTCCCAATCTTTCCTTCAAAAGGTAGGCCTGGGCCAATATCACAATTGTTGGCAAATGGCCAATTAAGCATGAAAACTCAAAATGTGAAACTGACCTCAAATTCAAAATGTATGCATATGCTCAGGTTGCCCACAGGTTGGGCAACCCAAAAAAATATGTGTTTTCCGTATCCAACCTTTCCTTCAAAAGCTAGGGCTGGGCCAATAACACAAATTGTTGGCAAATGGCCAATTAAGCATGAAAACTCAAAATGTGAAACTGACCTCAAATTCGCAATGTATGCATATACTCAGGTTGCCCACAGGTTGGGCAACCCGAAAAAACATGTGTTTTCCGTTCCCAATCTTTCCTTCAAAAGGTAGGCCTGGGCCAATATCACATTGGTTCGCAAATAACCCAGATAAGGATGAAAACTCAAAATGTGAACCTGACCTCAAATTCGCAATGTATGCATATACTCAGGTTGCCCACAGGTTGGGGAACCCGAAAAAACATGTGTTTTCCATATCCAAGCTTTACTTCAAAAGGTAGGCCTGGGCAAATATCACAATTGTTGGCAAATGGCCAATTAAGCATGAAAACTCAAAATGTGAAACTGACCTCAAATTCGAAATGTATGCATATACTCAGGTTCCCCACAGGTTGGGCAACCCGAAAAAACATGTGTTTTCCGTTCCCAACCTTTCCTTGAATAGGTAGGCTTGGGCCTATATCACGTATGTTTGCAAATGGCCAATTTAGCATGAAAACACAAAATGTGAAACTGACCTCAAATTCGAAATGTATGCATATACTCAGGTTGCCCACAGGTTGGAGAACCCGAAAAAACATGTGTTTTCCCGTATCCAACCTTTCCTTCAAAAGCTAGGGCTGGGCCAATATCACAATTGTTGGCAAATGGCCAATTAAGCATGAAAACTCAAAATGTGAAACTGACCTCAAATTCGCAATGTATGCATATACTCAGGTTGCCCACAGGTTGGGCAACCTGAAAAAACATGTGTTTTCTATATCCAACCTTTCCTTCAAAAGGTAGGCCTGGGCCAATATCACATTGGTTCGCCAATAACCCAAATAAGGATGAAAACTCAAAATGTGAAACTGACCTCAAATTCGCAATGTATGCATATACTCAGGTTGCCCACAGGTTGGGCAACCCGAAAAAACATGTGTTTTCCATATCCAAGCTTTCCTTCAAAAGGTAGGCCTGGGCAAATATCACATTTGTTGGCAAATAAGGATGAAAACTCAAAATGTGAAACTGACCTCAAATTCGCAATGTATGCATATGCTCAGGTTCCCCACAGGTTGGGCAACCCGAAAAAACATGTGTTTTCCGTTCCCAACCTTTCCTTGAATAGGTAGGCTTGGGCCTATATCGCGTATGTTTGCAAATGGCCCATTTAGCATGAAAACACAAAATGTGAAACTGACCTCAAATTCGAAATGTATGCATATACTCAGGTTGCCCACAGGTTGGAGAACCCGAAAAAACATGTGTTTTCCCGTATCCAACCTTTCCTTCAAAAGCTAGGGCTGGGCCAATATCACAATTGTTGGCAAATGGCCAATTAAGCATGAAAACTCAAAATGTGAAACTGACCTCAAATTCGCAATGTATGCATATACTCAGGTTGCCCACAGGTTGGGCAACCTGAAAAAACATGTGTTTTCTATATCCAACCTTTCCTTCAAAAGGTAGGCCTGGGCCAATATCACATTGGTTCGCCAATAACCCAAATAAGGATGAAAACTCAAAATGTGAAACTGACCTCAAATTCGCAATGTATGCATATACTCAGGTTGCCCACAGGTTGGGCAACCCGAAAAAACATGTGTTTTCCATATCCAAGCTTTCCTTCAAAAGGTAGGCCTGGGCAAATATCACATTTGTTGGCAAATAAGGATGAAAACTCAAAATGTGAAACTGACCTCAAATTCGCAATGTATGCATATGCTCAGGTTCCCCACAGGTTGGGCAACCCGAAAAAACATGTGTTTTCCGTTCCCAACCTTTCCTTGAATAGGTAGGCTTGGGCCTATATCGCGTATGTTTGCAAATGGCCCATTTAGCATGAAAACACAAAATGTGAAACTGACCTCAAATTCGAAATGTATGCATATACTCAGGTTCCCCACAGGTTGGAGTACCCGAAAAAATATGTGTTTTCGATATCCAACCTTTCCTTCAAAAGTTAGGCCTGGGCCAATATCACATTGGTTCGCAAATAACCCAAATAAGGATGAAAACTGAAAATGTGAAATTGACCTCAAATTCGCAATGTATGCATATACTCAGGTTGCCCACAGGTTGGGCAACCCGAAAAAACATGTGTTTTCCGTTCCCAATCTTTCGTTAAAAAGGTAGGCCTGGGCCAATATCACATTGGTTGGCAAATGGCCAATTAAGCATGAAAATTCAAAATGTGAAACTGACCTCAAATTCAAAATGTATGCATATGCTCAGGTTGCCCACAGGTTGGGCAACCCAAAAAAATATGTGTTTTCCGTATCCAACCTTTCCTTCAAAAGGTAGGCCTGGGCAAATATCACATTTGTTGGCAAATAAGGATGAAAACTCAAAATGTGAAACTGACCTCAAATTCGAAATGTATGCATATACTCAGGTTGCCCACAGGTTGGAGAACCCGAAAAAACATGTGTTTTCTGTATCCAACCTTTCCTTCAAAATGTACGCCTGGGCCAATATCACAATTGTTGGCAAATGGCCAATTAAGCATGAAAACTCAAAATGTGAAACTGACCTCAAATTCGAAATGTATGCATATACTCAGGTTCCCCACAGGTTGGGCAACCCAAAAAAACATGTGTTTTCCGTATCCAACCTTTCCTTGAATAGGTAGGCTTGGGCCTATATCGCGTATGTTTGCAAATGGCCAATTAAGGATGAAAACTCAAAATGTGAAACTGACCTCAAATTCGAAATGTATGCATATGCTCAGGTTCCCCTCAGGTTGGGCAACCCCAAAAAACATGTGTTTTCCGTATCCAACCTTTCCTTCAAAAGGTAGGCCTGGGCCAATATCACAATTGTTGGTAAATGGCCAATTAAGCATGAAAACTCAAAATGTGAAACTGACCTCAAATTCGAAATGTATGCATATACTCAGGTTCCCCACAGGTTGGGCAACCCAAAAAAACATGTGTTTTCCGTATCCAACCTTTCCTTGAATAGGTAGGCTTGGGCCTATATCGCGTATGTTTGCAAATGGCCAATTTAGCATGAAAACACAAAATGTGAAACTGACCTCAAATTCGAAATGTATGCATATACTCAGGTTGCCCACAGGTTGGAGTACCCGAAAAAATATGTGTTTTCGATATCCAACCTTTCCTTCAAAAGTTAGGCCTGGGCCAATATCACATTGGTTCGCAAATAACCCAAATAAGGATGAAAACGGAAAATGTGAAACTGACCTCAAATTCGCAATGTATGCATATACTCAGGTTGCCCACAGGTTGGGGAACCCAAAAAAATATGTGTTTTCCGTATCCAACCTTTCCTTCAAAAGGTAGGCCTGGGCAAATATCACATTTGTTGGCAAATAAGGATGAAAACTCAAAATGTGAAACTGACCTCAAATTCGCAATGTATGCATATACTCAGGTTGCCCACAGGTTGGGCAACCCGAAAAAACATGTGTTTTCTATATCCAACCTTTCCTTCAAAAGGTAGGCCTGGGCCAATATCACATTGGTTCGCCAATAACCCAAATAAGGATGAAAACTCAAAATGTGAAACTGACCTCAAATTCGCAATGTATGCATATACTCAGGCTGCCCACAGGTTGGGCAACCCGAAAAAACATGTGTTTTCCATATCCAAGCTTTCCTTCAAAAGGTAGGCCTGGGCAAATATCACATTTGTTGGCAAATAAGGATGAAAACTCAAAATGTGAAACTGACCTCAAATTCGCAATGTATGCATATGCTCAGGTTCCCCACAGGTTGGGCAACCCGAAAAAACATGTGTTTTCCGTTCCCAACCTTTCCTTGAATAGGTAGGCTTGGGCCTATATCGCGTATGTTTGCAAATGGCCCATTTAGCATGAAAACACAAAATGTGAAACTGACCTCAAATTCGAAATGTATGCATATACTCAGGTTGCCCACAGGTTGGAGTACCCGAAAAAATATGTGTTTTCGATATCCAACCTTTCCTTCAAAAGTTAGGCCTGGGCCAATATCACATTGGTTCGCAAATAACCCAAATAAGGATGAAAACTGAAAATGTGAAACTGACCTCAAATTCAAAATGTATGCATATACTCAGGTTGCCCACAGGTTGGGCAACCCGAAAAAACATGTGTTTTCCGTTCCCAATCTTTCCTTCAAAAGGTAGGCCTGGGCCAATATCACAATTGTTGGCAAATGGCCAATTAAGCATGAAAACTCAAAATGTGAAACTGACCTCAAATTCAAAATGTATGCATATGCTCAGGTTGCCCACAGGTTGGGCAACCCAAAAAAATATGTGTTTTCCGTATCCAACCTTTCCTTCAAAAGGTAGGCCTGGGCAAATATCACATTTGTTGGCAAATAAGGATGAAAACTCAAAATGTGAAACTGACCTCAAATTCGAAATGTATGCATATACTCAGGTTGCCCACAGGTTGGAGAACCCGAAAAAACATGTGTTTTCCGTATCCAACCTTTCCTTCAAAAGGTACGCCTGGGCCAATATCACAATTGTTGGCAAATAAGCCAATTAAGGATGAAAACTCAAAATGTGAAACTGACCTCAAATTCGAAATGTATGCATATGCTCAGGTTCCCCTCAGGTTGGGCAACCCCAAAAAACATGTGTTTTCCGTATCCAACCTTTCCTTCAAAAGGTAGGCCTGGGCCAATATCACAATTGTTGGCAAATGGCCAATTAAGCATGAAAACTCAAAATGTGAAACTGACCTCAAATTCGAAATGTATGCATATACTCAGGTTGCCCACAGGTTGGGCAACCCAAAAAAACATGTGTTTTCTGTATCCAACCTTTCCTTGAATAGGTAGGCTTGGGCCTATATCGCGTATGTTTGCAAATGGCCAATTAAGGATGAAAACTCAAAATGTGAAACTGACCTCAAATTCGAAATGTATGCATATGCTCAGGTTCCCCTCAGGTTGGGCAACCCCAAAAAACATGTGTTTTCCGTATCCAACCTTTCCTTCAAAAGGTAGGCCTGGGCCAATATCACAATTGTTGGCAAATGGCCAATTAAGCATGAAAACTCAAAATGTGAAACTGACCTCAAATTCGAAATGTATGCATATACTCAGGTTCCCCACAGGTTGGGCAACCCAAAAAAACATTTGTTTTCCGTATCCAACCTTTCCTTGAATAGGTAGGCTTGGGCCTATATCGCGTATGTTTGCAAATGGCCAATTTAGCATGAAAACACAAAATGTGAAACTGACCTCAAATTCGAAATGTATGCATATACTCAGGTTGCCCACAGGTTGGGCAACCCGAAAAAACATGTGTTTTCCGTTCCCAATCTTTCCTTCAAAAGGTAGGCCTGGGCCAATATCACATTGGTTCGCAAATAACCCAAATAAGGATGAAAACTCAAAATGTGAAACTGACCTCAAATTCGCAATGTATGCATATACTCAGGTTGCCCACAGGTTGGGGAACCCGAAAAAACATGTGTTTTCCATATCCAAGCTTTACTTCAAAAGGTAGGCCTGGGCAAATATCACAATTGTTGGCAAATGGCCAATTAAGCATGAAAACTCAAAATGTGAAACTGACCTCAAATTCGAAATGTATGCATATACTCAGGTTCCCCACAGGTTGGGCAACCCGAAAAAACATGTGTTTTCCGTTCCCAACCTTTCCTTGAATAGGTAGGCTTGGGCCTATATCACGTATGTTTGCAAATGGCCAATTTAGCATGAAAACACAAAATGTGAAACTGACCTCAAATTCGAAATGTATGCATATACTCAGGTTGCCCACAGGTTGGAGAACCCGAAAAAACATGTGTTTTCCCGTATCCAACCTTTCCTTCAAAAGCTAGGGCTGGGCCAATATCACAATTGTTGGCAAATGGCCAATTAAGCATGAAAACTCAAAATGTGAAACTGACCTCAAATTCGCAATGTATGCATATACTCAGGTTGCCCACAGGTTGGGCAACCTGAAAAAACATGTGTTTTCTATATCCAACCTTTCCTTCAAAAGGTAGGCCTGGGCCAATATCACATTGGTTCGCCAATAACCCAAATAAGGATGAAAACTCAAAATGTGAAACTGACCTCAAATTCGCAATGTATGCATATACTCAGGTTGCCCACAGGTTGGGCAACCCGAAAAAACATGTGTTTTCCATATCCAAGCTTTCCTTCAAAAGGTAGGCCTGGGCAAATATCACATTTGTTGGCAAATAAGGATGAAAACTCAAAATGTGAAACTGACCTCAAATTCGCAATGTATGCATATGCTCAGGTTCCCCACAGGTTGGGCAACCCGAAAAAACATGTGTTTTCCGTTCCCAACCTTTCCTTGAATAGGTAGGCTTGGGCCTATATCGCGTATGTTTGCAAATGGCCAATTTAGCATGAAAACACAAAATGTGAAACTGACCTCAAATTCGAAATGTATGCATATACTCAGGTTGCCCACAGGTTGGAGTACCCGAAAAAATATGTGTTTTCGATATCCAACCTTTCCTTCAAAAGTTAGGCCTGGGCCAATATCACATTGGTTCGCAAATAACCCAAATAAGGATGAAAACGGAAAATGTGAAACTGACCTCAAATTCGCAATGTATGCATATACTCAGGTTGCCCACAGGTTGGGGAACCCCAAAAAATATGTGTTTTCCGTATCCAACCTTTCCTTCAAAAGGTAGGCCTGGGCAAATATCACATTTGTTGGCAAATAAGGATGAAAACTCAAAATGTGAAACTGACCTCAAATTCGCAATGTATGCATATACTCAGGTTGCCCACAGGTTGGGCAACCCGAAAAAACATGTGTTTTCTATATCCAACCTTTCCTTCAAAAGGTAGGCCTGGGCCAATATCACATTGGTTCGCCAATAACCCAAATAAGGATGAAAACTCAAAATGTGAAACTGACCTCAAATTCGCAATGTATGCATATACTCAGGCTGCCCACAGGTTGGGCAACCCGAAAAAACATGTGTTTTCCATATCCAAGCTTTCCTTCAAAAGGTAGGCCTGGGCAAATATCACATTTGTTGGCAAATAAGGATGAAAACTCAAAATGTGAAACTGACCTCAAATTCGCAATGTATGCATATGCTCAGGTTCCCCACAGGTTGGGCAACCCGAAAAAACATGTGTTTTCCGTTCCCAACCTTTCCTTGAATAGGTAGGCTTGGGCCTATATCGCGTATGTTTGCAAATGGCCCATTTAGCATGAAAACACAAAATGTGAAACTGACCTCAAATTCGAAATGTATGCATATACTCAGGTTGCCCACAGGTTGGAGTACCCGAAAAAATATGTGTTTTCGATATCCAACCTTTCCTTCAAAAGTTAGGCCTGGGCCAATATCACATTGGTTCGCAAATAACCCAAATAAGGATGAAAACTGAAAATGTGAAACTGACCTCAAATTCAAAATGTATGCATATACTCAGGTTGCCCACAGGTTGGGCAACCCGAAAAAACATGTGTTTTCCGTTCCCAATCTTTCCTTCAAAAGGTAGGCCTGGGCCAATATCACAATTGTTGGCAAATGGCCAATTAAGCATGAAAACTCAAAATGTGAAACTGACCTCAAATTCAAAATGTATG
Source organism: Crotalus adamanteus (assembly GCA_039797435.1). Lineage (NCBI taxonomy): Eukaryota > Metazoa > Chordata > Lepidosauria > Squamata > Viperidae > Crotalus > Crotalus adamanteus. Next base: position 20,388,938 of record CM077929.1, read on the forward strand.
CATATGCTCAGGTTGCCCACAGGTTGGGCAACCCAAAAAAATATGTGTTTTCCGTATCCAACCTTTCCTTCAAAAGGTAGGCCTGGGCAAATATCACATTTGTTGGCAAATAAGGATGAAAACTCAAAATGTGAAACTGACCTCAAATTCGAAATGTATGCATATACTCAGGTTGCCCACAGGTTGGAGAACCCGAAAAAACATGTGTTTTCCGTATCCAACCTTTCCTTCAAAAGGTACGCCTGGGCCAATATCACAATTGTTGGCAAATAAGCCAATTAAGGATGAAAACTCAAAATGTGAAACTAACCTCAAATTCGAAATGTATGCATATGCTCAGGTTCCCCTCAGGTTGGGCAACCCCAAAAAACATGTGTTTTCCGTATCCAACCTTTCCTTCAAAAGGTAGGCCTGGGCCAATATCACAATTGTTGGCAAATGGCCAATTAAGCATGAAAACTCAAAATGTGAAACTGACCTCAAATTCGAAATGTATGCATATACTCAGGTTCCCCACAGGTTGGGCAACCCAAAAAAACATGTGTTTTCCGTATCCAACCTTTCCTTGAATAGGTAGGCTTGGGCCTATATCGCGTATGTTTGCAAATGGCCAATTAAGGATGAAAACTCAAAATGTGAAACTGACCTCAAATTCGAAATGTATGCATATGCTCAGGTTCCCCTCAGGTTGGGCAACCCCAAAAAACATGTGTTTTCCGTATCCAACCTTTCCTTCAAAAGGTAGGCCTGGGCCAATATCACAATTGTTGGCAAATGGCCAATTAAGCATGAAAACTCAAAATGTGAAACTGACCTCAAATTCGAAATGTATGCATATACTCAGGTTCCCCACAGGTTGGGCAACCCAAAAAAACATGTGTTTTCCGTATCCAACCTTTCCTTGAATAGGTAGGCTTGGGCCTATATCGCGTATGTTTGCAAATGGCCAATTAAGGATGAAAACTCAAAATGTGAAACTGACCTCAAATTCGAAATGTATGCATATACTCAGGTTGCCCACAGGTTGGGGAACCCGAAAAAACATGTGTTTTCCATATCCAAGCTTTACTTCAAAAGGTAGGCCTGGGCAAATATCACAATTGTTGGCAAATGGCCAATTAAGCATGAAAACTCAAAATGTGAAACTGACCTCAAATTCGAAATGTATGCATATACTCAGGTTCCCCACAGGTTGGGCAACCAGAAAAAACATGTGTTTTCCGTTCCCAACCTTTCCTTGAATAGGTAGGCTTGGGCCTATATCACGTATGTTTGCAAATGGCCAATTTAGCATGAAAACACAAAATGTGAAACTGACCTCAAATTCGAAATGTATGCATATACTCAGGTTGCCCACAGGTTGGAGAACCCGAAAAAACATGTGTTTTCCCGTATCCAACCTTTCCTTCAAAAGCTAGGGCTGGGCCAATATCACAATTGTTGGCAAATGGCCAATTAAGCATGAAAACTCAAAATGTGAAACTGACCTCAAATTCGCAATGTATGCATATACTCAGGTTGCCCACAGGTTGGGCAACCTGAAAAAACATGTGTTTTCTATATCCAACCTTTCCTTCAAAAGGTAGGCCTGGGCCAATATCACATTGGTTCGCCAATAACCCAAATAAGGATGAAAACTCAAAATGTGAAACTGACCTCAAATTCGCAATGTATGCATATACTCAGGTTGCCCACAGGTTGGGCAACCCGAAAAAACATGTGTTTTCCATATCCAAGCTTTCCTTCAAAAGGTAGGCCTGGGCAAATATCACATTTGTTGGCAAATAAGGATGAAAACTCAAAATGTGAAACTGACCTCAAATTCGCAATGTATGCATATGCTCAGGTTCCCCACAGGTTGGGCAACCCGAAAAAACATGTGTTTTCCGTTCCCAACCTTTCCTTGAATAGGTAGGCTTGGGCCTATATCGCGTATGTTTGCAAATGGCCCATTTAGCATGAAAACACAAAATGTGAAACTGACCTCAAATTCGAAATGTATGCATATACTCAGGTTGCCCACAGGTTGGAGAACCCGAAAAAACATGTGTTTTCCCGTATCCAACCTTTCCTTCAAAAGCTAGGGCTGGGCCAATATCACAATTGTTGGCAAATGGCCAATTAAGCATGAAAACTCAAAATGTGAAACTGACCTCAAATTCGCAATGTATGCATATACTCAGGTTGCCCACAGGTTGGGCAACCTGAAAAAACATGTGTTTTCTATATCCAACCTTTCCTTCAAAAGGTAGGCCTGGCCCAATATCACATTGGTTCGCCAATAACCCAAATAAGGATGAAAACTCAAAATGTGAAACTGACCTCAAATTCGCAATGTATGCATATACTCAGGTTGCCCACAGGTTGGGCAACCCGAAAAAACATGTGTTTTCCATATCCAAGCTTTCCTTCAAAAGGTAGGCCTGGGCAAATATCACATTTGTTGGCAAATAAGGATGAAAACTCAAAATGTGAAACTGACCTCAAATTCGCAATGTATGCATATGCTCAGGTTCCCCACAGGTTGGGCAACCCGAAAAAACATGTGTTTTCCGTTCCCAACCTTTCCTTGAATAGGTAGGCTTGGGCCTATATCGCGTATGTTTGCAAATGGCCCATTTAGCATGAAAACACAAAATGTGAAACTGACCTCAAATTCGAAATGTATGCATATACTCAGGTTGCCCACAGGTTGGAGTACCCGAAAAAATATGTGTTTTCGATATCCAACCTTTCCTTCAAAAGTTAGGCCTGGGCCAATATCACATTGGTTCGCAAATAACCCAAATAAGGATGAAAACTGAAAATGTGAAATTGACCTCAAATTCGCAATGTATGCATATACTCAGGTTGCCCACAGGTTGGGCAACCCGAAAAAACATGTGTTTTCCGTTCCCAATCTTTCGTTCAAAAGGTAGGCCTGGGCCAATATCACAATTGTTGGCAAATGGCCAATTAAGCATGAAAACTCAAAATGTGAAACTGACCTCAAATTCAAAATGTATGCATATGCTCAGGTTGCCCACAGGTTGGGCAACCCAAAAAAATATGTGTTTTCCGTATCCAACCTTTCCTTCAAAAGGTAGGCCTGGGCAAATATCACATTTGTTGGCAAATAAGGATGAAAACTCAAAATGTGAAACTGACCTCAAATTCGAAATGTATGCATATACTCAGGTTGCCCACAGGTTGGAGAACCCGAAAAAACATGTGTTTTCTGTATCCAACCTTTCCTTCAAAAGGTACGCCTGGGCCAATATCACAATTGTTGGCAAATGGCCAATTAAGCATGAAAACTCAAAATGTGAAACTGACCTCAAATTCGAAATGTATGCATATACTCAGGTTCCCCACAGGTTGGGCAACCGAAAAAAACATGTGTTTTCCGTATCCAACCTTTCCTTGAATAGGTAGGCTTGGGCCTATATCGCGTATGTTTGCAAATGGCCAATTTAGCATGAAAACACAAAATGTGAAACTGACCTCAAATTCGAAATGTATGCATATGCTCAGGTTCCCCTCAGGTTGGGCAACCCCAAAAAACATGTGTTTTCCGTATCCAACCTTTCCTTCAAAAGGTAGGCCTGGGCCAATATCACAATTGTTGGTAAATGGCCAATTAAGCATGAAAACTCAAAATGTGAAACTGACCTCAAATTCGAAATGTATGCATATACTCAGGTTCCCCACAGGTTGGGCAACCCAAAAAAACATGTGTTTTCCGTATCCAACCTTTCCTTCAAAAGGTAGGCCTGGGCCAATATCACATTGGTTCGCCAATAACCCAAATAAGGATGAAAACTCAAAATGTTAAACTGACCTCAAATTCGCAATGTATGCATATACTCAGGCTGCCCACAGGTTGGGCAACCCGAAAAAACATGTGTTTTCCATATCCAAGCTTTCCTTCAAAAGGTAGGCCTGGGCAAATATCACATTTGTTGGCAAATAAGGATGAAAACTCAAAATGTGAAACTGACCTCAAATTCGCAATGTATGCATATGCTCAGGTTCCCCACAGGTTGGGCAACCCGAAAAAACATGTGTTTTCCGTTCCCAACCTTTCCTTGAATAGGTAGGCTTGGGCCTATATCGCGTATGTTTGCAAATGGCCCATTTAGCATGAAAACACAAAATGTGAAACTGACCTCAAATTCGAAATGTATGCATATACTCAGGTTGCCCACAGGTTGGAGTACCCGAAAAAATATGTGTTTTCGATATCCAACCTTTCCTTCAAAAGTTAGGCCTGGGCCAATATCACATTGGTTCGCAAATAACCCAAATAAGGATGAAAACTGAAAATGTGAAACTGACCTCAAATTCAAAATGTATGCATATACTCAGGTTGCCCACAGGTTGGGCAACCCGAAAAAACATGTGTTTTCCGTTCCCAATCTTTCCTTCAAAAGGTAGGCCTGGGCCAATATCACAATTGTTGGCAAATGGCCAATTAAGCATGAAAACTCAAAATGTGAAACTGACCTCAAATTCAAAATGTATGCATATGCTCAGGTTGCCCACAGGTTGGGCAACCCAAAAAAATATGTGTTTTCCGTATCCAACCTTTCCTTCAAAAGGTAGGCCTGGGCAAATATCACATTTGTTGGCAAATAAGGATGAAAACTCAAAATGTGAAACTGACCTCAAATTCGAAATGTATGCATATACTCAGGTTGCCCACAGGTTGGAGAACCCGAAAAAACATGTGTTTTCCGTATCCAACCTTTCCTTCAAAAGGTACGCCTGGGCCAATATCACAATTGTTGGCAAATAAGCCAATTAAGGATGAAAACTCAAAATGTGAAACTGACCTCAAATTCGAAATGTATGCATATGCTCAGGTTCCCCTCAGGTTGGGCAACCCCAAAAAACATGTGTTTTCCGTATCCAACCTTTCCTTCAAAAGGTAGGCCTGGGCCAATATCACAATTGTTGGCAAATGGCCAATTAAGCATGAAAACTCAAAATGTGAAACTGACCTCAAATTCGAAATGTATGCATATACTCAGGTTCCCCACAGGTTGGGCAACCCAAAAAAACATGTGTTTTCCGTATCCAACCTTTCCTTGAATAGGTAGGCTTGGGCCTATATCGCGTATGTTTGCAAATGGCCAATTAAGGATGAAAACTCAAAATGTGAAACTGACCTCAAATTCGAAATGTATGCATATGCTCAGGTTCCCCTCAGGTTGGGCAACCCCAAAAAACATGTGTTTTCCGTATCCAACCTTTCCTTCAAAAGGTAGGCCTGGGCCAATATCACAATTGTTGGCAAATGGCCAATTAAGCATGAAAACTCAAAATGTGAAACTGACCTCAAATTCGAAATGTATGCATATACTCAGGTTCCCCACAGGTTGGGCAACCCAAAAAAACATGTGTTTTCCGTATCCAACCTTTCCTTGAATAGGTAGGCTTGGGCCTATATCGCGTATGTTTGCAAATGGCCAATTTAGCATGAAAACACAAAATGTGAAACTGACCTCAAATTCGAAATGTATGCATATACTCAGGTTGCCCACAGGTTGGAGAACCCGAAAAAACATGTGTTTTCCGTATCCAACCTTTCCTTCAAAAGGTACGCCTGGGCCAATATCACAATTGTTGGCAAATAAGCCAATTAAGGATGAAAACTCAAAATGTGAAACTGACCTCAAATTCGAAATGTATGCATATACTCAGGTTGCCCACAGGTTGGGCAACCTGAAAAAACATGTGTTTTCTATATCCAACCTTTCCTTCAAAAGGTAGGCCTGGGCCAATATCACATTGGTTCGCCAATAACCCAAATAAGGATGAAAACTGAAAATGTGAAACTGACCTCAAATTCGCAATGTATGCATATACTCAGGTTGCCCACAGGTTGGGCAACCTGAAAAAACATGTGTTTTCTATATCCAACCTTTCCTTCAAAAGGTAGGCCTGGGCCAATATCACATTGGTTCGCCAATAACCCAAATAAGGATGAAAACTCAAAATGTGAAACTGACCTCAAATTCGCAATGTATGCATATACTCAGGTTGCCCACAGGTTGGGCAACCCGAAAAAACATGTGTTTTCCATATCCAAGCTTTCCTTCAAAAGGTAGGCCTGGGCAAATATCACATTTGTTGGCAAATAAGGATGAAAACTCAAAATGTGAAACTGACCTCAAATTCGCAATGTATGCATATGCTCAGGTTCCCCACAGGTTGGGCAACCCGAAAAAACATGTGTTTTCCGTTCCCAACCTTTCCTTGAATAGGTAGGCTTGGGCCTATATCGCGTATGTTTGCAAATGGCCCATTTAGCATGAAAACACAAAATGTGAAACTGACCTCAAATTCGAAATGTATGCATATACTCAGGTTGCCCACAGGTTGGGCAACCCCAAAAAACATGTGTTTTCCGTATCCAACCTTTCCTTCAAAAGGTAGGCCTGGGCCAATATCACAATTGTTGGTAAATGGCCAATTAAGCATGAAAACTCAAAATGTGAAACTGACCTCAAATTCGAAATGTATGCATATACTCAGGTTCCCCACAGGTTGGGCAACCCAAAAAAACATGTGTTTTCCGTATCCAACCTTTCCTTGAATAGGTAGGCTTGGGCCTATATCGCGTATGTTTGCAAATGGCCAATTAAGCATGAAAACTCAAAATGTGAAACTGACCTCAAATTCAAAATGTATGCATATGCTCAGGTTGCCCACAGGTTGGGCAACCCAAAAAAATATGTGTTTTCCGTATCCAACCTTTCCTTCAAAAGGTAGGCCTGGGCAAATATCACATTTGTTGGCAAATAAGGATGAAAACTCAAAATGTGAAACTGACCTCAAATTCGAAATGTATGCATATACTCAGGTTGCCCACAGGTTGGAGAACCCGAAAAAACATGTGTTTTCCGTATCCAACCTTTCCTTCAAAAGGTACGCCTGGGCCAATATCACAATTGTTGGCAAATAAGCCAATTAAGGATGAAAACTCAAAATGTGAAACTGACCTCAAATTCGAAATGTATGCATATGCTCAGGTTCCCCTCAGGTTGGGCAACCCCAAAAAACATGTGTTTTCCGTATCCAACCTTTCCTTCAAAAGGTAGGCCTGGGCCAATATCACAATTGTTGGCAAATGGCCAATTAAGCATGAAAACTCAAAATGTGAAACTGACCTCAAATTCGAAATGTATGCATATACTCAGGTTCCCCACAGGTTGGGCAACCCAAAAAAACATGTGTTTTCCGTATCCAACCTTTCCTTGAATAGGTAGGCTTGGGCCTATATCGCGTATGTTTGCAAATGGCCAATTAAGGATGAAAACTCAAAATGTGAAACTGACCTCAAATTCGAAATGTATGCATATGCTCAGGTTCCCCTCAGGTTGGGCAACCCCAAAAAACATGTGTTTTCCGTATCCAACCTTTCCTTCAAAAGGTAGGCCTGGGCCAATATCACAATTGTTGGCAAATGGCCAATTAAGCATGAAAACTCAAAATGTGAAACTGACCTCAAATTCGAAATGTATGCATATACTCAGGTTCCCCACAGGTTGGGCAACCCAAAAAAACATGTGTTTTCCGTATCCAACCTTTCCTTGAATAGGTAGGCTTGGGCCTATATCGCGTATGTTTGCAAATGGCCAATTTAGCATGAAAACACAAAATGTGAAACTGACCTCAAATTCGAAATGTATGCATATACTCAGGTTGCCCACAGGTTGGGCAACCCGAAAAAACATGTGTTTTCCGTTCCCAATCTTTCCTTCAAAAGGTAGGCCTGGGCCAATATCACATTGGTTCGCAAATAACCCAAATAAGGATGAAAACTCAAAATGTGAAACTGACCTCAAATTCGCAATGTATGCATATACTCAGGTTGCCCACAGGTTGGGGAACCCGAAAAAACATGTGTTTTCCATATCCAAGCTTTACATCAAAAGGTAGGCCTGGGCAAATATCACAATTGTTGGCAAATGGCCAATTAAGCATGAAAACTCAAAATGTGAAACTGACCTCAAATTCGAAATGTATGCATATACTCAGGTTCCCCACAGGTTGGGCAACCCGAAAAAACATGTGTTTTCCGTTCCCAACCTTTCCTTGAATAGGTAGGCTTGGGCCTATATCACGTATGTTTGCAAATGGCCAATTTAGCATGAAAACACAAAATGTGAAACTGACCTCAAATTCGAAATGTATGCATATACTCAGGTTGCCCACAGGTTGGAGAACCCGAAAAAACATGTGTTTTCCCGTATCCAACCTTTCCTTCAAAAGCTAGGGCTGGGCCAATATCACAATTGTTGGCAAATGGCCAATTAAGCATGAAAACTCAAAATGTGAAACTGACCTCAAATTCGCAATGTATGCATATACTCAGGTTGCCCACAGGTTGGGCAACCTGAAAAAACATGTGTTTTCTATATCCAACCTTTCCTTCAAAAGGTAGGCCTGGGCCAATATCACATTGGTTCGCCAATAACCCAAATAAGGATGAAAACTCAAAATGTGAAACTGACCTCAAATTCGCAATGTATGCATATACTCAGGTTGCCCACAGGTTGGGCAACCCGAAAAAACGTGTGTTTTCCATATCCAAGCTTTCCTTCAAAAGGTAGGCCTGGGCAAATATCACATTTGTTGGCAAATAAGGATGAAAACTCAAAATGTGAAACTGACCTCAAATTCGCAATGTATGCATATGCTCAGGTTCCCCACAGGTTGGGCAACCCGAAAAAACATGTGTTTTCCGTTCCCAACCTTTCCTTGAATAGGTAGGCTTGGGCCTATATCGCGTATGTTTGCAAATGGCCCATTTAGCATGAAAACACAAAATGTGAAACTGACCTCAAATTCGAAATGTATGCATATACTCAGGTTGCCCACAGGTTGGAGAACCCGAAAAAACATGTGTTTTCCCGTATCCAACCTTTCCTTCAAAAGCTAGGGCTGGGCCAATATCACAATTGTTGGCAAATGGCCAATTAAGCATGAAAACTCAAAATGTGAAACTGACCTCAAATTCGCAATGTATGCATATACTCAGGTTGCCCACAGGTTGGGCAACCTGAAAAAACATGTGTTTTCTATATCCAACCTTTCCTTCAAAAGGTAGGCCTGGGCCAATATCACATTGGTTCGCCAATAACCCAAATAAGGATGAAAACTCAAAATGTGAAACTGACCTCAAATTCGCAATGTATGCATATACTCAGGTTGCCCACAGGTTGGGCAACCCGAAAAAACATGTGTTTTCCATATCCAAGCTTTCCTTCAAAAGGTAGGCCTGGGCAAATATCACATTTGTTGGCAAATAAGGATGAAAACTCAAAATGTGAAACTGACCTCAAATTCGCAATGTATGCATATGCTCAGGTTCCCCACAGGTTGGGCAACCCGAAAAAACATGTGTTTTCCGTTCCCAACCTTTCCTTGAATAGGTAGGCTTGGGCCTATATCGCGTATGTTTGCAAATGGCCCATTTAGCATGAAAACACAAAATGTGAAACTGACCTCAAATTCGAAATGTATGCATATACTCAGGTTGCCCACAGGTTGGAGTACCCGAAAAAATATGTGTTTTCGATATCCAACCTTTCCTTCAAAAGTTAGGCCTGGGCCAATATCACATTGGTTCGCAAATAACCCAAATAAGGATGAAAACTGAAAATGTGAAATTGACCTCAAATTCGCAATGTATGCATATACTCAGGTTGCCCACAGGTTGGGCAACCCGAAAAAACATGTGTTTTCCGTTCCCAATCTTTCGTTCAAAAGGTAGGCCTGGGCCAATATCACAATTGTTGGCAAATGGCCAATTAAGCATGAAAACTCAAAATGTGAAACTGACCTCAAATTCAAAATGTATGCATATGCTCAGGTTGCCCACAGGTTGGGCAACCCAAAAAAATATGTGTTTTCCGTATCCAACCTTTCCTTCAAAAGGTAGGCCTGGGCAAATATCACATTTGTTGGCAAATAAGGATGAAAACTCAAAATGTGAAACTGACCTCAAATTCGAAATGTATGCATATACTCAGGTTGCCCACAGGTTGGAGAACCCGAAAAAACATGTGTTTTCAGTATCCAACCTTTCCTTCAAAAGGTACGCCTGGGCCAATATCACAATTGTTGGCAAATGGCCAATTAAGCATGAAAACTCAAAATGTGAAACTGACCTCAAATTCGAAATGTATGCATATACTCAGGTTCCCCACAGGTTGGGCAACCCAAAAAAACATGTGTTTTCCGTATCCAACCTTTCCTTGAATAGGTAGGCTTGGGCCTATATCGCGTATGTTTGCAAATGGCCAATTAAGGATGAAAACTCAAAATGTGAAACTGACCTCAAATTCGAAATGTATGCATATGCTCAGGTTCCCCTCAGGTTGGGCAACCCCAAAAAACATGTGTTTTCCGTATCCAACCTTTCCTTCAAAAGGTAGGCCTGGGCCAATATCACATTGGTTCGCCAATAACCCAAATAAGGATGAAAACTCAAAATGTGAAACTGACCTCAAATTCGCAATGTATGCATATACTCAGGCTGCCCACAGGTTGGGCAACCCGAAATAACATGTGTTTTCCATATCCTAGCTTTCCTTCAAAAGGTAGGCCTGGGCAAATATCACATTTGTTGGCAAATAAGGATGAAAACTCAAAATGTGAAACTGACCTCAAATTCGCAATGTATGCATATGCTCAGGTTCCCCACAGGTTGGGCAACCCGAAAAAACATGTGTTTTCCGTTCCCAACCTTTCCTTGAATAGGTAGGCTTGGGCCTATATCGCGTATGTTTGCAAATGGCCCATTTAGCATGAAAACACAAAATGTGAAACTGACCTCAAATTCGAAATGTATGCATATACTCAGGTTGCCCACAGGTTGGAGTACCCGAAAAAATATGTGTTTTCGATATCCAACCTTTCCTTCAAAAGTTAGGCCTGGGCCAATATCACATTGGTTCGCAAATAACCCAAATAAGGATGAAAACTGAAAATGTGAAACTGACCTCAAATTCAAAATGTATGCATATACTCAGGTTGCCCACAGGTTGGGCAACCCGAAAAAACATGTGTTTTCCGTTCCCAATCTTTCCTTCAAAAGGTAGGCCTGGGCCAATATCACAATTGTTGGCAAATGGCCAATTAAGCATGAAAACTCAAAATGTGAAACTGACCTCAAATTCAAAATGTATGCATATGCTCAGGTTGCCCACAGGTTGGGCAACCCAAAAAAATATGTGTTTTCCGTATCCAACCTTTCCTTCAAAAGGTAGGCCTGGGCAAATATCACATTTGTTGGCAAATAAGGATGAAAACTCAAAATGTGAAACTGACCTCAAATTCGAAATGTATGCATATACTCAGGTTGCCCACAGGTTGGAGAACCCGAAAAAACATGTGTTTTCCGTATCCAACCTTTCCTTCAAAAGGTACGCCTGGGCCAATATCACAATTGTTGGCAAATAAGCCAATTAAGGATGAAAACTCAAAATGTGAAACTGACCTCAAATTCGAAATGTATGCATATGCTCAGGTTCCCCTCAGGTTGGGCAACCCCAAAAAACATGTGTTTTCCGTATCCAACCTTTCCTTCAAAAGGTAGGCCTGGGCCAATATCACAATTGTTGGCAAATGGCCAATTAAGCATGAAAACTCAAAATGTGAAACTGACCTCAAATTCGAAATGTATGCATATACTCAGGTTCCCCACAGGTTGGGCAACCCAAAAAAACATGTGTTTTCCGTATCCAACCTTTCCTTGAATAGGTAGGCTTGGGCCTATATCGCGTATGTTTGCAAATGGCCAATTAAGGATGAAAACTCAAAATGTGAAACTGACCTCAAATTCGAAATGTATGCATATGCTCAGGTTCCCCTCAGGTTGGGCAACCCCAAAAAACATGTGTTTTCCGTATCCAACCTTTCCTTCAAAAGGTAGGCCTGGGCCAATATCACAATTGTTGGCAAATGGCCAATTAAGCATGAAAACTCAAAATGTGAAACTGACCTCAAATTCGAAATGTATGCATATACTCAGGTTCCCCACAGGTTGGGCAACCCAAAAAAACATGTGTTTTCCGTATCCAACCTTTCCTTGAATAGGTAGGCTTGGGCCTATATCGCGTATGTTTGCAAATGGCCAATTTAGCATGAAAACACAAAATGTGAAACTGACCTCAAATTCGAAATGTATGCATATACTCAGGTTGCCCACAGGTTGGGCAACCCGAAAAAACATGTGTTTTCCGTTCCCAATCTTTCCTTCAAAAGGTAGGCCTGGGCCAATATCACATTGGTTCGCAAATAACCCAAATAAGGATGAAAACTGAAAATGTGAAACTGACCTCAAATTCGCAATGTATGCATATACTCAGGTTGCCCACAGGTTGGGGAACCCGAAAAAACATGTGTTTTCCATATCCAAGCTTTACTTCAAAAGGTAGGCCTGGGCAAATATCACAATTGTTGGCAAATGGCCAATTAAGCATGAAAACTCAAAATGTGAAACTGACCTCAAATTCGAAATGTATGCATATACTCAGGTTCCCCACAGGTTGGGCAACCCGAAAAAACATGTGTTTTCCGTTCCCAACCTTTCCTTGAATAGGTAGGCTTGGGCCTATATCACGTATGTTTGCAAATGGCCAATTTAGCATGAAAACACAAAATGTGAAACTGACCTCAAATTCGAAATGTATGCATATACTCAGGTTGCCCACAGGTTGGAGAACCCGAAAAAACATGTGTTTTCCCGTATCCAACCTTTCCTTCAAAAGCTAGGGCTGGGCCAATATCACAATTGTTGGCAAATGGCCAATTAAGCATGAAAACTCAAAATGTGAAACTGACCTCAAATTCGCAATGTATGCATATACTCAGGTTGCCCACAGGTTGGGCAACCTGAAAAAACATGTGTTTTCTATATCCAACCTTTCCTTCAAAAGGTAGGCCTGGGCCAATATCACATTGGTTCGCCAATAACCCAAATAAGGATGAAAACTCAAAATGTGAAACTGACCTCAAATTCGCAATGTATGCATATACTCAGGTTGCCCACAGGTTGGGCAACCCGAAAAAACATGTGTTTTCCATATCCAAGCTTTCCTTCAAAAGGTAGGCCTGGGCAAATATCACATTTGTTGGCAAATAAGGATGAAAACTCAAAATGTGAAACTGACCTCAAATTCGCAATGTATGCATATGCTCAGGTTCCCCACAGGTTGGGCAACCCGAAAAAACATGTGTTTTCCGTTCCCAACCTTTCCTTGAATAGGTAGGCTTGGGCCTATATCGCGTATGTTTGCAAATGGCCCATTTAGCATGAAAACACAAAATGTGAAACTGACCTCAAATTCGAAATGTATGCATATACTCAGGTTGCCCACAGGTTGGAGAACCCGAAAAAACATGTGTTTTCCCGTATCCAACCTTTCCTTCAAAAGCTAGGGCTGGGCCAATATCACAATTGTTGGCAAATGGCCAATTAAGCATGAAAACTCAAAATGTGAAACTGACCTCAAATTCGCAATGTATGCATATACTCAGGTTGCCCACAGGTTGGGCAACCTGAAAAAACATGTGTTTTCTATATCCAACCTTTCCTTCAAAAGGTAGGCCTGGGCCAATATCACATTGGTTCGCCAATAACCCAAATAAGGATGAAAACTCAAAATGTGAAACTGACCTCAAATTCGCAATGTATGCATATACTCAGGTTGCCCACAGGTTGGGCAACCCGAAAAAACATGTGTTTTCCATATCCAAGCTTTCCTTCAAAAGGTAGGCCTGGGCAAATATCACATTTGTTGGCAAATAAGGATGAAAACTCAAAATGTGAAACTGACCTCAAATTCGCAATGTATGCATATGCTCAGGTTCCCCACAGGTTGGGCAACCCGAAAAAACATGTGTTTTCCGTTCCCATCCTTTCCTTGAATAGGTAGGCTTGGGCCTATATCGCGTATGTTTGCAAATGGCCCATTTAGCATGAAAACACAAAATGTGAAACTGACCTCAAATTCGAAATGTATGCATATACTCAGGTTGCCCACAGGTTGGAGTACCCGAAAAAATATGTGTTTTCGATATCCAACCTTTCCTTCAAAAGTTAGGCCTGGGCCAATATCACATTGGTTCGCAAATAACCCAAATAAGGATGAAAACTGAAAATGTGAAACTGACCTCAAATTCAAAATGTATGCATATACTCAGGTTGCCCACAGGTTGGGCAACCCGAAAAAACATGTGTTTTCCGTTCCCAATCTTTCCTTCAAAAGGTAGGCCTGGGCCAATATCACAATTGTTGGCAAATGGCCAATTAAGCATGAAAACTCAAAATGTGAAACTGACCTCAAATTCAAAATGTATGCATATGCTCAGGTTGCCCACAGGTTGGGCAACCCAAAAAAATATGTGTTTTCCGTATCCAACCTTTCCTTCAAAAGGTAGGCCTGGGCAAATATCACATTTGTTGGCAAATAAGGATGAAAACTCAAAATGTGAAACTGACCTCAAATTCGAAATGTATGCATATACTCAGGTTGCCCACAGGTTGGAGAACCCGAAAAAACATGTGTTTTCCGTATCCAACCTTTCCTTCAAAAGGTACGCCTGGGCCAATATCACAATTGTTGGCAAATAAGCCAATTAAGGATGAAAACTCAAAATGTGAAACTGACCTCAAATTCGAAATGTATGCATATGCTCAGGTTCCCCTCAGGTTGGGCAACCCCAAAAAACATGTGTTTTCCGTATCCAACCTTTCCTTCAAAAGGTAGGCCTGGGCCAATATCACAATTGTTGGCAAATGGCCAATTAAGCATGAAAACTCAAAATGTGAAACTGACCTCAAATTCGAAATGTATGCATATACTCAGGTTCCCCACAGGTTGGGCAACCCAAAAAAACATGTGTTTTCCGTATCCAACCTTTCCTTGAATAGGTAGGCTTGGGCCTATATCGCGTATGTTTGCAAATGGCCAATTAAGGATGAAAACTCAAAATGTGAAACTGACCTCAAATTCGAAATGTATGCATATGCTCAGGTTCCCCTCAGGTTGGGCAACCCCAAAAAACATGTGTTTTCCGTATCCAACCTTTCCTTCAAAAGGCAGGCCTGGGCCAATATCACAATTGTTGGCAAATGGCCAATTAAGCATGAAAACTCAAAATGTGAAACTGACCTCAAATTCGAAATGTATGCATATACTCAGGTTCCCCACAGGTTGGGCAACCCAAAAAAACATGTGTTTTCCGTATCCAACCTTTCCTTGAATAGGTAGGCTTGGGCCTATATCGCGTATGTTTGCAAATGGCCAATTTAGCATGAAAACACAAAATGTGAAACTGACCTCAAATTCGAAATGTATGCATATACTCAGGTTGCCCACAGGTTGGGCAACCCGAAAAAACATGTGTTTTCCGTTCCCAATCTTTCCTTCAAAAGGTAGGCCTGGGCCAATATCACATTGGTTCGCAAATAACCCAAATAAGGATGAAAACTGAAAATGTGAAACTGACCTCAAATTCGCAATGTATGCATATACTCAGGTTGCCCACAGGTTGGGGAACCCGAAAAAACATGTGTTTTCCATATCCAAGCTTTACTTCAAAAGGTAGGCCTGGGCAAATATCACAATTGTTGGCAAATGGCCAATTAAGCATGAAAACTCAAAATGTGAAACTGACCTCAAATTCGAAATGTATGCATATACTCAGGTTCCCCACAGGTTGGGCAACCCGAAAAAACATGTGTTTTCCGTTCCCAACCTTTCCTTGAATAGGTAGGCTTGGGCCTATATCACGTATGTTTGCAAATGGCCAATTTAGCATGAAAACACAAAATGTGAAACTGACCTCAAATTCGAAATGTATGCATATACTCAGGTTGCCCACAGGTTGGAGAACCCGAAAAAACATGTGTTTTCCCGTATCCAACCTTTCCTTCAAAAGCTAGGGCTGGGCCAATATCACAATTGTTGGCAAATGGCCAATTAAGCATGAAAACTCAAAATGTGAAACTGACCTCAAATTCGCAATGTATGCATATACTCAGGTTGCCCACAGGTTGGGCAACCCCAAAAAACATGTGTTTTCTATATCCAACCTTTCCTTCAAAAGGTAGGCCTGGGCCAATATCACATTGGTTCGCCAATAACCCAAATAAGGATGAAAACTCAAAATGTGAAACTGACCTCAAATTCGCAATGTATGCATATACTCAGGTTGCCCACAGGTTGGGCAACCCGAAAAAACATGTGTTTTCCATATCCAAGCTTTCCTTCAAAAGGTAGGCCTGGGCAAATATCACATTTGTTGGCAAATAAGGATGAAAACTCAAAATGTGAAACTGACCTCAAATTCGCAATGTATGCATATGCTCAGGTTCCCCACAGGTTGGGCAACCCGAAAAAACATGTGTTTTCCGTTCCCAACCTTTCCTTGAATAGGTAGGCTTGGGCCTATATCGCGTATGTTTGCAAATGGCCCATTTAGCATGAAAACACAAAATGTGAAACTGACCTCAAATTCGAAATGTATGCATATACTCAGGTTGCCCACAGGTTGGAGAACCCGAAAAAACATGTGTTTTCCCGTATCCAACCTTTCCTTCAAAAGCTAGGGCTGGGCCAATATCACAATTGTTGGCAAATGGCCAATTAAGCATGAAAACTCAAAATGTGAAACTGACCTCAAATTCGCAATGTATGCATATACTCAGGTTGCCCACAGGTTGGGCAACCTGAAAAAACATGTGTTTTCTATATCCAACCTTTCCTTCAAAAGGTAGGCCTGGGCCAATATCACATTGGTTCGCCAATAACCCAAATAAGGATGAAAACTCAAAATGTGAAACTGACCTCAAATTCGCAATGTATGCATATACTCAGGTTGCCCACAGGTTGGGCAACCCGAAAAAACATGTGTTTTCCATATCCAAGCTTTCCTTCAAAAGGTAGGCCTGGGCAAATATCACATTTGTTGGCAAATAAGGATGAAAACTCAAAATGTGAAACTGACCTCAAATTCGCAATGTATGCATATGCTCAGGTTCCCCACAGGTTGGGCAACCCGAAAAAACATGTGTTTTCCGTTCCCAACCTTTCCTTGAATAGGTAGGCTTGGGCCTATATCGCGTATGTTTGCAAATGGCCCATTTAGCATGAAAACACAAAATGTGAAACTGACCTCAAATTCGAAATGTATGCATATACTCAGGTTGCCCACAGGTTGGAGAACCCGAAAAAACATGTGTTTTCCCGTATCCAACCTTTCCTTCAAAAGCTAGGGCTGGGCCAATATCACAATTGTTGGCAAATGGCCAATTAAGCATGAAAACTCAAAATGTGAAACTGACCTCAAATTCGCAATGTATGCATATACTCAGGTTGCCCACAGGTTGGGCAACCTGAAAAAACATGTGTTTTCTATATCCAACCTTTCCTTCAAAAGGTAGGCCTGGGCCAATATCACATTGGTTCGCCAATAACCCAAATAAGGATGAAAACTCAAAATGTGAAACTGACCTCAAATTCGCAATGTATGCATATACTCAGGTTGCCCACAGGTTGGGCAACCCGAAAAAACATGTGTTTTCCATATCCAAGCTTTCCTTCAAAAGGTAGGCCTGGGCAAATATCACATTTGTTGGCAAATAAGGATGAAAACTCAAAATGTGAAACTGACCTCAAATTCGCAATGTATGCATATGCTCAGGTTCCCCACAGGTTGGGCAACCCGAAAAAACATGTGTTTTCCGTTCCCATCCTTTCCTTGAATAGGTAGGCTTGGGCCTATATCGCGTATGTTTGCAAATGGCCCATTTAGCATGAAAACACAAAATGTGAAACTGACCTCAAATTCGAAATGTATGCATATACTCAGGTTGCCCACAGGTTGGAGTACCCGAAAAAATATGTGTTTTCGATATCCAACCTTTCCTTCAAAAGTTAGGCCTGGGCCAATATCACATTGGTTCGCAAATAACCCAAATAAGGATGAAAACTGAAAATGTGAAATTGACCTCAAATTCGCAATGTATGCATATACTCAGGTTGCCCACAGGTTGGGCAACCCGAAAAAACATGTGTTTTCCGTTCCCAATCTTTCGTTCAAAAGGTAGGCCTGGGCCAATATCACAATTGTTGGCAAATGGCCAATTAAGCATGAAAACTCAAAATGTGAAACTGACCTCAAATTCAAAATGTATGCATATGCTCAGGTTGCCCACAGGTTGGGCAACCCAAAAAAATATGTGTTTTCCGTATCCAACCTTTCCTTCAAAAGGTAGGCCTGGGCAAATATCACATTTGTTGGCAAATAAGGATGAAAACTCAAAATGTGAAACTGACCTCAAATTCGAAATGTATGCATATACTCAGGTTGCCCACAGGTTGGAGAACCCGAAAAAACATGTGTTTTCTGTATCCAACCTTTCCTTCAAAAGGTACGCCTGGGCCAATATCACAATTGTTGGCAAATGGCCAATTAAGCATGAAAACTCAAAATGTGAAACTGACCTCAAATTCGAAATGTATGCATATACTCAGGTTCCCCACAGGTTGGGCAACCCAAAAAAACATGTGTTTTCCGTATCCAACCTTTCCTTGAATAGGTAGGCTTGGGCCTATATCGCGTATGTTTGCAAATGGCCAATTAAGGATGAAAACTCAAAATGTGAAACTGACCTCAAATTCGAAATGTATGCATATGCTCAGGTTCCCCTCAGGTTGGGCAACCCCAAAAAACATGTGTTTTCCGTATCCAACCTTTCCTTCAAAAGGTAGGCCTGGGCCAATATCACAATTGTTGGTAAATGGCCAATTAAGCATGAAAACTCAAAATGTGAAACTGACCTCAAATTCGAAATGTATGCATATACTCAGGTTCCCCACAGGTTGGGCAACCCAAAAAAACATGTGTTTTCCGTATCCAACCTTTCCTTGAATAGGTAGGCTTGGGCCTATATTGCGTATGTTTGCAAATGGCCAATTTAGCATGAAAACACAAAATGTGAAACTGACCTCAAATTCGAAATGTATGCATATACTCAGGTTGCCCACAGGTTGGGCAACCCGAAAAAACATGTGTTTTCTATATCCAACCTTTCCTTCAAAAGGTAGGCCTGGGCCAATATCACATTGGTTCGCCAATAACCCAAATAAGGATGAAAACTCAAAATGTGAAACTGACCTCAAATTCGCAATGTATGCATATACTCAGGCTGCCCACAGGTTGGGCAACCCGAAAAAACATGTGTTTTCCATATCCAAGCTTTCCTTCAAAAGGTAGGCCTGGGCAAATATCACATTTGTTGGCAAATAAGGATGAAAACTCAAAATGTGAAACTGACCTCAAATTCGCAATGTATGCATATGCTCAGGTTCCCCACAGGTTGGGCAACCCGAAAAAACATGTGTTTTCCGTTCCCAACCTTTCCTTGAATAGGTAGGCTTGGGCCTATATCGCGTATGTTTGCAAATGGCCCATTTAGCATGAAAACACAAAATGTGAAACTGACCTCAAATTCGAAATGTATGCATATACTCAGGTTGCCCACAGGTTGGAGTACCCGAAAAAATATGTGTTTTCGATATCCAACCTTTCCTTCAAAAGTTAGGCCTGGGCCAATATCACATTGGTTCGCAAATAACCCAAATAAGGATGAAAACTGAAAATGTGAAACTGACCTCAAATTCAAAATGTATGCATATACTCAGGTTGCCCACAGGTTGGGCAACCCGAAAAAACATGTGTTTTCCGTTCCCAATCTTTCCTTCAAAAGGTAGGCCTGGGCCAATATCACAATTGTTGGCAAATGGCCAATTAAGCATGAAAACTCAAAATGTGAAACTGACCTCAAATTCAAAATGTATGCATATGCTCAGGTTGCCCACAGGTTGGGCAACCCAAAAAAATATGTGTTTTCCGTATCCAACCTTTCCTTCAAAATGTAGGCCTGGGCAAATATCACATTTGTTGGCAAATAAGGATGAAAACTCAAAATGTGAAACTGACCTCAAATTCGAAATGTATGCATATACTCAGGTTGCCCACAGGTTGGAGAACCCGAAAAAACATGTGTTTTCCGTATCCAACCTTTCCTTCAAAAGGTACGCCTGGGCCAATATCACAATTGTTGGCAAATAAGCCAATTAAGGATGAAAACTCAAAATGTGAAACTGACCTCAAATTCGAAATGTATGCATATGCTCAGGTTCCCCTCAGGTTGGGCAACCCCAAAAAACATGTGTTTTCCGTATCCAACCTTTCCTTCAAAAGGTAGGCCTGGGCCAATATCACAATTGTTGGCAAATGGCCAATTAAGCATGAAAACTCAAAATGTGAAACTGACCTCAAATTCGAAATGTATGCATATACTCAGGTTCCCCACAGGTTGGGCAACCCAAAAAAACATGTGTTTTCCGTATCCAACCTTTCCTTGAATAGGTAGGCTTGGGCCTATATCGCGTATGTTTGCAAATGGCCAATTAAGGATGAAAACTCAAAATGTGAAACTGACCTCAAATTCGAAATGTATGCATATGCTCAGGTTCCCCTCAGGTTGGGCAACCCCAAAAAACATGTGTTTTCCGTATCCAACCTTTCCTTCAAAAGGTAGGCCTGGGCCAATATCACAATTGTTGGCAAATGGCCAATTAAGCATGAAAACTCAAAATGTGAAACTGACCTCAAATTCGAAATGTATGCATATACTCAGGTTCCCCACAGGTTGGGCAACCCAAAAAAACATGTGTTTTCCGTATCCAACCTTTCCTTGAATAGGTAGGCTTGGGCCTATATCGCGTATGTTTGCAAATGGCCAATTAAGGATGAAAACTCAAAATGTGAAACTGACCTCAAATTCGAAATGTATGCATATGCTCAGGTTCCCCTCAGGTTGGGCAACCCCAAAAAACATGTGTTTTCCGTATCCAACCTTTCCTTCAAAAGGTAGGCCTGGGCCAATATCACAATTGTTGGCAAATGGCCAATTAAGCATGAAAACTCAAAATGTGAAACTGACCTCAAATTCGAAATGTATGCATATACTCAGGTTCCCCACAGGTTGGGCAACCCAAAAAAACATGTGTTTTCCGTATCCAACCTTTCCTTGAATAGGTAGGCTTGGGCCTATATCGCGTATGTTTGCAAATGGCCAATTTAGCATGAAAACACAAAATGTGAAACTGACCTCAAATTCGAAATGTATGCATATACTCAGGTTGCCCACAGGTTGGAGTACCCGAAAAAATATGTGTTTCGATATCCAACCTTTCCTTCAAAAGTTAGGCCTGGGCCAATATCACATTGGTTCGCAAATAACCCAAATAAGGATGAAAACTGAAAATGTGAAACTGACCTCAAATTCGCAATGTATGCATATACTCAGGTTGCACACAGGTTGGGCAACCCGAAAAAACATGTGTTTTCCGTTCCCAATCTTTCCTTCAAAAGGTAGGCCTGGGCCAATATCACAATTGTTGGCAAATGGCCAATTAAGCATGAAAACTCAAAATGTGAAACTGACCTCAAATTCAAAATGTATGCATATGCTCAGGTTGCCCACAGGTTGGGCAACCCAAAAAAATATGTGTTTTCCGTATACAACCTTTCCTTCAAAAGGTAGGCCTGGGCAAATATCACATTTGTTGGCAAATAAGGATGAAAACTCAAAATGTGAAACTGACCTCAAATTCGAAATGTATGCATATACTCAGGTTGCCCACAGGTTGGAGAACCTGAAAAAACATGTGTTTTCCGTATCCAACCTTTCCTTCAAAAGGTACGCCTGGGCCAATATCACAATTGTTGGCAAATAAGCCAATTAAGGATGAAAACTCAAAATGTGAAACTGACCTCAAATTCGCAATGTATGCATATACTCAGGTTGCCCACAGGTTGGGCAACCCGAAAAAACATGTGTTTTCCGTTCCCAATCTTTCCTTCAAAAGGTAGGCCTGGGCCAATATCACAATTGTTGGCAAATGGCCAATTAAGCATGAAAACTCAAAATGTGAAACTGACCTCAAATTCAAAATGTATGCATATGCTCAGGTTGCAAAAAAATATGTGTTTTCCGTATACAACCTTTCCTTCAAAAGGTAGGCCTGGGCAAATATCACATTTGTTGGCAAATAAGGATGAAAACTCAAAATGTGAAACTGACCTCAAATTCGAAATGTATGCATATACTCAGGTTCCCCACAGGTTGGGCAACCCAAAAAAACATGTGTTTTCCGTATCCAATCTTTCCTTGAATAGGTAGGCTTGGGCCTATATCGCGTATGTTTGCAAATGGCCAATTAAGGATGAAAACTCAAAATGTGAAAATGACCTCAAATTCGAAATGTATGCATATGCTCAGGTTCCCCTCAGGTTGGGCAACCCCAAAAAACATGTGTTTTCCGTATCCAACCTTTCCTTCAAAAGGTAGGCCTGGGCCAATATCACAATTGTTGGCAAATGGCCAATTAAGCATGAAAACTCAAAATGTGAAACTGACCTCAAATTCGAAATGTATGCATATACTCAGGTTCCCCACAGGTTGGGCAACCCAAAAAAACATGTGTTTTCCGTATCCAACCTTTCCTTGAATAGGTAGGCGTGGGCCTATATCGCGTATGTTTGCAAATGGCCAATTTAGCATGAAAACCCAAAATGTGAAACTGACCTCAAATTCGAAATGTATGCATATACTCAGGTTGCCCACAGGTTGGAGAACCCGAAAAAACATGTGTTTTCCCGTATCCAACCTTTCCTTCAAAAGCTAGGGCTGGGCCAATATCACAATTGTTGGCAAATGGCCAATTAAGCATGAAAACTCAAAATGTGAAACTGACCTCAAATTCGCAATGTATGCATATACTCAGGTTGCCCACAGGTTGGGCAACCCGAAAAAACATGTGTTTTCGATATCCAACCTTTCCTTCAAAAGGTAGGCCTGGGCCAATATCACATTGGTTCGCAAATAACCCAAATAAGGATGAAAACTGAAAATGTGAAACTGACCTCAAATTCGCAATGTATGCATATACTCAGGTTGCCCACAGGTTGGGGAACCCGAAAAAACATATGTTTTCCGTTCCCAATCTTTCCTTCAAAAGGTAGGCCTGGGCCAATATCACAATTGTTGGCAAATGGCCAATTAAGCATGAAAACTCAAAATGTGAAACTGACCTCAAATTCAAAATGTATGCATATGCTCAGGTTGCCCACAGGTTGGGCAACCCAAAAAAATATGTGTTTTCCGTATACAACCTTTCCTTCAAAAGGTAGGCCTGGGCCAATATCACAATTGTTGGCAAATAAGCCAATTAAGGATGAAAACTCAAAATGTGAAACTGACCTCAAATTCGAAATGTATGCATATACTCAGGTTGCCCACAGGTTGGAGAACCCGAAAAAACATGTGTTTTCCGTATCCAACCTTTCCTTCAAAAGGTACGCCTGGGCCAATATCACAATTGTTGGCAAATAAGCCAATTAAGGATGAAAACTCAAAATGTGAAACTGACCTCAAATTCGAAATGTATGCATATGCTCAGGTTCCCCTCAGGTTGGGCAACCCCAAAAAACATGTGTTTTCCGTATCCAACCTTTCCTTCAAAAGGTAGGCCTGGGCCAATATCACAATTGTTGGCAAATGGCCAATTAAGCATGAAAACTCAAAATGTGAAACTGACCTCAAATTCGAAATGTATGCATATACTCAGGTTCCCCACAGGTTGGGCAACCCAAAAAAACATGTGTTTTCCGTATCCAATCTTTCCTTGAATAGGTAGGCTTGGGCCTATATCGCGTATGTTTGCAAATGGCCAATTAAGGATGAAAACTCAAAATGTGAAACTGACCTCAAATTCGAAATGTATGCATATGCTCAGGTTCCCCTCAGGTTGGGCAACCCCAAAAAACATGTGTTTTCCGTATCCAACCTTTCCTTCAAAAGGTAGGCCTGGGCCAATATCACAATTTTTGGCAAATGGCCAATTAAGCATGAAAACTCAAAATGTGAAACTGACCTCAAATTCGAAATGTATGCATATACTCAGGTTCCCCACAGGTTGGGCAACCCAAAAAAACATGTGTTTTCCGTATCCAACCTTTCCTTGAATAGGTAGGCGTGGGCCTATATCGCGTATGTTTGCAAATGGCCAATTTAGCATGAAAACCCAAAATGTGAAACTGACCTCAAATTCGAAATGTATGCATATACTCAGGTTGCCCACAGGTTGGAGAACCCGAAAAAACATGTGTTTTCCCGTATCCAACCTTTCCTTCAAAAGCTAGGGCTGGGCCAATATAACAATTGTTGGCAAATGGCCAATTAAGCATGAAAACTCAAAATGTGAAACTGACCTCAAATTCGCAATGTATGCATATACTCAGGTTGCCCACAGGTTGGGCAACCCGAAAAAACATGTGTTTTCGATATCCAACCTTTCCTTCAAAAGGTAGGCCTGGGCCAATATCACATTGGTTCGCAAATAACCCAAATAAGGATGAAAACTCAAAATGTGAAACTGACCTCAAATTCGCAATGTATGCATATACTCAGGTTGCCCACAGGTTGGGGAACCCGAAAAAACATGTGTTTTCCATATCCAAGCTTTACTTCAAAAGGTAGGCCTGGGCAAATATCACAATTGTTGGCAAATGGCCAATTAAGCATGAAAACTCAAAATGTGAAACTGACCTCAAATTCGCAATGTATGCATATACTCAGGTTGCCCACAGGTTGGGCAACCCGAAAAAACATGTGTTTTCTATATCCAACCTTTCCTTCAAAAGGTAGGCCTGGGCCAATATCACATTGGTTCGCCAATAACCCAAATAAGGATGAAAACTCAAAATGTGAAACTGACCTCAAATTCGCAATGTATGCATATACTCAGGTTGCCCACAGGTTGGGCAACCCGAAAAAACATGTGTTTTCCATATCCAAGCTTTCCTTCAAAAGGTAGGCCTGGGCAAATATCACATTTGTTGGCAAATAAGGATGAAAATTCAAAATGTGAAACTGACCTCAAATTCGCAATGTATGCATATGCTCAGGTTCCCCACAGGTTGGGCAACCCGAAAAAACATGTGTTTTCCGTTCCCAACCTTTCCTTGAATAGGTAGGCTTGGGCCTATATCGCGTATGTTTGCAAATGGCCCATTTAGCATGAAAACAAAAAATGTGAAACTGACCTCAAATTCGAAATGTATGCATATACTCAGGTTGCCCACAGGTTGGAGTACCCGAAAAAATATGTGTTTTCGATATCCAAACTTTCCTTCAAAAGTTAGGCCTGGGCCAATATCACATTGGTTCGCAAATAACCCAAATAAGGATGAAAACTGAAAATGTGAAACTGACCTCAAATTCGCAATGTATGCATATACTCAGGTTGCCCACAGGTTGGGCAACCCGAAAAAACATGTGTTTTCCGTATCCAACCTTTCCTTCAAAAGGTAGGCCTGGGCCAATATCACAATTATTGGCAAATGGCCAATTAAGCATGAAAACTCAAAATGTGAAACTGACCTCAAATTCGAAATGTATGCATATACTCAGGTTCCCCACAGGTTGGGCAACCCAAAAAAACATGTGTTTTCCGTATCCAACCTTTCCTTGAATAGGTAGGCGTGGGCCTATATCGCGTATGTTTGCAAATGGCCAATTTAGCATGAAAACCCAAAATGTGAAACTGACCTCAAATTCGAAATGTATGCATATACTCAGGTTGCCCACAGGTTGGAGAACCCGAAAAAACATGTGTTTTCCCGTATCCAACCTTTCCTTCAAAAGCTAGGGCTGGGCCAATATCACAATTGTTGGCAAATGGCCAATTAAGCATGAAAACTCAAAATGTGAAACTGACCTCAAATTCGCAATGTATGCATATACTCAGGTTGCCCACAGGTTGGGCACCCCGAAAAAACATGTGTTTTCCATATCCAAGCTTTCCTTCAAAAGGTAGGCCTGGGCCAATATCACAATTGTTGGCAAATGGCCAATTAAGCATGGAAACTCAAAATGTGAAACTGACCTCAAATTCGCAATGTATGCATATACTCAGGTTGCCCACAGGTTGGGCAACCCGAAAAAACATGTGTTTTCTATATCCAACCTTTCCTTCAAAAGGTAGGCCTGGGCCAATATCACATTGGTTCGCCAATAACCCAAATAAGGATGAAAACTCAAAATGTGAAACTGACCTCAAATTCGCAATGTATGCATATACTCAGGTTGCCCACAGGTTGGGCAACCCAAAAAAACATGTGTTTTCCTTATCCAACCTTTCCTTCAAAAGGTAGGCCTGGGCAAATATCACATTTGTTGGCAAATAAGGATGAAAACTCAAAATGTGAAACTGACCTCAAATTCGAAATGTATGCATATACTCAGGTTGCCCACAGGTTGGAGAACCCGAAAAAACATGTGTTTTCCGTTCCCAATCTTTCCTTCAAAAGGTAGGCCTGGGCCAATATCACAATTGTTGGCAAATGGCCAATTAAGCATGAAAACTCAAAATGTGAAACTGACCTCAAATTCGCAATGTATGCATATACTCAGGTTGCCCACAGGTTGGGCAACCCGAAAAAACATGTGTTTTCTATATCCAACCTTTCCTTCAAAAGGTAGGCCTGGGCCAATATCACATTGGTTCGCCAATAACCCAAATAAGGATGAAAACTCAAAATGTGAAACTGACCTCAAATTCGCAATGTATGCATATACTCAGGTTGCCCACAGGTTGGGCAACCCGAAAAAACATGTGTTTTCCGTTCCCAATCTTTCCTTCAAAAGGTAGGCCTGGGCCAATATCACAATTGTTGGCAAATGGCCAATTAAGCATGGAAACTCAAAATGTGAAACTGACCTCAAATTCGATATGTATGCATATGCTCAGGTTGCCCACAGGTTGGGCAACCCAAAAAAACATGTGTTTTCCTTATCCAACCTTTCCTTCAAAAGGTAGGCCTGGGCAAATATCACATTTGTTGGCAAATAAGGATGAAAACTCAAAATGTGAAACTGACCTCAAATTCGAAATGTATGCATATGCTGAGGTTCCCCTCAGGTTGGGCAACCCCAAAAAACATGTGTTTTCCGTATCCAACCTTTCCTTCAAAAGGTAGGCCTGGGCCAATATCACAATTGTTGGCAAATGGCCAATTAAGCATGAAAACTCAAAATGTGAAACTGACCTCAAATTCGAAATGTATGCATATACTCAGGTTCCCCACAGGTTGGGCAACCCAAAAAAACATGTGTTTTCCGTATCCAACCTTTCCATGAATAGGTAGGCTTGGGCCTATATCGCGTATGTTTGCAAATGGCCAATTTAGCATGAAAACACAAAATGTGAAACTGACCTCAAATTCGAAATGTATGCATATACTCAGGTTGCCCACAGGTTGGAGAACTCGAAAAAACATGTGTTTTCCCGTATCCAACCTTTCCTTCAAAAGCTAGGGCTGGGCCTATATCACAATTGTTGGCAAATGGCCAATTAAGCATGAAAACTCAAAATGTGAAACTGACCTCAAATTCGCAATGTATGCATATACTCAGGTTGCCCACAGGTTGGGGAACCCGAAAAAACATGTGTTTTCCTTATCCAACCTTTCCTTCAAAAGGTAGGCCTGGGCAAATATCACATTTGTTGGCAAATAAGGATGAAAACTCAAAATGTGAAACTGACCTCAAATTCGAAATGTATGCATATGCTGAGGTTCCCCTCAGGTTGGGCAACCCCAAAAAACATGTGTTTTCCGTATCCAACCTTTCCTTCAAAAGGTAGGCCTGGGCCAATATCACAATTGTTGGCAAATGGCCAATTAAGCATGAAAACTCAAAATGTGAAACTGACCTCAAATTCGAAATGTATGCATATACTCAGGTTCCCCACAGGTTGGGCAACCCGAAAAAACATGTGTTTTCCGTTCCCAACCTTTCCTTGAATAGGTAGGCTTGGGCGTATATCGCGTATGTTTGCAAATGGCCAATTTAGCATGAAAACACAAAATGTGAAACTGACCTCAAATTCGAAATGTATGCATATACTCAGGTTGCCCACAGGCTGGGCAACCCGAAAAAACATGTGTTTTCGATATCCAACCTTTCCTTCAAAAGGTAGGCCTGGGCCAATATCACATTGGTACGCCAATAACCCAAATAAGGATGAAAACTCAAAATGTGAAACTGACCTCAAATTCGCAATGTATGCATATGCTCAGGTTCCCAACAGGTTGGGCAACCCGAAAAAACATGTGTTTTCCGTTCCCAACCTTTCCTTCAAAAGGTAGGCTTGGGCCTATATCGCATATGTTTGCAAATGGCCAATTAAGCATGAAAACTCAAAATGTGAAACTGACCTCAAATTCGCAATGTATGCATATACTCAGGTTTCCCACATGTTGGGCAACACGAAAAAACATGTGTTTTCCGTATCCAACCTTTCCTTCAAAAGGTAGGTTTGGGCCAATATCACAATTGTTGGCAAATGGCCAATTAAGCATGAAAACTCAAAATGTGAAACTGACCTCAAATTCGCAATGTATGCATATACTCAGGTTTCCCACAGGTTGGGGAACCCGAAAAAACATGTGTTTTCCGTATCTGACCTTTCCTTCAAAAGGTAGGCCTGGGCCAATATCACAATTGTTGGCAAATAAGGATGAAAACTCAAAATGTGAAACTGACCTCAAATTCGCAATGTATGCATATACTCAGGTTGCCCACAGGTTGGGCAACCCGAAAAAACATGTGTTTTCCATATCCAACCTTTCCTTCAAAAGGTAGGTTTGGGCCAATATCACAATTGTTGGCAAATGGCCAATTAAGCATGAAAACTCAAAATGTGAAACTGACCTCAAATTCGCAATGTATGCATATACTCAGGTTTCCCACAGGTTGGAGAACCTGAAAAAACATGTGGTTTCCGTATCCAACCTTTCCTTCAAAAGGTAGGGCTGGGCCAATATCACAATTGTTGGCAAATGGCCAATTAAGCATGAAAACTCAAAATGTGAAACTGACCTCAAATTCGCAATGTATGCATATACTCAGGTTTCCCACAGGTTGGAGAACCTGAAAAAACATGTGTTTTCCTTATCCAACCTTTCCTTCAAAAGGTAGGCCTGGGCAAATATCACATTTGTTGGCAAATGATGAAAACTCAAAATGTGAAACTGACCTCAAATTCGAAATGTATGCATATGCTCAGGTTCCCCACAGGTTGGGCAACCCGAAGAAAAATGTGTTTTCCGTTCCCAATTAAGGATAAAAACTCAAAAGTGAAACTGACGTCAAATTCGAAATGTATGCATAAAGTGAGGTTCCCCACAGGTTGGGCAACCCGAAAAATATGTGTTTTCGCTATCCAACCTTTCCTTCAAAAGTTAGGCCTGGGCCAATATCACATTGGTTCGCAAATAACCCAAATAAGGATGAAAACTGAAAATGTGAAACTGACCTCAAATTCGCAATGTATGCATATACTCAGGTTGCCCACAGGTTGGGGAACCCGAAAAAACATGTGTTTTCCGTATCTGACCTTTCCTTCAAAAGGTAGGCCTGGGCCAATATCACAATTGTTGGCAAATGGCCAATTAAGCATGAAAACTCAAAATGTGAAACTGACCTCAAATTCGAAATGTATCCATATACTCAGGTTCCCCACAAGTTGGGGAACCCGAAAAAACGTTTATTTTCCGTATCCGACTTTTCCTTATAAATCTAGGCCTGGGCCTATATCGCATTTGTTGGCAAATGGCCAGTTAAGCATGAAAACTCAAAATGTGAAACTGACCTCAAATTCGAAATGTATGCATATACTCAGGTTGCCCACAGGTTGGGCAACCCGAAAAAACATGTGTTTTCCATATCCAAGCTTTCCTTCAAAAGGTAGGCCTGGGCAAATATCACATTTGTTGGCAAATGATGAAAACTCAAAATGTGAAACTGACCTCAAATTCGAAATGTATGCATATGCTCAGGTTCCCCACAGGTTGGGCAACCCGAAGAAAAATGTGTTTTCCGTTCCCAATTAAGGATAAAAACTCAAAAGTGAAACTGACGTCAAATTCGAAATGTATGCATAAAGTGAGGTTCCCCACAGGTTGGGCAACCCGAAAAATATGTGTTTTCGCTATCCAACCTTTCCTTCAAAAGTTAGGCCTGGGCCAATATCACATTGGTTCGCAAATAACCCAAATAAGGATGAAAACTGAAAATGTGAAACTGACCTCAAATTCGCAATGTATGCATATACTCAGGTTGCCCACAGGTTGGGGAACCCGAAAAAACATGTGTTTTCCGTATCTGACCTTTCCTTCAAAAGGTAGGCCTGGGCCAATATCACAATTGTTGGCAAATGGCCAATTAAGCATGAAAACTCAAAATGTGAAACTGACCTCAAATTCGAAATGTATGCATATGCTCAGGTTGCCCACAGGTTGGGCAACCCAAAAAAACATGTGTTTTCCGTATCCAACCTTTCCTTCAAAAGGTAGGCCTGGGCCAATATCACAATTGTTGGCAAATGGCCAATTAAGGATGAAAACTCAAAATGTGAAACTGACCTCAAATTATCATTGTATGCATATACTCAGGTTGCCCACAGGTTGGGGAACCCGAGAAAATGTTTATTTTCCGTATCCGACTTTTCCTTATAAATCTAGGCGTGGGCAAAAGGCCAATTAAGCATGAAAACTCAAAATGTGAAACTGACCTCAAATTCGCAATGTATGCATATACTCAGGTTGCCCACAGGTTGGGGAACCCGAAAAAACATGTGTTTTCCATATCCAAGCTTTCCTTCAAAAGGTAGGCCTGGGCAAATATCACATTTGTTGGCAAATGATGAAAAATCAAAATGTGAAACTGACCTGAAATTCGAAATGTATGCATATGCTCAGGTTCCCCACAGGCTGGGCAACCCGACAACACATGTGTTTTCCGTATCTGACCTTTCCTTCAAAAGGTAGGCCTGGGCCAATATCACAATTGTTGGCAAATGGCCAATTAAGCATGAAAACTCAAAATGTGAAACTGACCTCAAATTCGAAATGTATGCATATACTCAGGTTCCCCACAGGTTGGGCAACCCAAAAAAACATGTGTTTTCCGTATCCAACCTTTCCTTGAATAGGTAGGCTTGGGCCTATATCGCGTATGTTTGCAAATGGCCAATTTAGCATGAAAACTCAAAATGTGAAACTGACCTCAAATTCGCAATGTATGCATATGCTCAGGTTCCCCTAAGGTTGGGCAACCCCAAAAAACATGTGTTTTCCGTATCCAACCTTTCCTTCAAAAGGTAGGCCTGGGCCAATATCACAATTGTTGGCAAATGGCCAATTAAGCATGAAAACTCAAAATGTGAAACTGACCTCAAATTCGAAATGTATGCATATACTCAGGTTTCCCACAGGTTGGGCAACCCGAAAAAACATGTGTTTTCCGTTCCCAACCTTTCCTTGAATAGGTAGGCTTGGGCCTATATCGCGTATGTTTGCAAATGGCCAATTTAGCATGAAAACACAAAATGTGAAACTGACCTCAAATTCGAAATGTATGCATATACTCAGGTTGCCCACAGGTTGGAGAACCCGAAAAAACATGTGTTTTCCCGTATTCAACCTTTCCTTCAAAAGCTAGGGCTGGGCCAATATCACAATTGTTGGCAAATGGCCAATTAAGCATGAAAACTCAAAATGTGAAACTGACCTCAAATTCGCAATGTATGCATATACTCAGGTTGCCCACAGGTTGGGCAACCCGAAAAAACATGTGTTTTCGATATCCAACCTTTCCTTCAAAAGGTAGGCCTGGGCCAATATCACATTGGTTCGCCAATAACCCAAATAAGGATGAAAACTCAAAATGTGAAACTGACCTCAAATTCGAAATGTATGCATATGCTCAGGTTCCCAACAGGTTGGGCAACCCGAAAAAACATGTGTTTTCCGTTCCCAACCTTTCCTTCAAAAGGTAGGCTTGGGCCTATATCGCATATGTTTGCAAATGGCCAATTAAGCATGAAAACTCAAAATGTGAAACTGACCTCAAATTCGCAATCTATGCATATACTCAGGTTTCCCACATGTTGGGCAACCCGAAAAAACATGTGTTTTCCGTATCCAACCTTTCCTTCAAAAGGTAGGTTTGGGCCAATATCACAATTGTTGGCAAATGGCCAATTAAGCATGAAAACTCAAAATGTGAAACTGACCTCAAATTCGCAATGTATGCATATACTCAGGTTTCCCACAGGTTGGGGAACCCGAAAAAACATGTGTTTTCCGTATCTGACCTTTCCTTCAAAAGGTAGGCCTGGGCCAATATCACAATTGTTGGCAAATAAGGATGAAAACTCAAAATGTGAAACTGACCTCAAATTCGCAATGTATGCATATACTCAGGTTGCCCACAGGTTGGGGAACCCGAAAAAACATGTGTTTTCAGTATCTGACCTTTCCTTCAAAAGGTAGGCCTGGGCCAATATCACAATTGTTGGCAAATGGCCAATTAAGCATGAAAACTCAAAATGTGAAACTGACCTCAAATTCGAAATGTATCCATATACTCAGGTTCCCCACAAGTTGGGGAACCCGAAAAAACGTTTATTTTCCGTATCCGACTTTTCCTTATAAATCTAGGCCTGGGCCTATATCGCATTTGTTGGCAAATGGCCAGTTAAGCATGAAAACTCAAAATGTGAAACTGACCTCAAATTCGAAATGTATGCATATACTCAGGTTGCCCACAGGTTGGGCAACCCGAAAAAACATGTGTTTTCCATATCCAAGCTTTCCTTCAAAAGGTAGGCCTGGGCAAATATCACATTTGTTGGCAAATGATGAAAACTCAAAATGTGAAACTGACCTCAAATTCGAAATGTATGCATATGCTCAGGTTCCCCACAGGTTGGGCAACCCGAAGAAAAATGTGTTTTCCGTTCCCAATTAAGGATAAAAACTCAAAAGTGAAACTGACGTCAAATTCGAAATGTATGCATAAAGTGAGGTTCCCCACAGGTTGGGCAACCCGAAAAATATGTGTTTTCGCTATCCAACCTTTCCTTCAAAAGTTAGGCCTGGGCCAATATCACATTGGTTCGCAAATAACCCAAATAAGGATGAAAACTGAAAATGTGAAACTGACCTCAAATTCGCAATGTATGCATATACTCAGGTTGCCCACAGGTTGGGGAACCCGAAAAAACATGTGTTTTCCGTATCTGACCTTTCCTTCAAAAGGTAGGCCTGGGCCAATATCACAATTGTTGGCAAATGGCCAATTAAGCATGAAAACTCAAAATGTGAAACTGACCTCAAATTCGAAATGTATGCATATGCTCAGGTTGCCCACAGGTTGGGCAACCCAAAAAAACATGTGTTTTCCGTATCCAACCTTTCCTTCAAAAGGTAGGCCTGGGCCAATATCACAATTGTTGGCAAATGGCCAATTAAGGATGAAAACTCAAAATGTGAAACTGACCTCAAATTATCATTGTATGCATATACTCAGGTTGCCCACAGGTTGGGGAACCCGAGAAAATGTTTATTTTCCGTATCCGACTTTTCCTTATAAATCTAGGCGTGGGCAAAAGGCCAATTAAGCATGAAAACTCAAAATGTGAAACTGACCTCAAATTCGCAATGTATGCATATACTCAGGTTGCCCACAGGTTGGGGAACCCGAAAAAACATGTGTTTTCCATATCCAAGCTTTCCTTCAAAAGGTAGGCCTGGGCAAATATCACATTTGTTGGCAAATGATGAAAAATCAAAATGTGAAACTGACCTGAAATTCGAAATGTATGCATATGCTCAGGTTCCCCACAGGCTGGGCAACCCGACAACACATGTGTTTTCCGTATCTGACCTTTCCTTCAAAAGGTAGGCCTGGGCCAATATCACAATTGTTGGCAAATGGCCAATTAAGCATGAAAACTCAAAATGTGAAACTGACCTCAAATTCGAAATGTATGCATATACTCAGGTTCCCCACAGGTTGGGCAACCCAAAAAAACATGTGTTTTCCGTATCCAACCTTTCCTTGAATAGGTAGGCTTGGGCCTATATCGCGTATGTTTGCAAATGGCCAATTTAGCATGAAAACTCAAAATGTGAAACTGACCTCAAATTCGCAATGTATGCATATGCTCAGGTTCCCCTAAGGTTGGGCAACCCCAAAAAACATGTGTTTTCCGTATCCAACCTTTCCTTCAAAAGGTAGGCCTGGGCCAATATCACAATTGTTGGCAAATGGCCAATTAAGCATGAAAACTCAAAATGTGAAACTGACCTCAAATTCGAAATGTATGCATATACTCAGGTTTCCCACAGGTTGGGCAACCCGAAAAAACATGTGTTTTCCGTTCCCAACCTTTCCTTGAATAGGTAGGCTTGGGCCTATATCGCGTATGTTTGCAAATGGCCAATTTAGCATGAAAACACAAAATGTGAAACTGACCTCAAATTCGAAATGTATGCATATACTCAGGTTGCCCACAGGTTGGAGAACCCGAAAAAACATGTGTTTTCCCGTATTCAACCTTTCCTTCAAAAGCTAGGGCTGGGCCAATATCACAATTGTTGGCAAATGGCCAATTAAGCATGAAAACTCAAAATGTGAAACTGACCTCAAATTCGCAATGTATGCATATACTCAGGTTGCCCACAGGTTGGGCAACCCGAAAAAACATGTGTTTTCGATATCCAACCTTTCCTTCAAAAGGTAGGCCTGGGCCAATATCACATTGGTTCGCCAATAACCCAAATAAGGATGAAAACTCAAAATGTGAAACTGACCTCAAATTCGAAATGTATGCATATGCTCAGGTTCCCAACAGGTTGGGCAACCCGAAAAAACATGTGTTTTCCGTTCCCAACCTTTCCTTCAAAAGGTAGGCTTGGGCCTATATCGCATATGTTTGCAAATGGCCAATTAAGCATGAAAACTCAAAATGTGAAACTGACCTCAAATTCGGAATGTATGCATATACTCAGGTTTCCCACATGTTGGGCAACCCGAAAAAACATGTGTTTTCCGTATCCAACCTTTCCTTCAAAAGGTAGGTTTGGGCCAATATCACAATTGTTGGCAAATGGCCAATTAAGCATGAAAACTCAAAATGTGAAACTGACCTCAAATTCGCAATGTATGCATATACTCAGGTTTCCCACAGGTTGGGGAACCCGAAAAAACATGTGTTTTCCGTATCTGACCTTTCCTTCAAAAGGTAGGCCTGGGCCAATATCACAATTGTTGGCAAATAAGGATGAAAACTCAAAATGTGAAACTGACCTCAAATTCGCAATGTATGCATATACTCAGGTTGCCAACAGGTTGGAGAACCTGAAAAAACATGTGGTTTCCGTATCCAACCTTTCCTTCAAAAGGTAGGGCTGGGCCAATATCACAATTGTTGGCAAATGGCCAATTAAGCATGAAAACTCAAAATGTGAAACTGACCTCAAATTCGAAATGTATCCATATACTCAGGTTCCCCACAAGTTGGGGAACCCGAAAAAACGTTTATTTTCCGTATCCGACTTTTCCTTATAAATCTAGGCCTGGGCCTATATCGCATTTGTTGGCAAATGGCCAGTTAAGCATGAAAACTCAAAATGTGAAACTGACCTCAAATTCGAAATGTATGCATATACTCAGGTTGCCCACAGGTTGGGCAACCCGAAAAAACATGTGTTTTCCATATCCAAGCTTTCCTTCAAAAGGTAGGCCTGGGCAAATATCACATTTGTTGGCAAATGATGAAAACTCAAAATGTGAAACTGACCTCAAATTCGAAATGTATGCATATGCTCAGGTTCCCCACAGGTTGGGCAACCCGAAGAAAAATGTGTTTTCCGTTCCCAATTAAGGATAAAAACTCAAAAGTGAAACTGACGTCAAATTCGAAATGTATGCATAAAGTGAGGTTCCCCACAGGTTGGGCAACCCGAAAAATATGTGTTTTCGCTATCCAACCTTTCCTTCAAAAGTTAGGCCTGGGCCAATATCACATTGGTTCGCAAATAACCCAAATAAGGATGAAAACTGAAAATGTGAAACTGACCTCAAATTCGCAATGTATGCATATACTCAGGTTGCCCACAGGCTGGGCAACCCGACAACACATGTGTTTTCCGTATCTGACCTTTCCTTCAAAAGGTAGGTTTGGGCCAATATCACAATTGTTGGCAAATGGCCAATTAAGCATGAAAACTCAAAATGTGAAACTGACCTCAAATTCGAAATGTATGCATATACTCAGGTTCCCCACAGGTTGGGCAACCCAAAAAAACATGTGTTTTCCGTATCCAACCTTTCCTTGAATAGGTAGGCTTGGGCCTATATCGCGTATGTTTGCAAATGGCCAATTTAGCATGAAAACTCAAAATGTGAAACTGACCTCAAATTCGCAATGTATGCATATGCTCAGGTTCCCCTAAGGTTGGGCAACCCCAAAAAACATGTGTTTTCCGTATCCAACCTTTCCTTCAAAAGGTAGGCCTGGGCCAATATCACAATTGTTGGCAAATGGCCAATTAAGCATGAAAACTCAAAATGTGAAACTGACCTCAAATTCGAAATGTATGCATATACTCAGGTTTCCCACAGGTTGGGCAACCCGAAAAAACATGTGTTTTCCGTTCCCAACCTTTCCTTGAATAGGTAGGCTTGGGCCTATATCGCGTATGTTTGCAAATGGCCAATTTAGCATGAAAACACAAAATGTGAAACTGACCTCAAATTCGAAATGTATGCATATACTCAGGTTGCCCACAGGTTGGAGAACCCGAAAAAACATGTGTTTTCCCGTATTCAACCTTTCCTTCAAAAGCTAGGGCTGGGCCAATATCACAATTGTTGGCAAATGGCCAATTAAGCATGAAAACTCAAAATGTGAAACTGACCTCAAATTCGCAATGTATGCATATACTCAGGTTGCCCACAGGTTGGGCAACCCGAAAAAACATGTGTTTTCGATATCCAACCTTTCCTTCAAAAGGTAGGCCTGGGCCAATATCACATTGGTTCGCCAATAACCCAAATAAGGATGAAAACTCAAAATGTGAAACTGACCTCAAATTCGAAATGTATGCATATGCTCAGGTTCCCAACAGGTTGGGCAACCCGAAAAAACATGTGTTTTCCGTTCCCAACCTTTCCTTCAAAAGGTAGGCTTGGGCCTATATCGCATATGTTTGCAAATGGCCAATTAAGCATGAAAACTCAAAATGTGAAACTGACCTCAAATTCGCAATGTATGCATATACTCAGGTTTCCCACATGTTGGGCAACCCGAAAAAACATGTGTTTTCCGTATCCAACCTTTCCTTCAAAAGGTAGGTTTGGGCCAATATCACAATTGTTGGCAAATGGCCAATTAAGCATGAAAACTCAAAATGTGAAACTGACCTCAAATTCGCAATGTATGCATATACTCAGGTTTCCCACAGGTTGGGGAACCCGAAAAAACATGTGTTTTCCGTATCTGACCTTTCCTTCAAAAGGTAGGCCTGGGCCAATATCACAATTGTTGGCAAATAAGGATGAAAACTCAAAATGTGAAACTGACCTCAAATTCGCAATGTATGCATATACTCAGGTTGCCAACAGGTTGGAGAACCTGAAAAAACATGTGGTTTCCGTATCCAACCTTTCCTTCAAAAGGTAGGGCTGGGCCAATATCACAATTGTTGGCAAATGGCCAATTAAGCATGAAAACTCAAAATGTGAAACTGACCTCAAATTCGAAATGTATGCATATACTCAGGTTGCCCACAGGTTGGGCAACCCGAAAAAACATGTGTTTTCCATATCCAAGCTTTCCTTCAAAAGGTAGGCCTGGGCAAATATCACATTTGTTGGCAAATGATGAAAACTCAAAATGTGAAACTGACCTCAAATTCGAAATGTATGCATATGCTCAGGTTCCCCACAGGTTGGGCAACCCGAAGAAAAATGTGTTTTCCGTTCCCAATTAAGGATAAAAACTCAAAAGTGAAACTGACGTCAAATTCGAAATGTATGCATAAAGTGAGGTTCCCCACAGGTTGGGCAACCCGAAAAATATGTGTTTTCGCTATCCAACCTTTCCTTCAAAAGTTAGGCCTGGGCCAATATCACATTGGTTCGCAAATAACCCAAATAAGGATGAAAACTGAAAATGTGAAACTGACCTCAAATTCGCAATGTATGCATATACTCAGGTTGCCCACAGGTTGGGGAACCCGAAAAAACATGTGTTTTCCGTATCTGACCTTTCCTTCAAAAGGTAGGCCTGGGCCAATATCACAATTGTTGGCAAATGGCCAATTAAGCATGAAAACTCAAAATGTGAAACTGACCTCAAATTCGAAATGTATGCATATGCTCAGGTTGCCCACAGGTTGGGCAACCCAAAAAAACATGTGTTTTCCGTATCCAACCTTTCCTTCAAAAGGTAGGCCTGGGCCAATATCACAATTGTTGGCAAATGGCCAATTAAGGATGAAAACTCAAAATGTGAAACTGACCTCAAATTATCATTGTATGCATATA
The DNA here is from genome assembly GCA_039797435.1 of Crotalus adamanteus. Taxonomy (NCBI): domain Eukaryota; kingdom Metazoa; phylum Chordata; class Lepidosauria; order Squamata; family Viperidae; genus Crotalus; species Crotalus adamanteus. Next base: position 20,427,474 of record CM077929.1, read on the forward strand.
CTCAGGTTGCCCACAGGTTGGGGAACCCGAGAAAAAGTTTATTTTCCGTATCCGACTTTTCCTTATAAATCTAGGCGTGGGCAAAAGGCCAATTAAGCATGAAAACTCAAAATGTGAAACTGACCTCAAATTCGCAATGTATGCATATACTCAGGTTGCCCACAGGTTGGGGAACCCGAAAAAACATGTGTTTTCCATATCCAAGCTTTCCTTCAAAAGGTAGGCCTGGGCAAATATCACATTTGTTGGCAAATGATGAAAAATCAAAATGTGAAACTGACCTGAAATTCGAAATGTATGCATATGCTCAGGTTCCCCACAGGCTGGGCAACCCGACAACACATGTGTTTTCCGTATCCAACCTTTCCTTCAAAAGGTAGGCCTGGGCCAATATCACAATTGTTGGCAAATGGCCAATTAAGCATGAAAACTCAAAATGTGAAACTGACCTCAAATTCGAAATGTATGCATATACTCAGGTTTCCCACAGGTTGGGCAACCCGAAAAAACATGTGTTTTCCGTTCCCAACCTTTCCTTGAATAGGTAGGCTTGGGCCTATATCGCGTATGTTTGCAAATGGCCAATTTAGCATGAAAACACAAAATGTGAAACTGACCTCAAATTCGAAATGTATGCATATACTCAGGTTGCCCACAGGTTGGAGAACCCGAAAAAACATGTGTTTTCCCGTATTCAACCTTTCCTTCAAAAGGTAGGCCTGGGCCAATATCACAATTGTTGGCAAATAAGGATGAAAACTCAAAATGTGAAACTGACCTCAAATTCGCAATGTATGCATATACTCAGGTTGCCAACAGGTTGGAGAACCTGAAAAAACATGTGGTTTCCGTATCCAACCTTTCCTTCAAAAGGTAGGGCTGGGCCAATATCACAATTGTTGGCAAATGGCCAATTAAGCATGAAAACTCAAAATGTGAAACTGACCTCAAATTCGAAATGTATCCATATACTCAGGTTCCCCACAAGTTGGGGAACCCGAAAAAACGTTTATTTTCCGTATCCGACTTTTCCTTATAAATCTAGGCCTGGGCCTATATCGCATTTGTTGGCAAATGGCCAGTTAAGCATGAAAACTCAAAATGTGAAACTGACCTCAAATTCGAAATGTATGCATATGCTCAGGTTCCCCACAGGTTGGGCAACCCGAAGAAAAATGTGTTTTCCGTTCCCAATTAAGGATAAAAACTCAAAAGTGAAACTGACGTCAAATTCGAAATGTATGCATAAAGTGAGGTTCCCCACAGGTTGGGCAACCCGACAACACATGTGTTTTCGATATCCAACCTTTCCTTCAAAAGGTAGGCCTGGGCCAATATCACAATTGTTGGCAAATAAGGATGAAAACTCAAAATGTGAAACTGACCTCAAATTCGCAATGTATGCATATACTCAGGTTGCCAACAGGTTGGAGAACCTGAAAAAACATGTGGTTTCCGTATCCAACCTTTCCTTCAAAAGGTACGCCTGGGCCAATATCACAATTGTTGGCAAATAAGCCAATTAAGGATGAAAACTCAAAATGTGAAACTGACCTCAAATTCGAAATGTATGCATATGCTCAGGTTCCCCTCAGGTTGGGCAACCCCAAAAAACATGTGTTTTCGATATCCAACCTTTCCTTCAAAAGGTAGGCCTGGGCCAATATCACATTGGTTCGCAAATAACCCAAATAAGGATGAAAACTCAAAATGTGAAACTGACCTCAAATTCGCAATGTATGCATATACTCAGGTTGCCCACAGGTTGGGGAACCCGAAAAAACATGTGTTTTCCATATCCAAGCTTTCCTTCAAAAGGTAGGCCTGGGCAAATATCACAATTGTTGGCAAATGGCCAATTAAGCATGAAAACTCAAAATGTGAAACTAACCTCAAATTCGCAATGTATGCATATGCTCAGGTTCCCCACAGGTTGGGCAACCCGAAAAAACATGTGTTTTCCGTTCCCAACCTTTCCTTCAAAAGGTAGGCTTGGGCCTATATCGCATATGTTTGCAAATGGCCAATTTAGCATGAAATCTCAAAATGTGAAACTGACCTCAAATTCGAAATGTATGCATATACTCAGGTTGCCCACAGGTTGGGCAACCCAAAAAAACATGTGTTTTCCGTATCCAACCTTTCCTTCAAAAGGTAGGCCTGGGCCAATATCACAATTGTTGGCAAATGGCCAATTAAGCATGAAAGCTCAAAATGTGAAACTAACCTCAAATTCGCAATGTATGCATATGCTCAGGTTCCCCACAGGTTGGGCAACCCGAAAAAACATGTGTTTTCCATATCCAAGCTTTACTTCAAAAGGTAGGCCTGGGCAAATATCACAATTGTTGGCAAATGGCCAATTAAGCATGAAAACTCAAAATGTGAAACTGACCTCAAATTCGAAATGTATGCATATACTCAGGTTCCCCAAAGGTTGGGGAACCCGAAAAAACATGTGTTTTCCGTATCTGACCTTTCCTTCAAAAGGTAGGCCTGGGCCAATATCACAATTGTTGGCAAATGGCCAATTAAGCATGAAAACTCAAAATGTGAAACTGACCTCAAATTCGAAATGTATGCATATGCTCAGGTTGCCCACAGGTTGGGCAACCCAAAAAAACATGTGTTTTCCGTATCCAACCTTTCCTTCTAAAGGTAGGCCTGGGCCAATATCACAATTGTTGGCAAATGGCCAATTAAGCATGAAAACTCAAAATGTGAAACTGACCTCAAATTATCATTGTATGCATATACTCAGGTTGCCCACAGGTTGGGGAACCGGAGAAAACGTTTATTTTCCGTATCCGAGTTTTCCTTATAAATCTAGGCCTGGGCAAATGGCCAATTAAGCATGAAAACTCAAAATGTGAAAGTGACCTCAAATTCGCAATGTATGCATATACTCAGGTTGCCCACAGGTTGGGCAACCCGAAAAAACATGTGTTTTCCGTATCCAACCTTTCCTTCAAAAGGTACGCCTGGGCCAATATCACAATTGTTGGAAAATAAGCCAATTAAGGATGAAAACTCAAAATGTGAAACTGACCTCAAGTTCGAAATGTATGCATATGCTCAGGTTCCCCTCACGTTGGGCAACCCCAAAAAACATGTGTTTTCCGTATCCAACCTTTCCTTCAAAAGGTAGGCCTGGGCCAATATCACAATTGTTGGCAAATGGCCAATTAAGCATGAAAGCTCAAAATGTGAAACTGACCTCAAATTCGAAATGTATGCATATACTCAGGTTTCCCACAGGTTGGGCAACCCGAAAAAACATGTGTTTTCCGTTCCCAACCTTTCCTTGAATAGGTAGGCTTGGGCCTATATCGCGTATGTTTGCAAATGGCCAATTTAGCATGAAAACACAAAGTGTGAAACTGACCTCAAATTCGAAATGTATGCATATACTCAGGTTGCCCACAGGTTGGAGAACCCGAAAAAACATGTGTTTTCCCGTATTCAACCTTTCCTTCAAAAGGTAGGCCTGGGCCAATATCACAATTGTTGGCAAATAAGGATGAAAACTCAAAATGTGAAACTGACATCAAATTCGCAATGTATGCATATACTCAGGTTGCCAACAGGTTGGAGAACCTGAAAAAACATGTGGTTTCCGTATCCAACCTTTCCTTCAAAAGGTAGGGCTGGGCCAATATCACAATTGTTGGCAAATGGCCAATTAAGCATGAAAACTCAAAATGTGAAACTGACCTCAAATTCGAAATGTATCCATATACTCAGGTTCCCCACAAGTTGGGGAACCCGAAAAAACGTTTATTTTCCGTATCCGACTTTTCCTTATAAATCTAGGCCTGGGCCTATATCGCATTTGTTGGCAAATGGCCAGTTAAGCATGAAAACTCAAAATGTGAAACTGACCTCAAATTCGAAATGTATGCATATGCTCAGGTTCCCCACAGGTTGGGCAACCCGAAGAAAAATGTGTTTTCCGTTCCCAATTAAGGATAAAAACTCAAAAGTGAAACTGACGTCAAATTCGAAATGTATGCATAAAGTGAGGTTCCCCACAGGTTGGGCAACCCGACAACACATGTGTTTTCCGTATCCAACCTTTCCTTCAAAAGGTACGCCTGGGCCAATATCACAATTGTTGGCAAATAAGCCAATTAAGGATGAAAACTCAAAATGTGAAACTGACCTCAAATTCGAAATGTATGCATATGCTCAGGTTCCCCTCAGGTTGGGCAACCCCAAAAAACATGTGTTTTCGATATCCAACCTTTCCTTCAAAAGGTAGGCCTGGGCCAATATCACATTGGTTCGCAAATAACCCAAATAAGGATGAAAACTCAAAATGTGAAACTGACCTCAAATTCGCAATGTATGCATATACTCAGGTTGCCCACAGGTTGGGGAACCCGAAAAAACATGTGTTTTCCATATCCAAGCTTTCCTTCAAAAGGTAGGCCTGGGCAAATATCACAATTGTTGGCAAATGGCCAATTAAGCATGAAAACTCAAAATGTGAAACTGACCTCAAATTCGAAATGTATACATATACTCAGGTTCCCCACAGGTTGGGCAACCCGAAAAAACATGTGTTTTCCGTTCCCAACCTTTCCTTCAAAAGGTACGCTTGGGCCTATATCGCATATGTTTGCAAATGGCCAATTTAGCATGAAATCTCAAAATGTGAAACTGACCTCAAATTCGAAATGTATGCATATACTCAGGTTGCCCACAGGTTGGGCAACCCAAAAAAACATGTGTTTTCCGTATCCAACCTTTCCTTCAAAAGGTAGGCCTGGGCCAATATCACAATTGTTGGCAAATGGCCAATTAAGCATGAAAGCTCAAAATGTGAAACTGACCTCAAATTCGCAATGTATGCATATGCTCAGGTTCCCCACAGGTTGGGCAACCCGAAAAAACATGTGTTTTCCATATCCAAGCTTTACTTCAAAAGGTAGGCCTGGGCAAATATCACAATTGTTGGCAAATGGCCAATTAAGCATGAAAACTCAAAATGTGAAACTGACCTCAAATTCGCAATGTATGCATATACTCAGGTTGCCCACAGGTTGGGGAACCCGAAAAAACATGTGTTTTCCGTATCTGACCTTTCCTTCAAAAGGTAGGCCTGGGCCAATATCACAATTGTTGGCAAATGATGAAAAGTCTAAATGTGAAACTGACCTCAAATTCGCAATGTATGCATATACTCAGGTTGCCAACAGGTTGGAGAACCTGAAAAAACATGTGGTTTCCGTATACAATCTTTCCTTCAAAAGGTAGGGCTGGGCAAATATCACATTTGTTGGCAAATGATGAAAACTCAAAATGTGAAACTGACCTCAAATTCGAAATGTATCCATATACTCAGGTTCCCCACAAGTTGGGGAACTTGAAAAAACGTTTATTTTCCGTATCCGACTTTTCCTGGGCCTATATCGCCTGGGCCTATATCGCATTTGTTGGCAAATGGCCAATTAAGCATGAAAACTCAAAATGTGAAACTGACCTCAAATTCGCAATGTATGCATATACTCAGGTTGTCCACAGGTTAGGCAACCCGAAAAAACAAGTGTTTTCCATATCCAAGCTTTCCTTCAAAAGGTAGGCCTGGGTAAATATCACATTTGTTGGCAAATGATGAAAACTCAAAATGTGAAACTGACCTCAAATTCGAAATGTATGCATATGCTCAGGTTCCCCACAGGTTGGGCAACCCGAAGAAACATGTGTTTTCCGTTCCCAATTAAGGATAAAAACTCAAAAGTGAAACTGACGTCAAATTCGAAATGTATGCATAAAGTGAGGTTCCCCACAGGTTGGGCAACCCGAAAAAATATGTGTTTTCGATATCCAACCTTTCCTTCAAAAGTTAGGCCTGGGCCAATATCACATTGGTTCGCAAATAACCCAAATAAGGATGAAAACTGAAAATGTGAAACTGACCTCAAATTCGCAATGTATGCATATACTCAGGTTGCCCACAGGTTGGGCAACCAGAAAAAACATGTGTTTTCCGTTCCCAACCTTTCCTTCAAAAGGTAGGCATGGGCCAATATCAAAATTGTTGGCAAATGGCCAATTAAGCATGAAAACTCAAAATATGAAACTGACCTCAAATTCGCAATGTATGCATATACTCAGGTTTCCCACATGTTGGGCAACCCGAAAAAACATGTGTTTTCCGTATCTGACCTTTCCTTCAAAAGGTAGGCCTGGGCCAATATCACAATTGTTGGCAAATAAGGATGAAAACTCAAAATGTGAAACTGTCCTCAAATTCGCAATGTATGCATATACTCAGGTTGCCAACAGGTTGGAGAACCTGAAAAAACATGTGGTTTCCGTATCCAACCTTTCCTTCAAAAGGTAGGGCTGGGCCAATATCACAATTGTTGACAAATGGCCAATTAAGCATGAAAACTCAAAATGTGAAACTGACCTCAAATTCGAAATGTATCCATATACTCAGGTTCCCCACAGGTTGGGCAACCCGAAAAAACATGTGTTTTCCGTATCCAACCTTTCCTTCAAAAGGTAGGCCTGGGCCAATATCACAATTGTTGGCAAATGGCCAATTAAGCATGAAAACTCAAAATGTGAAACTGACCTCAAATTCGAAATGTATGCATATACTCAGGTTTCCCACAGGTTGGGCAACCCGAAAAAACATGTGTTTTCCGTTCCCAACCTTTCCTTGAATAGGTAGGCTTGGGCCTATATCGCGTTTGTTTGCAAATGGCCAATTTAGCATGAAAACACAAAATGTGAAACTGACCTCAAATTCGAAATGTATGCATATACTCAGGTTGCCCACAGGTTGGAGAACCCGAAAAAACATGTGTTTTCCCGTATTCAACCTTTCCTTCAAAAGCTAGGGCTGGGCCAATATCACAATTGTTGGCAAATGGCCAATTAAGCATGAAAACTCAAAATGTGAAACTGACCTCAAATTCGCAATGTAAGCATATACTCAGGTTGCCCACAGGTTGGGCAACCCGAAAAAACATGTGTTTTCGATATCCAACCTTTCCTTCAAAAGGTAGGCCTGGGCCAATATCACATTGGTTCGCCAATAACCCAAATAAGGATGAAAACTCAAAATGTGAAACTGACCTCAAATTCGCAATGTATGCATATACTCAGGTTGCCCACAGGTTGGGGAACCCAAAAAAACATGTGTTTTCCATATCCAAGCTTTCCTTCAAAAGGTAGGCCTGGGCAAATATCACATTTGTTGGCAAATAAGGATGAAAACTCAAAATGTGAAACTGACCTCAAATTCGCAATGTATGCATATGCTCAGGTTCCCCACAGGTTGGGCAACCCGAAAAAACATGTGTTTTCCGTTCCCAACCTTTCCTTGAATAGGTAGGCTTGGGCCTATATCGCGTATGTTTGCAAATGGCCAATTTAGCATGAAAACACAAAATGTGAAACTGACCTCAAATTCGAAATGTATGCATTTACTCAGGTTGCCCACAGGTTGGAGAACCCGAAAAAATATGTGTTTTCGATATCCAACCTTTCCTTCAAAAGTTAGGCCTGGGCCAATATCACATTGGTTCGCAAATAACCCAAATAAGGATGAAAACTGAAAATGTGAAACTGACCTCAAATTCGAAATGTATGCATATGCTCAGGTTGCCCACAGGTTGGGCAACCCAAAAAAACATGTGTTTTCCGTATCCAACCTTTCCTTCAAAAGGTAGGCCTGGGCAAATATCACATTTGTTGGCAAATAAGGATGAAAACTCAAAATGTGAAACTGACCTCAAATTCGAAATGTATGCATATGCTCAGGTTCCCCTCAGGTTGGGCAACCCCAAAAAACATGTGTTTTCCGTATCCAACCTTTCCTTCAAAAGGTAGGCCTGGGCCAATATCACAATTGTTGGCAAATGGCCAATTAAGCATGAAAACTCAAAATGTGAAACTGACCTCAAATTCGAAATGTATGCATATGCTCAGGTTGCCCACAGGTTGGGCAACCCAAAAAAACATGTGTTTTCCGTATCCAACCTTTCCTTGAATAGGTAGGCTTGGGCCTATATCGCGTATGTTTGCAAATGGCCAATTAAGCATGAAAACTCAAAATGTGAAACTGACCTCAAATTCGAAATGTATACATATACTCAGGTTCCCCACAGGTTGGGCAACCCGAAAAAACATGTGTTTTCCGTTCCCAACCTTTCCTTCAAAAGGTACGCTTGGGCCTATATCGCATATGTTTGCAAATGGCCAATTTAGCATGAAATCTCAAAATGTGAAACTGACCTCAAATTCGAAATGTATGCATATACTCAGGTTGCCCACAGGTTGGGCAACCCAAAAAAACATGTGTTTTCCGTATCCAACCTTTCCTTCAAAAGGTAGGCCTGGGCCAATATCACAATTGTTGGCAAATGGCCAATTAAGCATGAAAGCTCAAAATGTGAAACTGACCTCAAATTCGCAATGTATGCATATGCTCAGGTTCCCCACAGGTTGGGCAACCCGAAAAAACATGTGTTTTCCATATCCAAGCTTTACTTCAAAAGGTAGGCCTGGGCAAATATCACAATTGTTGGCAAATGGCCAATTAAGCATGAAAACTCAAAATGTGAAACTGACCTCAAATTCGCAATGTATGCATATACTCAGGTTGCCCACAGGTTGGGGAACCCGAAAAAACATGTGTTTTCCGTATCTGACCTTTCCTTCAAAAGGTAGGCCTGGGCCAATATCACAATTGTTGGCAAATGATGAAAAGTCTAAATGTGAAACTGACCTCAAATTCGCAATGTATGCATATACTCAGGTTGCCAACAGGTTGGAGAACCTGAAAAAACATGTGGTTTCCGTATACAATCTTTCCTTCAAAAGGTAGGGCTGGGCAAATATCACATTTGTTGGCAAATGATGAAAACTCAAAATGTGAAACTGACCTCAAATTCGAAATGTATCCATATACTCAGGTTCCCCACAAGTTGGGGAACTTGAAAAAACGTTTATTTTCCGTATCCGACTTTTCCTGGGCCTATATCGCCTGGGCCTATATCGCATTTGTTGGCAAATGGCCAATTAAGCATGAAAACTCAAAATGTGAAACTGACCTCAAATTCGCAATGTATGCATATACTCAGGTTGTCCACAGGTTAGGCAACCCGAAAAAACAAGTGTTTTCCATATCCAAGCTTTCCTTCAAAAGGTAGGCCTGGGTAAATATCACATTTGTTGGCAAATGATGAAAACTCAAAATGTGAAACTGACCTCAAATTCGAAATGTATGCATATGCTCAGGTTCCCCACAGGTTGGGCAACCCGAAGAAACATGTGTTTTCCGTTCCCAATTAAGGATAAAAACTCAAAAGTGAAACTGACGTCAAATTCGAAATGTATGCATAAAGTGAGGTTCCCCACAGGTTGGGCAACCCGAAAAAATATGTGTTTTCGATATCCAACCTTTCCTTCAAAAGTTAGGCCTGGGCCAATATCACATTGGTTCGCAAATAACCCAAATAAGGATGAAAACTGAAAATGTGAAACTGACCTCAAATTCGCAATGTATGCATATACTCAGGTTGCCCACAGGTTGGGCAACCAGAAAAAACATGTGTTTTCCGTTCCCAACCTTTCCTTCAAAAGGTAGGCATGGGCCAATATCAAAATTGTTGGCAAATGGCCAATTAAGCATGAAAACTCAAAATATGAAACTGACCTCAAATTCGCAATGTATGCATATACTCAGGTTTCCCACATGTTGGGCAACCCGAAAAAACATGTGTTTTCCGTATCTGACCTTTCCTTCAAAAGGTAGGCCTGGGCCAATATCACAATTGTTGGCAAATAAGGATGAAAACTCAAAATGTGAAACTGTCCTCAAATTCGCAATGTATGCATATACTCAGGTTGCCAACAGGTTGGAGAACCTGAAAAAACATGTGGTTTCCGTATCCAACCTTTCCTTCAAAAGGTAGGGCTGGGCCAATATCACAATTGTTGACAAATGGCCAATTAAGCATGAAAACTCAAAATGTGAAACTGACCTCAAATTCGAAATGTATCCATATACTCAGGTTCCCCACAGGTTGGGCAACCCGAAAAAACATGTGTTTTCCGTATCCAACCTTTCCTTCAAAAGGTAGGCCTGGGCCAATATCACAATTGTTGGCAAATGGCCAATTAAGCATGAAAACTCAAAATGTGAAACTGACCTCAAATTCGAAATGTATGCATATACTCAGGTTTCCCACAGGTTGGGCAACCCGAAAAAACATGTGTTTTCCGTTCCCAACCTTTCCTTGAATAGGTAGGCTTGGGCCTATATCGCGTTTGTTTGCAAATGGCCAATTTAGCATGAAAACACAAAATGTGAAACTGACCTCAAATTCGAAATGTATGCATATACTCAGGTTGCCCACAGGTTGGAGAACCCGAAAAAACATGTGTTTTCCCGTATTCAACCTTTCCTTCAAAAGCTAGGGCTGGGCCAATATCACAATTGTTGGCAAATGGCCAATTAAGCATGAAAACTCAAAATGTGAAACTGACCTCAAATTCGCAATGTAAGCATATACTCAGGTTGCCCACAGGTTGGGCAACCCGAAAAAACATGTGTTTTCGATATCCAACCTTTCCTTCAAAAGGTAGGCCTGGGCCAATATCACATTGGTTCGCCAATAACCCAAATAAGGATGAAAACTCAAAATGTGAAACTGACCTCAAATTCGCAATGTATGCATATACTCAGGTTGCCCACAGGTTGGGGAACCCAAAAAAACATGTGTTTTCCATATCCAAGCTTTCCTTCAAAAGGTAGGCCTGGGCAAATATCACATTTGTTGGCAAATAAGGATGAAAACTCAAAATGTGAAACTGACCTCAAATTCGCAATGTATGCATATGCTCAGGTTCCCCACAGGTTGGGCAACCCGAAAAAACATGTGTTTTCCGTTCCCAACCTTTCCTTGAATAGGTAGGCTTGGGCCTATATCGCGTATGTTTGCAAATGGCCAATTTAGCATGAAAACACAAAATGTGAAACTGACCTCAAATTCGAAATGTATGCATTTACTCAGGTTGCCCACAGGTTGGAGAACCCGAAAAAATATGTGTTTTCGATATCCAACCTTTCCTTCAAAAGTTAGGCCTGGGCCAATATCACATTGGTTCGCAAATAACCCAAATAAGGATGAAAACTGAAAATGTGAAACTGACCTCAAATTCGAAATGTATGCATATGCTCAGGTTGCCCACAGGTTGGGCAACCCAAAAAAACATGTGTTTTCCGTATCCAACCTTTCCTTCAAAAGGTAGGCCTGGGCAAATATCACATTTGTTGGCAAATAAGGATGAAAACTCAAAATGTGAAACTGACCTCAAATTCGAAATGTATGCATATGCTCAGGTTCCCCTCAGGTTGGGCAACCCCAAAAAACATGTGTTTTCCGTATCCAACCTTTCCTTCAAAAGGTAGGCCTGGGCCAATATCACAATTGTTGGCAAATGGCCAATTAAGCATGAAAACTCAAAATGTGAAACTGACCTCAAATTCGAAATGTATGCATATGCTCAGGTTGCCCACAGGTTGGGCAACCCAAAAAAACATGTGTTTTCCGTATCCAACCTTTCCTTGAATAGGTAGGCTTGGGCCTATATCGCGTATGTTTGCAAATGGCCAATTTAGCATGAAAACACAAAATGTGAAACTGACCTCAAATTCGAAATGTATGCATATATTCAGGTTGCCCACAGGTTGGAGAACCCGAAAAAACATGTGTTTTCCCGTATCCAACCTTTCCTTCAAAAGCTAGGGCTGGGCCAATATCACAATTGTTGGCAAATGGCCAATTAAGCATGAAAACTCAAAATGTGAAACTGACCTCAAATTCGAAATGTATGCATATGCTCAGGTTGCCCACAGGTTGGGCAACCCAAAAAAACATGTGTTTTCCGTTCCCAACCTTTCCTTGAATAGGTAGGCTTGGGCCTATATCGCGTATGTTTGCAAATGGCCAATTTAGCATGAAAACACAAAATGTGAAACTGACCTCAAATTCGAAATGTATGCATTTACTCAGGTTGCCCACAGGTTGGAGAACCCGAAAAAATATGTGTTTTCGATATCCAATCTTTCCTTCAAAAGTTAGGCCTGGGCCAATATCACATTGGTTCGCAAATAACCCAAATAAGGATGAAAACTGAAAATGTGAAACTGACCTCAAATTCGCAATGTATGCATATACTCAGGTTGCCCACAGGTTGGGCAACCCGAAAAAACATGTGTTTTCCGTTCCCAATCTTTCCTTCAAAAGGTAGGCCTGGGCCAATATCACAATTGTTGGCAAATGGCCAATTAAGCATGAAAACTCAAAATGTGAAACTGACCTCAAATTCGAAATGTATGCATATGCTCAGGTTGCTCACAGGTTGGGCAACCCAAAAAAACATGTGTTTTCCGTATCCAACATTTCCTTCAAAAGGTAGGCCTGGGCAAATATCACATTTGTTGGCAAATAAGGATGAAAACTCAAAATGTGAAACTGACCTCAATTCGAAATGTATGCATATACTCAGGTTGCCCACAGGTTGGAGAACCCGAAAAAACATGTGTTTTCCGTATCCAACCTTTCCTTCAAAAGGTACGCCTGGGCCAATATCACAATTGTTGGCAAATAAGCCAATTAAGGATGAAAACTCAAAATGTGAAACTGACCTCAAATTCGAAATGTATGCATATGCTCAGGTTCCCCTTAGGTTGGGCAACCCCAAAAAACATGTGTTTTCCGTATCCAACCTTTCCTTCAAAAGGTAGGCCTGGGCCAATATCACATTGGTTCGCCAATAACCCAAATAAGGATGAAAACTCAAAATGTGAAACTGACCTCAAATTCGAAATGTATGCATATGCTCAGGTTGCCCACAGGTTGGGCAACCCAAAAAAACATGTGTTTTCCGTATCCAACCTTTCCTTCAAAAGGTAGGCTTGGGCCTATATCGCATATGTTTGCAAATGGCCAATTTAGCATGAAATCTCAAAATGTGAAACTGACCTCAAATTCGAAATGTATGCATATACTCAGGTTGCCCACAGGTTGGGCAACCCAAAAAAACATGTGTTTTCCGTATCCAACCTTTCCTTCAAAAGGTAGGCCTGGGCCAATATCACAATTGCTGGCAAATGGCCAATTAAGCATGAAAGCTCAAAATGTGAAACTGACCTCAAATTCGAAATGTATGCATATACTCAGGTTGCCCACAGGTTGGAGAACCCGAAAAAACATGTGTTTTCCCGTATCCAACCTTTCCTTCAAAAGCTAGGGCTGGGCCAATATCACAATTGTTGGCAAATGGCCAATTAAGCATGAAAACTCAAAATGTGAAACTGACCTCAAATTCGCAATGTATGCATATTCTCAGGTTGCCCACAGGTTGGGCAACCCGAAAAAACATGTGTTTTCGATATCCAACCTTTCCTTCAAAAGGTAGGCCTGGGCCAACATCACATTGGTTCGCAAATAACCCAAATAAGGATGAAAACTCAAAATGTGAAACTGACCTCAAATTCGCAATGTATGCATATACTCAGGTTGCCCACAGGTTGGGGAACCCGAAAAAACATGTGTTTTCCATATCCAAGCTTTCCTTCAAAAGGTAGGCCTGGGCAAATATCACAATTGTTGGCAAATGGCCAATTAAGCATGAAAACTCAAAATGTGAAACTGACCTCAAATTCGAAATGTATACATATACTCAGGTTCCCCACAGGTTGGGCAACCCGAAAAAACATGTGTTTTCCGTTCCCAACCTTTCCTTCAAAAGGTAGGCTTGGGCCTATATCGCATATGTTTGCAAATGGCCAATTAAGCATGAAAACTCAAAATGTGAAACTGACCTCAAATTCGAAATGTATGCATATACTCAGGTTTCCCACAGGTTGGGCAACCCGAAAAAACATGTGTTTTCCGTTCCCAACCTTTCCTTGAATAGGTAGGCTTGGGCCTATATCGCGTTTGTTTGCAAATGGCCAATTTAGCATGAAAACACAAAATGTGAAACTGACCTCAAATTCGAAATGTATGCATATACTCAGGTTGCCCACAGGTTGGAGAACCTGAAAAAACATGTGGTTTCCGTATCCAAGCTTTCCTTCAAAAGGTAGGCCTGGGCAAATATCACATTTGTTGGCAAATGATGAAAAATCAAAATGTGAAACTGACCTGAAATTCGAAATGTATGCATATACTCAGGTTGCCCACAGGTTGGGCAACCGGAAAAAACATGTGTTTTCCATATCCAAGCTTTCCTTCAAAAGGTAGGCCTGGGCAAATATCACATTTGTTGGCAAATAAGGATGAAAACTCAAAATGTGAAACTGACCTCAAATTCGCAATGTATGCATATACTCAGGTTGCCCACAGGTTGGGCAACCCGAAAAAACATGTGTTTTCCGTATCCAACCTTTCCTTCAAAAGGTACGCCTGGGCCAATATCACAATTGTTGGCAAATAAGCCAATTAAGGATGAAAACTCAAAATGTGAAACTGACCTCAAATTCGAAATGTATGCATATGCTCAGGTTCCCCTCACGTTGGGCAACCCCAAAAAACATGTGTTTTCCGTATCCAACCTTTCCTTCAAAAGGTAGGCTTGGGCCAATATCACAATTGTTGGCAAATGGCCAATTAAGCATGAAAGCTCAAAATGTGAAACTGACCTCAAATCCGAAATGTATGCATATACTCAGGTTGCCCACAGGTTGGGCAACCGGAAAAAACATGTGTTTTCCATATCCAAGCTTTCCTTCAAAAGGTAGGCCTGGGCAAATATCACATTTGTTGGCAAATAAGGATGAAAACTCAAAATGTGAAACTGACCTCAAATTCGCAATGTATGCATATGCTCAGGTTCCCCACAGGTTGGGCAACCCGAAAAAACATGTGTTTTCCGTTCCCAACCTTTCCTTCAAAAGGTAGGCTTGGGCCTATATAGCATATGTTTGCAAATGGCCAATTAAGCATGAAAACTAAAAATGTGAAACTGACCTCAAATTCGCAATGTATGCATATACTCAGGTTGCCCACAGGTTGGGCAACCAGAAAAAACATGTGTTTTCCGTTCCCAACCTTTCCTTCAAAAGGTAGGCATGGGCCAATATCAAAATTGTTGGCAAATGGCCAATTAAGCATGAAAACTCAAAATATGAAACTGACCTCAAATTCGCAATGTATGCATATACTCAGGTTTCCCACATGTTGGGCAACCCGAAAAAACATGTGTTTTCCGTATCCAACCTTTCCTTCAAAAGGTAGGTTTGGGCCAATATCACAATTGTTGGCAAATGGCCAATTAAGCATGAAAACTCAAAATGTGAAACTGACCTCAAATTCGAAATGTATGCATATGCTCAGGTTGCTCACAGGTTGGGCAACCCAAAAAAATATGTGTTTTCCGTATCCAACCTTTCCTTCAAAAGGTAGGCCTGGGCAAATATCACATTTGTTGGCAAATAAGGATGAAAACTCAAAATGTGAAACTGACCTCAAATTCGAAATGTATGCATATACTCAGGTTGCCCACAGGTTGGAGAACCCGAAAAAACATGTGTTTTCCGTATTCAACCTTTCCTTCAAAAGGTACGCCTGGGCCAATATCACAATTGTTGGCAAATAAGCCAATTAAGGATGAAAACTCAAAATGTGAAACTGACCTCAAATTCGAAATGTATGCATATGCTCAGGTTCCCCTCAGGTTGGGCAACCCCAAAAAACATGTGTTTTCCGTATCCAACCTTTCCTTCAAAAGGTAGGCCTGGGACAATATCACAATTGTTGGCAAATGGCCAATTAAGCATGAAAATTCAAAATGTGAAACTGACCTCAAATTCGAAATGTATGCATATGCTCAGGTTGCCCACAGGTTGGAGAACCCGAAAAAACATGTGTTTTCCGTATCCAACCTTTCCTTCAAAAGGTAGGCCTGGGCCAATATCACAATTGTTGGCAAATGGCCAATTAAGCATGAAAGCTCAAAATGTGAAACTGACCTCAAATTCGAAATGTATGCATATACTCAGGTTGCCCACAGGTTGGAGAACCCGAAAAAACATGTGTTTTCCCGTATCCAACCTTTCCTTCAAAAGCTAGGGCTGGGCCAATATCACAATTGTTGGCAAATGGCCAATTAAGCATGAAAACTCAAAATGTGAAACTGACCTCAAATTCGCAATGTATGCATATTCTCAGGTTGCCCACAGGTTCGGCAACCCGAAAAAACATGTGTTTTCGATATCCAACCTTTCCTTCAAAAGGTAGGCCTGGGCCAACATCACATTGGTTCGCAAATAACCCAAATAAGGATGAAAACTCAAAATGTGAAACTGACCTCAAATTCGCAATGTATGCATATACTCAGGTTGCCCACAGGTTGGGGAACCCGAAAAAACATGTGTTTTCCATATCCAAGCTTTCCTTCAAAAGGTAGGCCTGGGCAAATATCACAATTGTTGGCAAATGGCCAATTAAGCATGAAAACTCAAAATGTGAAACTGACCTCAAATTTGAAATGTATACATATACTCAGGTTCCCCACAGGTTGGGCAACCCGAAAAAACATGTGTTTTCCGTTCCCAACCTTTCCTTCAAAAGGTAGGCTTGGGCCTATATCGCATATGTTTGCAAATGGCCAATTTAGTATGAAATCTCAAAATGTGAAACTGACCTCAAATTCGAAATGTATGCATATACTCAGGTTGCCCACAGGTTGGGCAACCCAAAAAAACATGTGTTTTCCGTATCCAACCTTTCCTTCAAAAGGTAGGCCTGGGCCAATATCACAATTGTTGGCAAATGGCCAATTAAGCATGAAAGCTCAAAATGTGAAACTGACCTCAAATTCGAAATGTATGCATATACTCAGGTTGCCCACAGGTTGGGCAACCGGAAAAAACATGTGTTTTCCATATCCAAGCTTTCCTTCAAAAGGTAGGCCTAGGCAAATATCACAATTGTTGGCAAATAAGGATGAAAACTCAAAATGTGAAACTGACCTCAAATTCGCAATGTATGCATATACTCAGGTTGCCAACAAGTTGGATAACCTGAAAAAACATGTGGTTTCCGTATCCAACCTTTCCTTCAAAAGGTAGGGCTGGGCCAATATCACAATTGTTGGCAAATGGCCAATTAAGCATGAAAACTCAAAATTTGAAACTGACCTCAAATTCGAAATATATGCATATGCTCAGGTTCCCCTCAGGTTGGGCAACCCCAAAAAACATGTGTTTTCCGTTCCCAATCTTTCCTTCAAAAGGTAGGCCTGGGCCAATATCACAATTGTTGGCAAATGGCCAATTAAGCATGAAAACTCAAAATGTGAAACTGACCTCAAATTCGAAATGTATGCATATGCTCAGGTTGCCCACAGGTTGGGCAACCCAAAAAAACATGTGTTTTCCGTATCCAACCTTTCCTTCAAAAGGTAGGCCTGGGCAAATATCACAATTGTTGGCAAATGGCCAATTAAGCATGAAAACTCAAAATGTGAAACTGACCTCAAATTCGAAATGTATGCATATACTCAGGTTTCCCACAGGTTGGGCAACCCGAAAAAACATGTGTTTTACGTTCCCAAACTTTCCTTGAATAGGTAGGCTTGGGCCTATATCGCGTATGTTTGCAAATGGCCAATTTAGCATGAAAACACAAAATGTGAAACTGACCTCAAATTCGAAATGTATGCATATACTCAGGTTGCCCACAGGTTGGAGAACCCGAAAAAACATGTGTTTTCCCGTATTCAACCTTTCCTTCAAAAGCTAGGGCTGGGCCAATATCACAATTGTTGGCAAATGGCCAATTAAGCATGAAAACTCAAAATGTGAAACTGACCTCAAATTCGAAATGTATGCATATACTCAGGTTGCCCACAGGTTGGAGAACCCGAAAAAACATGTGTTTTCCCGTATTCAATCTTTCCTTCAAAAGTTAGGGCTGGGCCAATATCACAATTGTTGGGAAATGGCCAATTAAGCATGAAAACTCAAAATGTGAAACTGACCTCAAATTCGCAATGTATGCATATACTCAGGTTGCCCACAGGTTGGGGAACCCGAAAAAACATGTGTTTTCCATATCCAAGCTTTCCTTCAAAAGGTAAGCCTGGGCAAATATCACATTTGTTGGCAAATAAGGATGAAAACTCAAAATGTGAAACTGACCTCAAATTAGCAATGTATGCATATGCTCAGGTTCCCCACAGGTTGGGCAACCCGAAAAAACATGTGTTTTCCGTTCCCAACCTTTCCTTGAATAGGTAGGCTTGGGCTTATATCGCGTATGTTTGCAAATGGCCAATTTAGCATGAAAACACAAAATGTGAAACTGACCTCAAATTCGAAATGTATGCATTTACTCAGGTTGCCCACAGGTTGGAGAACCCGAAAAAATATGTGTTTTCGATATCCAACCTTTCCTTCAAAAGTTAGGCCTGGGCCAATATCACATTGGTTCGCAAATAACCCAAATAAGGATGAAAACTGAAAATGTGAAACTGACCTCAAATTCGCAATGTATGCATATACTCAGGTTGCCCACAGGTTGGGCAACCCGAAAAAACATGTGTTTTCCGTTCCCAATCTTTCCTTCAAAAGGTAGGCCTGGGCCAATATCACAATTGTTGGCAAATGGCCAATTAAGCATGAAAACTCAAAATGTGAAACTGACCTCAAATTCGAAATGTATGCATATGCTCAGGTTGCCCACAGGTTGGGCAACCCAAAAAAACATGTGTTTTCCGTATCCAACCTTTCCTTCAAAAGGTAGGCCTGGGCAAATATCACATTTGTTGGCAAATAAGGATGAAAACTCAAAATGTGAAACTGACCTCAAATTCGAAATGTATGCATATACTCAGGTTGCCCACAGGTTGGAAAACCCGAAAAAACATGTGTTTTCCGTATCGAACCTTTCCTTCAAAAGGTACGCCTGGGCCAATATCACAATTGTTGGCAAATAAGCCAATTAAGGATGAAAACTCAAAATGTGAAACTGACCTCAAATTCGAAATGTATGCATATGCTCAGGTTCCCCTCAGGTTGGGCAACCCCAAAAAACATGTGTTTTCCGTATCCAACCTTTCCTTCAAAAGGTAGGCCTGGGCCAATATCACAATTGTTGGCAAATGGCCAATTAAGCATGAAAACTCAAAATGTGAAACTGACCTCAAATTCGAAATGTATGCATATGCTCAGGTTGCCCACAGGTTGGGCAACCCAAAAAAACATGTGTTTTCCGTATCCAACCTTTCCTTGAATAGGTAGGCTTGGGCCTATATCGCGTTTGTTTGCATATGGCCAATTTAGCATGAAAACACAAAATGTGAAACTGACCTCAAATTCGAAATGTATGCATATACTCAGGTTGCCCACAGGTTGGAGAACCCGAAAAAACATGTGTTTTCCGTATCCAACCTTTCCTTCAAAAGGTAGGCCTGGGCCAATATCACAATTGTTGGCAAATGGCCAATTAAGCATGAAAACTCAAAATGTGAAACTGACCTCAAATTCGCAATGTATGCATATACTCAGGTTTCCCACAGGTTGGGGAACCCGAAAAAACATGTGTTTTCCGTATCTGACCTTTCCTTCAAAAGGTAGGCCTGGGCCAATATAACAATTTTTGGCAAATAAGGATGAAAACTCAAAATGTGAAACTGACCTCAAATTCGCAATGTATGCATATACTCAGGTTGCCAACAGGTTGGAGAACCTGAAAAAACATGTGGTTTCCGTATCCAACCTTTCCTTCAAAAGGTAGGGCTGGGCCAATATCACAATTGTTGGCAAATGGCCAATTAAGCATGAAAACTCAAAATGTGAAACTGACCTCAAATTCGAAATGTATCCATATACTCAGGTTCCCCACAGGTTGGGCAACCCGAAAAAACATGTGTTTTCCATATCCAAGCTTTCCTTCAAAAGGTAGGCCTGGGCAAATATCACATTTGTTGGCAAATAAGGATGAAAACTCAAAATGTGAAACTGACCTCAAATTCGCAATGTATGCATATGCTCAGGTTCCCCACAGCTTGGGCAACCCGAAAAAACATGTGTTTTCCGTTCCCAACCTTTCCTTCAAAAGGTAGGCTTGGGCCTATATCGCATATGTTTGCAAATGGCCAATTTAGCATGAAAACACAAAATGTGAAAATGACCTCAAATTCGAAATGTATGCATATACTCAGGTTGCCCACAGGTTGGAGAACCCGAAAAAACATGTGTTTTCCGTATCCAACATTTCCTTCAAAAGGTACGCCTGGGCCAATATCACAATTGTTGCCAAATAAGCCAATTAAGCATAAAAACTCAAAATGTGAAACTGACCTCAAATTCGAAATGTATGCATATGCTCAGGTTCCCCTCAGGTTGGGCAACCCCAAAAAACATGTGTTTTCCGTTCCCAATCTTTCCTTCAAAAGGTAGGCCTGGGCCAATATCACAATTGTTGGCAAATGGCCAATTAAGCATGAAAACTCAAAATGTGAAACTGACCTCAAATTCGAAATGTATGCATATGCTCAGGTTGCCCACAGGTTGGGCAACCCAAAAAAACATGTGTTTTCCGTATCCAACCTTTCCTTCAAAAGGTAGGCCTGGGCCAATATCACAATTGTTGGCAAATGGCCAATTAAGCATGAAAACACAAAATGTGAAACTGACCTCAAATTCGAAATGTATGCATATACTCAGGTTTCCCACAGGTTGGGCAACCCGAAAAAACATGTGTTTTCCGTTCCCAACCTTTCCTTGAATAGGTAGGCTTGGGCCTATATCGCGTATGTCTGCAAATGGCCAATTTAGCATGAAAACACAAAATGTGAAACTGACCTCAAATTCGAAATGTATGCATATACTCAGGTTGCCCACAGGTTGGAGAACCCGAAAAAACATGTGTTTTCCCGTATTCAACCTTTCCTTCAAAAGCTAGGGCTGGGCCAATATCACAATTGTTGGCAAATGGCCAATTAAGCATGAAAACTCAAAATGTGAAACTGACCTCAAATTCGCAATGTATGCATATACTCAGGTTGCCCACAGGTTGGGCAACCCGAAAAAACATGTGTTTTCGATATCCAACCTTTCCTTCAAAAGGTAGGCCTGGGCCAATATCACATTGGTTCGCCAATAACCCAAATAAGGATGAAAACTCAAAATGTGAAACTGACCTCAAATTTGCAATGTATGCATATACTCAGGTTGCCCACAGGTTGGGGAACCCGAAAAAACATGTGTTTTCCATATCCACGCTTTCCTTCAAAAGGTAGGCCTGGGCAAATATCACATTTGTTGGCAAATAAGGATGAAAACTCAAAATGTGAAACTGACCTCAAATTCGAAATGTATGCATATGCTCAGGTTCCCCTCAGGTTGGGCAACCCCAAAAAACATGTGTTTTCTGTATCCAACATTTCCTTCAAAAGGTACGCCTGGGCCAATATCACAATTGTTGCCAAATAAGCCAATTAAGCATAAAAACTCAAAATGTGAAACTGACCTCAAATTCGAAATGTATGCATATGCTCAGGTTCCCCTCAGGTTGGGCAACCCCAAAAAACATGTGTTTTCCGTTCCCAATCTTTCCTTCAAAAGGTAGGCCTGGGCCAATATCACAATTGTTGGCAAATGGCCAATTAAGCATGAAAACTCAAAATGTGAAACTGACCTCAAATTCGAAATGTATGCATATGCTCAGGTTGCCCACAGGTTGGGCAACCCAAAAAAACATGTGTTTTCCGTATCCAACCTTTCCTTCAAAAGGTAGGCCTGGGCCAATATCACAATTGTTGGCAAATGGCCAATTAAGCATGAAAACACAAAATGTGAAACTGACCTCAAATTCGAAATGTATGCATATACTCAGGTTTCCCACAGGTTGGGCAACCCGAAAAAACATGTGTTTTCGATATCCAACCTTTCCTTCAAAAGGTAGGCCTGGGCCAATATCACATTGGTTCGCCAATAACCCAAATAAGGATGAAAACTCAAAATGTGAAACTGACCTCAAATTCGCAATGTATGCATATACTCAGGTTGCCCACAGGTTGGGGAACCCGAAAAAACATGTGTTTTCCATATCCAAGCTTTCCTTCAAAAGGTAGGCCTGGGCAAATATCACAATTGTTGGCAAATGGCCAATTAAGGATGAAAACTCAAAATGTGAAACTGACCTCAAATTCGAAATGTATGCATATACTCAGGTTGCCCACAGGTTGGAGAACCCGAAAAAACATGTGTTTTCCCGTATTCAACCTTTCCTTCAAAAGCTAGGGCTGGGCCAATATCACAATTGTTGGCAAATGGCCAATTAAGCATGAAAACTCAAAATGTGAAACTGACCTCAAATTCGCAATGTATGCATATACTCAGGTTGCCCACAGGTTGGGCAACCCGAAAAAACATGTGTTTTCGATATCCAACCTTTCCTTCAAAAGGTAGGCCTGGGCCAATATCACATTGGTTCGCCAATAACCCAAATAAGGATGAAAACTCAAAATGTGAAACTGACCTCAAATTCGCAATGTATGCATATACTCAGATTGCCCACAGGTTGGGGAACCCGAAAAAACATGTGTTTTCCATATCCAAGCTTTCCTTCAAAAGGTAGGCCTGGGCAAATATCACATTTGTTGGCAAATAAGGATGAAAACTCAAAATGTGAAACTGACCTCAAATCCGCAATGTATGCATATGCTCAGGTTCCCCACAGGTTGGGCAACCCGAAAAAACATGTGTTTTCCGTTCCCAACCTTTCCTTCAAAAGGTAGGCTTGGGCCTATATCGCATATGTTTGCAAATGGACAATTTAGCATGAAATCTCAAAATGTGAAACTGACCTCAAATTCGAAATGTATGCATATACTCAGGTTGCCCACAGGTTGGGCAACCCAAAAAAACATGTGTTTTCCGTATCCAACCTTTCCTTCAAAAGGTAGGCCTGGGCCAATATCACAATTGTTGGCAAATGGCCAATTAAGCATGAAAGCTCAAAATGTGAAACTGACCTCAAATTCGAAATGTACGCATATACTCAGGTTGCCCACAGGTTGGGCAACCGGAAAAAACATGTGTTTTCCATATCCAAGCTTTCCTTCAAAAGGTAGGCCTGGGCAAATATCACATTTGTTGGCAAATAAGGATGAAAACTCAAAATGTGAAACTGACCTCAAATTCGCAATGTATGCATATACTCAGGTTGCCCACAGGTTGGGGAACCCGAAAAAACATGTGTTTTCCATATCCAAGCTTTCCTTCAAAAGGTAAGCCTGGGCAAATATCACATTTGTTGGCAAATAAGGATGAAAACTCAAAATGTGAAACTGACCTCAAATTAGCAATGTATGCATATGCTCAGGTTCCCCACAGGTTGGGCAACCCGAAAAAACATGTGTTTTCCGTTCCCAACCTTTCCTTGAATAGGTAGGCTTGGGCTTATATCGCGTATGTTTGCAAATGGCCAATTTAGCATGAAAACACAAAATGTGAAACTGACCTCAAATTCGAAATGTATGCATTTACTCAGGTTGCCCACAGGTTGGAGAACCCGAAAAAATATGTGTTTTCGATATCCAACCTTTCCTTCAAAAGTTAGGCCTGGGCCAATATCACATTGGTTCGCAAATAACCCAAATAAGGATGAAAACTGAAAATGTGAAACTGACCTCAAATTCGCAATGTATGCATATACTCAGGTTGCCCACAGGTTGGGCAACCCGAAAAAACATGTGTTTTCCGTTCCCAATCTTTCCTTCAAAAGGTAGGCCTGGGCCAATATCACAATTGTTGGCAAATGGCCAATTAAGCATGAAAACTCAAAATGTGAAACTGACCTCAAATTCGAAATGTATGCATATGCTCAGGTTGCCCACAGGTTGGGCAACCCAAAAAAACATGTGTTTTCCGTATCCAACCTTTCCTTCAAAAGGTAGGCCTGGGCAAATATCACATTTGTTGGCAAATAAGGATGAAAACTCAAAATGTGAAACTGACCTCAAATTCGAAATGTATGCATATACTCAGGTTGCCCACAGGTTGGAAAACCCGAAAAAACATGTGTTTTCCGTATCGAACCTTTCCTTCAAAAGGTACGCCTGGGCCAATATCACAATTGTTGGCAAATAAGCCAATTAAGGATGAAAACTCAAAATGTGAAACTGACCTCAAATTCGAAATGTATGCATATGCTCAGGTTCCCCTCAGGTTGGGCAACCCCAAAAAACATGTGTTTTCCGTATCCAACCTTTCCTTCAAAAGGTAGGCCTGGGCCAATATCACAATTGTTGGCAAATGGCCAATTAAGCATGAAAACTCAAAATGTGAAACTGACCTCAAATTCGAAATGTATGCATATGCTCAGGTTGCCCACAGGTTGGGCAACCCAAAAAAACATGTGTTTTCCGTATCCAACCTTTCCTTGAATAGGTAGGCTTGGGCCTATATCGCGTTTGTTTGCATATGGCCAATTTAGCATGAAAACACAAAATGTGAAACTGACCTCAAATTCGAAATGTATGCATATACTCAGGTTGCCCACAGGTTGGAGAACCCGAAAAAACATGTGTTTTCCGTATCCAACCTTTCCTTCAAAAGGTAGGCCTGGGCCAATATCACAATTGTTGGCAAATGGCCAATTAAGCATGAAAACTCAAAATGTGAAACTGACCTCAAATTCGCAATGTATGCATATACTCAGGTTTCCCACAGGTTGGGGAACCCGAAAAAACATGTGTTTTCCGTATCTGACCTTTCCTTCAAAAGGTAGGCCTGGGCCAATATAACAATTTTTGGCAAATAAGGATGAAAACTCAAAATGTGAAACTGACCTCAAATTCGCAATGTATGCATATACTCAGGTTGCCAACAGGTTGGAGAACCTGAAAAAACATGTGGTTTCCGTATCCAACCTTTCCTTCAAAAGGTAGGGCTGGGCCAATATCACAATTGTTGGCAAATGGCCAATTAAGCATGAAAACTCAAAATGTGAAACTGACCTCAAATTCGAAATGTATCCATATACTCAGGTTCCCCACAGGTTGGGCAACCCGAAAAAACATGTGTTTTCCATATCCAAGCTTTCCTTCAAAAGGTAGGCCTGGGCAAATATCACATTTGTTGGCAAATAAGGATGAAAACTCAAAATGTGAAACTGACCTCAAATTCGCAATGTATGCATATGCTCAGGTTCCCCACAGCTTGGGCAACCCGAAAAAACATGTGTTTTCCGTTCCCAACCTTTCCTTCAAAAGGTAGGCTTGGGCCTATATCGCATATGTTTGCAAATGGCCAATTTAGCATGAAAACACAAAATGTGAAAATGACCTCAAATTCGAAATGTATGCATATACTCAGGTTGCCCACAGGTTGGAGAACCCGAAAAAACATGTGTTTTCCGTATCCAACATTTCCTTCAAAAGGTACGCCTGGGCCAATATCACAATTGTTGCCAAATAAGCCAATTAAGCATAAAAACTCAAAATGTGAAACTGACCTCAAATTCGAAATGTATGCATATGCTCAGGTTCCCCTCAGGTTGGGCAACCCCAAAAAACATGTGTTTTCCGTTCCCAATCTTTCCTTCAAAAGGTAGGCCTGGGCCAATATCACAATTGTTGGCAAATGGCCAATTAAGCATGAAAACTCAAAATGTGAAACTGACCTCAAATTCGAAATGTATGCATATGCTCAGGTTGCCCACAGGTTGGGCAACCCAAAAAAACATGTGTTTTCCGTATCCAACCTTTCCTTCAAAAGGTAGGCCTGGGCCAATATCACAATTGTTGGCAAATGGCCAATTAAGCATGAAAACACAAAATGTGAAACTGACCTCAAATTCGAAATGTATGCATATACTCAGGTTTCCCACAGGTTGGGAAACCCGAAAAAACATGTGTTTTCCGTTCCCAACCTTTCCTTGAATAGGTAGGCTTGGGCCTATATCGCGTATGTCTGCAAATGGCCAATTTAGCATGAAAACACAAAATGTGAAACTGACCTCAAATTCGAAATGTATGCATATACTCAGGTTGCCCACAGGTTGGAGAACCCGAAAAAACATGTGTTTTCCCGTATTCAACCTTTCCTTCAAAAGCTAGGGCTGGGCCAATATCACAATTGTTGGCAAATGGCCAATTAAGCATGAAAACTCAAAATGTGAAACTGACCTCAAATTCGCAATGTATGCATATACTCAGGTTGCCCACAGGTTGGGCAACCCGAAAAAACATGTGTTTTCGATATCCAACCTTTCCTTCAAAAGGTAGGCCTGGGCCAATATCACATTGGTTCGCCAATAACCCAAATAAGGATGAAAACTCAAAATGTGAAACTGACCTCAAATTTGCAATGTATGCATATACTCAGGTTGCCCACAGGTTGGGGAACCCGAAAAAACATGTGTTTTCCATATCCACGCTTTCCTTCAAAAGGTAGGCCTGGGCAAATATCACATTTGTTGGCAAATAAGGATGAAAACTCAAAATGTGAAACTGACCTCAAATTCGAAATGTATGCATATGCTCAGGTTCCCCTCAGGTTGGGCAACCCCAAAAAACATGTGTTTTCTGTATCCAACATTTCCTTCAAAAGGTACGCCTGGGCCAATATCACAATTGTTGCCAAATAAGCCAATTAAGCATAAAAACTCAAAATGTGAAACTGACCTCAAATTCGAAATGTATGCATATGCTCAGGTTCCCCTCAGGTTGGGCAACCCCAAAAAACATGTGTTTTCCGTTCCCAATCTTTCCTTCAAAAGGTAGGCCTGGGCCAATATCACAATTGTTGGCAAATGGCCAATTAAGCATGAAAACTCAAAATGTGAAACTGACCTCAAATTCGAAATGTATGCATATGCTCAGGTTGCCCACAGGTTGGGCAACCCAAAAAAACATGTGTTTTCCGTATCCAACCTTTCCTTCAAAAGGTAGGCCTGGGCCAATATCACAATTGTTGGCAAATGGCCAATTAAGCATGAAAACACAAAATGTGAAACTGACCTCAAATTCGAAATGTATGCATATACTCAGGTTTCCCACAGGTTGGGCAACCCGAAAAAACATGTGTTTTCGATATCCAACCTTTCCTTCAAAAGGTAGGCCTGGGCCAATATCACATTGGTTCGCCAATAACCCAAATAAGGATGAAAACTCAAAATGTGAAACTGACCTCAAATTCGCAATGTATGCATATACTCAGGTTGCCCACAGGTTGGGGAACCCGAAAAAACATGTGTTTTCCATATCCAAGCTTTCCTTCAAAAGGTAGGCCTGGGCAAATATCACAATTGTTGGCAAATGGCCAATTAAGGATGAAAACTCAAAATGTGAAACTGACCTCAAATTCGAAATGTATGCATATACTCAGGTTGCCCACAGGTTGGAGAACCCGAAAAAACATGTGTTTTCCCGTATTCAACCTTTCCTTCAAAAGCTAGGGCTGGGCCAATATCACAATTGTTGGCAAATGGCCAATTAAGCATGAAAACTCAAAATGTGAAACTGACCTCAAATTCGCAATGTATGCATATACTCAGGTTGCCCACAGGTTGGGCAACCCGAAAAAACATGTGTTTTCGATATCCAACCTTTCCTTCAAAAGGTAGGCCTGGGCCAATATCACATTGGTTCGCCAATAACCCAAATAAGGATGAAAACTCAAAATGTGAAACTGACCTCAAATTCGCAATGTATGCATATACTCAGATTGCCCACAGGTTGGGGAACCCGAAAAAACATGTGTTTTCCATATCCAAGCTTTCCTTCAAAAGGTAGGCCTGGGCAAATATCACATTTGTTGGCAAATAAGGATGAAAACTCAAAATGTGAAACTGACCTCAAATCCGCAATGTATGCATATGCTCAGGTTCCCCACAGGTTGGGCAACCCGAAAAAACATGTGTTTTCCGTTCCCAACCTTTCCTTCAAAAGGTAGGCTTGGGCCTATATCGCATATGTTTGCAAATGGACAATTTAGCATGAAATCTCAAAATGTGAAACTGACCTCAAATTCGAAATGTATGCATATACTCAGGTTGCCCACAGGTTGGGCAACCCAAAAAAACATGTGTTTTCCGTATCCAACCTTTCCTTCAAAAGGTAGGCCTGGGCCAATATCACAATTGTTGGCAAATGGCCAATTAAGCATGAAAGCTCAAAATGTGAAACTGACCTCAAATTCGAAATGTACGCATATACTCAGGTTGCCCACAGGTTGGGCAACCGGAAAAAACATGTGTTTTCCATATCCAAGCTTTCCTTCAAAAGGTAGGCCTGGGCAAATATCACATTTGTTGGCAAATAAGGATGAAAACTCAAAATGTGAAACTGACCTCAAATCCGCAATGTATGCATATGCTCAGGTTCCCCACAGTTTGGGCAACCCGAAAAAACATGTGTTTTCCGTTCCCAACCTTTCCTTCAAAAGGTAGGCTTGAGCCTATATCGCATATGTTTGCAAATGGCCAATTAAGCATGAAAACTAAAAATGTGAAACTGACCTCAAATTCGCAATGTATGCATATACTCAGGTTGCCCACAGGTTGGGCAACCAGAAAAAACATGTGTTTTCCGTATCCAACCTTTCCTTCAAAAGGTAGGCCTGGGCCAATATCACAATTGTTGGCAAATGGCCAATGAAGCATGAAAACTCAAAATATGAAACTGACCTCAAATTCGCAATGTATGCATATACTCAGGTTTCCCACTTGTTGGGAACCCGAAAAAACATGTGTTTTCCGTATCCAACCTTTCCTTCAAAAGGTAGGTTTGGGCCAATATCACAATTGTTGGCAAATGGCCAATTAAGCATGAAAACTCAAAATGTGAAACTGACCTCAAATTCGCAATGTATGCATATACTCAGGTTTCCCACAGGTTGGGGAACCCGAAAAAACATGTGTTTTCCGTATCTGACCTTTCCTTCAAAAGGTAGGCCTGGGCCAATATCACAATTGTTGGCAAATAAGGATGAAAACTCAAAATGTGAAACTGACCTCAAATTCGCAATGTATGCATATGCTCAGGTTCCCCACAGGTTGGGCAACCCGAAAAAACATGTGTTTTCCGTTCCCAATCTTTCCTTCAAAAGGTAGGCCTGGGCCAATATCACAATTGTTGGCAAATGGCCAATTAAGCATGAAAACTCAAAATGTGAAACTGACCTCAAATTCGAAATGTATGCATATGCTCAGGTTGCCCACAGGTTGGGCAACCCAAAAAAACATGTGTTTTCCGTATCCAACCTTTCCTTCAAAAGGTAGGCCTGGGCAAATATCACATTTGTTGGCAAATAAGGATGAAAACTCAAAATGTGAAACTGACCTCAAATTCGAAATGTATGCATATGCTCAGGTTGCCCACAGGTTGGGCAACCCAAAAAAACATGTGTTTTCCGTATCCAACCTTTCCTTCAAAAGGTAGGCCTGGGCCAATATCACAATTGTTGGCAAATGGCCAATTAAGCATGAAAACTCAAAATGTGAAACTGACCTCAAATTCGAAATGTATGCATATACTCAGGTTTCCCACAGGTTGGGCAACCCGAAAAAACATGTGTTTTCCGTTCCCAACCTTTCCTTGAATAGGTAGGCTTGGGCCTATATCGCGTATGTGTGCAAATGGCCAATTTAGCATGAAAACACAAAATGTGAAACTGACCTCAAATTCGAAATGTATGCATATACTCAGGTTGCCCACAGGTTGGGCAACCCGAAAAAACATGTGTTTTCGATATCCAACCTTTCCTTCAAAAGGTAGGCCTGGGCCAATATCACATTGGTTCGCCAATAACCCAAATAAGGATGAAAACTCAAAATGTGAAACTGACCTCAAATTCGCAATGTATGCATATACTCAGATTGCCCACAGGTTGGGGAACCCGAAAAAACATGTGTTTTCCATATCCAAGCTTTCCTTCAAAAGGTAGGCCTGGGCAAATATCACATTTGTTGGCAAATAAGGATGAAAACTCAAAATGTGAAACTGACCTCAAATCCGCAATGTATGCATATGCTCAGGTTCCCCACAGGTTGGGCAACCCGAAAAAACATGTGTTTTCCGTTCCCAACCTTTCCTTCAAAAGGTAGGCTTGGGCCTATATCGCATATGTTTGCAAATGGCCAATTTAGCATGAAATCTCAAAATGTGAAACTGACCTCAAATTCGAAATGTATGCATATACTCAGGTTGCCCACAGGTTGGGCAACCCAAAAAAACATGTGTTTTCCGTATCCAACCTTTCCTTCAAAAGGTAGGCCTGGGCCAATATCACAATTGTTGGCAAATGGCCAATTAAGCATGAAAGCTCAAAATGTGAAACTGACCTCAAATTCGAAATGTACGCATATACTCAGGTTGCCCACAGGTTGGGCAACCGGAAAAAACATGTGTTTTCCATATCCAAGCTTTCCTTCAAAAGGTAGGCCTGGGCAAATATCACATTTGTTGGCAAATAAGGATGAAAACTCAAAATGTGAAACTGACCTCAAATCCGCAATGTATGCATATGCTCAGGTTCCCCACAGTTTGGGCAACCCGAAAAAACATGTGTTTTCCGTTCCCAACCTTTCCTTCAAAAGGTAGGCTTGAGCCTATATCGCATATGTTTGCAAATGGCCAATTAAGCATGAAAACTAAAAATGTGAAACTGACCTCAAATTCGCAATGTATGCATATACTCAGGTTGCCCACAGGTTGGGCAACCCGAAAAAACATGTGTTTTCCATATCCAAGCTTTCCTTCAAAAGGTAGGCCTGGGCAAATATCACATTTGTTGGCAAATAAGGATGAAAACTCAAAATGTGAAACTGACCTCAAATTCGCAATGTATGCATATGCTCAGGTTCCCCACAGGTTGGGCAACCCGAAAAAACATGTGTTTTCCGTTCCCAATCTTTCCTTCAAAAGGTAGGCCTGGGCCAATATCACAATTGTTGGCAAATGGCCAATTAAGCATGAAAACTCAAAATGTGAAACTGACCTCAAATTCGAAATGTATGCATATGCTCAGGTTGCCCACAGGTTGGGCAACCCAAAAAAACATGTGTTTTCCGTATCCAACCTTTCCTTCAAAAGGTACGCCTGGGCAAATATCACGTTTGTTGGCAAATAAGGATGAAAACTCAAAATGTGAAACTGACCTCAAATTCGAAATGTATGCATATACTCAGGTTGCCCACAGGTTGGAGAACCCGAAAAAACATGTGTTTTCCGTATCCAACCTTTCCTTCAAAAGTTACGCCTGGGCCAATATCACAATTGTTGGCAAATAAGCCAATTAAGGATGAAAACTCAAAATGTGAAACTGACCTCAAATTCGAAATGTATGCATATGCTCAGGTTCCCCTCAGGTTGGGCAACCCCAAAATACATGTGTTTTCCGTATCCAACCTTTCCTTCAAAAGGTAGGCCTGGGCCAATATCACAATTGTTGGCAAATGGCCAATTAAGCATGAAAACTCAAAATGTGAAACTGACCTCAAATTCGAAATGTATGCATATGCTCAGGTTGCCCACAGGTTGGGCAACCCAAAAAAACATGTGTTTTCCGTATCCAACCTTTCCTTCAAAAGGTAGGCTTGGGCAAATATCACATTTGTTGGCAAATAAGGATGAAAACTCAAAATGTGAAACTGACCTCAAATTCGAAATGTATGCATATACTCAGGTTGCCCACACGTTGGAGAACCCGAAAAAACATGTGTTTTCCGTATCCAACCTTTCCTTGAATAGGTAGGCTTGGGCATATATCGCGTATGTTTGCAAATGGCCAATTTAGCATGAAAACACAAAATGTGAAACTGACCTCAAATTCGAAATGTATGCATATACTCAGGTTGCCCACAGGTTGGAGAACCCAAAAAAACATGTGTTTTCCCGTATCCAACCTTTCCTTCAAAAGCTAGGGCTGGGCCAATATCACAATTGTTGGCAAATGGCCAATTAAGCATGAAAACTCAAAATGTGAAACTGACCTCAAATTCGCAATGTATGCATATACTCAGGTACCCCACAGGTTGGGCAACCCGAAAAAACATGTGTTTTCCGTTCCCAACCTTTCCTTCAAAAGGTAGGCTTGGGCCTATATCGCATATGTTTGCAAATGGCCAATTTAGCATGAAATCTCAAAATGTGAAACTGACCTCAAATTCGAAATGTATGCATATACTCAGGTTGCCCACAGGTTGGGCAACCCAAAAAACATGTGTTTTCCGTATCCAACCTTTCCTTCAAAAGGTAGGCCTGGGCCAATATCACAATTGTTGGCAAATGGTAAATAAGGATGAAAGCTCAAAATGTGAAACTGACCTCAAATTCGCAATGTATGCATATGCTCAGGTTCACCAGAGGTTGGGCAACCCGAAAAAACATGTGTTTTCCATATCCAAGCTTTCCTTCAAAAGGTAGGCCTGGGCAAATATCACATTTGTTGAAAATGGCCAATTAAGCATGAAAACTAAAAATGTGAAACTGACCTCAAATTCGCAATGTATGCATATACTCAGGTTGCCCACAGGTTGGGCAACCAGAAAAAACATGTGTTTTCCGTTCCCAACATTTCCTTCAAAAGGTAGGCCTGGGCCAATATCACAATTGTTGGCAAATGGCCAATTAAGCATGAAAACTCAAAATGTGAAACTGACCTCAAATTCGCAATGTATGCATATACTCAGGTTTCCCACATGTTGGGCAACCTGAAAAAACATGTGTTTTCCGTATCCAACCTTTCCTTCAAAAGGTAGGTTTGGGCCAATATCACAATTGTTGGCAAATGGCCAATTAAGGATGAAAACTCAAAATGTGAAACTGACCTCAAATTCGAAATGTATGCATATACTCAGGTTCCCCACAGGTTGGGCAACCCAAAAAAACATGTGTTTTCCGTATCCAACCTTTCCTTGAATAGGTAGGCTTGGGCCTATATCGCGTATGTTTGCAAATGGCCAATTTAGCATGAAAACACAAAATGTGAAACTGACCTCAAATTCGAAATGTATGCATATACTCAGGTTGCCCACAGGTTGGGGAACCCGAAAAAACATGTGTTTTCCCGTATCCAACCTTTCCTTCAAAAGCTAGGGCTGGGCCAATATCACAATTGTTGGCAAATGGCCAATTAAGCATGAAAACTCAAAATGTGAAACTGACCTCAAATTCGCAATGTATGCATATACTCAGGTTGCCCACAGGTTGGGCAACCCGAAAAAACATGTGTTTTTGATATCCAACCTTTCCTTCAAAAGGTAGGCCTGGGCAAATATCACATTTGTTGGCAAATAAGGATGAAAACTCAAAATGTGAAACTGACCTCAAATTCACAATGTATGCATATACTCAGGTTGCCCACAGGTTGGGCAACCCAAAAAAACATGTGTTTTCCGTATCCAACCTTTCCTTCAAAAGGTAGGCCTGGGCCAATATCACAATTGTTGGCAAATGGCCAATTAAGCATGAAAGCTCAAAATGTGAAACTGACCTCAAATTCGAAATGTATGCATATACTCAGGTTGCCCACAGGTTGGGCAACCCGAAAAAACATGTGTTTTCCATATCCAAGCTTTCCTTCAAAAGGTAGGCCTGGGCAAATATCACATTTGTTGGCAAATAAGGATGAAAACTCAAAATGTGAAACTGACCTCAAATTCGCAATGTATGCATATGCTCAGGTTCCCCACAGGTTGGGCAACCCGAAAAAACATGTGTTTTACGTTCCCAACCTTTCCTTCAAAAGGTAGGCTTGGGCCTATATCGCATATGTTTGCAAATGGCCAATTAAGCATGAAAACTAAAAATGTGAAACTGACCTCAAATTCGCAATGTATGCATATACTCAGGTTGCCCACAGGTTGGAGAACCCGAAAAAACATGTGTTTTCGATATCCAACCTTTCCTTCAAAAGGTAGGCCTGGGCCAATATCACATTGGTTCGCAAATAACCCAAATAAGGATGAAAACTCAAAATGTGAAACTGACCTCAAATTCACAATGTATGCATATACTCAGGTTGCCCACAGGTTGGGCAACCCGAAAAAACATGTGTTTTCCATATCCAAGCTTTCCTTCAAAAGGTAGGCCTGGGCCAATATCACAATTGTTGGCAAATGGCCAATTAAGCATGAAAACTCAAAATGTGAAACTGACCTCAAATTCGCAATGTATGCATATACTCAGGTTGCCCACAGGTTGGGCAACCCGAAAAAACATGTGTTTTCCGTTCCCAACCTTTCCTTCAAAAAGTAGGCTTGGGCCTATATCGCATATGTTTGCAAATGGCCAATTAAGCATGAAAACTAAAAATGTGAAACTGACCTCAAATTCGCAATGTATGCATATACTCAGGTTGCCCACAGGTTGGAGAACCCGAAAAAACATGTGTTTTCGATATCCAACCTTTCCTTCAAAAGGTAGGCCTGGGCCAATATCACATTGGTTCGCAAATAACCCAAATAAGGATGAAAACTCAAAATGTGAAACTGACCTCAAATTCACAATGTATGCATATACTCAGGTTGCCCACAGGTTGGAGAACCCGAAAAAACATGTGTTTTCCGTATCCAACCTTTCCTTCAAAAGGTAGACCTGGGCCAATATCACAATTGTTGGCAAATGGCCAATTAAGCATGAAAACTCAAAATGTGAAACTGACCTCAAATTCGAAATGTATGCATATACTCAGGTTCCCCACACGTTGGGCAACCCAAAAAAACATGTGTTTTCCGTATCCAACCTTTCCTTGAATAGGTAGGCTTGGGCATATATCGCGTATGTTTGCAAATGGCCAATTTAGCATGAAAACACAAAATGTGAAACTGACCTCAAATTCGAAATGTATGCATATAGTCAGGTTGCCCACAGGTTGGAGAACCCAAAAAAACATGTGTTTTCCCGTATCCAACCTTTCCTTCAAAACCTAGGGCTGGGCCAATATCACAATTGTTGGCAAATGGCCAATTAAGCATGAAAACTCAAAATGTGAAACTGACCTCAAATTCGCAATGTATGCATATACTCAGGTACCCCACAGGTTGGGCAACCCGAAAAAACATGTGTTTTCCGTTCCCAACCTTTCCTTCAAAAGGTAGGCTTGGGCCTATATCGCATATGTTTGCAAATGGCCAATTTAGCATGAAATCTCAAAATGTGAAACTGACCTCAAATTCGCAATGTATGCATATACTCAGGTTGCCCACAGGTTGGGCAACCAGAAAAAACATGTGTTTTCCGTTCCCAACCTTTCCTTCAAAAGGTAGGCCTGGGCCAATATCACAATTGTTGGCAAATTGCCAATTAAGCATGAAAACTCAAAATGTGAAACTGACCTCAAATTCGCAATGTATGCATATACTCAGGTTTCCCACATGTTGGGCAACCTGAAAAAACATGTGTTTTCCGTATCCAACCTTTCCTTCAAAAGGTAGGTTTGGGCCAATATCACAATTGTTGGCAAATGGCCAATTAAGGATGAAAACTCAAAATGTGAAACTGACCTCAAATTCGAAATGTATGCATATACTCAGGTTCCCCACAGGTTGGGCAACCCAAAAAAACATGTGTTTTCCGTATCCAACCTTTCCTTGAATAGGTAGGCTTGGGCCTATATCGCGTATGTTTGCAAATGGCCAATTTAGCATGAAAACACAAAATGTGAAACTGACCTCAAATTCGAAATGTATGCATATACTCAGGTTGCCCACAGGTTGGGGAACCCGAAAAAACATGTTTTCCCGTATCCAACCTTTCCTTCAAAAGCTAGGGCTGGGCCAATATCACAATTGTTGGCAAATGGCCAATTAAGCATGAAAACTCAAAATGTGAAACTGACCTCAAATTCGCAATGTATGCATATACTCAGGTTGCCCACAGGTTGGAGAACCCAAAAAAACATGTGTTTTCCCGTATCCAACCTTTCCTTCAAAAGCTAGGGCTGGGCCAATATCACAATTGTTGGCAAATGGCCAATTAAGCATGAAAACTCAAAATGTGAAACTGACCTCAAATTCGCAATGTATGCATATACTCAGGTTGCCCACAGGTTGCGCAATCCGAAAAAACATGTGTTTTCGATATCCAACCTTTCCTTCAAAAGTTAGGCCTGGGCCAATATCACATTGGTTCGCAAATAACCCAAATAAGGATGAAAACTCAAAATGTGAAACTGACCTCAAATTCACAATGTATGCATATACTCAGGTTGCCCACAGGTTGGGGAACCCGAAAAAACATGTGTTTTCCATATCCAAGCTTTCCTTCAAAAGGTAGGCCTGGGCAAATATCACAATTGTTGGCAAATGGCCAATTAAGGATGAAAACTCAAAATGTGAAACTGACCTCAAATTCGAAATGTATGCATATACTCAGGTTCCCCACATGTTGGGCAACCTGAAAAAACATGTGTTTTCCGTATCCAACCTTTCCTTCAAAAGGTAGGTTTGGGCCAATATCACAATTGTTGGCAAATGGCCAATTAAGGATGAAAACTCAAAATGTGAAACTGACCTCAAATTCGAAATGTATGCATATACTCAGGTTGCCCACAGGTTGGGCAACCCAAAAAAACATGTGTTTTCGGTATCCAACCTTTCCTTCAAAAGGTAGGCCTGGGCCAATATCACAATTGTTGGCAAATGGCCAATTAAGCATGAAAGCTCAAAATGTGAAACTGACCTCAAATTCGAAATGTATGCATATACTCAGGTTGCCCACAGGTTGGGCAACCCGAAAAAACATGTGTTTTCCATATCCAAGCTTTCCTTCAAAAGGTAGGCCTGGGCCAATATCACAATTGTTGGCAAATGGCCAATTAAGCATGAAAGCTGAAAATGTGAAACTGACCTCAAATTCGAAATGTATGCATATACTCAGGTTGCCCACAGGTTGGGCAACCCGAAAAAACATGTGTTTTCCATATCCAACCTTTCCTTCAAAAGGTAGGCTTGGGCCTATATCGCATATGTTTGCAAATGGCCAATTAAGCATGAAAACTCAAAATGTGAAACTGACCTCAAATTCGCAATGTATACATATACTCAGGTACCCCACAGGTTGGGCAACCCGAAAAAACATGTGTTTTCCGTTCCCAACCTTTCCTTCAAAAGGTAGGCTTGGGCCTATATCGCATATGTTTGCAAATGGCCAATTTAGCATGAAATCTCAAAATGTGAAACTGACCTCAAATTCGAAATGTATGCATATACTCAGGTTGCCCACAGGTTGGGCAACCCAAAAAAACATGTGTTTTCCGTATCCAACCTTTCCTTCAAAAGGTAGGCCTGGGCCAATATCACAATTGTTGGCAAATGGCCAATTAAGCATGAAAGCTCAAAATGTGAAACTGACCTCAAATTCGAAATGTATGCATATACTCAGGTTGCCCACAGGTTGGGCAACCCGAAAAAACATGTGTTTTCCATATCCAAGCTTTCCTTCAAAAGGTAGGCCTGGGCCAATATCACAATTGTTGGCAAATGGCCAATTAAGCATGAAAACTCAAAATGTGAAACTGACCTCAAATTCGCAATGTATGCATATACTCAGGTTGCCCACAGGTTGGGCAACCCGAAAAAACATGTGTTTTCCGTTCCCAACCTTTCCTTCAAAAGGTAGGCTTGGGCCTATATCGCATATGTTTGCAAATGGCCAATTTAGCATGAAATGTCAAAATGTGAAACTGACCTCAAATTCGCAATGTATGCATATACTCAGGTTGCCCACAGGTTGGGCAACCAGAAAAAACATGTGTTTTCCGTTCCCAACCTTTCCTTCAAAAGGTAGGCCTGGGCCAATATCACAATTGTTGGCAAATTGCCAATTAAGCATGAAAACTCAAAATGTGAAACTGACCTCAAATTCGCAATGTATGCATATACTCAGGTTTCCCACATGTTGGGCAACCAGAAAAAACATGTGTTTTCCGTATCCAACCTTTCCTTCAAAAGGTAGGTTTGGGCCAATATCACAATTGTTGGCAAATGGCCAATTAAGGATGAAAACTCAAAATGTGAAACTGACCTCAAATTCGAAATGTATGCATATACTCAGGTTCCCCACAGGTTGGGCAACCCAAAAAAACATGTGTTTTCCGTATCCAACCTTTCCTTGAATAGGTAGGCTTGGGCCTATATCGCGTATGTTTGCAAATGGCCAATTTAGCATGAAAACACAAAATGTGAAACTGACCTCAAATTCGAAATGTATGCATATACTCAGGTTGCCCACAGGTTGGGGAACCCGAAAAAACATGTTTTCCCGTATCCAACCTTTCCTTCAAAAGCTAGGGCTGGGCCAATATCACAATTGTTGGCAAATGGCCAATTAAGCATGAAAACTCAAAATGTGAAACTGACCTCAAATTCGCAATGTATGCATATACTCAGGTTGCCCACAGGTTGGAGAACCCAAAAAAACATGTGTTTTCCCGTATCCAACCTTTCCTTCAAAAGCTAGGGCTGGGCCAATATCACAATTGTTGGCAAATGGCCAATTAAGCATGAAAACTCAAAATGTGAAACTGACCTCAAATTCACAATGTATGCATATACTCAGGTTGCCCACATGTTGGGCAACCTGAAAAAACATGTGTTTTCCGTATCCAACCTTTCCTTCAAAAGGTAGGTTTGGGCCAATATCACAATTGTTGGCAAATGGCCAATTAAGGATGAAAACTCAAAATGTGAAACTGACCTCAAATTCGAAATGTATGCATATACTCAGGTTCCCCACAGGTTGGGCAACCCAAAAAAGATGTGTTTTCCGTATCCAACCTTTCCTTTAATAGGTAGGCTTGGGCCTATATCGCGTATGTTTGCAAATGGCCAATTTAGCATGAAAACACAAAATGTGAAACTGACCTCAAATTCGAAATGTATGCATATACTCAGGTTGCCCACAGGTTGGGGAACCCGAAAAAACATGTTTTCCCGTATCCAACCTTTCCTTCAAAAGCTAGGCCTGGGCAAATATCACAATTGTTGGCAAATGGCCAATTAAGGATGAAAACTCAAAATGTGAAACTGACCTCAAATTCGAAATGTATGCATATACTCAGGTTCCCCACATGTTGGGCAACCTGAAAAAACATGTGTTTTCCGTATCCAACCTTTCCTTCAAAAGGTAGGTTTGGGCCAATATCACAATTGTTGGCAAATGGCCAATTAAGGATGAAAACTCAAAATGTGAAACTGACCTCAAATTCGAAATGTATGCATATACTCAGGTTGCCCACAGGTTGGGCAACCCAAAAAAACATGTGTTTTCGGTATCCAACCTTTCCTTCAAAAGGTAGGCCTGGGCCAATATCACAATTGTTGGCAAATGGCCAATTAAGCATGAAAGCTCAAAATGTGAAACTGACCTCAAATTCGAAATGTATGCATATACTCAGGTTGCCCACAGGTTGGGCAACCCGAAAAAACATGTGTTTTCCATATCCAAGCTTTCCTTCAAAAGGTAGGCCTGGGCCAATATCACAATTGTTGGCAAATGGCCAATTAAGCATGAAAGCTCAAAATGTGAAACTGACCTCAAATTCGAAATGTATGCATATACTCAGGTTGCCCACAGGTTGGGCAACCCGAAAAAACATGTGTTTTCCATATCCAACCTTTCCTTCAAAAGGTAGGCTTGGGCCTATATCGCATATGTTTGCAAATGGCCAATTAAGCATGAAAACTCAAAATGTGAAACTGACCTCAAATTCGCAATGTATACATATACTCAGGTACCCCACAGGTTGGGCAACCCGAAAAAACATGTGTTTTCCGTTCCCAACCTTTCCTTCAAAAGGTAGGCTTGGGCCTATATCGCATATGTTTGCAAATGGCCAATTTAGCATGAAATCTCAAAATGTGAAACTGACCTCAAATTCGAAATGTATGCATATACTCAGGTTGCCCACAGGTTGGGCAACCCAAAAAAACATGTGTTTTCCGTATCCAACCTTTCCTTCAAAAGGTAGGCCTGGGCCAATATCACAATTGTTGGCAAATGGCCAATTAAGCATGAAAGCTCAAAATGTGAAACTGACCTCAAATTCGAAATGTATGCATATACTCAGGTTGCCCACAGGTTGGGCAACCCGAAAAAACATGTGTTTTCCATATCCAAGCTTTCCTTCAAAAGGTAGGCCTGGGCCAATATCACAATTGTTGGCAAATGGCCAATTAAGCATGAAAACTCAAAATGTGAAACTGACCTCAAATTCGCAATGTATGCATATACTCAGGTTGCCCACAGGTTGGGCAACCCGAAAAAACATGTGTTTTCCGTTCCCAACCTTTCCTTCAAAAGGTAGGCTTGGGCCTATATCGCATATGTTTGCAAATGGCCAATTAAGCATGAAAACTCAAAATGTGAAACTGACCTCAAATTCGAAATGTATGCATATACTCAGGTTTCCCACAGGTTGGAGAACCCGAAAAAACATGTCTTTTCCGTATCCAACCTTTCCTTCAAAAGGTAGGCCTGGGCCAATATCACAATTGTTGGCAAATGGCCAATTAAGCATGAAAACTCAAAATGTGAAACTGACCTCAAATTCGAAATGTATGCATATACTCAGGTTCCCCACACGTTGGGCAACCCAAAAAAACATGTGTTTTCCGTATCCAACCTTTCCTTGAATAGGTAGGCTTGGGCATATATCGCGTATGTTTGCAAAT
The DNA here is from genome assembly GCA_039797435.1 of Crotalus adamanteus. Lineage (NCBI taxonomy): Eukaryota > Metazoa > Chordata > Lepidosauria > Squamata > Viperidae > Crotalus > Crotalus adamanteus. The sequence continues at coordinate 20,468,135 of CM077929.1, forward strand.
GGCCAATTTAGCATGAAAACACAAAATGTGAAACTGACCTCAAATTCGAAATGTATGCATATACTCAGGTTGCCCACAGGTTGGAGAACCCAAAAAAACATGTGTTTTCCTGTATCCAACCTTTCCTTCAAAAGCTAGGGCTGGGCCAATATCACAATTGTTGGCAAATGGCCAATTAAGCATGAAAACTCAAAATGTGAAACTGACCTCAAATTCGCAATGTATGCATATACTCAGGTACCCCACAGGTTGGGCAACCCGAAAAAACATGTGTTTTCCGTTCCCAACCTTTCCTTCAAAAGGTAGGCTTGGGCCTATATCGCATATGTTTGCAAATGGCCAATTTAGCATGAAATCTCAAAATGTGAAACTGACCTCAAATTCGCAATGTATGCATATACTCAGGTTGCCCACAGGTTGGGCAACCAGAAAAAACATGTGTTTTCCGTTCCCAACCTTTCCTTCAAAAGGTAGGTTTGGGCCAATATCACAATTGTTGGCAAATGGCCAATTAAGGATGAAAACTCAAAATGTGAAACTGACCTCAAATTCGCAATGTATGCATATACTCAGGTTCCCCACAGGTTGGGCAACCCAAAAAAACATGTGTTTTCCGTATCCAACCTTTCCTTGAATAGGTAGGCTTGGGCCTATATCGCGTATGTTTGCAAATGGACAATTTAGCATGAAAACACAAAATGTGAAACTGACCTCAAATTCGAAATGTATGCATATACTCAGGTTGCCCACAGGTTGGGGAACCCGAAAAAACATGTTTTCCCGTATCCAACCTTTCCTTCAAAAGCTAGGGCTGGGCCAATATCACAATTGTTGGCAAATGGCCAATTAAGCATGAAAACTCAAAATGTGAAACTGACCTCAAATTCGCAATGTATGCATATACTCAGGTTGCCCACAGGTTGGAGAACCCAAAAAAACATGTGTTTTCCCGTATCCAACCTTTCCTTCAAAAGCTAGGGCTGGGCCAATATCACAATTGTTGGCAAATGGCCAATTAAGCATGAAAACTCAAAATGTGAAACTGACCTCAAATTCGCAATGTATGCATATACTCAGGTTGCCCACAGGTTGGGCAACCCGAAAAAACATGTGTTTTCGATATCCAACCTTTCCTTCAAAAGGTAGGCCTGGGCCAATATCACATTGGTTCGCAAATAACCCAAATAAGGATGAAAACTCAAAATGTGAAACTGACCTCAAATTCACAATGTATGCATATACTCAGGTTGCCCACAGGTTGGGCAACCCAAAAAAACATGTGTTTTCCGTATCCAACCTTTCCTTCAAAAGGTAGGCCTGGGCCAATATCACAATTGTTGGCAAATGGCCAATTAAGCATGAAAGCTCAAAATGTGAAACTGACCTCAAATTCGCAATGTATGCATATACTCAGGTTGCCCACAGGTTGGGGAACCCGAAAAAACATGTGTTTTCCATATCCAAGCTTTCCTTCAAAAGGTAGGCCTGGGCAAATATCACAATTGTTGCCAAATGGCCAATTAAGCATGAAAACTCAAAATGTGAAACTGACCTCAAATTCGCAATGTATACATATACTCAGGTACCCCACAGGTTGGGCAACCCGAAAAAACATGTGTTTTCCGTTCCCAACCTTTCCTTCAAAAGGTAGGCTTGGGCCTATATCGCATATGTTTGCAAATGGCCAATTTAGCATGAAATCTCAAAATGTGAAACTGACCTCAAATTCGAAATGTATGCATATACTCAGGTTGCCCACAGGTTGGGCAACCCAAAAAAACATGTGCTTTCCGTATCCAACCTTTCCTTCAAAAGGTAGGCCTGGGCCAATATCACAATTGTTGGCAAATGGCCAATTAAGCATGAAAGCTCAAAATGTGAAACTGACCTCAAATTCGAAATGTATGCATATACTCAGGTTGCCCACAGGTTGGGCAACCCGAAAAAACATGTGTTTTCCATATCCAAGCTTTCCTTCAAAAGGTAGGCCTGGGCAAATATCACAATTGTTGCCAAATTTCCAATTAAGCATGAAAACTCAAAATGTGAAACTGACCTCAAATTCGCAATGTATGCATATACTCAGGTTGCCCACAGGTTGCGCAACCCGAAAAAACATGTGTTTTCGATATCCAACCTTTCCTTCAAAAGGTAGGCCTGGGCCAATATCACATTGGTTCGCAAATAACCCAAATAAGGATGAAAACTCAAAATGTGAAACTGACCTCAAATTCGAAATGTATGCATATACTCAGGTTCCCCACATGTTGGGCAACCTGAAAAAACATGTGTTTTCCGTATCCAACCTTTCCTTCAAAAGGTAGATTTGGGCCAATATCACAATTGTTGGCAAATGGCCAATTAAGGATGAAAACTCAAAATGTGAAACTGACCTCAAATTCGAAATGTATGCATATACTCAGGTTCCCCACAGGTTGGGCAACCCAAAAAAACATGTGTTTTCCGTATCCAACCTTTCCTTGAATAGGTAGGCTTGGGCCTATATCGCGTATGTTTGCAAATGGCCAATTTAGCATGAAAACACAAAATGTGAAACTGACCTCAAATTCGAAATGTATGCATATACTCAGGTTGCCCACAGGTTGGGGAACCCGAAAAAACATGTTTTCCCGTATCCAACCTTTCCTTCAAAAGCTAGGGCTGGGCCAATATCACAATTGTTGGCAAATGGCCAATTAAGCATGAAAACTCAAAATGTGAAACTGACCTCAAATTCGCAATGTATGCATATACTCAGGTTGCCCACAGGTTGGAGAACCCAAAAAAACATGTGTTTTCCCGTATCCAACCTTTCCTTCAAAAGCTAGGGCTGGGCCAATATCACAATTGTTGGCAAATGGCCAATTAAGCATGAAAACTCAAAATGTGAAACTGACCTCAAATTCGCAATGTATGCATATACTCAGGTTGCCCACAGGTTGGGCAACCCGAAAAAACATGTGTTTTCGATATCCAACCTTTCCTTCAAAAGGTAGGCCTGGGCCAATATCACATTGGTTCGCAAATAACCCAAATAAGGATGAAAACTCAAAATGTGAAACTGACCTCAAATTCACAATGTATGCATATACTCAGGTTGCCCACAGGTTGGGGAACCCGAAAAAACATGTGTTTTCCATATCCAAGCTTTCCTTCAAAAGGTAGGCCTGGGCAAATATCACAATTGTTGCCAAATGGCCAATTAAGCATGAAAACTCAAAATGTGAAACTGACCTCAAATTCGCAATGTATACATATACTCAGGTACCCCACAGGTTGGGCAACCCGAAAAAACATGTGTTTTCCGTTCCCAACCTTTCCTTCAAAAGGTAGGCTTGGGCCTATATCGCATATGTTTGCAAATGGCCAATTTAGCATGAAATCTCAAAATGTGAAACTGACCTCAAATTCGAAATGTATGCATATACTCAGGTTGCCCACAGGTTGGGCAACCCAAAAAAACATGTGTTTTCCGTATCCAACCTTTCCTTCAAAAGGTAGGCCTGGGCCAATATCACAATTGTTGGCAAATGGCCAATTAAGCATGAAAGCTCAAAATGTGAAACTGACCTCAAATTCGAAATGTATGCATATACTCAGGTTGCCCACAGGTTGGGAAACCCGAAAAAACATGTGTTTTCCATATCCAAGCTTTCCTTCAAAAGGTAGGCCTGGGCCAATATCACAATTGTTGGCAAATGGCCAATTAAGCATGAAAACTCAAAATGTGAAACTGACCTCAAATTCGCAATGTATGCATATACTCAGGTACCCCACAGGTTGGGCAACCCGAAAAAACATGTGTTTTCCGTTCCCAACCTTTCCTTCAAAAGGTAGGCTTGGGCCTATATCGCATATGTTTGCAAATGGCCAATTTAGCATGAAATCTCAAAATGTGAAACTGACCTCAAATTCGAAATGTATGCATATACTCAGGTTGCCCACAGGTTGGGCAACCCAAAAAAACATGTGTTTTCCGTATCCAACCTTTCCTTCAAAAGGTAGGCCTGGGCCAATATCACAATTGTTGGCAAATGGCCAATTAAGCATGAAAGCTCAAAATGTGAAACTGACCTCAAATTCGAAATGTATGCATATACTCAGGTTGCCCACAGGTTGGGCAACCCGAAAAAACATGTGTTTTCCATATCCAAGCTTTCCTTCAAAAGGTAGGCCTGGGCAAATATCACATTTGTTGGCAAATAAGGATGAAAACTCAAAATGTGAAACTGACCTCAAATTCGCAATGTATGCATATACTCAGGTTTCCCACATGTTGGGCAACCTGAAAAAACATGTGTTTTCCGTATCCAACCTTTCCTTCAAAAGCTAGGGCTGGGCCAATATCACAATTGTTGGCAAATGGCCAATTAAGCATGAAAACTCAAAATGTGAAACTGACCTCAAATTCGAAATGTATGCATATACTCAGGTTGCCCACAGGTTGGAGAACCCAAAAAAACATGTGTTTTCCCGTATCCAACCTTTCCTTCAAAAGCTAGGGCTGGGCCAATATCACAATTGTTGGCAAATGGCCAATTAAGCATGAAAACTCAAAATGTGAAACTGACCTCAAATTCGCAATGTATGCATATACTCAGGTTGCCCACAGGTTGCGCAACCCGAAAAAACATGTGTTTTCGATATCCAACCTTTCCTTCAAAAGGTAGGCCTGGGCCAATATCACATTGGTTCGCAAATAACCCAAATAAGGATGAAAACTCAAAATGTGAAACTGACCTCAAATTCACAATGTATGCATATACTCAGGTTGCCCACAGGTTGGGGAACCGGAAAAAACATGTGTTTTCCATATCCAAGCTTTCCTTCAAAAGGTAGGCCTGGGCAAATATCACAATTGTTGGCAAATGGCCAATTAAGGATGAAAACTCAAAATGTGAAACTGACCTCAAATTCGAAATGTATGCATATACTCAGGTTCCCCACATGTTGGGCAACCTGAAAAAACATGTGTTTTCCGTATCCAACCTTTCCTTCAAAAGGTAGGTTTGGGCCAATATCACAATTGTTGGCAAATGGCCAATTAAGGATGAAAACTCAAAATGTGAAACTGACCTCAAATTCGAAATGTATGCATATACTCAGGTTCCCCACAGGTTGGGCAACCCAAAAAAACAGGTGTTTTCCGTATCCAACCTTTCCATGAATAGGTAGGCTTGGGCCTATATCGCGTATGTTTGCAAATGGCCAATTTAGCATGAAAACACAAAATGTGAAACTGACCTCAAATTCGAAATGTATGCATATACTCAGGTTGCCCACAGGTTGGGGAACCCGAAAAAACATGTTTTCCCGTATCCAACCTTTCGTTCAAAAGCTAGGGCTGGGCCAATATCACAATTGTTGGCAAATGGCCAATTAAGCATGAAAACTCAAAATATGAAACTGACCTCAAATTCGCAATGTATGCATATACTCAGGTTGCCCACAGGTTGGAGAACCCAAAAAAACATGTGTTTTCCCGTATCCAACCTTTCCTTCAAAAGCTAGGGCTGGGCCAATATCACAATTGTTGGCAAATGGCCAATTAAGCATGAAAACTCAAAATGTGAAACTGACCTCAAATTCGCAATGTATGCATATACTCAGGTTGCCCACAGGTTGGGCAACCCGAAAAAACATGTGTTTTCGATATCCAACCTTTCCTTCAAAAGGTAGGCCTGGGCCAATATCACATTGGTTCGCAAATAACCCAAATAAGGATGAAAACTCAAAATGTGAAACTGACCTCAAATTCACAATGTATGCATATACTCAGGTACCCCACAGGTTGGGCAACCCGAAAAAACATGTGTTTTCCATTCCCAACCTTTCCTTCAAAAGGTAGGCTTGGGCCTATATCGCATATGTTTGCAAATGGCCAATTTAGCATGAAATCTCAAAATGTGAAACTGACCTCAAATTCGAAATGTATGCATATACTCAGGTTGCCCACAGGTTGGGCAACCCAAAAAAACATGTGTTTTCCGTATCCAACCTTTCCTTCAAAAGGTAGGCCTGGGCCAATATCACAATTGTTGGCAAATGGCCAATTAAGCATGAAAACTCAAAATGTGAAACTGACCTCAAATTCGCAATGTATGCATATACTCAGGTTGCCCACAGGTTGGGCAACCCGAAAAAACATGTGTTTTCCGTTCCCAACCTTTCCTTCAAAAGGTAGGCTTGGGCCTATATCGCATATGTTTGCAAATGGCCAATTAAGCATGAAAACTCAAAATGTGAAACTGACCTCAAATTCGAAATGTATGCATATACTCAGGTTTCCCACAGGTTGGAGAACCCGAAAAAACATGTCTTTTCCGTATCCAACCTTTCCTTCAAAAGGTAGGCCTGGGCCAATATCACAATTGTTGGCAAATGGCCAATTAAGCATGAAAACTCAAAATGTGAAACTGACCTCAAATTCGAAATGTATGCATATACTCAGGTTCCCCACACGTTGGGCAACCCAAAAAAACATGTGTTTTCCGTATCCAACCTTTCCTTGAATAGGTAGGCTTGGGCATATATCGCGTATGTTTGCAAATGGCCAATTTAGCATGAAAACACAAAATGTGAAACTGACCTCAAATTCGAAATGTATGCATATACTCAGGTTGCCCACAGGTTGGAGAACCCAAAAAAACATGTGTTTTCCCGTATCCAACCTTTCCTTCAAAAGCTAGGGCTGGGCCAATATCACAATTGTTGGCAAATGGCCAATTAAGCATGAAAACTCAAAATGTGAAACTGACCTCAAATTCGCAATGTATGCATATACTCAGGTACCCCACAGGTTGGGCAACCCGAAAAAACATGTGTTTTCCGTTCCCAACCTTTCCTTCAAAAGGTAGGCTTGGGCCTATATCGCATATGTTTGCAAATGGCCAATTTAGCATGAAATCTCAAAATGTGAAACTGACCTCAAATTCGCAATGTATGCATATACTCAGGTTGCCCACAGGTTGGGCAACCAGAAAAAACATGTGTTTTCCGTTCCCAACCTTTCCTTCAAAAGGTAGGTTTGGGCCAATATCACAATTGTTGGCAAATGGCCAATTAAGGATGAAAACTCAAAATGTGAAACTGACCTCAAATTCGCAATGTATGCATATACTCAGGTTCCCCACAGGTTGGGCAACCCAAAAAAACATGTGTTTTCCGTATCCAACCTTTCCTTGAATAGGTAGGCTTGGGCCTATATCGCGTATGTTTGCAAATGGACAATTTAGCATGAAAACACAAAATGTGAAACTGACCTCAAATTCGAAATGTATGCATATACTCAGGTTGCCCACAGGTTGGGGAACCCGAAAAAACATGTTTTCCCGTATCCAACCTTTCCTTCAAAAGCTAGGGCTGGGCCAATATCACAATTGTTGGCAAATGGCCAATTAAGCATGAAAACTCAAAATGTGAAACTGACCTCAAATTCGCAATGTATGCATATACTCAGGTTGCCCACAGGTTGGAGAACCCAAAAAAACATGTGTTTTCCCGTATCCAACCTTTCCTTCAAAAGCTAGGGCTGGGCCAATATCACAATTGTTGGCAAATGGCCAATTAAGCATGAAAACTCAAAATGTGAAACTGACCTCAAATTCGCAATGTATGCATATACTCAGGTTGCCCACATGTTGGGCAACCTGAAAAAACATGTGTTTTCCGTATCCAACCTTTCCTTCAAAAGGTAGGTTTGGGCCAATATCACAATTGTTGGCAAATGGCCAATTAAGGATGAAAACTCAAAATGTGAAACTGACCTCAAATTCGAAATGTATGCATATACTCAGGTTCCCCACAGGTTGGGCAACCCAAAAAAGATGTGTTTTCCGTATCCAACCTTTCCTTGAATAGGTAGGCTTGGGCCTATATCGCGTATGTTTGCAAATGGCCAATTTAGCATGAAAACACAAAATGTGAAACTGACCTCAAATTCGAAATGTATGCATATACTCAGGTTGCCCACAGGTTGGGGAACCCGAAAAAAACATGTTTTCCCGTATCCAACCTTTCCTTCAAAAGCTAGGGCTGGGCCAATATCACAATTGTTGGCAAATGGCCAATTAAGCATGAAAACTCAAAATGTGAAACTGACCTCAAATTCGCAATGTATGCATATACTCAGGTTGCCCACAGGTTGGAGAACCCAAAAAAACATGTGTTTTCCCGTATCCAACCTTTCCTTCAAAAGCTAGGGCTGGGCCAATATCACAATTGTTGGCAAATGGCCAATTAAGCATGAAAACTCAAAATGTGAAACTGACCTCAAATTCGCAATGTATGCATATACTCAGGTTGCCCACAGGTTGGGCAACCCGAAAAAACATGTGTTTTCGATATCCAACCTTTCCTTCAAAAGGTAGGCCTGGGCCAATATCACATTGGTTCGCAAATAACCCAAATAAGGATGAAAACTCAAAATGTGAAACTGACCTCAAATTCACAATGTATGCATATACTCAGGTTGCCCACAGGTTGGGCAACCCAAAAAAACATGTGTTTTCCGTATCCAACCTTTCCTTCAAAAGGTAGGCCTGGGCCAATATCACAATTGTTGGCAAATGGCCAATTAAGCATGAAAGCTCAAAATGTGAAACTGACCTCAAATTCGCAATGTATGCATATACTCAGGTTGCCCACAGGTTGGGGAACCCGAAAAAACATGTGTTTTCCATATCCAAGCTTTCCTTCAAAAGGTAGGCCTGGGCAAATATCACAATTGTTGCCAAATGGCCAATTAAGCATGAAAACTCAAAATGTGAAACTGACCTCAAATTCGCAATGTATACATATACTCAGGTACCCCACAGGTTGGGCAACCCGAAAAAACATGTGTTTTCCGTTCCCAACCTTTCCTTCAAAAGGTAGGCTTGGGCCTATATCGCATATGTTTGCAAATGGCCAATTTAGCATGAAATCTCAAAATGTGAAACTGACCTCAAATTCGAAATGTATGCATATACTCAGGTTGCCCACAGGTTGGGCAACCCAAAAAAACATGTGCTTTCCGTATCCAACCTTTCCTTCAAAAGGTAGGCCTGGGCCAATATCACAATTGTTGGCAAATGGCCAATTAAGCATGAAAGCTCAAAATGTGAAACTGACCTCAAATTCGAAATGTATGCATATACTCAGGTTGCCCACAGGTTGGGCAACCCGAAAAAACATGTGTTTTCCATATCCAAGCTTTCCTTCAAAAGGTAGGCCTGGGCAAATATCACAATTGTTGCCAAATTTCCAATTAAGCATGAAAACTCAAAATGTGAAACTGACCTCAAATTCGCAATGTATGCATATACTCAGCTTGCCCACAGGTTGCGCAACCCGAAAAAACATGTGTTTTCGATATCCAACCTTTCCTTCAAAAGGTAGGCCTGGGCCAATATCACATTGGTTCGCAAATAACCCAAATAAGGATGAAAACTCAAAATGTGAAACTGACCTCAAATTCACAATGTATGCATATACTCAGGTTGCCCACAGGTTGGGCAACCCAAAAAAACATGTGTTTTCCGTATCCAACCTTTCCTTCAAAAGGTAGGCCTGGGCCAATATCACAATTGTTGGCAAATGGCCAATTAAGCATGAAAGCTCAAAATGTGAAACTGACCTCAAATTCGCAATGTATGCATATACTCAGGTTGCCCACAGGTTGGGGAACCCGAAAAAACATGTGTTTTCCATATCCAAGCTTTCCTTCAAAAGGTAGGCCTGGGCAAATATCACAATTGTTGCCAAATGGCCAATTAAGCATGAAAACTCAAAATGTGAAACTGACCTCAAATTCGCAATGTATACATATACTCAGGTACCCCACAGGTTGGGCAACCCGAAAAAACATGTGTTTTCCGTTCCCAACCTTTCCTTCAAAAGGTAGGCTTGGGCCTATATCGCATATGTTTGCAAATGGCCAATTTAGCATGAAATCTCAAAATGTGAAACTGACCTCAAATTCGAAATGTATGCATATACTCAGGTTGCCCACAGGTTGGGCAACCCAAAAAAACATGTGCTTTCCGTATCCAACCTTTCCTTCAAAAGGTAGGCCTGGGCCAATATCACAATTGTTGGCAAATGGCCAATTAAGCATGAAAGCTCAAAATGTGAAACTGACCTCAAATTCGAAATGTATGCATATACTCAGGTTGCCCACAGGTTGGGCAACCCGAAAAAACATGTGTTTTCCATATCCAAGCTTTCCTTCAAAAGGTAGGCCTGGGCAAATATCACAATTGTTGCCAAATTTCCAATTAAGCATGAAAACTCAAAATGTGAAACTGACCTCAAATTCGCAATGTATGCATATACTCAGCTTGCCCACAGGTTGCGCAACCCGAAAAAACATGTGTTTTCGATATCCAACCTTTCCTTCAAAAGGTAGGCCTGGGCCAATATCACATTGGTTCGCAAATAACCCAAATAAGGATGAAAACTCAAAATGTGAAACTGACCTCAAATTCGAAATGTATGCATATACTCAGGTTCCCCACATGTTGGGCAACCTGAAAAAACATGTGTTTTCCGTATCCAACCTTTCCTTCAAAAGGTAGATTTGGGCCAATATCACAATTGTTGGCAAATGGCCAATTAAGGATGAAAACTCAAAATGTGAAACTGACCTCAAATTCGAAATGTATGCATATACTCAGGTTCCCCACAGGTTCGGCAACCCAAAAAAACATGTGTTTTCCGTATCCAACCTTTCCTTGAATAGGTAGGCTTGGGCCTATATCGCGTATGTTTGCAAATGGCCAATTTAGCATGAAAACACAAAATGTGAAACTGACCTCAAATTCGAAATGTATGCATATACTCAGGTTGCCCACAGGTTGGGGAACCCGAAAAAACATGTTTTCCCGTATCCAACCTTTCCTTCAAAAGCTAGGGCTGGGCCAATATCACAATTGTTGGCAAATGGCCAATTAAGCATGAAAACTCAAAATGTGAAACTGACCTCAAATTCGCAATGTATGCATATACTCAGGTTGCCCACAGGTTGGAGAACCCAAAAAAACATGTGTTTTCCCGTATCCAACCTTTCCTTCAAAAGCTAGGGCTGGGCCAATATCACAATTGTTGGCAAATGGCCAATTAAGCATGAAAACTCAAAATGTGAAACTGACCTCAAATTCGCAATGTATGCATATACTCAGTGACATGGTTCCGAAAGAAAGCAGATTTTCAAAGAATTTTGAGGCTTTTTCCTCTAAAAGAATCTTTTATTATTCTGCATAGCTTCGGCACTAACAAAGTTAAGCCAGAAACTGAATCCTCCCTCCCCCAAGCATCTGTAACAAAGCATAACTCACTCCTTCATTTTACAGTCATCAATCACATTCTCCAATTAATGTGAACCGTGAGGTGCCCCTCCCGGTGCAGCTGAGCTGACCTTGGCCACACTGTGCCCAGACATTGTTATGGTTGACTTGCATACTTTCCCACCCCTTAACCTACTGCTATCTGTCTTAACTCTAGAAATGCTGCTCGGCTAAGTAAAACAGGTTTGCTTCTTCATATATGGCAAGCAAGAACATACGATGTTAGCAGTCTTGACATCCGGCCCTCCTTACAAAAAGAACAGACCCTGGAATATAAACATAAGTATAGGTTAAGGGTTATTTTTCGGTTTGTTGGGGTGTTTAACATGAAACTTTTTGACCAATCTGTCAGCTTTCACTTCCCTGGACGTCACCCAGGTGGCTTCAGACAATGGGTATCCCTTCCATTGTACTAAGTACTGTAATTTCCCTTACTTTCAGGTAGGTCCACTATAAAGTCCATAGCTACTTCTTCCCAGGGTTGAGAAGGGTCTGCCACAGGTTGCAGTAACCCAGGAGTTTTCCCCGGGATTCTTTTCATTGTGGCACATACAGTACAACTTTTTACATAGTTTTCCACATCCTTTTTCAGCCCCGGCCACCAGAATTGCCGGCGGGTGAGGTGTAGGGTTTTCAAATATCCGAAGTGTCCAGCCTGCTTTACATCGTGGCTGTGGTTGAGAGCATTAAGACGGAGCGCTTTTGGCAAATATAACTTTCCCCCTTTATAAGCCAAGCCATCTCTGCATGTTAGGGACGCTTGATTATCTTTGAACCATTGGTCAGTGAGGAGCTCTCGTTTTATCTTCTTCACTCCAGGGTCATCAGGCCTGGGGACCCTGCGAGGCGTAAGTTGAGCGGCAGTTTGTGGATTGGGAATAATTGCCTCGTTAACCTGCTCTCGTTCGCTTTTGTACTGGGGTAACCGGGATAGCGCATCAGCTAGAAAGTTCTTTCCTCCTGGTATGTACTTTAGAGTGAAGTTGAAGCGGTTAAAGTACTGTGCCCACCGTACTTGCTTTGGTGACAATTTGCAAGGAGTTTTCAGTGCCTCTAGGTTCTTGTGATCAGTCCATACCTCAAATGGCACCTTGCTCCCTTCTAGATAGTGTCGCCAGTTCAATAGCGCCCACCTAATTGCGAAGGCCTCTTTCTCCCAGATTGCCCATCTTCGCTCGCTCTCCGTGAATTTCTTAGAGGTGTAGGCACAGGGTTGCAGGATCCCATTTTTGTTCTTTTGAAGTAACACTGCTCCAACCGCCACATCGCTGGCGTCGGCTTGAATCACAAAGGGTTCCCCTGGGCAGGGGTGCTTTAGAACCGGTTCAGCGGCAAATAGTCTCTTTAAATTCTCAAAAGCTGTTTGACAGCTCATTGTCCATGCTAGTGGTTGGCCCGGTCGTGGCTTCCCTCCTCCTTTGCCTGTCTTGAGTAGTTCTGTAAGAGGAAGGGCAATCTCGGCAAAAGAAGGGATGAATTGACGATAAAAGTTGGCAAAACCCAGAAAGCTTTGGAGCTGTTTGCGAGTCCTTGGGGGTTGCCATTCGATTATAGTTTTTACCTTGGCCGGATCCATTTCAATACCCTCATTGGAAATTCGGTAGCCAAGATAGTCTAATTGGGTTCGGTGAAATTCACATTTTGACAATTTGACATAAAGCTTGGCATTCAATAGTTTCTTTAACACTTCTCTCACCAGCTTTATGTGATCATTCATGTTTGTGCTGTATATCAGGATATCATCAAGATACACCAAAACCCCTTTGTACAAGTGATCATGTAGAACCTCATTAATCAACTGCATAAATACAGCTGGGGCCCCCTGTAGTCCAAATGGCATGACTTTGAACTGATAGCTCCCCATAGGGCAGTTGAAGGCAGTTTTCCACTCGTCTCCCTCTTTTATTCTCACCCGGTAGTATGCCTCTCTTAGGTCTAACTTAGTGAAGACACTCCCCTTAGCCAGGTGGGTCAATAAATCCTTTAGGAGGGGGAGGGGGTATTTATTTTCCACACTTACAGCATTGAGTCCCTTGTAGTCTACGCAGAGACGAAGAGACCCATCTTTTTTCTCTTTGAACAACACAGGGGCTCCCACGGAAGATTTGGCCCGTTCAATAAACCCCCTCGCTAGGTTCTTGTTCACATATCGCTGCATCTCCTCCATTTCGAGGGGGGACATAGCATACATCCTCGGACGTGGGAGTTTGGCTCCAGGCACCAGTTCGATGGAGCAGTCATTGGGTCTGTGAGGGGGTAGGGCATCACATTCTTTTTCACTGAACACCTCCGCCAGGTCCAAGTATTCTTTGGGGATGACTGGTTCACCTGGGGTCAGTGAGACGGCCATGTGCGCTCGCTCATTGGGTGGTCTAAGATGCCCGGTAACATCTGTTGAATCAATGGGGGGATCAGGCCCTATAGGTAGTCTCACAATTCTCATTCCTTTCTCCCACCAGATAAATGGCTTCCATTTGTCCAACCAGGCTAGTCCCAGGATCACTGCCTCGGTCATCTTTGGAGCCACCAGGAAACGAATAAACTCCCAGTGTGCACCTATTTCTAGGCGTAAGGGCTCCGTTAATTGTGTAATAAGAGTCCCTCCCATCAGGGAGCCATCGGCTTGCTCAAATCTCATCGGTTTGGAAAGCTGTTTTGCCCTTATGCCCATTTTCATGGCAAACGCCAGACTAATAATGCAGCGGGTACATCCCGAATCAATTAGTACGTTTAAGTCTATTTGTGCCCCAGACGTAGGGATTACAAGTTTGGCGGGCAGTGAAAAAGGCAGGATTTGTTGACTCACCATTGGGTCGTTTTCTCCTTCATCGTTGCTATCAAAGAAGGGAAGAGCAGGGGCAGGTCCACCTGGAGTCTTGGCATTCTCCTGTGTGTGGGGTGTAACCTGGGCGACTGGTTCTTGCGTGAGTCGATTAGATTTTTCTCTTGGTAGCCGCTGAGCAGGTTTCTTTTGCATCGCCGGTCCTGGCTTGCTCTGCAGTCGAGGGTAGGGGACTGGACAGGTGGCCGCTCGATGTCCTCCTTGTCCACACCGGAAACACTCGAAGGAAAGGCGTGCAGGTGGCCTGGGTCTCTCAGCCCTTGCAGTGGTTGAAGGCTTTCGTGGGGGTGATTGCTGTTCAGGTAGCTCTGGTTGCTGTTCGGGTTCCTGTGGGGGAGGCTTTTTATAGCGAGAGAGCTTAACATCCAGCTTCACGGCCGTCTGGTACCACTCCTGCAGCCGATCAGGTACTTCTCGATAGATGCAAGCCTGGGAGAGGTGATCATCTAATCCCTCGATGAAGTGATGGATGAGGGACTGCTCAGGCCACCCCTCTATTCGACCTGCCATCTTGCGGAACTCTCGCACGTACTCTAGGGCAGGCCTCCCTGCTTGTTTTATCTTATGAATTTGTCCTGCTGCTTTGAGGCCGATGGATAGGTCTTCAAATCGTTCTCTCAGTCCTAAGAGAAAGAGATGGGGATCTTCCAACTCAGGGGCTTGCTCGCTGTATAGATTGTTCAGCCATTCAGATGCTTCTCCCTCCAGGTTGGCCGCAATGACGTCAACCATGGCCCCTGGTTCCGGATAGAGATAGGCCCAGCGATTTAAATGAGAACGCACTTGGTTGAGGAAAAAAATCAGCTTCTCTGGGTCCCCATCGAACGTTGCTTTGAAAGGTGGTGCAAGTGCAGGCTGCTGCGGACCCCACCCGGGTTGCTGTTGGCCCCATCCGGCCTGTCGATCCCATTGCTGTTGGGCTCTCTGCTGTTGACGTGGTGCCCCCAGTTGCTGTAGGCCCCATCCGGCTTGCTGATCCAACAGCTGCGGGGCTCTCAGTAGTCGGCGTGGCGCCCCCTGCTGCAGTTGGTTCCACCCTGCCTGCTGATCCAATGGTTGCTGGGCCCTCTGCTGCTGGGCAGTGGGGGCTGGGGGTGCCCCCTGCTGCTGCAGGCCTCCCAATGGTGGTTGTGCAAGCGGGGGTGGTGACGCCCTCTGCTGCTGTAGGCCCCTCAATGGCTGCTGGACATGTTGGGCCTCCCTCGTCTGCAAGCTCACTGGCTGTAGCTCCCCTGGCTTTGGCACTAGCCCGAGCTGTTGCAAAGCCTCTATTATTTGGTGTAGGCTTGGAGACGGCTGATCACTTATCTGTGGAATTTGCTCAATTTCACCTTGCAGCAGGGGCCCCAGGCTGGAATCTCCTCTCTGTGTGGGACTAGAGGCTCTGGCAGGGGTCCCCGGGGGTTGAAAAGCCAATTGATCTGCAAGGAAGGGGCTGGGGGCCTCTCTCAATGGGAGTTGCTCTTCGCTTTGCACTTCTAATTTTTCAAATCTTTCTGCTAGGTATTCTAATGACCCACTGCAAGCTGCAGGTGGGTATTTCCACTCACCCGAGTCTTCAGCAATAGATGGCCGGGCAGCTCTCCATTGTTGGGAGGAAGGTGATATGTAAGCATCCCTTCGCCGTGACTCACGCTCATCTGCTGGCAAGGCTGTGTGGAAACTTCCGGAGCCTTTGCTTGGCTTGTCCCAGTCTGACGACCAAATCAGCTCTCCTGATAGTTTTGGCCTTGCTCCCAGCTGTGGAGTTTGCCAGAGTTTCTTCTCCACTGTCTGGGTAGCTGGCCCCTCCCTTCCTGGAGAAGCTGCTGCTGCTGTTCCTCCTGGAGAAGCTGCGGCTGGGGGAGTGCCGGCCTCAGGCACTTTTTTCTCTTCCATGGCAAAATCTTCCCCTTCTCTTTGTCAGCTGTCCCCGTTAGCTTAGGGATAGTGACTGGGGTAAGGGACCCCTAAATGAATTTAAAAGTTTGTGGTTTCTGGCTTGATGACATGGTTCCGAAAGAAAGCAGATTTTCAAAGAATTTTGAGGCTTTTTCCTCTAAAAGAATCTTTTATTATTCTGCATAGCTTCGGCACTAACAAAGTTAAGCCAGAAACTGAATCCTCCCTCCCCCAAGCATCTGTAACAAAGCATAACTCACTCCTTCATTTTACAGTCATCAATCACATTCTCCAATTAATGTGAACCGTGAGGTGCCCCTCCCGGTGCAGCTGAGCTGACCTTGGCCACACTGTGCCCAGACATTATTATGGTTGACTTGCATACTTTCCCACCCCTTAACCTACTGCTATCTGTCTTAACTCTAGAAATGCTGCTCGGCTAAGTAAAACAGGTTTGCTTCTTCATATATGGCAAGCAAGAACATACGATGTTAGCAGTCTTGACACTCAGGTTGCCCACAGGTTGGGCAACCCGAAAAAACATGTGTTTTCGATATCCAACCTTTCCTTCAAAAGGTAGGCCTGGGCCAATATCACATTGGTTCGCAAATAACCCAAATAAGGATGAAAACTCAAAATGTGAAACTGACCTCAAATTCACAATGTATGCATATACTCAGGTTGCCCACAGGTTGGGGAACCCGAAAAAACATGTGTTTTCCATATCCAAGCTTTCCTTCAAAAGGTAGGCCTGGGCAAATATCACAATTGTTGCCAAATGGCCAATTAAGCATGAAAACTCAAAATGTGAAACTGACCTCAAATTCGCAATGTATACATATACTCAGGTACCCCACAGGTTGGGCAACCCGAAAAAACATGTGTTTTCCGTTCCCAACCTTTCCTTCAAAAGGTAGGCTTGGGCCTATATCGCATATGTTTGCAAATGGCCAATTTAGCATGAAATCTCAAAATGTGAAACTGACCTCAAATTCGAAATGTATGCATATACTCAGGTTGCCCACAGGTTGGGCAACCCAAAAAAACATGTGTTTTCCGTATCCAAGCTTTCCTTCAAAAGGTAGGCCTGGGCCAATATCACAATTGTTGGCAAATGGCCAATTAAGCATGAAAACTCAAAATGTGAAACTGACCTCAAATTCGCAATGTATGCATATACTCAGGTACCCCACAGGTTGGGCAACCCGAAAAAACATGTGTTTTCCGTTCCCAACCTTTCCTTCAAAAGGTAGGCTTGGGCCTATATCGCATATGTTTGCAAATGGCCAATTTAGCATGAAATCTCAAAATGTGAAACTGACCTCAAATTCGAAATGTATGCATATACTCAGGTTGCCCACAGGTTGGGCAACCCAAAAAAACATGTGTTTTCCGTATCCAACCTTTCCTTCAAAAGGTAGGCCTGGGCCAATATCACAATTGTTGGCAAATGGCCAATTAAGCATGAAAGCTCAAAATGTGAAACTGACCTCAAATTCGAAATGTATGCATATACTCAGGTTGCCCACAGGTTGGGCAACACGAAAAAACATGTGTTTTCCATATCCAAGCTTTCCTTCAAAAGGTAGGCCTGGGCAAATATCACATTTGTTGGCAAATAAGGATGAAAACTCAAAATGTGAAACTGACCTCAAATTCGCAATGTATGCATATACTCAGGTTTCCCACATGTTGGGCAACCTGAAAAAACATGTGTTTTCCGTATCCAACCTTTCCTTCAAAAGCTAGGGCTGGGCCAATATCACAATTGTTGGCAAATGGCCAATTAAGCATGAAAACTCAAAATGTGAAACTGACCTCAAATTCGAAATGTATGCATATACTCAGGTTGCCCACAGGTTGGAGAACCCAAAAAAACATGTGTTTTCCCGTATCCAACCTTTCCTTCAAAAGCTAGGGCTGGGCCAATATCACAATTGTTGGCAAATGGCCAATTAAGCATGAAAACTCAAAATGTGAAACTGACCTCAAATTCGCAATGTATGCATATACTCAGGTTGCCCACAGGTTGCGCAACCCGAAAAAACATGTGTTTTCGATATCCAACCTTTCCTTCAAAAGGTAGGCCTGGGCCAATATCACATTGGTTCGCAAATAACCCAAATAAGGATGAAAACTCAAAATGTGAAACTGACCTCAAATTCACAATGTATGCATATACTCAGGTTGCCCACAGGTTGGGGAACCGGAAAAAACATGTGTTTTCCATATCCAAGCTTTCCTTCAAAAGGTAGGCCTGGGCAAATATCACAATTGTTGGCAAATGGCCAATTAAGGATGAAAACTCAAAATGTGAAACTGACCTCAAATTCGAAATGTATGCATATACTCAGGTTCCCCACATGTTGGGCAACCTGAAAAAACATGTGTTTTCCGTATCCAACCTTTCCTTCAAAAGGTAGGTTTGGGCCAATATCACAATTGTTGGCAAATGGCCAATTAAGGATGAAAACTCAAAATGTGAAACTGACCTCAAATTCGAAATGTATGCATATACTCAGGTTCCCCACAGGTTGGGCAACCCAAAAAAACAGGTGTTTTCCGTATCCAACCTTTCCATGAATAGGTAGGCTTGGGCCTATATCGCGTATGTTTGCAAATGGCCAATTTAGCATGAAAACACAAAATGTGAAACTGACCTCAAATTCGAAATGTATGCATATACTCAGGTTGCCCACAGGTTGGGGAACCCGAAAAAACATGTTTTCCCGTATCCAACCTTTCGTTCAAAAGCTAGGGCTGGGCCAATATCACAATTGTTGGCAAATGGCCAATTAAGCATGAAAACTCAAAATATGAAACTGACCTCAAATTCGCAATGTATGCATATACTCAGGTTGCCCACAGGTTGGAGAACCCAAAAAAACATGTGTTTTCCCGTATCCAACCTTTCCTTCAAAAGCTAGGGCTGGGCCAATATCACAATTGTTGGCAAATGGCCAATTAAGCATGAAAACTCAAAATGTGAAACTGACCTCAAATTCGCAATGTATGCATATACTCAGGTTGCCCACAGGTTGGGCAACCCGAAAAAACATGTGTTTTCGATATCCAACCTTTCCTTCAAAAGGTAGGCCTGGGCCAATATCACATTGGTTCGCAAATAACCCAAATAAGGATGAAAACTCAAAATGTGAAACTGACCTCAAATTCACAATGAATGCATATACTCAGGTTGCCCACAGGTTGGGGAACCCGAAAAAACATGTGTTTTCCATATCCAAGCTTTCCTTCAAAAGGTAGGCCTGGGCAAATATCACAATTGTTGCCAAATGGCCAATTAAGCATGAAAACTCAAAATGTGAAACTGACCTCAAATTCGCAATGTATACATATACTCAGGTACCCCACAGGTTGGGCAACCCGAAAAAACATGTGTTTTCCGTTCCCAACCTTTCCTTCAAAAGGTAGGCTTGGGCCTATATCGCATATGTTTGCAAATGGCCAATTTAGCATGAAATCTCAAAATGTGAAACTGACCTCAAATTCGAAATGTATGCATATACTCAGGTTGCCCACAGGTTGGGCAACCCAAAAAAACATGTGTTTTCCGTATCCAACCTTTCCTTCAAAAGGTAGGCCTGGGCCAATATCACAATTGTTGGCAAATGGCCAATTAAGCATGAAAGCTCAAAATGTGAAACTGACCTCAAATTCGAAATGTATGCATATACTCAGGTTGCCCACAGGTTGGGCAACCCGAAAAAACATGTGTTTTCCATATCCAAGCTTTCCTTCAAAAGGTAGGCCTGGGCCAATATCACAATTGTTGGCAAATGGCCAATTAAGCATGAAAACTAAAAATGTGAAACTGACCTCAAATTCGCAATGTATGCATATACTCAGGTTGCCCACAGGTTGGGCAACCCGAAAAAACATGTGTTTTCCGTTCCCAACCTTTCCTTCAAAAGGTAGGCTTGGGCCTATATCGCATATGTTTGCAAATGGCCAATTAAGCATGAAAACTCAAAATGTGAAACTGACCTCAAATTCGAAATGTATGCATATACTCAGGTTGCCCACAGGTTGGAGAACCCGAAAAAACATGTGTTTTCCGTATCCAACCTTTCCTTCAAAAGGTAGGCCTGGGCCAATATCACAATTGTTGGCAAATGGCCAATTAAGCATGAAAACTCAAAATGTGAAACTGACCTCAAATTCGAAATGTATGCATATACTCAGGTTCCCACCACGTTGGGCAACCCAAAAAAACATGTGTTTTCCGTATCCAACCTTTCCTTGAATAGGTAGGCTTGGGCATATATCGCGTATGTTTGCAAATGGCCAATTTAGCATGAAAACACAAAATGTGAAACTGACCTCAAATTCGAAATGTATGCATATACTCAGGTTGCCCACAGGTTGGAGAACCCAAAAAAACATGTGTTTTCCCGTATCCAACCTTTCCTTCAAAAGCTAGGGCTGGGCCAATATCACAATTGTTGGCAAACGGCCAATTAAGCATGAAAACTCAAAATGTGAAACTGACCTCAAATTCGCAATGTATGCATATACTCAGGTACCCCACAGGTTGGGCAACCCGAAAAAACATGTGTTTTCCGTTCACAACCTTTCCTTCAAAAGGTAGGCTTGGGCCTATATCGCATATGTTTGCAAATGGCCAATTTAGCATGAAATCTCAAAATGTGAAACTGACCTCAAATTCGCAATGTATGCATATACTCAGGTTGCCCACAGGTTGGGCAACCAGAAAAAACATGTGTTTTCCGTTCCCAACCTTTCCTTCAAAAGGTAGGCCTGGGCCAATATCACAATTGTTGGCAAATGGCCAATTAAGGATGAAAACTCAAAATGTGAAACTGACCTCAAATTCGAAATGTATGCATATACTCAGGTTCCCCACAGGTTGGGCAACCCAAAAAAACAGGTGTTTTCCGTATCCAACCTTTCCATGAATAGGTAGGCTTGGGCCTATATCGCGTATGTTTGCAAATGGCCAATTTAGCATGAAAACACAAAATGTGAAACTGACCTCAAATTCGAAATGTATGCATATACTCAGGTTGCCCACAGGTTGGGGAACCCGAAAAAACATGTTTTCCCGTATCCAACCTTTCGTTCAAAAGCTAGGGCTGGGCCAATATCACAATTGTTGGCAAATGGCCAATTAAGCATGAAAACTCAAAATATGAAACTGACCTCAAATTCGCAATGTATGCATATACTCAGGTTGCCCACAGGTTGGAGAACCCAAAAAAACATGTGTTTTCCCGTATCCAACCTTTCCTTCAAAAGCTAGGGCTGGGCCAATATCACAATTGTTGGCAAATGGCCAATTAAGCATGAAAACTCAAAATGTGAAACTGACCTCAAATTCGCAATGTATGCATATACTCAGGTTGCCCACAGGTTGGGCAACCCGAAAAAACATGTGTTTTCGATATCCAACCTTTCCTTCAAAAGGTAGGCCTGGGCCAATATCACATTGGTTCGCAAATAACCCAAATAAGGATGAAAACTCAAAATGTGAAACTGACCTCAAATTCACAATGTATGCATATACTCAGGTTGCCCACAGGTTGGGCAACCCGAAAAAACATGTGTTTTCCATATCCAAGCTTTCCTTCAAAAGGTAGGCCTGGGCCAATATCACAATTGTTGGCAAATGGCCAATTAAGCATGAAAACTAAAAATGTGAAACTGACCTCAAATTCGCAATGTATGCATATACTCAGGTTGCCCACAGGTTGGGCAACCCGAAAAAACATGTGTTTTCCGTTCCCAACCTTTCCTTCAAAAGGTAGGCTTGGGCCTATATCGCATATGTTTGCAAATGGCCAATTAAGCATGAAAACTCAAAATGTGAAACTGACCTCAAATTCGAAATGTATGCATATACTCAGGTTGCCCACAGGTTGGAGAACCCGAAAAAACATGTGTTTTCCGTATCCAACCTTTCCTTCAAAAGGTAGGCCTGGGCCAATATCACAATTGTTGGCAAATGGCCAATTAAGCATGAAAACTCAAAATGTGAAACTGACCTCAAATTCGAAATGTATGCATATACTCAGGTTCCCACCACGTTGGGCAACCCAAAAAAACATGTGTTTTCCGTATCCAACCTTTCCTTGAATAGGTAGGCTTGGGCATATATCGCGTATGTTTGCAAATGGCCAATTTAGCATGAAAACACAAAATGTGAAACTGACCTCAAATTCGAAATGTATGCATATACTCAGGTTGCCCACAGGTTGGAGAACCCAAAAAAACATGTGTTTTCCCGTATCCAACCTTTCCTTCAAAAGCTAGGGCTGGGCCAATATCACAATTGTTGGCAAACGGCCAATTAAGCATGAAAACTCAAAATGTGAAACTGACCTCAAATTCGCAATGTATGCATATACTCAGGTACCCCACAGGTTGGGCAACCCGAAAAAACATGTGTTTTCCGTTCCCAACCTTTCCTTCAAAAGGTAGGCTTGGGCCTATATCGCATATGTTTGCAAATGGCCAATTTAGCATGAAATCTCAAAATGTGAAACTGACCTCAAATTCGCAATGTATGCATATACTCAGGTTGCCCACAGGTTGGGCAACCAGAAAAAACATGTGTTTTCCGTTCCCAACCTTTCCTTCAAAAGGTAGGCCTGGGCCAATATCACAATTGTTGGCAAATTGCCAATTAAGCATGAAAACTCAAAATGTGAAACTGACCTCAAATTCGCAATGTATGCATATACTCAGGTTTCCCACATGTTGGGCAACCTGAAAAAACATGTGTTTTCCGTATCCAACCTTTCCTTCAAAAGGTAGGTTTGGGCCAATATCACAATTGTTGGCAAATGGCCAATTAAGGATGAAAACTCAAAATGTGAAACTGACCTCAAATTCGAAATGTATGCATATACTCAGGTTCCCCACAGGTTGGGCAACCCAAAAAAACATGTGTTTTCCGTATCCAACCTTTCCTTGAATAGGTAGGCTTGGGCCTATATCGCGTATGTTTGCAAATGGCCAATTTAGCATGAAAACACAAAATGTGAAACTGACCTCAAATTCGAAATGTATGCATATACTCAGCTTGCCCACAGGTTGGGGAACCCAAAAAAACATGTTTTCCCGTATCCAACCTTTCCTTCAAAAGCTAGGGCTGGGCCAATATCACAATTGTTGGCAAATGGCCAATTAAGCATGAAAACTCAAAATGTGAAACTGACCTCAAATTCGCAATGTATGCATATACTCAGGTTGCCCACAGGTTGGAGAACCCAAAAAAACATGTTTTTTCCCGTATCCAACCTTTCCTTCAAAAGCTAGGGCTGGTCCAATATCACAATTGTTGGCAAATGGCCAATTAAGCATGAAAACTCAAAATGTGAAACTGACCTCAAATTCGCAATGTATGTATATACTCAGGTTGCCCACATGTTGGGCAACCTGAAAAAACATGTGTTTTCCGTATCCAACCTTTCCTTCAAAAGGTAGGTTTGGGCCAATATCACAATTGTTGGCAAATGGCCAATTAAGGATGAAAACTCAAAATGTGAAACTGACCTCAAATTCGAAATGTATGCATATACTCAGGTTCCCCACAGGTTGGGCAACCCAAAAAAACATGTGTTTTCCGTATCCAACCTTTCCTTGAATAGGTAGGCTTGGGCCTATATCGCGTATGTTTGCAAATGGCCAATTTAGCATGAAAACACAAAATGTGAAACTGACCTCAAATTCGAAATGTATGCATATACTCAGGTTGCCCACAGGTTGGGGAACCCGAAAAAACATGTTTTCCCGTATCCAACCTTTCCTTCAAAAGCTAGGGCTGGGCCAATATCACAATTGTTGGCAAATGGCCAATTAAGCATGAAAACTCAAAATGTGAAACTGACCTCAAATTCGCAATGTATGCATATACTCAGGTTGCCCACAGGTTGGAGAACCCAAAAAAACATGTGTTTTCCCGTATCCAACCTTTCCTTCAAAAGCTAGGGCTGGGCCAATATCACAATTGTTGGCAAATGGCCAATTAAGCATGAAAACTCAATATGTGAAACTGACCTCAAATTCGCAATGTATGCATATACTCAGGTTGCCCACAGGTTGGGCATCCCGAAAAAACATGTGTTTTTGATATCCAACCTTTCCTTCAAAAGGTAGGCCTGGGCCAATATCACATTGGTTCGCAAATAACCCAAATAAGGATGAAAACTCAAAATGTGAAACTGACCTCAAATTCACAATGTATGCATATACTCAGGTTGCCCACAGGTTGGGGAACCCGAAAAAACATGTGTTTTCCATATCCAAGCTTTCCTTCAAAAGGTAGGCCTGGGCAAATATCACAATTGTTGCCAAATGGCCAATTAAGCATGAAAACTCAAAATGTGAAACTGACCTCAAATTCGCAATGTATACATATACTCAGGTACCCCACAGGTTGGGCAACCCGAAAAAACATGTGTTTTCCGTTCCCAACCTTTCCTTCAAAAGGTAGGCTTGGGCCTATATCGCATATGTTTGCAAATGGCCAATTTAGCATGAAATCTCAAAATGTGAAACTGACCTCAAATTCGAAATGTATGCATATACTCAGGTTGCCCACAGGTTGGGCAACCCAAAAAAACATGTGTTTTCCGTATCCAACCTTTCCTTCAAAAGGTAGGCCTGGGCCAATATCACAATTGTTGGCAAATGGCCAATTAAGCATGAAAGCTCAAAATGTGAAACTGACCTCAAATTCGAAATGTATGCATATACTCAGGTTGCCCACAGGTTGGGCAACCCGAAAAATCATGTGTTTTCCATATCCAAGCTTTCCTTCAAAAGGTAGGCCTGGGCAAATATCACATTTGTTGGCAAATAAGGATGAAAACTCAAAATGTGAAACTGACCTCAAATTCGCAATGTATGCATATACTCAGGTTTCCCACATGTTGGGCAACCTGAAAAAACATGTGTTTTCCGTATCCAACCTTTCCTTCAAAAGGTAGGTTTGGGCCAATATCACAATTGTTGGCAAATGGCCAATTAAGGATGAAAACTCAAAATGTGAAACTGACCTCAAATTCGAAATGTATGCATATACTCAGGTTCCCCACAGGTTGGGCAACCCAAAAAAACATGTGTTTTCCGTATCCAACCTTTCCTTGAATAGGTAGGCTTGGGCCTATATCGCGTATGTTTGCAAATGGCCAATTTAGCATGAAAACACAAAATGTGAAACTGACCTCAAATTCGAAATGTATGCATATACTCAGGTTGCCCACAGGTTGGGGAACCCGAAAAAACATGTTTTCCCGTATCCAACCTTTCCTTCAAAAGCTAGGGCTGGGCCAATATCACAATTGTTGGCAAATGGCCAATTAAGCATGAAAACTCAAAATGTGAAACTGACCTCAAATTCGCAATGTATGCATATACTCAGGTTGCCCACAGGTTGGAGAACCCAAAAAAAATGTGTTTTCCCGTATCCAACCTTTCCTTCAAAAGCTAGGGCTGGGCCAATATCACAATTGTTGGCAAATGGCCAATTAAGCATGAAAACTCAAAATGTGAAACTGACCTCAAATTCGCAATGTATGCATATACTCAAGTTGCCCACAGGTTGCGCAACCCGAAAAAACATGTGTTTTCGATATCCAACCTTTCCTTCAAAAGGTAGGCCTGGGCCAATATCACATTGGTTCGCAAATAACCCAAATAAGGATGAAAACTCAAAATGTGAAACTGACCTCAAATTCACAATGTATGCATATACTCAGGTTGCCCACAGGTTGGGGAACCCGAAAAAACATGTGTTTTCCATATCCAAGCTTTCCTTCAAAAGGTAGGCCTGGGCAAATATCACAATTGTTGGCAAATGGCCAATTAAGGATGAAAACTCAAAATGTGAAACTGACCTCAAATTCGAAATGTATGCATATACTCAGGTTGCCCACATGTTGGGCAACCTGAAAAAACATGTGTTTTTTTTCGTATCCAACCTTTCCTTCAAAAGGTAGGTTTGGGCCAATATCACAATTGTTGGCAAATGGCCAATTAAGGATGAAAACTCAAAATGTGAAACTGACCTCAAATTCGAAATGTATGCATATACTCAGGTTCCCCACAGGTTGGGCAACCCAAAAAAACATGTGTTTTCCGTATCCAACCTTTCCTTGAATAGGTAGGCTTGGGCCTATATCGCGTATGTTTGCAAATGGCCAATTTAGCATGAAAACACAAAATGTGAAACTGACCTCAAATTCGAAATGTATGCATATACTCAGGTTGCCCACAGGTTGGGGAACCCGAAAAAACATGTTTTCCCGTATCCAACCTTTCCTTCAAAAGCTAGGGCTGGGCCAATATCACAATTGTTGGCAAATGGCCAATTAAGCATGAAAACTCAAAATGTGAAACTGACCTCAAATTCGCAATGTATGCATATACTCAGGTTGCCCACAGGTTGGGCAACCCGAAAAAACATGTGTTTTCGATATCCAACCTTTCCTTCAAAAGGTAGGCCTGGGCCAATATCACATTGGTTCGCAAATAACCCAAATAAGGATGAAAACTCAAAATGTGAAACTGACCTCAAATTCACAATGTATGCATATACTCAGGTTGCCCACAGGTTGGGGAACCCGAAAAAACATGTGTTTTCCATATCCAAGCTTTCCTTCAAAAGGTAGGCCTGGGCAAATATCACAATTGTTGCCAAATGGCCAATTAAGCATGAAAACTCAAAATGTGAAACTGACCTCAAATTCGCAATGTATACATATACTCAGGTACCCCACAGGTTGGGCAACCCGAAAAAACATGTGTTTTCCGTTCCCAACCTTTCCTTCAAAAGGTAGGCTTGGGCCTATATCGCATATGTTTGCAAATGGCCAATTTAGCATGAAATCTCAAAATGTGAAACTGACCTCAAATTCGAAATGTATGCATATACTCAGGTTGCCCACAGGTTGGGCAACCCAAAAAAACATGTGTTTTCCGTATCCAACCTTTCCTTCAAAAGGTAGGCCTGGGCCAATATCACAATTGTTGGCAAATGGCCAATTAAGCATGAAAGCTCAAAATGTGAAACTGACCTCAAATTCGAAATGTATGCATATACTCAGGTTGCCCACAGGTTGGGCAACCCGAAAAATCATGTGTTTTCCATATCCAAGCTTTCCTTCAAAAGGTAGGCCTGGGCAAATATCACATTTGTTGGCAAATAAGGATGAAAACTCAAAATGTGAAACTGACCTCAAATTCGCAATGTATGCATATACTCAGGTTTCCCACATGTTGGGCAACCTGAAAAAACATGTGTTTTCCGTATCCAACCTTTCCTTCAAAAGGTAGGTTTGGGCCAATATCACAATTGTTGGCAAATGGCCAATTAAGGATGAAAACTCAAAATGTGAAACTGACCTCAAATTCGAAATGTATGCATATACTCAGGTTCCCCACAGGTTGGGCAACCCAAAAAAACATGTGTTTTCCGTATCCAACCTTTCCTTGAATAGGTAGGCTTGGGCCTATATCGCGTATGTTTGCAAATGGCCAATTTAGCATGAAAACACAAAATGTGAAACTGACCTCAAATTCGAAATGTATGCATATACTCAGGTTGCCCACAGGTTGGGGAACCCGAAAAAACATGTTTTCCCGTATCCAACCTTTCCTTCAAAAGCTAGGGCTGGGCCAATATCACAATTGTTGGCAAATGGCCAATTAAGCATGAAAACTCAAAATGTGAAACTGACCTCAAATTCGCAATGTATGCATATACTCAGGTTGCCCACAGGTTGGAGAACCCAAAAAAACATGTGTTTTCCCGTATCCAACCTTTCCTTCAAAAGCTAGGGCTGGGCCAATATCACAATTGTTGGCAAATGGCCAATTAAGCATGAAAACTCAAAATGTGAAACTGACCTCAAATTCGCAATGTATGCATATACTCAAGTTGCCCACAGGTTGCGCAACCCGAAAAAACATGTGTTTTCGATATCCAACCTTTCCTTCAAAAGGTAGGCCTGGGCCAATATCACATTGGTTCGCAAATAACCCAAATAAGGATGAAAACTCAAAATGTGAAACTGACCTCAAATTCACAATGTATGCATATACTCAGGTTGCCCACAGGTTGGGGAACCCGAAAAAACATGTGTTTTCCATATCCAAGCTTTCCTTCAAAAGGTAGGCCTGGGCAAATATCACAATTGTTGGCAAATGGCCAATTAAGGATGAAAACTCAAAATGTGAAACTGACCTCAAATTCGAAATGTATGCATATACTCAGGTTGCCCACATGTTGGGCAACCTGAAAAAACATGTGTTTTTTTTCGTATCCAACCTTTCCTTCAAAAGGTAGGTTTGGGCCAATATCACAATTGTTGGCAAATGGCCAATTAAGGATGAAAACTCAAAATGTGAAACTGACCTCAAATTCGAAATGTATGCATATACTCAGGTTCCCCACAGGTTGGGCAACCCAAAAAAACATGTGTTTTCCGTATCCAACCTTTCCTTGAATAGGTAGGCTTGGGCCTATATCGCGTATGTTTGCAAATGGCCAATTTAGCATGAAAACACAAAATGTGAAACTGACCTCAAATTCGAAATGTATGCATATACTCAGGTTGCCCACAGGTTGGGGAACCCGAAAAAACATGTTTTCCCGTATCCAACCTTTCCTTCAAAAGCTAGGGCTGGGCCAATATCACAATTGTTGGCAAATGGCCAATTAAGCATGAAAACTCAAAATGTGAAACTGACCTCAAATTCGCAATGTATGCATATACTCAGGTTGCCCACAGGTTGGGCAACCCGAAAAAACATGTGTTTTCGATATCCAACCTTTCCTTCAAAAGGTAGGCCTGGGCCAATATCACATTGGTTCGCAAATAACCCAAATAAGGATGAAAACTCAAAATGTGAAACTGACCTCAAATTCACAATGTATGCATATACTCAGGTTGCCCACAGGTTGGGGAACCCGAAAAAACATGTGTTTTCCATATCCAAGCTTTCCTTCAAAAGGTAGGCCTGGGCAAATATCACAATTGTTGGCAAATGGCCAATTAAGGATGAAAACTCAAAATGTGAAACTGACCTCAAATTCGAAATGTATGCATATACTCAGGTTCCCCACATGTTGGGCAACCTGAAAAAACATGTGTTTTCCGTATCCAACCTTTCCTTCAAAAGGTAGGTTTGGGCCATTATCACAATTGTTGGCAAATGGCCAATTAAGGATGAAAACTCAAAATGTGAAACTGACCTCAAATTCGAAATGTATGCATATACTCAGGTTCCCCACCGGTTGGGCAACCCAAAAAAACATGTGTTTTCCGTATCCAACCTTTCCTTGAATAGGTAGGCTTGGGCCTATATCGCGAATGTTTGCAAATGGCCAATTTAGCATGAAAACACAAAATGTGAAACTGACCTCAAATTCGAAATGTATGCATATACTCAGGTTGCCCACAGGTTGGGGAACCCGAAAAAACATGTTTTCCCGTATCCAACCTTTCCTTCAAAAGCTAGGGCTGGGCCAATATCACAATTGTTGGCAAATGGCCAATTAAGCATGAAAACTCAAAATGTGAAACTGACCTCAAATTCGCAATGTATGCATATACTCAGGTTGCCCACAGGTTGGGCAACCCAAAAAAACATGTGTTTTCCGTATCCAACCTTTCCTTCAAAAGGTAGGCCTGGGCCAATATCACAATTGTTGGCAAATGGCCAATTAAGCATGAAAGCTCAAAATGTGAAACTGACCTCAAATTCGAAATGTATGCATATACTCAGGTTCCCCACAGGTTGGGCAACCCAAAAAAACATGTGTTTTCCGTATCCAACCTTTCCTTGAATAGGTAGGCTTGGGCCTATATCGCGTATGTTTGTAAATGGCCAATTTAGCATGAAAACACAAAATGTGAAACTGACCTCAAATTCGAAATGTATGCATATACTCAGGTTGCCCACAGGTTGGGGAACCCGAAAAAACATGTTTTCCCGTATCCAACCTTTCCTTCAAAAGCTAGGGCTGGGCCAATATCACAATTGTTGGCAAATGGCCAATTAAGCATGAAAACTCAAAATGTGAAACTGACCTCAAATTCGCAATGTATGCATATACTCAGGTTGCCCACAGGTTGGGCAACCCGAAAAAACATGTGTTTTCGATATCCAACCTTTCCTTCAAAAGGTAGGCCTGGGCCAATATCACATTGGTTCGCAAATAACCCAAATAAGGATGAAAACTCAAAATGTGAAACTGACCTCAAATTCACAATGTATGCATATACTCAGGTTGCCCACAGGTTGGGGAACCCGAAAAAACGTGTGTTTTCCATATCCAAGCTTTCCTTCAAAAGGTAGGCCTGGGCAAATATCACAATTGTTGGCAAATGGCCAATTAAGGATGAAAACTCAAAATGTGAAACTGACCTCAAATTCGAAATGTATGCATATACTCAGGTTTCCCACATGTTGGGCAACCTGAAAAAACATGTGTTTTCCGTATCCAACCTTTCCTTGAATAGGTAGGCTTGGGCCTATATCGCGTATGTTTGCAAATGGCCAATTTAGCATGAAAACACAAAATGTGAAACTGACCTCAAATTCGAAATGTATGCATATACTCAGGTTGCCCACAGGTTGGGGAACCCGAAAAAACATGTTTTCCCGTATCCAACCTTTCCTTCAAAAGCTAGGGCTGGGCCAATATCACAATTGTTGGCAAATGGCCAATTAAGCATGAAAACTCAAAATGTGAAACTGACCTCAAATTCGCAATGTATGCATATACTCAGGTTGCCCACAGGTTGGAGAACCCAAAAAAACATGTGTTTTCCCGTATCCAACCTTTCCTTCAAAAGCTAGGGCTGGGCCAATATCACAATTGTTGGCAAATGGCCAATTAAGCATGAAAACTCAAAATGTGAAACTGACCTCAAATTCGCAATGTATGCATATACTCAGGTTGCCCACAGGTTGGGCAACCCGAAAAAACATGTGTTTTCGATATCCAACCTTTCCTTCAAAAGGTAGGCCTGGGCCAATATCACATTGGTTCGCAAATAACCCAAATAAGGCTGAAAACTCAAAATGTGAAACTGACCTCAAATTCACAATGTATGCATATACTCAGGTTGCCCACAGGTTGGGGAACCCGAAAAAACATGTGTTTTCCATATCCAAGCTTTCCTTCAAAAGGTAGGCCTGGGCAAATATCACAATTGTTGGCAAATGGCCAATTAAGGATGAAAACTCAAAATGTGAAACTGACCTCAAATTCGAAATGTATGCATATACTCAGGTTTCCCACATGTTGGGCAACCTGAAAAAACATGTGTTTTCCGTATCCAACCTTTCCTTCAAAAGGTAGGTTTGGGCCAATATCACAATTGTTGGCAAATGGCCAATTAAGGATGAAAACTCAAAATGTGAAACTGACCTCAAATTCGAAATGTATGCATATACTCAGGTTCCCCACAGGTTGGGCAACCCAAAAAAACATGTGTTTTCCGTATCCAACCTTTCCTTGAACAGGTAGGCTTGGGCCTATATCGCGTATGTTTGCAAATGGCCAATTTAGCATGAAAACACAAAAGGTGAAACTGACCTCAAATTCGAAATGTATGCATATACTCAGGTTGCCCACAGGTTGGGGAACCCGAAAAAACATGTTTTCCGTATCCAACCTTTCCTTCAAAAGCTAGGGCTGGGCCAATATCACAATTGTTGGCAAATGGCCAATTAAGCATGAAAACTCAAAATGTGAAACTGACCTCAAATTCGCAATGTATGCATATACTCAGGTTGCCCACAGGTTGGAGAACCCAAAAAAACATGTGTTTTCCCGTATCCAACCTTTCCTTCAAAAGCTAGGGCTGGGCCAATATCACAATTGTTGGCAAATGGCCAATTAAGCATGAAAACTCAAAATGTGAAACTGACCTCAAATTCGCAATGTATGCATATACTCAGGTTGCCCACAGGTTGGGGAACCCGAAAAAACATGTGTTTTCGATATCCAACCTTTCCTTCAAAAGGTAGGCCTGGGCCAATATCACATTGGTTCGCAAATAACCCAAATAAGGATGAAAACTCAAAATGTGAAACTGACCTCAAATTCACAATGTATGCATATACTCAGGTTTCCCACAGGTTGGGGAACCCGAAAAAACATGTGTTTTCCATATCCAATCTTTCCTTCAAAAGGTAGGCCTGGGCAAATATAACAATTGTTGCCAAATGGCCAATTAAGCATGAAAACTCAAAATGTGAAACTGACCTCAAATTCGCAATGTATACATATACTCAGGTACCCCACAGGTTGGGCAACCCGAAAAAACATGTGTTTTCCGTTCCCAACCTTTCCTTCAAAAGGTAGGCTTGGGCCTATATCGCATATGTTTGCAAATGGCCAATTTAGCATGAAATCTCAAAATGTGAAACTGACCTCAAATTCGAAATGTATGCATATACTCAGGTTGCCCACAGGTTGGGCAACCCAAAAAAACATGTGTTTTCCGTATCCAACCTTTCCTTCAAAAGGTAGGCCTGGGCCAATATCACAATTGTTGGCAAATGGCCAATTAAGCATGAAAGCTCAAAATGTGAAACTGACCTCAAATTCGAAATGTATGCATATACTCAGGTTCCCCACAGGTTGGGCAACCCAAAAAAACATGTGTTTTCCGTATCCAACCTTTCCTTGAATAGGTAGGCTTGGGCCTATATCGCGTATGTTTGCAAATGGCCAATTTAGCATGAAAACACAAAATGTGAAACTGACCTCAAATTCGAAATGTATGCATATACTCAGGTTGCCCACAGGTTGGGGAACCCGAAAAAACATGTTTTCCCGTATCCAACCTTTCCTTCAAAAGCTAGGGCTGGGCCAATATCACAATTGTTGGCAAATGGCCAATTAAGCATGAAAACTCAAAATGTGAAACTGACCTCAAATTCGCAATGTATGCATATACTCAGGTTGCCCACAGGTTGGGCAACCCGAAAAAACATGTGTTTTCGATATCCAACCTTTCCTTCAAAAGGTAGGCCTGGGCCAATATCACATTGGTTCGCAAATAACCCAAATAAGGATGAAAACTCAAAATGTGAAACTGACCTCAAATTCACAATGTATGCATATACTCAGGTTGCCCACAGGTTGGGGAACCCGAAAAAACGTGTGTTTTCCATATCCAAGCTTTCCTTCAAAAGGTAGGCCTGGGCAAATATCACAATTGTTGGCAAATGGCCAATTAAGGATGAAAACTCAAAATGTGAAACTGACCTCAAATTCGAAATGTATGCATATACTCAGGTTGCCCACAGGTTGGAGAACCCAAAAAAACATGTGTTTTCCGTATCCAACCTTTCCTTCAAAAGGTAGGTTTGGGCCAATATCACAATTGTTGGCAAATGGCCAATTAAGGATGAAAACTCAAAATGTGAAACTGACCTCAAATTCGAAATGTATGCATATACTCAGGTTCCCCACAGGTTGGGCAACCCAAAAAAACATGTGTTTTCCGTATCCAACCTTTCCTTGAACAGGTAGGCTTGGGCCTATATCGCGTATGTTTGCAAATGGCCAATTAAGGATGAAAACTCAAAATGTGAAACTGACCTCAAATTCGAAATGTATGCATATACTCAGGTTCCCCACAGGTTGGCCAACCCAAAAAAACATGTGTTTTCCGTATCCAACCTTTCCTTGAACAGGTAGGCTTGGGCCTATATCGCGTATGTTTGCAAATGGCCAATTTAGCATGAAAACACAAAAGGTGAAACTGACCTCAAATTCGAAATGTATGCATATACTCAGGTTGCCCACAGGTTGGGGAACCCGAAAAAACATGTTTTCCGTATCCAACCTTTCCTTCAAAAGCTAGGGCTGGGCCAATATCACAATTGTTGGCAAATGGCCAATTAAGCATGAAAACTCAAAATGTGAAACTGACCTCAAATTCGCAATGTATGCATATACTCAGGTTGCCCACAGGTTGGAGAACCCAAAAAAACATGTTTTTTCCCGTATCCAACCTTTCCTTCAAAAGCTAGGGCTGGTCCAATATCACAATTGTTGGCAAATGGCCAATTAAGCATGAAAACTCAAAATGTGAAACTGACCTCAAATTCGCAATGTATGTATATACTCAGGTTGCCCACATGTTGGGCAACCTGAAAAAACATGTGTTTTCCGTATCCAACCTTTCCTTCAAAAGGTAGGTTTGGGCCAATATCACAATTGTTGGCAAATGGCCAATTAAGGATGAAAACTCAAAATGTGAAACTGACCTCAAATTCGAAATGTATGCATATACTCAGGTTCCCCACAGGTTGGGCAACCCAAAAAAACATGTGTTTTCCGTATCCAACCTTTCCTTGAATAGGTAGGCTTGGGCCTATATCGCGTATGTTTGCAAATGGCCAATTTAGCATGAAAACACAAAATGTGAAACTGACCTCAAATTCGAAATGTATGCATATACTCAGGTTGCCCACAGGTTGGGGAACCCGAAAAAACATGTTTTCCCGTATCCAACCTTTCCTTCAAAAGCTAGGGCTGGGCCAATATCACAATTGTTGGCAAATGGCCAATTAAGCATGAAAACTCAAAATGTGAAACTGACCTCAAATTCGCAATGTATGCATATACTCAGGTTGCCCACAGGTTGGAGAACCCAAAAAAACATGTGTTTTCCCGTATCCAACCTTTCCTTCAAAAGCTAGGGCTGGGCCAATATCACAATTGTTGGCAAATGGCCAATTAAGCATGAAAACTCAATATGTGAAACTGACCTCAAATTCGCAATGTATGCATATACTCAGGTTGCCCACAGGTTGGGCATCCCGAAAAAACATGTGTTTTTGATATCCAACCTTTCCTTCAAAAGGTAGGCCTGGGCCAATATCACATTGGTTCGCAAATAACCCAAATAAGGATGAAAACTCAAAATGTGAAACTGACCTCAAATTCACAATGTATGCATATACTCAGGTTGCCCACAGGTTGGGGAACCCGAAAAAACATGTGTTTTCCATATCCAAGCTTTCCTTCAAAAGGTAGGCCTGGGCAAATATCACAATTGTTGCCAAATGGCCAATTAAGCATGAAAACTCAAAATGTGAAACTGACCTCAAATTCGCAATGTATACATATACTCAGGTACCCCACAGGTTGGGCAACCCGAAAAAACATGTGTTTTCCGTTCCCAACCTTTCCTTCAAAAGGTAGGCTTGGGCCTATATCGCATATGTTTGCAAATGGCCAATTTAGCATGAAATCTCAAAATGTGAAACTGACCTCAAATTCGAAATGTATGCATATACTCAGGTTGCCCACAGGTTGGGCAACCCAAAAAAACATGTGTTTTCCGTATCCAACCTTTCCTTCAAAAGGTAGGCCTGGGCCAATATCACAATTGTTGGCAAATGGCCAATTAAGCATGAAAGCTCAAAATGTGAAACTGACCTCAAATTCGAAATGTATGCATATACTCAGGTTGCCCACAGGTTGGGCAACCCGAAAAATCATGTGTTTTCCATATCCAAGCTTTCCTTCAAAAGGTAGGCCTGGGCAAATATCACATTTGTTGGCAAATAAGGATGAAAACTCAAAATGTGAAACTGACCTCAAATTCGCAATGTATGCATATACTCAGGTTTCCCACATGTTGGGCAACCTGAAAAAACATGTGTTTTCCGTATCCAACCTTTCCTTCAAAAGGTAGGTTTGGGCCAATATCACAATTGTTGGCAAATGGCCAATTAAGGATGAAAACTCAAAATGTGAAACTGACCTCAAATTCGAAATGTATGCATATACTCAGGTTCCCCACAGGTTGGGCAACCCAAAAAAACATGTGTTTTCCGTATCCAACCTTTCCTTGAATAGGTAGGCTTGGGCCTATATCGCGTATGTTTGCAAATGGCCAATTTAGCATGAAAACACAAAATGTGAAACTGACCTCAAATTCGAAATGTATGCATATACTCAGGTTGCCCACAGGTTGGGGAACCCGAAAAAACATGTTTTCCCGTATCCAACCTTTCCTTCAAAAGCTAGGGCTGGGCCAATATCACAATTGTTGGCAAATGGCCAATTAAGCATGAAAACTCAAAATGTGAAACTGACCTCAAATTCGCAATGTATGCATATACTCAGGTTGCCCACAGGTTGGAGAACCCAAAAAAAATGTGTTTTCCCGTATCCAACCTTTCCTTCAAAAGCTAGGGCTGGGCCAATATCACAATTGTTGGCAAATGGCCAATTAAGCATGAAAACTCAAAATGTGAAACTGACCTCAAATTCGCAATGTATGCATATACTCAAGTTGCCCACAGGTTGCGCAACCCGAAAAAACATGTGTTTTCGATATCCAACCTTTCCTTCAAAAGGTAGGCCTGGGCCAATATCACATTGGTTCGCAAATAACCCAAATAAGGATGAAAACTCAAAATGTGAAACTGACCTCAAATTCACAATGTATGCATATACTCAGGTTGCCCACAGGTTGGGGAACCCGAAAAAACATGTGTTTTCCATATCCAAGCTTTCCTTCAAAAGGTAGGCCTGGGCAAATATCACAATTGTTGGCAAATGGCCAATTAAGGATGAAAACTCAAAATGTGAAACTGACCTCAAATTCGAAATGTATGCATATACTCAGGTTGCCCACATGTTGGGCAACCTGAAAAAACATGTGTTTTTTTTCGTATCCAACCTTTCCTTCAAAAGGTAGGTTTGGGCCAATATCACAATTGTTGGCAAATGGCCAATTAAGGATGAAAACTCAAAATGTGAAACTGACCTCAAATTCGAAATGTATGCATATACTCAGGTTCCCCACAGGTTGGGCAACCCAAAAAAACATGTGTTTTCCGTATCCAACCTTTCCTTGAATAGGTAGGCTTGGGCCTATATCGCGTATGTTTGCAAATGGCCAATTTAGCATGAAAACACAAAATGTGAAACTGACCTCAAATTCGAAATGTATGCATATACTCAGGTTGCCCACAGGTTGGGGAACCCGAAAAAACATGTTTTCCCGTATCCAACCTTTCCTTCAAAAGCTAGGGCTGGGCCAATATCACAATTGTTGGCAAATGGCCAATTAAGCATGAAAACTCAAAATGTGAAACTGACCTCAAATTCGCAATGTATGCATATACTCAGGTTGCCCACAGGTTGGGCAACCCGAAAAAACATGTGTTTTCGATATCCAACCTTTCCTTCAAAAGGTAGGCCTGGGCCAATATCACATTGGTTCGCAAATAACCCAAATAAGGATGAAAACTCAAAATGTGAAACTGACCTCAAATTCACAATGTATGCATATACTCAGGTTGCCCACAGGTTGGGGAACCCGAAAAAACATGTGTTTTCCATATCCAAGCTTTCCTTCAAAAGGTAGGCCTGGGCAAATATCACAATTGTTGCCAAATGGCCAATTAAGCATGAAAACTCAAAATGTGAAACTGACCTCAAATTCGCAATGTATACATATACTCAGGTACCCCACAGGTTGGGCAACCCGAAAAAACATGTGTTTTCCGTTCCCAACCTTTCCTTCAAAAGGTAGGCTTGGGCCTATATCGCATATGTTTGCAAATGGCCAATTTAGCATGAAATCTCAAAATGTGAAACTGACCTCAAATTCGAAATGTATGCATATACTCAGGTTGCCCACAGGTTGGGCAACCCAAAAAAACATGTGTTTTCCGTATCCAACCTTTCCTTCAAAAGGTAGGCCTGGGCCAATATCACAATTGTTGGCAAATGGCCAATTAAGCATGAAAGCTCAAAATGTGAAACTGACCTCAAATTCGAAATGTATGCATATACTCAGGTTGCCCACAGGTTGGGCAACCCGAAAAATCATGTGTTTTCCATATCCAAGCTTTCCTTCAAAAGGTAGGCCTGGGCAAATATCACATTTGTTGGCAAATAAGGATGAAAACTCAAAATGTGAAACTGACCTCAAATTCGCAATGTATGCATATACTCAGGTTTCCCACATGTTGGGCAACCTGAAAAAACATGTGTTTTCCGTATCCAACCTTTCCTTCAAAAGGTAGGTTTGGGCCAATATCACAATTGTTGGCAAATGGCCAATTAAGGATGAAAACTCAAAATGTGAAACTGACCTCAAATTCGAAATGTATGCATATACTCAGGTTCCCCACAGGTTGGGCAACCCAAAAAAACATGTGTTTTCCGTATCCAACCTTTCCTTGAATAGGTAGGCTTGGGCCTATATCGCGTATGTTTGCAAATGGCCAATTTAGCATGAAAACACAAAATGTGAAACTGACCTCAAATTCGAAATGTATGCATATACTCAGGTTGCCCACAGGTTGGGGAACCCGAAAAAACATGTTTTCCCGTATCCAACCTTTCCTTCAAAAGCTAGGGCTGGGCCAATATCACAATTGTTGGCAAATGGCCAATTAAGCATGAAAACTCAAAATGTGAAACTGACCTCAAATTCGCAATGTATGCATATACTCAGGTTGCCCACAGGTTGGAGAACCCAAAAAAACATGTGTTTTCCCGTATCCAACCTTTCCTTCAAAAGCTAGGGCTGGGCCAATATCACAATTGTTGGCAAATGGCCAATTAAGCATGAAAACTCAAAATGTGAAACTGACCTCAAATTCGCAATGTATGCATATACTCAAGTTGCCCACAGGTTGCGCAACCCGAAAAAACATGTGTTTTCGATATCCAACCTTTCCTTCAAAAGGTAGGCCTGGGCCAATATCACATTGGTTCGCAAATAACCCAAATAAGGATGAAAACTCAAAATGTGAAACTGACCTCAAATTCACAATGTATGCATATACTCAGGTTGCCCACAGGTTGGGGAACCCGAAAAAACATGTGTTTTCCATATCCAAGCTTTCCTTCAAAAGGTAGGCCTGGGCAAATATCACAATTGTTGGCAAATGGCCAATTAAGGATGAAAACTCAAAATGTGAAACTGACCTCAAATTCGAAATGTATGCATATACTCAGGTTGCCCACATGTTGGGCAACCTGAAAAAACATGTGTTTTTTTTCGTATCCAACCTTTCCTTCAAAAGGTAGGTTTGGGCCAATATCACAATTGTTGGCAAATGGCCAATTAAGGATGAAAACTCAAAATGTGAAACTGACCTCAAATTCGAAATGTATGCATATACTCAGGTTCCCCACAGGTTGGGCAACCCAAAAAAACATGTGTTTTCCGTATCCAACCTTTCCTTGAATAGGTAGGCTTGGGCCTATATCGCGTATGTTTGCAAATGGCCAATTTAGCATGAAAACACAAAATGTGAAACTGACCTCAAATTCGAAATGTATGCATATACTCAGGTTGCCCACAGGTTGGGGAACCCGAAAAAACATGTTTTCCCGTATCCAACCTTTCCTTCAAAAGCTAGGGCTGGGCCAATATCACAATTGTTGGCAAATGGCCAATTAAGCATGAAAACTCAAAATGTGAAACTGACCTCAAATTCGCAATGTATGCATATACTCAGGTTGCCCACAGGTTGGGCAACCCGAAAAAACATGTGTTTTCGATATCCAACCTTTCCTTCAAAAGGTAGGCCTGGGCCAATATCACATTGGTTCGCAAATAACCCAAATAAGGATGAAAACTCAAAATGTGAAACTGACCTCAAATTCACAATGTATGCATATACTCAGGTTGCCCACAGGTTGGGGAACCCGAAAAAACATGTGTTTTCCATATCCAAGCTTTCCTTCAAAAGGTAGGCCTGGGCAAATATCACAATTGTTGGCAAATGGCCAATTAAGGATGAAAACTCAAAATGTGAAACTGACCTCAAATTCGAAATGTATGCATATACTCAGGTTCCCCACATGTTGGGCAACCTGAAAAAACATGTGTTTTCCGTATCCAACCTTTCCTTCAAAAGGTAGGTTTGGGCCATTATCACAATTGTTGGCAAATGGCCAATTAAGGATGAAAACTCAAAATGTGAAACTGACCTCAAATTCGAAATGTATGCATATACTCAGGTTCCCCACCGGTTGGGCAACCCAAAAAAACATGTGTTTTCCGTATCCAACCTTTCCTTGAATAGGTAGGCTTGGGCCTATATCGCGTATGTTTGCAAATGGCCAATTTAGCATGAAAACACAAAATGTGAAACTGACCTCAAATTCGAAATGTATGCATATACTCAGGTTGCCCACAGGTTGGGGAACCCGAAAAAACATGTTTTCCCGTATCCAACCTTTCCTTCAAAAGCTAGGGCTGGGCCAATATCACAATTGTTGGCAAATGGCCAATTAAGCATGAAAACTCAAAATGTGAAACTGACCTCAAATTCGCAATGTATGCATATACTCAGGTTGCCCACAGGTTGGGCAACCCAAAAAAACATGTGTTTTCCGTATCCAACCTTTCCTTCAAAAGGTAGGCCTGGGCCAATATCACAATTGTTGGCAAATGGCCAATTAAGCATGAAAGCTCAAAATGTGAAACTGACCTCAAATTCGAAATGTATGCATATACTCAGGTTCCCCACAGGTTGGGCAACCCAAAAAAACATGTGTTTTCCGTATCCAACCTTTCCTTGAATAGGTAGGCTTGGGCCTATATCGCGTATGTTTGTAAATGGCCAATTTAGCATGAAAACACAAAATGTGAAACTGACCTCAAATTCGAAATGTATGCATATACTCAGGTTGCCCACAGGTTGGGGAACCCGAAAAAACATGTTTTCCCGTATCCAACCTTTCCTTCAAAAGCTAGGGCTGGGCCAATATCACAATTGTTGGCAAATGGCCAATTAAGCATGAAAACTCAAAATGTGAAACTGACCTCAAATTCGCAATGTATGCATATACTCAGGTTGCCCACAGGTTGGGCAACCCGAAAAAACATGTGTTTTCGATATCCAACCTTTCCTTCAAAAGGTAGGCCTGGGCCAATATCACATTGGTTCGCAAATAACCCAAATAAGGATGAAAACTCAAAATGTGAAACTGACCTCAAATTCACAATGTATGCATATACTCAGGTTGCCCACAGGTTGGGGAACCCGAAAAAACGTGTGTTTTCCATATCCAAGCTTTCCTTCAAAAGGTAGGCCTGGGCAAATATCACAATTGTTGGCAAATGGCCAATTAAGGATGAAAACTCAAAATGTGAAACTGACCTCAAATTCGAAATGTATGCATATACTCAGGTTTCCCACATGTTGGGCAACCTGAAAAAACATGTGTTTTCCGTATCCAACCTTTCCTTGAATAGGTAGGCTTGGGCCTATATCGCGTATGTTTGCAAATGGCCAATTTAGCATGAAAACACAAAATGTGAAACTGACCTCAAATTCGAAATGTATGCATATACTCAGGTTGCCCACAGGTTGGGGAACCCGAAAAAACATGTTTTCCCGTATCCAACCTTTCCTTCAAAAGCTAGGGCTGGGCCAATATCACAATTGTTGGCAAATGGCCAATTAAGCATGAAAACTCAAAATGTGAAACTGACCTCAAATTCGCAATGTATGCATATACTCAGGTTGCCCACAGGTTGGAGAACCCAAAAAAACATGTGTTTTCCCGTATCCAACCTTTCCTTCAAAAGCTAGGGCTGGGCCAATATCACAATTGTTGGCAAATGGCCAATTAAGCATGAAAACTCAAAATGTGAAACTGACCTCAAATTCGCAATGTATGCATATACTCAGGTTGCCCACAGGTTGGGCAACCCGAAAAAACATGTGTTTTCGATATCCAACCTTTCCTTCAAAAGGTAGGCCTGGGCCAATATCACATTGGTTCGCAAATAACCCAAATAAGGCTGAAAACTCAAAATGTGAAACTGACCTCAAATTCACAATGTATGCATATACTCAGGTTGCCCACAGGTTGGGGAACCCGAAAAAACATGTGTTTTCCATATCCAAGCTTTCCTTCAAAAGGTAGGCCTGGGCAAATATCACAATTGTTGGCAAATGGCCAATTAAGGATGAAAACTCAAAATGTGAAACTGACCTCAAATTCGAAATGTATGCATATACTCAGGTTTCCCACATGTTGGGCAACCTGAAAAAACATGTGTTTTCCGTATCCAACCTTTCCTTCAAAAGGTAGGTTTGGGCCAATATCACAATTGTTGGCAAATGGCCAATTAAGGATGAAAACTCAAAATGTGAAACTGACCTCAAATTCGAAATGTATGCATATACTCAGGTTCCCCACAGGTTGGGCAACCCAAAAAAACATGTGTTTTCCGTATCCAACCTTTCCTTGAACAGGTAGGCTTGGGCCTATATCGCGTATGTTTGCAAATGGCCAATTTAGCATGAAAACACAAAAGGTGAAACTGACCTCAAATTCGAAATGTATGCATATACTCAGGTTGCCCACAGGTTGGGGAACCCGAAAAAACATGTTTTCCGTATCCAACCTTTCCTTCAAAAGCTAGGGCTGGGCCAATATCACAATTGTTGGCAAATGGCCAATTAAGCATGAAAACTCAAAATGTGAAACTGACCTCAAATTCGCAATGTATGCATATACTCAGGTTGCCCACAGGTTGGAGAACCCAAAAAAACATGTGTTTTCCCGTATCCAACCTTTCCTTCAAAAGCTAGGGCTGGGCCAATATCACAATTGTTGGCAAATGGCCAATTAAGCATGAAAACTCAAAATGTGAAACTGACCTCAAATTCGCAATGTATGCATATACTCAGGTTGCCCACAGGTTGGGGAACCCGAAAAAACATGTGTTTTCGATATCCAACCTTTCCTTCAAAAGGTAGGCCTGGGCCAATATCACATTGGTTCGCAAATAACCCAAATAAGGATGAAAACTCAAAATGTGAAACTGACCTCAAATTCACAATGTATGCATATACTCAGGTTTCCCACAGGTTGGGGAACCCGAAAAAACATGTGTTTTCCATATCCAATCTTTCCTTCAAAAGGTAGGCCTGGGCAAATATAACAATTGTTGCCAAATGGCCAATTAAGCATGAAAACTCAAAATGTGAAACTGACCTCAAATTCGCAATGTATACATATACTCAGGTACCCCACAGGTTGGGCAACCCGAAAAAACATGTGTTTTCCGTTCCCAACCTTTCCTTCAAAAGGTAGGCTTGGGCCTATATCGCATATGTTTGCAAATGGCCAATTTAGCATGAAATCTCAAAATGTGAAACTGACCTCAAATTCGAAATGTATGCATATACTCAGGTTGCCCACAGGTTGGGCAACCCAAAAAAACATGTGTTTTCCGTATCCAACCTTTCCTTCAAAAGGTAGGCCTGGGCCAATATCACAATTGTTGGCAAATGGCCAATTAAGCATGAAAGCTCAAAATGTGAAACTGACCTCAAATTCGAAATGTATGCATATACTCAGGTTCCCCACAGGTTGGGCAACCCAAAAAAACATGTGTTTTCCGTATCCAACCTTTCCTTGAATAGGTAGGCTTGGGCCTATATCGCGTATGTTTGCAAATGGCCAATTTAGCATGAAAACACAAAATGTGAAACTGACCTCAAATTCGAAATGTATGCATATACTCAGGTTGCCCACAGGTTGGGGAACCCGAAAAAACATGTTTTCCCGTATCCAACCTTTCCTTCAAAAGCTAGGGCTGGGCCAATATC
The DNA here is from genome assembly GCA_039797435.1 of Crotalus adamanteus. NCBI lineage: Eukaryota > Metazoa > Chordata > Lepidosauria > Squamata > Viperidae > Crotalus > Crotalus adamanteus. The sequence continues at coordinate 20,511,806 of CM077929.1, forward strand.
ACAATTGTTGGCAAATGGCCAATTAAGCATGAAAACTCAAAATGTGAAACTGACCTCAAATTCGCAATGTATGCATATACTCAGGTTGCCCACAGGTTGGGCAACCCGAAAAAACATGTGTTTTCGATATCCAACCTTTCCTTCAAAAGGTAGGCCTGGGCCAATATCACATTGGTTCGCAAATAACCCAAATAAGGATGAAAACTCAAAATGTGAAACTGACCTCAAATTCACAATGTATGCATATACTCAGGTTGCCCACAGGTTGGGGAACCCGAAAAAACGTGTGTTTTCCATATCCAAGCTTTCCTTCAAAAGGTAGGCCTGGGCAAATATCACAATTGTTGGCAAATGGCCAATTAAGGATGAAAACTCAAAATGTGAAACTGACCTCAAATTCGAAATGTATGCATATACTCAGGTTGCCCACAGGTTGGAGAACCCAAAAAAACATGTGTTTTCCGTATCCAACCTTTCCTTCAAAAGGTAGGTTTGGGCCAATATCACAATTGTTGGCAAATGGCCAATTAAGGATGAAAACTCAAAATGTGAAACTGACCTCAAATTCGAAATGTATGCATATACTCAGGTTCCCCACAGGTTGGGCAACCCAAAAAAACATGTGTTTTCCGTATCCAACCTTTCCTTGAACAGGTAGGCTTGGGCCTATATCGCGTATGTTTGCAAATGGCCAATTAAGGATGAAAACTCAAAATGTGAAACTGACCTCAAATTCGAAATGTATGCATATACTCAGGTTCCCCACAGGTTGGGCAACCCAAAAAAACATGTGTTTTCCGTATCCAACCTTTCCTTGAACAGGTAGGCTTGGGCCTATATCGCGTATGTTTGCAAATGGCCAATTTAGCATGAAAACACAAAAGGTGAAACTGACCTCAAATTCGAAATGTATGCATATACTCAGGTTGCCCACAGGTTGGGGAACCCGAAAAAACATGTTTTCCGTATCCAACCTTTCCTTCAAAAGCTAGGGCTGGGCCAATATCACAATTGTTGGCAAATGGCCAATTTAGCATGAAAACTCAAAATGTGAAACTGACCTCAAATTCGCAATGTATGCATATACTCAGGTTGCCCACAGGTTGGAGAACCCAAAAAAACATGTGTTTTCCCGTATCCAACCTTTCCTTCAAAAGCTAGGGCTGGGCCAATATCACAATTGTTTGCAAATGGCCAATTTAGCATGAAAACACAAAATGTGAAACTGACCTCAAATTCGAAATGTATGCATATACTCAGGTTGCCCACAGGTTGGGGAACCCGAAAAAACATGTTTTCCCGTATCCAACCTTTCCTTCAAAAGCTAGGGCTGGGCCAATATCACAATTGTTGGCAAATGGCCAATTAAGCATGAAAACTCAAAATGTGAAACTGACCTCAAATTCGCAATGTATGCATATACTCAGGTTGCCCACAGGTTGGAGAACCCCAAAAAACATGTGTTTTCCCGTATCCAACCTTTCCTTCAAAAGCTAGGGCTGGGCCAATATCACAATTGTTGGCAAATGGCCAATTAAGCATGAAAACTCAAAATGTGAAACTGACCTCAAATTCGCAATGTATGCATATACTCAGGTTGCCCACAGGTTGCGCAACCCGAAAAAACATGTGTTTTCGATATCCAACCTTTCCTTCAAAAGGTAGGCCTGGGCCAATATCACATTGGTTCGCAAATAACCCAAATAAGGATGAAAACTCAAAATGTGAAACTGACCTCAAATTCACAATGTATGCATATACTCAGGTTGCCCACAGGTTGGGGAACCCGAAAAAACATGTGTTTTCCATATCCAAGCTTTCCTTCAAAAGGTAGGCCTGGGCAAATATCACAATTTTTGGCAAATGGCCAATTAAGGATGAAAACTCAAAATGTGAAACTGACCTCAAATTCGCAATGTATGCATATACTCAGGTTGCCCACATGTTGGGCAACCTGAAAAAACATGTGTTTTCCGTATCCAACCTTTCCTTCAAAAGGTAGGTTTGGGCCAATATCACAATTGTTGGCAAATGGCCAATTAAGGATGAAAACTCAAAATGTGAAACTGACCTCAAATTCGAAATGTATGCATATACTCAGGTTCCCCACAGGTTGGGCAACCCAAAAAAACATGTGTTTTCCGTATCCAACCTTTCCTTGAATAGGTAGGCTTGGGCCTATATCGCGTATGTTTGCAAATGGCCAATTTAGCATGAAAACACAAAATGTGAAACTGACCTCAAATTCGAAATGTATGCATATACTCAGGTTGCCCACAGGTTGGGGAACCCGAAAAAACATGTTTTCCCGTATCCAACCTTTCCTTCAAAAGCTAGGGCTGGGCCAATATCACAATTGTTGGCAAATGGCCAATTAAGCATGAAAACTCAAAATGTGAAACTGACCTCAAATTCGCAATGTATGCATATACTCAGGTTGCCCACAGGTTGGAGAACCCAAAAAAACATGTGTTTTCGATATCCAACCTTTCCTTCAAAAGGTAGGCCTGGGCCAATATCACATTGGTTCGCAAATAACCCAAATAAGGATGAAAACTCAAAATGTGAAACTGACCTCAAATTCACAATGTATGCATATACTCAGGTTGCCCACAGGTTGGGGAACCCGAAAAAACATGTGTTTTCCATATCCAAGCTTTCCTTCAAAAGGTAGGCCTGGGCAAATATCACAATTGTTGCCAAATGGCCAATTAAGCATGAAAACTCAAAATGTGAAACTGACCTCAAATTCGCAATGTATACATATACTCAGGTACCCCACAGGTTGGGCAACCCGAAAAAACATGTGTTTTCCGTTCCCAACCTTTCCTTCAAAAGGTAGGCTTGGGCCTATATCGCATATGTTTGCAAATGGCCAATTTAGCATGAAATCTCAAAATGTGAAACTGACCTCAAATTCGAAATGTATGCATATACTCAGGTTGCCCACAGGTTGGGCAACCCAAAAAAACATGTGTTTTCCGTATCCAACCTTTCCTTCAAAAGGTAGGCCTGGGCCAATATCACAATTGTTGGCAAATGGCCAATTAAGCATGAAAGCTCAAAATGTGAAACTGACCTCAAATTCGAAATGTATGCATATACTCAGGTTGCCCACAGGTTGGGCAACCCGAAAAAACATGTGTTTTCCATATCCAAGCTTTCCTTCAAAAGTTAGGCCTGGGCAAATATCACATTTGTTGGCAAATAAGGATGAAAACTCAAAATGTGAAACTGACCTCAAATTCGCAATGTATGCATATACTCAGGTTTCCCACATGTTGGGCAACCTGAAAAAACATGTGTTTTCCGTATCCAACCTTTCCTTCAAAAGGTAGGTTTGGGCCAATATCACAATTGTTGGCAAATGGCCAATTAAGGATGAAAACTCAAAATGTGAAACTGACCTCAAATTCGAAATGTATGCATATACTCAGGTTCCCCACAGGTTGGGCAACCCAAAAAAACATGTGTTTTCCGTATCCAACCTTTCCTTGAATAGGTAGGCTTGGGCCTATATCGCGTATGTTTGCAAATGGCCAATTTAGCATGAAAACACAAAATGTGAAACTGACCTCAAATTCGAAATGTATGCATATACTCAGGTTGCCCACAGGTTGGGGAACCCGAAAAAACATGTTTTCCCGTATCCAACCTTTCCTTCAAAAGCTAGGGCTGGGCCAATATCACAATTGTTGGCAAATGGCCAATTAAGCATGTAAACTCAAAATGTGAAACTGACCTCAAATTCGCAATGTATGCATATACTCAGGTTGCCCACAGGTTGGGCAACCCAAAAAAACATGTGTTTTCCCGTATCCAACCTTTCCTTCAAAAGCTAGGGCTGGGCCAATATCACAATTGTTGGCAAATGGCCAATTAAGCATGAAAACTCAAAATGTGAAACTGACCTCAAATTCGCAATGTATGCATATATTCAGGTTGCCCACAGGTTGGGCAACCCGAAAAAACATGTGTTTTCGATATCCAACCTTTCCTTCAAAAGGTAGGCCTGGGCCAATATCACATTGGTTCGCAAATAACCCAAATAAGGATGAAAACTCAAAATGTGAAACTGACCTCAAATTCACAATGTATGCATATACTCAGGTTGCCCACAGGTTGGGGAACCCGAAAAAACATGTGTTTTCCATATCCAAGCTTTCCTTCAAAAGGTAGGACTGGGCAAATATCACAATTGTTGCCAAATGGCCAATTAAGCATGAAAACTCAAAATGTGAAACTGACCTCAAATTCGCAATGTATACATATACTCAGGTACCCCACAGGTTGGGCAACCCGAAAAAACATGTGTTTTCCGTTCCCAATCTTTCCTTCAAAAGGTAGGCTTGGGCCTATATCGCATATGTTTGCAAATGGCCAATTTAGCATGAAATCTCAAAATGTGAAACTGACCTCAAATTCGAAATGTATGCATATACTCAGGTTGCCCACAGGTTGGGCAACCCAAAAAAACATGTGTTTTCCGTATCCAACCTTTCCTTCAAAAGGTAGGCCTGGGCCAATATCACAATTGTTGGCAAATGGCCAATTAAGCATGAAAGCTCAAAATGTGAAACTGACCTCAAATTCGAAATGTATGCATATACTCAGGTTGCCCACAGGTTGGGCAACCCGAAAAAACATGTGTTTTCCATATCCAAGCTTTCCTTCAAAAGGTAGGCCTGGGCAAATATCACATTTGTTGGCAAATAAGGATGAAAACTCAAAATGTGAAACTGACCTCAAATTCGCAATGTATGCATATACTCAGGTTTCCCACATGTTGGGCAACCTGAAAAAACATGTGTTTTCCGTATCCAACCTTTCCTTCAAAAGGTAGGTTTGGGCCAATATCACAATTGTTGGCAAATGGCCAATTAAGGATGAAAACTCAAAATGTGAATCTGACCTCAAATTCGCAATGTATGCATATACTCAGGTTGCCCACAGGTTGGAGAACCCCAAAAAACATGTGTTTTCCCGTATCCAACCTTTCCTTCAAAAGCTAGGGCTGGGCCAATATCACAATTGTTGGCAAATGGCCAATTAAGCATGAAAACTCAAAATGTGAAACTGACCTCAAATTCGCAATGTATGCATATACTCAGGTTGCCCACAGGTTGCGCAACCCGAAAAAACATGTGTTTTCGATATCCAACCTTTCCTTCAAAAGGTAGGCCTGGGCCAATATCACATTGGTTCGCAAATAACCCAAATAAGGATGAAAACTCAAAATGTGAAACTGACCTCAAATTCACAATGTATGCATATACTCAGGTTGCCCACAGGTTGGGGAACCCGAAAAAACATGTGTTTTCCATATCCAAGCTTTCCTTCAAAAGGTAGGCCTGGGCAAATATCACAATTTTTGGCAAATGGCCAATTAAGGATGAAAACTCAAAATGTGAAACTGACCTCAAATTCGCAATGTATGCATATACTCAGGTTGCCCACATGTTGGGCAACCTGAAAAAACATGTGTTTTCCGTATCCAACCTTTCCTTCAAAAGGTAGGTTTGGGCCAATATCACAATTGTTGGCAAATGGCCAATTAAGGATGAAAACTCAAAATGTGAAACTGACCTCAAATTCGAAATGTATGCATATACTCAGGTTCCCCACAGGTTGGGCAACCCAAAAAAACATGTGTTTTCCGTATCCAACCTTTCCTTGAATAGGTAGGCTTGGGCCTATATCGCGTATGTTTGCAAATGGCCAATTTAGCATGAAAACACAAAATGTGAAACTGACCTCAAATTCGAAATGTATGCATATACTCAGGTTGCCCACAGGTTGGGGAACCCGAAAAAACATGTTTTCCCGTATCCAACCTTTCCTTCAAAAGCTAGGGCTGGGCCAATATCACAATTGTTGGCAAATGGCCAATTAAGCATGAAAACTCAAAATGTGAAACTGACCTCAAATTCGCAATGTATGCATATACTCAGGTTGCCCACAGGTTGGAGAACCCAAAAAAACATGTGTTTTCGATATCCAACCTTTCCTTCAAAAGGTAGGCCTGGGCCAATATCACATTGGTTCGCAAATAACCCAAATAAGGATGAAAACTCAAAATGTGAAACTGACCTCAAATTCACAATGTATGCATATACTCAGGTTGCCCACAGGTTGGGGAACCCGAAAAAACATGTGTTTTCCATATCCAAGCTTTCCTTCAAAAGGTAGGCCTGGGCAAATATCACAATTGTTGCCAAATGGCCAATTAAGCATGAAAACTCAAAATGTGAAACTGACCTCAAATTCGCAATGTATACATATACTCAGGTACCCCACAGGTTGGGCAACCCGAAAAAACATGTGTTTTCCGTTCCCAACCTTTCCTTCAAAAGGTAGGCTTGGGCCTATATCGCATATGTTTGCAAATGGCCAATTTAGCATGAAATCTCAAAATGTGAAACTGACCTCAAATTCGAAATGTATGCATATACTCAGGTTGCCCACAGGTTGGGCAACCCAAAAAAACATGTGTTTTCCGTATCCAACCTTTCCTTCAAAAGGTAGGCCTGGGCCAATATCACAATTGTTGGCAAATGGCCAATTAAGCATGAAAGCTCAAAATGTGAAACTGACCTCAAATTCGAAATGTATGCATATACTCAGGTTGCCCACAGGTTGGGCAACCCGAAAAAACATGTGTTTTCCATATCCAAGCTTTCCTTCAAAAGTTAGGCCTGGGCAAATATCACATTTGTTGGCAAATAAGGATGAAAACTCAAAATGTGAAACTGACCTCAAATTCGCAATGTATGCATATACTCAGGTTTCCCACATGTTGGGCAACCTGAAAAAACATGTGTTTTCCGTATCCAACCTTTCCTTCAAAAGGTAGGTTTGGGCCAATATCACAATTGTTGGCAAATGGCCAATTAAGGATGAAAACTCAAAATGTGAAACTGACCTCAAATTCGAAATGTATGCATATACTCAGGTTCCCCACAGGTTGGGCAACCCAAAAAAACATGTGTTTTCCGTATCCAACCTTTCCTTGAATAGGTAGGCTTGGGCCTATATCGCGTATGTTTGCAAATGGCCAATTTAGCATGAAAACACAAAATGTGAAACTGACCTCAAATTCGAAATGTATGCATATACTCAGGTTGCCCACAGGTTGGGGAACCCGAAAAAACATGTTTTCCCGTATCCAACCTTTCCTTCAAAAGCTAGGGCTGGGCCAATATCACAATTGTTGGCAAATGGCCAATTAAGCATGTAAACTCAAAATGTGAAACTGACCTCAAATTCGCAATGTATGCATATACTCAGGTTGCCCACAGGTTGGGCAACCCAAAAAAACATGTGTTTTCCCGTATCCAACCTTTCCTTCAAAAGCTAGGGCTGGGCCAATATCACAATTGTTGGCAAATGGCCAATTAAGCATGAAAACTCAAAATGTGAAACTGACCTCAAATTCGCAATGTATGCATATATTCAGGTTGCCCACAGGTTGGGCAACCCGAAAAAACATGTGTTTTCGATATCCAACCTTTCCTTCAAAAGGTAGGCCTGGGCCAATATCACATTGGTTCGCAAATAACCCAAATAAGGATGAAAACTCAAAATGTGAAACTGACCTCAAATTCACAATGTATGCATATACTCAGGTTGCCCACAGGTTGGGGAACCCGAAAAAACATGTGTTTTCCATATCCAAGCTTTCCTTCAAAAGGTAGGACTGGGCAAATATCACAATTGTTGCCAAATGGCCAATTAAGCATGAAAACTCAAAATGTGAAACTGACCTCAAATTCGCAATGTATACATATACTCAGGTACCCCACAGGTTGGGCAACCCGAAAAAACATGTGTTTTCCGTTCCCAATCTTTCCTTCAAAAGGTAGGCTTGGGCCTATATCGCATATGTTTGCAAATGGCCAATTTAGCATGAAATCTCAAAATGTGAAACTGACCTCAAATTCGAAATGTATGCATATACTCAGGTTGCCCACAGGTTGGGCAACCCAAAAAAACATGTGTTTTCCGTATCCAACCTTTCCTTCAAAAGGTAGGCCTGGGCCAATATCACAATTGTTGGCAAATGGCCAATTAAGCATGAAAGCTCAAAATGTGAAACTGACCTCAAATTCGAAATGTATGCATATACTCAGGTTGCCCACAGGTTGGGCAACCCGAAAAAACATGTGTTTTCCATATCCAAGCTTTCCTTCAAAAGGTAGGCCTGGGCAAATATCACATTTGTTGGCAAATAAGGATGAAAACTCAAAATGTGAAACTGACCTCAAATTCGCAATGTATGCATATACTCAGGTTTCCCACATGTTGGGCAACCTGAAAAAACATGTGTTTTCCGTATCCAACCTTTCCTTCAAAAGGTAGGTTTGGGCCAATATCACAATTGTTGGCAAATGGCCAATTAAGGATGAAAACTCAAAATGTGAATCTGACCTCAAATTCGAAATGTATGCATATACTCAGGTTCCCCACAGGTTGGGCAACCCAAAAAAACATGTGTTTTCCGTATCCAACCTTTCCTTGAATAGGTAGGCTTGGGCCTATATCGCGTATGTTTGCAAATGGCCAATTTAGCATGAAAACACAAAATGTGAAACTGACCTCAAATTCGAAATGTATGCATATACTCAGGTTGCCCACAGGTTGGGGAACCCGAAAAAACATGTTTTCCCGTATCCAACCTTTCCTTCAAAAGCTAGGGCTGGGCCAATATCACAATTGTTGGCAAATGGCCAATTAAGCATGAAAACTCAAAATGTGAAACTGACCTCAAATTCGCAATGTATGCATATACTCAGGTTGCCCACAGGTTGGAGAACCCAAAAAAACATGTGTTTTCCCGTATCCAACCTTTCCTTCAAAAGCTAGGGCTGGGCCAATATCACAATTCTTGGCAAATGGCCAATTAAGCATGAAAACTCAAAATGTGAAACTGACCTCAAATTCGCAATGTATGCATATACTCAGGTTGCCCACAGGTTGGGCAACCCGAAAAAACATGTGTTTTCGATATCCAACCTTTCCTTCAAAAGGTAGGCCTGGGCCAATATCACATTGGTTCGCAAATAACCCAAATAAGGATGAAAACTCAAAATGTGAAACTGACCTCAAATTCACAATGTATGCATATACTCAGGTTGCCCACAGGTTGGGGAACCCGAAAAAAACATGTGTTTTCCATATCCAAGCTTTCCTTCAAAAGGTAGGCCTGGGCAAATATCACAATTGTTGGCAAATGGCCAATTAAGGATGAAAACTCAAAATGTGAAACTGACCTCAAATTCGAAATGTATGCATATACTCAGGTTTCCCACATGTTGGGCAACCTGAAAAAACATGTGTTTTCCGTATCCAACCTTTCCTTCAAAAGGTAGGTTTGGGCCAATATCACAATTGTTGGCAAATGGCCAATTAAGGATGAAAACTCAAAATGTGAAACTGACCTCAAATTCGAAATGTATGCATATACTCAGGTTCCCCACAGGTTGGGCAACCCAAAAAAACATGTGTTTTCCGTATCCAACCTTTCCTTGAATAGGTAGGCTTGGGCCTATATCGCGTATGTTTGCAAATGGCCAATTTAGCATGAAAACACAAAATGTGAAACTGACCTCAAATTCGAAATGTATGCATATACTCAGGTTGCCCACAGGTTGGGGAACCCGAAAAAACATGTTTTCCCGTATCCAACCTTTCCTTCAAAAGCTAGGGCTGGGCCAATATCACAATTGTTGGCAAATGGCCAATTAAGCATGTAAACTCAAAATGTGAAACTGACCTCAAATTCGCAATGTATGCATATACTCAGGTTGCCCACAGGTTGGGCAACCCAAAAAAACATGTGTTTTCCCGTATCCAACCTTTCCTTCAAAAGCTAGGGCTGGGCCAATATCACAATTGTTGGCAAATGGCCAATTAAGCATGAAAACTCAAAATGTGAAACTGACCTCAAATTCGCAATGTATGCATATATTCAGGTTGCCCACAGGTTGGGCAACCCGAAAAAACATGTGTTTTCGATATCCAACCTTTCCTTCAAAAGGTAGGCCTGGGCCAATATCACATTGGTTCGCAAATAACCCAAATAAGGATGAAAACTCAAAATGTGAAACTGACCTCAAATTCACAATGTATGCATATACTCAGGTTGCCCACAGGTTGGGGAACCCGAAAAAACATGTGTTTTCCATATCCAAGCTTTCCTTCAAAAGGTAGGCCTGGGCAAATATCACATTTGTTGGCAAATAAGGATGAAAACTCAAAATGTGAAACTGACCTCAAATTCGCAATGTATGCATATACTCAGGTTTCCCACATGTTGGGCAACCTGAAAAAACATGTGTTTTCCGTATCCAACCTTTCCTTCAAAAGGTAGGTTTGGGCCAATATCACAATTGTTGGCAAATGGCCAATTAAGGATGAAAACTCAAAATGTGAATCTGACCTCAAATTCGAAATGTAGCATATACTCAGGTTCCCCACAGGTTGGGCAACCCAAAAAAACATGTGTTTTCCGTATCCAACCTTTCCTTGAATAGGTAGGCTTGGGCCTATATCGCGTATGTTTGCAAATGGCCAATTTAGCATGAAAACACAAAATGTGAAACTGACCTCAAATTCGAAATGTATGCATATACTCAGGTTGCCCACAGGTTGGGGAACCCGAAAAAACATGTTTTCCCGTATCCAACCTTTCCTTCAAAAGCTAGGGCTGGGCCAATATCACAATTGTTGGCAAATGGCCAATTAAGCATGAAAACTCAAAATGTGAAACTGACCTCAAATTCGCAATGTATGCATATACTCAGGTTGCCCACAGGTTGGAGAACCCAAAAAAACATGTGTTTTCCCGTATCCAACCTTTCCTTCAAAAGCTAGGGCTGGGCCAATATCACAATTGTTGGCAAATGGCCAATTAAGCATGAAAACTCAAAATGTGAAACTGACCTCAAATTCGCAATGTATGCATATACTCAGGTTGCCCACAGGTTGGGCAACCCGAAAAAACATGTGTTTTCGATATCCAACCTTTCCTTCAAAAGGTAGGCCTGGGCCAATATCACATTGGTTCGCAAATAACCCAAATAAGGATGAAAACTCAAAATGTGAAACTGACCTCAAATTCACAATGTATGCATATACTCAGGTTGCCCACAGGTTGGGGAACCCGAAAAAACATGTGTTTTCCATATCCAAGCTTTCCTTCAAAAGGTAGGCCTGGGCAAATATCACAATTGTTGGCAAATGGCCAATTAAGGATGAAAACTCAAAATGTGAAACTGACCTCAAATTCGAAATGTATGCATATACTCAGGTTTCCCACATGTTGGGCAACCTGAAAAAACATGTGTTTTCCGTATCCAACCTTTCCTTCAAAAGGTAGGTTTGGGCCAATATCACAATTGTTGGCAAATGGCCAATTAAGGATGAAAACTCAAAATGTGAAACTGACCTCAAATTCGAAATGTATGCATATACTCAGGTTCCCCACAGGTTGGGCAACCCAAAAAAACATGTGTTTTCCGTATCCAACCTTTCCTTGAACAGGTAGGCTTGGGCCTATATCGCGTATGTTTGCAAATGGCCAATTTAGCATGAAAACACAAAAGGTGAAACTGACCTCAAATTCGAAATGTATGCATATACTCAGGTTGCCCACAGGTTGGGGAACCCGAAAAAACATGTTTTCCGTATCCAACCTTTCCTTCAAAAGCTAGGGCTGGGCCAATATCACAATTGTTGGCAAATGGCCAATTTAGCATGAAAACTCAAAATGTGAAACTGACCTCAAATTCGCAATGTATGCATATACTCAGGTTGCCCACAGGTTGGAGAACCCAAAAAAACATGTGTTTTCCCGTATCCAACCTTTCCTTCAAAAGCTAGGGCTGGGCCAATATCACAATTGTTGGCAAATGGCCAATTTAGCATGAAAACACAAAATGTGAAACTGACCTCAAATTCGAAATGTATGCATATACTCAGGTTGCCCACAGGTTGGGGAACCCGAAAAAACATGTTTTCCCGTATCCAACCTTTCCTTCAAAAGCTAGGGCTGGGCCAATATCACAATTGTTGGCAAATGGCCAATTAAGCATGAAAACTCAAAATGTGAAACTGACCTCAAATTCGCAATGTATGCATATACTCAGGTTGCCCACAGGTTGGAGAACCCAAAAAAACATGTGTTTTCCCGTATCCAACCTTTCCTTCAAAAGCTAGGGCTGGGCCAATATCACAATTGTTGGCAAATGGCCAATTAAGCATGAAAAGTCAAAATGTGAAACTGACCTCAAATTCGCAATGTATGCATATACTCAGGTTGCCCACAGGTTGGGCAACCCGAAAAAACATGTGTTTTCGATATCCAACCTTTCCTTCAAAAGGTAGGCCTGGGCCAATATCACATTGGTTCGCAAATAACCCAAATAAGGATGAAAACTCAAAATGTGAAACTGACCTCAAATTCACAATGTATGCATATACTCAGGTTGCCCACAGGTTGGGGAACCCGAAAAAACATGTGTTTTCCATATCCAAGCTTTCCTTCAAAAGGTAGGCCTGGGCAAATATCACAATTGTTGCCAAATGGCCAATTAAGCATGAAAACTCAAAATGTGAAACTGACCTCAAATTCGCAATGTATACATATACTCAGGTACCCCACAGGTTGGGCAACCCGAAAAAACATGTGTTTTCCGTTCCCAACCTTTCCTTCAAAAGGTAGGCTTGGGCCTATATCGCATATGTTTGCAAATGGCCAATTTAGCATGAAATCTCAAAATGTGAAACTGACCTCAAATTCGAAATGTATGCATATACTCAGGTTGCCCACAGGTTGGGCAACCCAAAAAAACATGTGTTTTCCGTATCCAACCTTTCCTTCAAAAGGTAGGCCTGGGCCAATATCACAATTGTTGGCAAATGGCCAATTAAGCATGAAATCTCAAAATGTGAAACTGACCTCAAATTCGAAATGTATGCATATACTCAGGTTGCCCACAGGTTGGGCAACCCAAAAAAACATGTGTTTTCCGTATCCAACCTTTCCTTCAAAAGGTAGGCCTGGGCCAATATCACAATTGTTGGCAAATGGCCAATTAAGCATGAAAGCTCAAAATGTGAAACTGACCTCAAATTCGAAATGTATGCATATACTCAGGTTGCCCACAGGTTGGGCAACCCGAAAAAACATGTGTTTTCCATATCCAAGCTTTCCTTCAAAAGGTAGGCCTGGGCAAATATCACATTTGTTGGCAAATAAGGATGAAAACTCAAAATGTGAAACTGACCTCAAATTCGCAATGTATGCATATACTCAGGTTTCCCACATGTTGGGCAACCTGAAAAAACATGTGTTTTCCGTATCCAACCTTTCCTTCAAAAGGTAGGTTTGGGCCAATATCACAATTGTTGGCAAATGGCCAATTAAGGATGAAAACTCAAAATGTGAATCTGACCTCAAATTCGAAATGTATGCATATACTCAGGTTCCCCACAGGTTGGGCAACCCAAAAAAACATGTGTTTTCCGTATCCAACCTTTCCTTGAATAGGTAGGCTTGGGCCTATATCGCGTATGTTTGCAAATGGCCAATTTAGCATGAAAACACAAAATGTGAAACTGACCTCAAATTCGAAATGTATGCATATACTCAGGTTGCCCACAGGTTGGGGAACCCGAAAAAACATGTTTTCCCGTATCCAACCTTTCCTTCAAAAGCTAGGGCTGGGCCAATATCACAATTGTTGGCAAATGGCCAATTAAGCATGAAAACTCAAAATGTGAAACTGACCTCAAATTCGCAATGTATGCATATACTCAGGTTGCCCACAGGTTGGAGAACCCAAAAAAACATGTGTTTTCCCGTATCCAACCTTTCCTTCAAAAGCTAGGGCTGGGCCAATATCACAATTCTTGGCAAATGGCCAATTAAGCATGAAAACTCAAAATGTGAAACTGACCTCAAATTCGCAATGTATGCATATACTCAGGTTGCCCACAGGTTGGGCAACCCGAAAAAACATGTGTTTTCGATATCCAACCTTTCCTTCAAAAGGTAGGCCTGGGCCAATATCACATTGGTTCGCAAATAACCCAAATAAGGATGAAAACTCAAAATGTGAAACTGACCTCAAATTCACAATGTATGCATATACTCAGGTTGCCCACAGGTTGGGGAACCCGAAAAAAACATGTGTTTTCCATATCCAAGCTTTCCTTCAAAAGGTAGGCCTGGGCAAATATCACATTTGTTGGCAAATAAGGATGAAAACTCAAAATGTGAAACTGACCTCAAATTCGCAATGTATGCATATACTCAGGTTTCCCACATGTTGGGCAACCTGAAAAAACATGTGTTTTCCGTATCCAACCTTTCCTTCAAAAGGTAGGTTTGGGCCAATATCACAATTGTTGGCAAATGGCCAATTAAGGATGAAAACTCAAAATGTGAAACTGACCTCAAATTCGAAATGTATGCATATACTCAGGTTCCCCACAGGTTGGGCAACCCAAAAAAACATGTGTTTTCCGTATCCAACCTTTCCTTGAATAGGTAGGCTTGGGCCTATATCGCGTATGTTTGCAAATGGCCAATTTAGCATGAAAACACAAAATGTGAAACTGACCTCAAATTCGAAATGTATGCATATACTCAGGTTGCCCACAGGTTGGGGAACCCGAAAAAACATGTTTTCCCGTATCCAACCTTTCCTTCAAAAGCTAGGGCTGGGCCAATATCACAATTGTTGGCAAATGGCCAATTAAGCATGAAAACTCAAAATGTGAAACTGACCTCAAATTCGCAATGTATGCATATACTCAGGTTGCCCACAGGTTGGAGAACCCAAAAAAACATGTGTTTTCCCGTATCCAACCTTTCCTTCAAAAGCTAGGGCTGGGCCAATATCACAATTGTTGGCAAATGGCCAATTAAGCATGAAAACTCAAAATGTGAAACTGACCTCAAATTCGCAATGTATGCATATACTCAGGTTGCCCACAGGTTGCGCAACCCGAAAAAACATGTGTTTTCGATATCCAACCTTTCCTTCAAAAGGTAGGCCTGGGCCAATATCACATTGGTTCGCAAATAACCCAAATAAGGATGAAAACTCAAAATGTGAAACTGACCTCAAATTCACAATGTATGCATATACTCAGGTTGCCCACAGGTTGGGGAACCCGAAAAAACATGTGTTTTCCATATCCAAGCTTTCCTTCAAAAGGTAGGCCTGGGCAAATATCACAATTGTTGGCAAATGGCCAATTAAGGATGAAAACTCAAAATGTGAAACTGACCTCAAATTCGAAATGTATGCATATACTCAGGTTGCCCACATGTTGGGCAACCTGAAAAAACATGTGTTTTCCGTATCCAACCTTTCCTTCAAAAGGTAGGTTTGGGCCAATATCACAATTGTTGGCAAATGGCCAATTAAGGATGAAAACTCAAAATGTGAAACTGACCTCAAATTCGAAATGTATGCATATACTCAGGTTCCCCACAGGTTGGGCAACCCAAAAAAACATGTGTTTTCCATATCCAACCTTTCCTTGAATAAGTAGGCTTGGGCCTATATCGCGTATGTTTGCAAATGGCCAATTTAGCATGAAAACACAAAATGTGAAACTGACCTCAAATTCGAAATGTATGCATATACTCAGGTTGCCCACAGGTTGGGGAACCCGAAAAAACATGTTTTCCCTTATCCAACCTTTCCTTCAAAAGCTAGGGCTGGGCCAATATCACAATTGTTGGCAAATGGCCAATTAAGCATGAAAACTCAAAATGTGAAACTGACCTCAAATTCACAATGTATGCATATACTCAGGTTGCCCACAGGTTGGAGAACCCAAAAAAACATGTGTTTTCCCGTATCCAACCTTTCCTTCAAAAGCTAGGGCTGGGCCAATATCACAATTGTTGGCAAATGGCCAATTAAGCATGAAAACTCAAAATGTGAAACTGACCTCAAATTCGCAATGTATGCATATACTCAGGTTGCCCACAGGTTGGGCAACCCGAAAAAACATGTGTTTTCGATATCCAACCTTTCCTTCAAAAGGTAGGCCTGGGCCAATATCACATTGGTTCGCAAATAACCCAAATAAGGATGAAAACTCAAAATGTGAAACTGACCTCAAATTCACAATGTATGCATATACTCAGGTTGCCCACAGGTTGGGGAACCCGAAAAAACATGTGTTTTCCATATCCAAGCTTTCCTTCAAAAGGTAGGCCTGGGCAAATATCACAATTGTTGGCAAATGGCCAATTAAGGATGAAAACTCAAAATGTGAAACTGACCTCAAATTCGAAATGTATGCATATACTCAGGTTCCCCACATGTTGGGCAACCTGAAAAAACATGTGTTTTCCGTATCCAACCTTTCCTTCAAAAGGTAGGTTTGGGCCATTATCACAATTGTTGGCAAATGGCCAATTAAGGATGAAAACTCAAAATGTGAAACTGACCTCAAATTCGAAATGTATGCATATACTCAGGTTCCCCACCGGTTGGGCAACCCAAAAAAACATGTGTTTTCCGTATCCAACCTTTCCTTGAATAGGTAGGCTTGGGCCTATATCGCGTATGTTTGCAAATGACCAATTTAGCATGAAAACACAAAATGTGAAACTGACCTCAAATTCGAAATGTATGCATATACTCAGGTTGCCCACAGGTTGGTGAACCCGAAAAAACATGTTTTCCCGTATCCAACCTTTCCTTCAAAAGCTAGGGCTGGGCCAATATCACAATTGTTGGCAAATGGCCAATTAAGCATGAAAACTCAAAATGTGAAACTGACCTCAAATTCGCAATGTATGCATATACTCAGGTTGCCCACAGGTTGGAGAACCCAAAAAAACATGTGTTTTCCCGTATCCAACCTTTCCTTCAAAAGCTAGGGCTGGGCCAATATCACAATTGTTGGCAAATGGCCAATTAAGCATGAAAACTCAAAATGTGAAACTGACCTCAAATTCGCAATGTATGCATATACTCAGGTTGCCCACAGGTTGGGCAACCCGAAAAAACATGTGTTTTCGATATCCAACCTTTCCTTCAAAAGGTAGGCCTGGGCCAATATCACATTGGTTCGCAAATAACCCAAATAAGGATGAAAACTCAAAATGTGAAACTGACCTCAAATTCACAATGTATGCATATACTCAGGTTGCCCACAGGTTGGGGAACCCGAAAAAACATGTGTTTTCCATATCCAAGCTTTCCTTCAAAAGGTAGGCCTGGGCAAATATCACAATTGTTGCCAAATGGCCAATTAAGCATGAAAACTCAAAATGTGAAACTGACCTCAAATTCGCAATGTATACATATACTCAGGTACCCCACAGGTTGGGCAACCCGAAAAAACATGTGTTTTCCGTTCCCAACCTTTCCTTCAAAAGGTAGGCTTGGGCCTATATCGCATATGTTTGCAAATGGCCAATTTAGCATGAAATCTCAAAATGTGAAACTGACCTCAAATTCGAAATGTATGCATATACTCAGGTTGCCCACAGGTTGGGCAACCCAAAAAAACATGTGTTTTCCGTATCCAACCTTTCCTTCAAAAGGTAGGCCTGGGCCAATATCACAATTGTTGGCAAATGGCCAATTAAGCATGAAAGCTCAAAATGTGAAACTGACCTCAAATTCGAAATGTATGCATATACTCAGGTTGCCCACAGGTTGGGCAACCCGAAAAAACATGTGTTTTCCATATCCAAGCTTTCCTTCAAAAGGTAGGCCTGGGCAAATATCACATTTGTTGGCAAATAAGGATGAAAACTCAAAATGTGAAACTGACCTCAAATTCGCAATGTATGCATATACTCAGCTTTCCCACATGTTGGGCAACCTGAAAAAACATGTGTTTTCCGTATCCAACCTTTCCTTCAAAAGGTAGGTTTGGGCCAATATCACAATTGTTGGCAAATGGCCAATTAAGGATGAAAACTCAAAATGTGAAACTGACCTCAAATTCGAAATGTATGCATATACTCAGGTTCCCCACAGGTTGGGCAACCCAAAAAAACATGTGTTTTCCGTATCCAACCTTTCCTTGAATAGGTAGGCTTGGGCCTATATCGCGTATGTTTGCAAATGGCCAATTTAGCATGAAAACTCAAAATGTGAAACTGACCTCAAATTCGCAATGTATGCATATACTCAGGTTGCCCACAGGTTGGAGAACCCAAAAAAACATGTGTTTTCCCGTATCCAACCTTTCCTTCAAAAGCTAGGGCTGGGCCAATATCACAATTGTTGGCAAATGGCCAATTAAGCATGAAAACTCAAAATGTGAAACTGACCTCAAATTCGCAATGTATGCATATACTCAGGTTGCCCACAGGTTGCGCAACCCGAAAAAACATGTGTTTTCGATATCCAACCTTTCCTTCAAAAGGTAGGCCTGGGCCAATATCACATTGGTTCGCAAATAACCCAAATAAGGATGAAAACTCAAAATGTGAAACTGACCTCAAATTCACAATGTATGCATATACTCAGGTTGCCCACAGGTTGGGGAACCCGAAAAAACATGTGTTTTCCATATCCAAGCTTTCCTTCAAAAGGTAGGCCTGGGCAAATATCACAATTGTTGGCAAATGGCCAATTAAGGATGAAAACTCAAAATGTGAAACTGACCTCAAATTCGAAATGTATGCATATACTCAGGTTCCCCACATGTTGGGCAACCTGAAAAAACATGTGTTTTCCGTATCCAACCTTTCCTTCAAAAGGTAGGTTTGGGCCATTATCACAATTGTTGGCAAAGGGCCAATTAAGGATGAAAACTCAAAATGTGAAACTGACCTCAAATTCGAAATGTATGCATATACTCAGGTTCCCCACCGGTTGGGCAACCCAAAAAAACATGTGTTTTCCGTATCCAACCTTTCCTTGAATAGGTAGGCTTGGGCCTATATCGCGTATGTTTGCAAATGACCAATTTAGCATGAAAACACAAAATGTGAAACTGACCTCAAATTCGAAATGTATGCATATACTCAGGTTGCCCACAGGTTGGTGAACCCGAAAAAACATGTTTTCCCGTATCCAACCTTTCCTTCAAAAGCTAGGGCTGGGCCAATATCACAATTGTTGGCAAATGGCCAATTAAGCATGAAAACTCAAAATGTGAAACTGACCTCAAATTCGCAATGTATGCATATACTCAGGTTGCCCACAGGTTGGAGAACCCAAAAAAACATGTGTTTTCCCGTATCCAACCTTTCCTTCAAAAGCTAGGGCTGGGCCAATATCACAATTGTTGGCAAATGGCCAATTAAGCATGAAAACTCAAAATGTGAAACTGACCTCAAATTCGCAATGTATGCATATACTCAGGTTGCCCACAGGTTGGGCAACCCGAAAAAACATGTGTTTTCGATATCCAACCTTTCCTTCAAAAGGTAGGCCTGGGCCAATATCACATTGGTTCGCAAATAACCCAAATAAGGATGAAAACTCAAAATGTGAAACTGACCTCAAATTCACAATGTATGCATATACTCAGGTTGCCCACAGGTTGGGGAACCCGAAAAAACATGTGTTTTCCATATCCAAGCTTTCCTTCAAAAGGTAGGCCTGGGCAAATATCACAATTGTTGCCAAATGGCCAATTAAGCATGAAAACTCAAAATGTGAAACTGACCTCAAATTCGCAATGTATACATATACTCAGGTACCCCACAGGTTGGGCAACCCGAAAAAACATGTGTTTTCTGTTCCCAACCTTTCCTTCAAAAGGTAGGCTTGGGCCTATATCGCATATGTTTGCAAATGGCCAATTTAGCATGAAATCTCAAAATGTGAAACTGACCTCAAATTCGAAATGTATGCATATACTCAGGTTGCCCACAGGTTGGGCAACCCAAAAAAACATGTGTTTTCCGTATCCAACCTTTCCTTCAAAAGGTAGGCCTGGGCCAATATCACAATTGTTGGCAAATGGCCAATTAAGCATGAAAGCTCAAAATGTGAAACTGACCTCAAATTCGAAATGTATGCATATACTCAGGTTGCCCACAGGTTGGGCAACCCGAAAAAACATGTGTTTTCCATATCCAAGCTTTCCTTCAAAAGGTAGGCCTGGGCAAATATCACATTTGTTGGCAAATAAGGATGAAAACTCAAAATGTGAAACTGACCTCAAATTCGCAATGTATGCATATACTCAGGTTTCCCACATGTTGGGCAACCTGAAAAAACATGTGTTTTCCGTATCCAACCTTTCCTTCAAAAGGTAGGTTTGGGCCAATATCACAATTGTTGGCAAATGGCCAATTAAGGATGAAAACTCAAAATGTGAAACTGACCTCAAATTCGAAATGTATGCATATACTCAGGTTCCCCACAGGTTGGGCAACCCAAAAAAACATGTGTTTTCCGTATCCAACCTTTCCTTGAATAGGTAGGCTTGGGCCTATATCGCGTATGTTTGCAAATGGCCAATTTAGCATGAAAACACAAAATGTGAAACTGACCTCAAATTCGAAATGTATGCATATACTCAGGTTGCCCACAGGTTGGGGAACCCGAAAAAACATGTTTTCCCGTATCCAACCTTTCCTTCAAAAGCTAGGGCTGGGCCAATATCACAATTGTTGTCAAATGGCCAATTAAGCATGAAAACTCAAAATGTGAAACTGACCTCAAATTCGCAATGTATGCATATACTCAGGTTGCCCACAGGTTGGGCAACCCGAAAAAACATGTGTTTTCGATATCCAACCTTTCCTTCAAAAGGTAGGCCTGGGCCAATATCACATTGGTTCGCAAATAACCCAAATAAGGATGAAAACTCAAAATGTGAAACTGACCTCAAATTCACAATGTATGCATATACTCAGGTTGCCCACAGGTTGGGGAACCCGAAAAAACATGTGTTTTCCATATCCAAGCTTTCCTTCAAAAGGTAGGCCTGGGCAAATATCACAATTGTTGGCAAATGGCCAATTAAGGATGAAAACTCAAAATGTGAAACTGACCTCAAATTCGAAATGTATGCATATACTCAGGTTTCCCACATGTTGGGCAACCTGAAAAAACATGTGTTTTCCGTATCCAACCTTTCCTTGAATAGGTAGGCTTGGGCCTATATCGCGTATGTTTGCAAATGGCCAATTTAGCATGAAAACACAAAATGTGAAACTGACCTCAAATTCGAAATGTATGCATATACTCAGGTTGCCCACAGGTTGGGGAACCCGAAAAAACATGTTTTCCCTTATCCAACCTTTCCTTCAAAAGCTAGGGCTGGGCCAATATCACAATTGTTGGCAAATGGCCAATTAAGCATGAAAACTCAAAATGTGAAACTGACCTCAAATTCGCAATGTATGCATATACTCAGGTTGCCCACAGGTTGGAGAACCCAAAAAAACATGTGTTTTCCCGTATCCAACCTTTCCTTCAAAAGCTAGGGCTGGGCCAATATCACAATTGTTGGCAAATGGCCAATTAAGCATGAAAACTCAAAATGTGAAACTGACCTCAAATTCGCAATGTATGCATATACTCAGGTTGCCCACAGGTTGGGCAACCCGAAAAAACATGTGTTTTCGATATCCAACCTTTCCTTCAAAAGGTAGGCCTGGGCCAATATCACATTGGTTCGCAAATAACCCAAATAAGGATGAAAACTCAAAATGTGAAACTGACCTCAAATTCACAATGTATGCATATACTCAGGTTGCCCACAGGTTGGGGAACCCGAAAAAACATGTGTTTTCCATATCCAAGCTTTCTTTCAAAAGGTAGGCCTGGGCAAATATCACAATTGTTGGCAAATGGCCAATTAAGGATGAAAACTCAAAATGTGAAACTGACCTCAAATTCGAAATGTATGCATATGTTCAGGTTGCCCACAGGTTGGGCAACCCAAAAAAACATGTGTTTTCCGTATCCAACCTTTCCTTCAAAAGGTAGGCCTGGGCCTATATCGCGTATGTTTGCAAATGGCCAATTTAGCATGAAAACACAAAATGTGAAACTGACCTCAAATTCGAAATGTATGCATATACTCAGGTTGCCCACAGGTTGGTGAACCCGAAAAAACATGTTTTCCCGTATCCAACCTTTCCTTCAAAAGCTAGGGCTGGGCCAATATCACAATTGTTGGCAAATGGCCAATTAAGCATGAAAACTCAAAATGTGAAACTGACCTCAAATTCGCAATGTATGCATATACTCAGGTTGCCCACAGGTTGGAGAACCCAAAAAAACATGTGTTTTCCCGCATCCAACCTTTCCTTCAAAAGCTAGGGCTGGGCCAATATCACAATTGTTGGCAAATGGCCAATTAAGCATGAAAACTCAAAATGTGAAACTGACCTCAAATTCGCAATGTATGCATATACTCAGGTTGCCCACAGGTTGGGCAACCCGAAAAAACATGTGTTTTCGATATCCAACCTTTCCTTCAAAAGGTAGGCCTGGGCCAATATCACATTGGTTCGCAAATAACCCAAATAAGGATGAAAACTCAAAATGTGAAACTGACCTCAAATTCACAATGTATGCATATACTCAGGTTGCCCACAGGTTGGGGAACCCGAAAAAACATGTGTTTTCCATATCCAAGCTTTCCTTCAAAAGGTAGGCCTGGGCAAATATCACAATTGTTGCCAAATGGCCAATTTAGCATGAAATCTCAAAATGTGAAACTGACCTCAAATTCGAAATGTATGCATATACTCAGGTTGCCCACAGGTTGGGCAACCCAAAAAAACATGTGTTTTCCGTATCCAACCTTTCCTTCAAAAGGTAGGCCTGGGCCAATATCACAATTGTTGGCAAATGGCCAATTAAGCATGAAAGCTCAAAATGTGAAACTGACCTCAAATTCGAAATGTATGCATATACTCAGGTTGCCCACAGGTTGGGCAACCCGAAAAAACATGTGTTTTCCATATCCAAGCTTTCCTTCAAAAGGTAGGCCTGGGCAAATATCACATTTGTTGGCAAATAAGGATGAAAACTCAAAATGTGAAACTGACCTCAAATTCGAAATGTATGCATATACTCAGGTTTCCCACATGTTGGGCAACCTGAAAAAACATGTGTTTTCCGTATCCAACCTTTCCTTCAAAAGGTAGGTTTGGGCCAATATCACAATTGTTGGCAAATGGCCAATTAAGGATGAAAACTCAAAATGTGAAACTGACCTCAAATTCGAAATGTATGCATATACTCAGGTTCCCCACAGGTTCGGCAACCCAAAAAAACATGTGTTTTCCGTATCCAACCTTTCCTTGAATAGGTAGGCTTGGGCCTATATCGCGTATGTTTGCAAATGGCCAATTTAGCATGAAAACACAAAATGTGAAACTGACCTCAAATTCGAAATGTATGCATATACTCAGGTTGCCCACAGGTTGGGGAACCCGAAAAAACAAGTTTTCCCGTATCCAACCTTTCCTTCAAAAGCTAGGGCTGGGCCAATATCACAATTGTTGGCAAATGGCCAATTAAGCATGAAAACTCAAAATGTGAAACTGACCTCAAATTCGCAATGTATGCATATACTCAGGTTGCCCACAGGTTGGAGAACCCAAAAAAACATGTGTTTTCCCGTATCCAACCTTTCCTTCAAAAGCTAGGGCTGGGCCAATATCACAATTGTTGGCAAATGGCCAATTAAGCATGAAAACTCAAAATGTGAAACTGACCTCAAATTCGCAATGTATGCATATACTCAGGTTGCCCACAGGTTGGGCAACCCGAAAAAACATGTGTTTTCGATATCCAACCTTTCCTTCAAAAGGTAGGCCTGGGCCAATATCACATTGGTTCGCAAATAACCCAAATAAGGATGAAAACTCAAAATGTGAAACTGACCTCAAATTCACAATGTATGCATATACTCAGGTTGCCCACAGGTTGGGGAACCCGAAAAAACATGTGTTTTCCATATCCAAGCTTTCCTTCAAAAGGTAGGCCTGGGCAAATATCACAATTGTTGGCAAATGACCAATTAAGGATGAAAACTCAAAATGTGAAACTGACCTCAAATTCGAAATGTATGCATATACTCAGGTTTCCCACATGTTGGGCAACCTGAAAAAACATGTGTTTTCCGTATCCAACCTTTCCTTGAATAGGTAGGCTTGGGCCTATATCGCGTATGTTTGCAAATGGCCAATTTAGCATGAAAACACAAAATGTGAAACTGACCTCAAATTCGAAATGTATGCATATACTCAGGTTGCCCACAGGTTGGGGAACCCGAAAAAACATGTTTTCCCGTATCCAACCTTTCCTTCAAAAGCTAGGGCTGGGCCAATATCACAATTGTTGGCAAATGGCCAATTAAGCATGAAAACTCAAAATGTGAAACTGACCTCAAATTCGCAATGTATGCATATACTCAGGTTGCCCACAGGTTGGAGAACCCAAAAAAACATGTGTTTTCCCGTATCCAACCTTTCCTTCAAAAGCTAGGGCTGGGCCAATATCACAATTGTTGGCAAATGGCCAATTAAGCATGAAAACTCAAAATGTGAAACTGACCTCAAATTCGCAATGTATGCATATACTCAGGTTGCCCACAGGTTGGAGAACCCAAAAAAACATGTGTTTTCCCGTATCCAACCTTTCCTTCAAAAGCTAGGGCTGGGCCAATATCACAATTGTTGGCAAATGGCCAATTAAGCATGAAAACTCAAAATGTGAAACTGACCTCAAATTCGCAATGTATGCATATACTCAGGTTGCCCACAGGTTGGAGAACCCAAAAAAACATGTGTTTTCCCGTATCCAACCTTTCCTTCAAAAGCTAGGGCTGGGCCAATATCACAATTGTTGGCAAATGGCCAATTAAGCATGAAAACTCAAAATGTGAAACTGACCTCAAATTCGCAATGTATGCATATACTCAGGTTGCCCACAGGTTGGGCAACCCGAAAAAACATGTGTTTTCGATATCCAACCTTTCCTTCAAAAGGTAGGCCTGGGCCAATATCACATTGGTTCGCAAATAACCCAAATAAGGATGAAAACTCAAAATGTGAAACTGACCTCAAATTCACAATGTATGCATATACTCAGGTTGCCCACAGGTTGGGGAACCCGAAAAAACATGTGTTTTCCATATCCAAGCTTTCCTTCAAAAGGTAGGCCTGGGCAAATATCACAATTGTTGGCAAATGACCAATTAAGGATGAAAACTCAAAATGTGAAACTGACCTCAAATTCGAAATGTATGCATATACTCAGGTTTCCCACATGTTGGGCAACCTGAAAAAACATGTGTTTTCCGTATCCAACCTTTCCTTGAATAGGTAGGCTTGGGCCTATATCGCGTATGTTTGCAAATGGCCAATTTAGCATGAAAACACAAAATGTGAAACTGACCTCAAATTCGAAATGTATGCATATACTCAGGTTGCCCACAGGTTGGGGAACCCGAAAAAACATGTTTTCCCGTATCCAACCTTTCCTTCAAAAGCTAGGGCTGGGCCAATATCACAATTGTTGGCAAATGGCCAATTAAGCATGAAAACTCAAAATGTGAAACTGACCTCAAATTCGCAATGTATGCATATACTCAGGTTGCCCACAGGTTGGAGAACCCAAAAAAACATGTGTTTTCCCGTATCCAACCTTTCCTTCAAAAGCTAGGGCTGGGCCAATATCACAATTGTTGGCAAATGGCCAATTAAGCATGAAAACTCAAAATGTGAAACTGACCTCAAATTCGCAATGTATGCATATACTCAGGTTGCCCACAGGTTGGAGAACCCAAAAAAACATGTGTTTTCCCGTATCCAACCTTTCCTTCAAAAGCTAGGGCTGGGCCAATATCACAATTGTTGGCAAATGGCCAATTAAGCATGAAAACTCAAAATGTGAAACTGACCTCAAATTCGCAATGTATGCATATACTCAGGTTGCCCACAGGTTGGGCAACCCGAAAAAACATGTGTTTTCGATATCCAACCTTTCCTTCAAAAGGTAGGCCTGGGCCAATATCACATTGGTTCGCAAATAACCCAAATAAGGATGAAAACTCAAAATGTGAAACTGACCTCAAATTCACAATGTATGCATATACTCAGGTTGCCCACAGGTTGGGGAACCCGAAAAAACATGTGTTTTCCATATCCAAGCTTTCCTTCAAAAGGTAGGCCTGGGCAAATATCACAATTGTTGCCAAATGGCCAATTAAGCATGAAAACTCAAAATGTGAAACTGACCTCAAATTCGCAATGTATACATATACTCAGGTACCCCACAGGTTGGGCAACCCGAAAAAACATGTGTTTTCCGTTCCCAACCTTTCCTTCAAAAGGTAGGCTTGGGCCTATATCGCATATGTTTGCAAATGGCCAATTTAGCATGAAATCTCAAAATGTGAAACTGACCTCAAATTCGAAATGTATGCATATACTCAGGTTGCCCACAGGTTGGGCAACCCAAAAAAACATGTGTTTTCCGTATCCAACCTTTCCTTCAAAAGGTAGGCCTGGGCCAATATCACAATTGTTGGCAAATGGCCAATTAAGCATGAAAGCTCAAAATGTGAAACTGACCTCAAATTCGAAATGTATGCATATACTCAGGTTGCCCACAGGTTGGGGAACCCGAAAAAACATGTGTTTTCCATATCCAAGCTTTCCTTCAAAAGATAGGCCTGGGCAAATATCACAATTGTTGCCAAATGGCCAATTAAGCATGAAAACTCAAAATGTGAAACTGACCTCAAATTCGCAATGTATACATATACTCAGGTATCCCACAGGTTGGGCAACCCGAAAAAACATGTGTTTTCCGTTCCCAACCTTTCCTTCAAAAGGTAGGCTTGGGCCAATATCACAATTGTTGGCAAATGGCCAATTAAGGATGAAAACTCAAAATGTGAAACTGACCTCAAATTCGAAATGTATGCATATACTCAGGTTGCCCACAGGTTGGGCAACCCGAAAAAACATGTGTTTTCGATATCCAACCTTTCCTTCAAAAGGTAGGCCTGGGCCAATATCACATTGGTTCGCAAATAACCCAAATAAGGATGAAAACTCAAAATGTGAAACTGACCTCAAATTCACAATGTATGCATATACTCAGGTTGCCCACAGGTTGGGGAACCCGAAAAAACATGTGTTTTCCATATCCAAGCTTTCCTTCAAAAGGTAGGCCTGGGCAAATATCACAATTGTTGCCAAATGGCCAATTAAGCATGAAAACTCAAAATGTGAAACTGACCTCAAATTCGCAATGTATACATATACTCAGGTACCCCACAGGTTGGGCAACCCGAAAAAACATGTGTTTTCCGTTCCCAACCTTTCCTTCAAAAGGTAGGCTTGGGCCTATATCGCATATGTTTGCAAATGGCCAATTTAGCATGAAATCTCAAAATGTGAAACTGACCTCAAATTCGAAATGTATGCATATACTCAGGTTGCCCACAGGTTGGGCAACCCAAAAAAACATGTGTTTTCCGTATCCAACCTTTCCTTCAAAAGGTAGGCCTGGGCCAATATCACAATTGTTGGCAAATGGCCAATTAAGCATGAAAGCTCAAAATGTGAAACTGACCTCAAATTCGAAATGTATGCATATACTCAGGTTGCCCACAGGTTGGGGAACCCGAAAAAACATGTGTTTTCCATATCCAAGCTTTCCTTCAAAAGATAGGCCTGGGCAAATATCACAATTGTTGCCAAATGGCCAATTAAGCATGAAAACTCAAAATGTGAAACTGACCTCAAATTCGCAATGTATACATATACTCAGGTATCCCACAGGTTGGGCAACCCGAAAAAACATGTGTTTTCCGTTCCCAACCTTTCCTTCAAAAGGTAGGCTTGGGCCAATATCACAATTGTTGGCAAATGGCCAATTAAGGATGAAAACTCAAAATGTGAAACTGACCTCAAATTCGAAATGTATGCATATACTCAGGTTTCCCACATGTTGGGCAACCTGAAAAAACATGTGTTTTCCGTATCCAACCTTTCCTTCAAAAGGTAGGTTTGGGCCAATATCACAATTGTTGGCAAATGGCCAATTAAGGATGAAAACTCAAAATGTGAAACTGACCTCAAATTCGAAATGTATGCATATACTCAGGTTCCCCACAGGTTGGGCAACCCAAAAAAACATG
Source organism: Crotalus adamanteus (assembly GCA_039797435.1). Classification (NCBI taxonomy): domain Eukaryota; kingdom Metazoa; phylum Chordata; class Lepidosauria; order Squamata; family Viperidae; genus Crotalus; species Crotalus adamanteus. The sequence continues at coordinate 20,539,925 of CM077929.1, forward strand.
TGTTTTCCGTATCCAACCTTTCCTTGAATAGGTAGGCTTGGGCCTATATCGCGTATTTTTGCAAATGGCCAATTTAGCATGAAAACACAAAATGTGAAACTGATCTCAAATTCGAAATGTATGCATATACTCAGGTTGCCCACAGGTTCGGGAACCCGAAAAAACATGTTTTCCCGTATCCAACCTTTCCTTCAAAAGCTAGGGCTGGGCCAATATCACAATTGTTGGCAAATGGCCAATTAAGCATGAAAACTCAAAATGTGAAACTGACCTCAAATTCGCAATGTATGCATATACTCAGGTTGCCCACAGGTTGGAGAACCCAAAAAAACATGTGTTTTCCCGTATCCAACCTTTCCTTCAAAAGCTAGGGCTGGGCCAATATCACAATTGTTGGCAAACGGCCAATTAAGCATGAAAACTCAAAATGTGAAACTGACCTCAAATTCGCAATGTATGCATATACTCAGGTTGCCCACAGGTTGGGCAACCCGAAAAAACATGTGTTTTCGATATCCAACCTTTCCTTCAAAAGGTAGGCCTGGGCCAATATCACATTGGTTCGCAAATAACCCAAATAAGGATGAAAACTCAAAATGTGAAACTGACCTCAAATTCACAATGTATGCATATACTCAGGTTGCCCACAGGTTGGGCAACCCGAAAAAACATGTGTTTTCCATATCCAAGCTTTCCTTCAAAAGATAGGCCTGGGCAAATATCACAATTGTTGCCAAATGGCCAATTAAGCATGAAAACTCAAAATGTGAAACTGACCTCAAATTCGCAATGTATACATATACTCAGGTATCCCACAGGTTGGGCAACCCGAAAAAACATGTGTTTTCGATATCCAACCTTTCCTTCAAAAGGTAGGCCTGGGCCAATATCACATTGGTTCGCAAATAACCCAAATAAGGATGAAAACTCAAAATGTGAAACTGACCTCAAATTCACAATGTATGCATATACTCAGGTTGCCCACAGGTTGGGGAACCCGAAAAAACATGTGTTTTCCATATCCAAGCTTTCCTTCAAAAGGTAGGCCTGGGCAAATATCACAATTGTTGGCAAATGGCCAATTAAGGATGAAAACTCAAAATGTGAAACTGACCTCAAATTCGAAATGTATGCATATACTCAGGTTTCCCACATGTTGGGCAACCTGAAAAAACATGTGTTTTCCGTATCCAACCTTTCCTTCAAAAGGTAGGCCTGGGCCAATATCACATTGGTTCGCAAATAACCCAAATAAGGATGAAAACTCAAAATGTGAAACTGACCTCAAATTCACAATGTATGCATATACTCAGGTTGCCCACAGGTTGGGCAACCCGAAAAAACATGTGTTTTCGATATCCAACCTTTCCTTCAAAAGGTAGGCCTGGGCCAATATCACATTGGTTCGCAAATAACCCAAATAAGGATGAAAACTCAAAATGTGAAACTGACCTCAAATTCACAATGTATGCATATACTCAGGTTGCCCACAGGTTGGGCAACCCGAAAAAACATGTGTTTTCCATATCCAAGCTTTCCTTCAAAAGATAGGCCTGGGCAAATATCACAATTGTTGCCAAATGGCCAATTAAGCATGAAAACTCAAAATGTGAAACTGACCTCAAATTCGCAATGTATACATATACTCAGGTATCCCACAGGTTGGGCAACCCGAAAAAACATGTGTTTTCGATATCCAACCTTTCCTTCAAAAGGTAGGCCTGGGCCAATATCACATTGGTTCGCAAATAACCCAAATAAGGATGAAAACTCAAAATGTGAAACTGACCTCAAATTCACAACGTATGCATATACTCAGGTTGCCCACAGGTTGGGGAACCCGAAAAAACATGTGTTTTCCATATCCAAGCTTTCCTTCAAAAGGTAGGCCTGGGCAAATATCACAATTGTTGGCAAATGGCCAATTAAGGATGAAAACTCAAAATGTGAAACTGACCTCAAATTCGAAATGTATGCATATACTCAGGTTTCCCACATGTTGGGCAACCTGAAAAAACATGTGTTTTCCGTATCCAACCTTTCCTTCAAAAGGTAGGCCTGGGCCAATATCACATTGGTTCGCAAATAACCCAAATAAGGATGAAAACTCAAAATGTGAAACTGACCTCAAATTCACAATGTATGCATATACTCAGGTTGCCCACAGGTTGGGCAACCCGAAAAAACATGTGTTTTCCATATCCAAGCTTTCCTTCAAAAGATAGGCCTCGGCAAATATCACAATTGTTGCCAAATGGCCAATTAAGCATGAAAACTCAAAATGTGAAACTGACCTCAAATTCGCAATGTATACATATACTCAGGTATCCCACAGGTTGGGCAACCCGAAAAAACATGTGTTTTCCGTTCCCAACCTTTCCTTCAAAAGGTAGGCTTGGGCCTATATCGCATATGTTTGCAAATGGCCAATTTAGCATGAAATCTCAAAATGTGAAACTGACCTCAAATTCGAAATGTATGCATATACTCAGGTTGCCCACAGGTTGGGCAACCCAAAAAAACATGTGTTTTCCATATCCAAGCTTTCCTTCAAAAGGTAGGCCTGGGCAAATATCACATTTGTTGGCAAATAAGGATGAAAACTCAAAATGTGAAACTGACCTCAAATTCGCAATGTATGCATATGCTCAGGTTCCCCACAGCTTGGGCAACCCGAAAAAACATGTATTTTCCGTTCCCAACCTTTCCTTCAAAAGGTAGGCTTGGGCCTATATCGCATATGTTTGCAAATGGCCAATTAAGCATGAAAACTAAAAATGTGAAACTGACCTCAAATTCGCAATGTATGCATATACTCAGGTTGCCCACAGGTTGGGCAACCAGAAAAAACATGTGTTTTCCGTTCCCAACCTTTCCTTCAAAAGGTACGCCTGGGCAAATATCACAATTGTTGCCAAATGGCCAATTAAGCATGAAAACTCAAAATGTGAAACTGACCTCAAATTCGAAATGTATGCATATACTCAGGTTGCCCACAGGTTGAAGAACCTGAAAAAACATGTGTTTTCCGTATCCAACCTTTCCTTCAAAAGGTACGCCTGGGCCAATATCACAATTGTTGGCAAATAAGCCAATTAAGGATGAAAACTCAAAATGTGAAACTGACCTCAAATTCGAAATGTATGCATATACTCAGGTTGCCCACAGGTTGGAGAACCTGAAAAAACATGTGTTTTCCGTATCCAACCTTTCCTTCAAAAGGTACGCCTGGGCCAATATCACAATTGTTGGCAAATAAGCCAATTAAGGATGAAAACTCAAAATGTGAAACTGACCTCAAATTCGAAATGTATGCATATGCTCATGTTCCCCTCAGGTTGGGCAACCCCAAAAAACATGTGTTTTCCGTATCCAACCTTTCCTTCAAAAGGTAGGCCTGGGCCAATATCACAATTGTTGGCAAATGGCCAATTAAGCATGAAAACTCAAAATGTGAAACTGACCTCAAATTCGAAATGTATGCATATGCTCAGGTTGCCCACAGGTTGGGCAACCCAAAAAAACATGTGTTTTCCGTATCCAACCTTTCCTTCAAAAGGTACGCCTGGGCCAATATCACAATTGTTGGGAAATAAGCCAATTAAGGATGAAAACTCAAAATGTGAAACTGACCTCAAATTCGAAATGTATGCATATGCTCAGGTTTCCCTCAGGTTGGGCAACCCCAAAAAACATGTGTTTTCCGTATCCAACCTTTCCTTCAAAAGGTAGGCCTGGGCCAATATCACAATTGTTGGCAAATGGCCAATTAAGCATGAAAACTCAAAATGTGAAACTGACCTCAAATTCGAAATGTATGCATATGCTCAGGTTGCCCTCAGGTTGGGCAACCCAGAAAAACATGTGTTTTCCGTATCCAACCTTTCCTTCAAAAGGTAGGCCTGGGCAAATATCACATTTGTTGGCAAATAAGGATGAAAACTCAAAATGTGAAACTGACCTCAAATTCGAAATGTATGCATATACTCAGGTTGCCCACAGGTTGGAGAACCCGAGAAAACATGTGTTTTCCGTATCCAACCTTTCCTTCAAAAGGTAGGGCTGGGCCAATATCAAAATTGCTGGCAAATGGCCAATTAAGCATAAAAGCTCAAAATGTGAAACTGACCTCAAATTCGCAATGTATGCATATGCTCAGGTTCCCCACAGGTTGGGCAACCCGAAAAAACATGTGTTTTCCGTTCCCAACCTTTCCTTCAAAAGGTAGGCTTGGGCCTATATCGCATATGTTTGCAAATGGCCAATTTAGCATGAAAACACAAAATGTGAAACTGACCTCAAATTCGAAATGTATGCATATACTCAGGTTGCCCACAGGTTGGGCAACCCGAAAAAACATGTGTTTTCCATATCCAAGCTTTCCTTCAAAAGGTAGGCCTGGGCAAATATCACAATTGTTGGCAAATGGCCAATTAAGCATGAAAACTCAAAATGTGAAACTGACCTCAAATTCGAAATGTATACATATACTCAGGTTCCCCACAGGTTGGGCAACCCAAAAAAACATGTGTTTTCCGTATCCAACCTTTCCTTCAAAAGGTAGGTTTGGGCCAATATCACAATTGTTGGCAAATGGCCAATTAAGCATGAAAACTCAAAATGTGAAACTGACCTCAAATTCGCAATGTATGCATATACTCAGGTTGCCAACAGGTTGGAGAACCTGAAAAAACATGTGGTTTCCGTATCCAACCTTTCCTTCAAAAGGTAGGGCTGGGCCAATATCACAATTGTTGGCAAATGGCCAATTAAGCATGAAAACTCAAAATGTGAAACTGACCTCAAATTCGAAATGTATCCATATACTCAGGTTCCCCACAGGTTGGGCAACCCGAAAAAACATGTGTTTTCCATATCCAAGCTTTCCTTCAAAAGGTAGGCCTGGGCAAATATCACATTTGTTGGCAAATAAGGATGAAAACTCAAAATGTGAAACTGACCTCAAATTCGCAATGTATGCATATGCTCAGGTTCCCCACAGCTTGGGCAACCCGAAAAAACATGTGTTTTCCGTTCCCAACCTTTCCTTCAAAAGGTAGGCTTGGGCCTATATCACATATGTTTGCAAATGGCCAATTTAGCATGAAAACACAAAATGTGAAACTGACCTCAAATTCGAAATGTATGCATATACTCAGGTTGCCCACAGGTTGGAGAACCCGAAAAAACATGTGTTTTCCGTATCCAACATTTCCTTCAAAAGGTACGCCTGGGCCAATATCACAATTGTTGCCAAATAAGCCAATTAAGCATAAAAACTCAAAATGTGAAACTGACCTCAAATTCGAAATGTATGCATATGCTCAGGTTCCCCTCAGGTTGGACAACCCCAAAAAACATGTGTTTTCCGTTCCCAATCTTTTCTTCAAAAGGTAGGCCTGGGCCAATATCACAATTGTTGGCAAATGGCCAATTAAGCATGAAAACTCAAAATGTGAAACTGACCTCAAATTCGAAATGTATGCATATACTCAGGTTGCCCACAGGTTGGGGAACCCGAAAAAACATGTTTTCCCGTATCCAACCTTTCCTTCAAAAGCTAGGGCTGGGCCAATATCACAATTGTTGGCAAATGGCCAATTAAGCATGAAAACTCAAAATGTGAAACTGACCTCAAATTCGCAATGTATGCATATACTCAGGTTGCCCACAGGTTGGAGAACCCAAAAAAACATGTGTTTTCCCGTATCCAACCTTTCCTTCAAAAGCTAGGGCTGGGCCAATATCACAATTGTTGGCAAATGGCCAATTAAGCATGAAAACTCAAAATGTGAAACTGACCTCAAATTCGCAATGTATGCATATACTCAGGTTGCCCACAGGTTGGGCAACCCGAAAAAACATGTTTTTTCGATATCCAACCTTTCCTTCAAAAGGTAGGCCTGGGCCAATATCACATTGGTTCGCAAATAACCCAAATAAGGATGAAAACTCAAAATGTGAAACTGACCTCAAATTCACAATGTATGCATATACTCAGGTTGCCCACAGGTTGGGGAACCCGAAAAAACATGTGTTTTCCATATCCAAGCTTTCCTTCAAAAGGTAGGCTTGGGCCTATATCGCATATGTTTGCAAATGGCCAATTTAGCATGAAATCTCAAAATGTGAAACTGACCTCAAATTCGAAATGTATGCATATACTCAGGTTGCCCACAGGTTGGGCAACCCAAAAAAACATGTGTTTTCCGTATCCAACCTTTCCTTCAAAAGGTAGGCCTGGGCCAATATCACAATTGTTGGCAAATGGCCAATTAAGCATGAAAGCTCAAAATGTGAAACTGACCTCAAATTCGAAATGTATGCATATACTCAGGTTGCCCACAGGTTGGGCAACCCGAAAAAACATGTGTTTTCCATATCCAAGCTTTCCTTCAAAAGGTAGGCCTGGGCAAATATCACATTTGTTGGCAAATAAGGATGAAAACTCAAAATGTGAAACTGACCTCAAATTCGCAATGTATGCATATGCTCAGGTTCCCCACAGCTTGGGCAACCCGAAAAAACATGTATTTTCCATTCCCAACCTTTCCTTCAAAAGGTAGGCTTGGGCCTATATCGCATATGTTTGCAAATGGCCAATTAAGCATGAAAACTAAAAATGTGAAACTGACCTCAAATTCGCAATGTATGCATATACTCAGGTTGCCCACAGGTTGGGCAACCAGAAAAAACATGTGTTTTCCGTTCCCAACCTTTCCTTCAAAAGGTACGCCTGGGCAAATATCACAATTGTTGCCAAATGGCCAATTAAGCATGAAAACTCAAAATGTGAAACTGACCTCAAATTCGAAATGTATGCATATACTCAGGTTGCCCACAGGTTGGAGAACCTGAAAAAACATGTGTTTTCCGTATCCAACCTTTCCTTCAAAAGGTACGCCTGGGCCAATATCACAATTGTTGGCAAATAAGCCAATTAAGGATGAAAACTCAAAATGTGAAACTGACCTCAAATTCGAAATGTATGCATATGCTCAGGTTCCCCTCAGGTTGGGCAACCCCAAAAAACATGTGTTTTCCGTATCCAACCTTTCCTTCAAAAGGTAGGCCTGGGCCAATATCACAATTGTTGGCAAATGGCCAATTAAGCATGAAAACTCAAAATGTGAAACTGACCTCAAATTCGAAATGTATGCATATGCTCAGGTTGCCCACAGGTTGGGCAACCCAAAAAAACATGTGTTTTCCGTATCCAACCTTTCCTTCAGAAGGTAGGCCTGGGCCAATATCACAATTGTTGGCAAATGGCCAATTAACCATGAAAACTCAAAATGTGAAACTGACCTCAAATTCGAAATGTATGCATATAGTCAGGTTGCCCACAGGTTGGAGAACCCGAAAAAACATGTGTTTTCCGTATCCAACCTTTCCTTCAAAAGGTACGCCTGGGCCAATATCACAATTGTTGGCAAATAAGCCAATTAAGGATGAAAACTCAAAATGTGAAACTGACCTCAAATTCGAAATGTATGCATATGCTCAGGTTCCCCTCAGGTTGGGCAACCCGAAAAAACATGTGTTTTCCGTTCCCAACCTTTCCTTCAAAAGGTAGGCTTGGGCCTATATCGCATATGTTTGCAAATGGCCAATTAAGCATGAAAACTAAAAATGTGAAACTGACCTCAAATTCGCAATGTATGCATATACTCAGGTTGCCCACAGGTTGGGCAACCAGAAAAAACATGTGTTTTCCGTTCCCAACCTTTCCTTCAAAAGGTACGCCTGGGCAAATATCACAATTGTTGCCAAATGGCCAATTAAGCATGAAAACTCAAAATGTGAAACTGACCTCAAATTCGAAATGTATGCATATACTCAGGTTGCCCACAGGTTGGAGAACCTGAAAAAACATGTGTTTTCCGTATCCAACCTTTCCTTCAAAAGGTAGGCCTGGGCCAATATCACAATTGTTGGCAAATAAGCCAATTAAGCATGAAAACTCAAAATGTGAAACTGACCTCAAATTCGAAATGTATGCATATGTTCAGGTTGCCCACAGGTTGGGCAACCCAAAAAAACATGTGTTTTCCGTATCCAACCTTTCCTTCAAAAGGTAGGCCTGGGCAAATATCACATTTGTTGGTAAATAAGGATGAAAACTCAAAATGTGAAACTGACCTCAAATTCGAAATGTATGCATATAGTCAGGTTGCCCACAGGTTGGAGAACCCGAAAAAACATGTGTTTTCCGTATCCAACCTTTCCTTCAAAAGGTACGCCTGGGCCAATATCACAATTGTTGGCAAATAAGCCAATTAAGGATGAAAACTCAAAATGTGAAACTGACCTCAAATTCGAAATGTATGCATATGCTCAGGTTCCCCTCAGGTTGGGCAACCCCAAAAAACATGTGTTTTCCGTTCCCAATCTTTCCTTCAAAAGATAGGCCTGGGCCAATATCACAATTGTTGGCAAATGGCCAATTAAGCATGAAAACTCAAAATGTGAAACTGACCTCAAATTCGAAATGTATGCATATACTCAGGTTGCCCACAGGTTGGGGAACCCGAAAAAACATGTTTTCCCGTATCCAACCTTTCCTTCAAAAGCTAGGGCTGGGCCAATATCACAATTGTTGGCAAATGGCCAATTAAGCATGAAAACTCAAAATGTGAAACTGACCTCAAATTCGCAATGTATGCATATACTCAGGTTGCCCACAGGTTGGAGAACCCAAAAAAACATGTGTTTTCCCGTATCCAACCTTTCCTTCAAAAGCTAGGGCTGGGCCAATATCACAATTGTTGGCAAATGGCCAATTAAGCATGAAAACTCAAAATGTGAAACTGACCTCAAATTCGCAATGTATGCATATACTCAGGTTGCCCACAGGTTGGGCAACCCGAAAAAACATGTTTTTTCGATATCCAACCTTTCCTTCAAAAGGTAGGCCTGGGCCAATATCACAATTGTTGGCAAATGGCCAATTAAGCATGAAAACTCAAAATGTGAAACTGACCTCAAATTCGCAATGTATGCATATACTCAGGTTGCCCACAGGTTGGGCAACCCGAAAAAACATGTTTTTTCGATATCCAACCTTTCCTTCAAAAGGTAGGCCTGGGCAAATATCACAATTGTTGCCAAATGGCCAATTAAGCATGAAAACTCAAAATGTGAAACTGACCTCAAATTCGCAATGTATACATATACTCAGGTACCCCACAGGTTGGGCAACCCGAAAAAACATGTGTTTTCCGTTCCCAACCTTTCCTTCAAAAGGTAGGCTTGGGCCTATATCGCATATGTTTGCAAAAGGCCAATTTAGCATGAAATCTCAAAATGTGAAACTGACCTCAAATTCGAAATGTATGCATATGCTCAGGTTTCCCTCAGGTTGGGCAACCCCAAAAAACATGTGTTTTCCGTATCCAACCTTTCCTTCAAAAGGTAGGCCTGGGCCAATATCACAATTGTTGGCAAATGGCCAATTAAGCATGAAAACTCAAAATGTGAAACTGACCTCAAATTCGAAATGTATGCATATGCTCAGGTTGCCCTCAGGTTGGGCAACCCAAAAAAACATGTGTTTTCCGTATCCAACCTTTCCTTCAAAAGGTAGGCCTGGGCAAATATCACATTTGTTGGCAAATAAGGATGAAAACTCAAAATGTGAAACTGACCTCAAATTCGAAATGTATGCATATACTCAGGTTGCCCACAGGTTGGAGAACCCGAGAAAACATGTGTTTTCCGTATCCAACCTTTCCTTCAAAAGGTAGGCCTGGGCCAATATCACAATTGTTGGCAAATGGCCAATTAAGGATGAAAACTCAAAATGTGAAACTGACCTCAAATTCGCAATGTATTCATATACTCAGGTTGCCCACAGGTTGGGCAACCCAAAAAAACATGTGTTTTCCGTATCCAACCTTTCCTTCAAAAGGTAGGGCTGGGCCAATATCAAAATTGCTGGCAAATGGCCAATTAAGCATAAAAGCTCAAAATGTGAAACTGACCTCAAATTCGCAATGTATGCATATGCTCAGGTTCCCCACAGGTTGGGCAACCCGAAAAAACATGTGTTTTCCGTTCCCAACCTTTCCTTCAAAAGGTAGGCTTGGGCCTATATCGCATTTGTTGGTAAATAAGGATGAAAACTCAAAATGTGAAACTGACCTCAAATTCGAAATGTATGCATATAGTCAGGGTGCCCACAGGTTGGAGAACCCGAAAAAACATGTGTTTTCCGTATCCAACCTTTCCTTCAAAAGGTACGCCTGGGCCAATATCACAATTGTTGGCAAATAAGCCAATTAAGGATGAAAACTCAAAATGTGAAACTGACCTCAAATTCGAAATGTATGCATATGCTCAGGTTCCCCTCAGGTTGGGCAACCCGAAAAAACATGTGTTTTCCGTTCCCAACCTTTCCTTCAAAAGGTAGGCTTGGGCCTATATCGCATATGTTTGCAAATGGCCAATTTAGCATGAAAACACAAAATGTGAAACTGACCTCAAATTCGAAATGTATGCATATACTCAGGTTGCCCACAGGTTGGGCAACCCAAAAAAACATGTGTTTTCCGTATCCAACCTTTCCTTCAAAAGGTAGGCCTGGGCCAATATCACAATTGTTGGCAAATGGCCAATTAAGCATGAAAGCTCAAAATGTGAAACTGACCTCAAATTCGAAATGTATGCATATACTCAGGTTGCCCACAGGTTGGGCAACCCGAAAAAACATGTGTTTTCCATATCCAAGCTTTCCTTCAAAAGGTAGGCCTGGGCAAATATCACATTTGTTGGCAAATAAGGATGAAAACTCAAAATGTGAAACTGACCTCAAATTCGCAATGTATGCATATGCTCAGGTTCCCCACAGGTTGGGCAACCCGAAAAAACATGTGTTTTCCGTTCCCAACCTTTCCTTCAAAAGGTAGGCTTGGGCCTATATCGCATATGTTTGCAAATGGCCAATTAAGCATGAAAACTAAAAATGTGAAACTGACCTCAAATTCGCAATGTATGCATATACTCAGGTTGCCCACAGGTTGGGCAACCAGAAAAAACATGTGTTTTCCGTTCCCAACCTTTCCTTCAAAAGGTACGCCTGGGCAAATATCACAATTGTTGCCAAATGGCCAATTAAGCATGAAAACTCAAAATGTGAAACTGACCTCAAATTCGAAATGTATGCATATACTCAGGTTGCCCACAGGTTGGAGAACCTGAAAAAACATGTGTTTTCCGTATCCAACCTTTCCTTCAAAAGGTACGCCTGGGCCAATATCACAATTGTTGGCAAATAAGCCAATTAAGGATGAAAACTCAAAATGTGAAACTGACCTCAAATTCGAAATGTATGCATATGCTCAGGTTCCCCTCAGGTTGGGCAACCCCAAAAAACATGTGTTTTCCGTATCCAACCTTTCCTTCAAAAGGTAGGCCTGGGCCAATATCACAATTGTTGGCAAATGGCCAATTAAGCATGAAAACTCAAAATGTGACACTGACCTCAAATTCGAAATGTATGCATATGTTCAGGTTGCCCACAGGTTGGGCAACCCAAAAAAACATGTGTTTTCCGTATCCAACCTTTCCTTCAAAAGGTAGGCCTGGGCAAATATCACATTTGTTGGTAAATAAGGATGAAAACTCAAAATGTGAAACTGACCTCAAATTCGAAATGTATGCATATAGTCAGGTTGCCCACAGGTTGGAGAACCCGAAAAAACATGTGTTTTCCGTATCCAACCTTTCCTTCAAAAGGTACGCCTGGGCCAATATCACAATTGTTGGCAAATAAGCCAATTAAGGATGAAAACTCAAAATGTGAAACTGACCTCAAATTCGAAATGTATGCATATGCTCAGGTTCCCCTCAGGTTGGGCAACCCGAAAAAACATGTGTTTTCCGTTCCCAACCTTTCCTTCAAAAGGTAGGCTTGGGCCTATATCGCATATGTTTGCAAATGGCCAATTTAGCATGAAAACACAAAATGTGAAACTGACCTCAAATTCGAAATGTATGCATATAGTCAGGTTGCCCACAGGTTGGAGAACCCGAAAAAACATGTGTTTTCCGTATCCAAAATTTCCTTCAAAAGGTACGCCTGGGCCAATATCACAATTGTTGCCAAATAAGCCAATTAAGCATAAAAACTCAAAATGTGAAACTGACCTCAAATTCGAAATGTATGCATATGCTCAGGTTCCCCTCAGGTTGGGCAACCCCAAAAAACATGTGTTTTCCGTTCCCAATCTTTCCTTCAAAAGGTAGGCCTGGGCCAATATCACAATTGTTGGCAAATGGCCAATTAAGCATGAAAACTCAAAATGTGAAACTGACCTCAAATTCGAAATGTATGCATATACTCAGGTTGCCCACAGGTTGGGGAACCCGAAAAAACATGTTTTCCCGTATCCAACCTTTCCTTCAAAAGCTAGGGCTGGGCCAATATCACAATTGTTGGCAAATGGCCAATTAAGCATGAAAACTCAAAATGTGAAACTGACCTCAAATTCGCAATGTATGCATATACTCAGGTTGCCCACAGGTTGGAGAACCCAAAAAAACATGTGTTTTCCCGTATCCAACCTTTCCTTCAAAAGCTAGGGCTGGGCCAATATCACATTGGTTCGCAAATAACCCAAATAAGGATGAAAACTCAAAATGTGAAACTGACCTCAAATTCACAATGTATGCATATACTCAGGTTGCCCACAGGTTGGGGAACCCAAAAAAACATGTGTTTTCCATATCCAAGCTTTCCTTCAAAAGGTAGGCCTGGGCAAATATCACAATTGTTGCCAAATGGCCAATTAAGCATGAAAACTCAAAATGTGAAACTGACCTCAAATTCGCAATGTATACATATACTCAGGTACCCCACAGGTTGGGCAACCCGAAAAAACATGTGTTTTCCGTTCCCAACCTTTCCTTCAAAAGGTAGGCTTGGGCCTATATCGCATATGTTTGCAAATGGCCAATTTAGCATGAAATCTCAAAATGTGAAACTGACCTCAAATTCGAAATGTATGCATATACTCAGGTTGCCCACAGGTTGGGCAACCCAAAAAAACATGTGTTTTCCGTATCCAACCTTTCCTTCAAAAGGTAGGCCTGGGCCAATATCACAATTGTTGGCAAATGGCCAATTAAGCATGAAAGCTCAAAATGTGAAACTGACCTCAAATTCGAAATGTATGCATATGCTCAGGTTGCCCACAGGTTGGGCAACCCAAAAAAACATGTGTTTTCCGTATCCAACCTTTCCTTCAAAAGGTAGGCCTGGGCCAATATCACAATTGTTGGCAAATGGCCAATTAAGCATGAAAGCTCAAAATGTGAAACTGACCTCAAATTCGAAATGTATGCATATACTCAGGTTTCCCACAGGTTGGGGAACCCGAAAAAACATGTGTTTTCCGTATCTGACCTTTCCTTCAAAAGGCAGGCCTGGGCCAATATCACAATTGTTGGCAAATAAGGATGAAAACTCAAAATGTGAAACTGACCTCAAATTCGCAATGTATGCATATACTCAGGTTGCCAACAGGTTGGAGAACCTGAAAAAACATGTGGTTTCCGTATCCAACCTTTCCTTCAAAAGGTAGGGCTGGGCCAATATCACAATTGTTGGCAAATGGCCAATTAAGCATGAAAACTCAAAATGTGAAACTGACCTCAAATTCGAAATGTATCCATATACTCAGGTTCCCCACAGGTTGGGCAACCCGAAAAAACATGTGTTTTCCATATCCAAGCTTTCCTTCAAAAGGTAGGCCTGGGCAAATATCACATTTGTTGGCAAATAAGGATGAAAACTCAAAATGTGAAACTGACCTCAAATTCGCAATGTATGCATATGCTCAGGTTCCCCACAGCTTGGGCAACCCGAAAAAAACATGTGTTTTCCGTTCCCAACCTTTCCTTCAAAAGGTAGGCTTGGGCCTATATCGCATATGTTTGCAAATGGCCAATTTAGCATGAAAATACAAAATGTGAAACTGACCTCAAATTCGAAATGTATGCATATACTCAGGTTGCCCACAGGTTGGAGAACCCGAAAAAACATGTGTTTTCCGTATCCAACATTTCCTTCAAAAGGTACGCCTGGGCCAATATCACAATTATTGCCAAATAAGCCAATTAAGCATAAAAACTCAAAATGTGAAACTGACCTCAAATTCGAAATGTATGCATATGCTCAGGTTCCCCTCAGGTTGGGCAACCCCAAAAAACATGTGTTTTCCGTTCCCAATCTTTCCTTCCAAAGGTACGCCTGGGCAAATATCACAATTGTTGCCAAATGGCCAATTAAGCATGAAAACTCAAAATGTGAAACTGACCTCAAATTCGAAATGTATGCATATACTCAGGTTGCCCACAGGTTGGAGAACCTGAAAAAACATGTGTTTTCCGTATCCAACCTTTCCTTCAAAAGGTACGCCTGGGCCAATATCACAATTGTTGGCAAATAAGCCAATTAAGGATGAAAACTCAAAATGTGAAACTGACCTCAAATTCGAAATGTATGCATATGCTCAGGTTCCCCTCAGGTTGGGCAACCCCAAAAAACATGTGTTTTCCGTATCCAACCTTTCCTTCAAAAGGTAGGCCTGGGCAAATATCACAATTGTTGCCAAATGGCCAATTAAGCATGAAAACTCAAAATGTGAAACTGACCTCAAATTCGCAATGTATACATATACTCAGGTACCCCACAGGTTGGGCAACCCGAAAAAACATGTGTTTTCCGTTCCCAACCTTTCCTTCAAAAGGTAGGCTTGGGCCTATATCGCATATGTTTGCAAATGGCCAATTTAGCATGAAATCTCAAAATGTGAAACTGACCTCAAATTCGAAATGTATGCATATACTCAGGTTGCCCACAGGTTGGGCAACCCAAAAAAACATGTGTTTTCCGTATCCAACCTTTCCTTCAAAAGGTAGGCCTGGGCCAATATCACAATTGTTGGCAAATGGCCAATTAAGCATGAAAGCTCAAAATGTGAAACTGACCTCAAATTCGAAATGTATGCATATGCTCAGGTTGCCCACAGGTTGGGCAACCCAAAAAAACATGTGTTTTCCGTATCCAACCTTTCCTTCAGAAGGTAGGCCTGGGCCAATATCACAATTGTTGGCAAATGGCCAATTAACCATGAAAACTCAAAATGTGAAACTGACCTCAAATTCGAAATGTATGCATATACTCAGGTTTCCCACAGGTTGGGGAACCCGAAAAAACATGTGTTTTCCGTATCTGACCTTTCCTTCAAAAGGCAGGCCTGGGCCAATATCACAATTGTTGGCAAATAAGGATGAAAACTCAAAATGTGAAACTGACCTCAAATTCGCAATGTATGCATATACTCAGGTTGCCAACAGGTTGGAGAACCTGAAAAAACATGTGGTTTCCGTATCCAACCTTTCCTTCAAAAGGTAGGGCTGGGCCAATATCACAATTGTTGGCAAATGGCCAATTAAGCATGAAAACTCAAAATGTGAAACTGACCTCAAATTCGAAATGTATCCATATACTCAGGTTCCCCACAGGTTGGGCAACCCGAAAAAACATGTGTTTTCCATATCCAAGCTTTCCTTCAAAAGGTAGGCCTGGGCAAATATCACATTTGTTGGCAAATAAGGATGAAAACTCAAAATGTGAAACTGACCTCAAATTCGCAATGTATGCATATGCTCAGGTTCCCCACAGCTTGGGCAACCCGAAAAAAACATGTGTTTTCCGTTCCCAACCTTTCCTTCAAAAGGTAGGCTTGGGCCTATATCGCATATGTTTGCAAATGGCCAATTTAGCATGAAAATACAAAATGTGAAACTGACCTCAAATTCGAAATGTATGCATATACTCAGGTTGCCCACAGGTTGGAGAACCCGAAAAAACATGTGTTTTCCGTATCCAACATTTCCTTCAAAAGGTACGCCTGGGCCAATATCACAATTATTGCCAAATAAGCCAATTAAGCATAAAAACTCAAAATGTGAAACTGACCTCAAATTCGAAATGTATGCATATGCTCAGGTTCCCCTCAGGTTGGGCAACCCCAAAAAACATGTGTTTTCCGTTCCCAATCTTTCCTTCCAAAGGTACGCCTGGGCAAATATCACAATTGTTGCCAAATGGCCAATTAAGCATGAAAACTCAAAATGTGAAACTGACCTCAAATTCGAAATGTATGCATATACTCAGGTTGCCCACAGGTTGGAGAACCTGAAAAAACATGTGTTTTCCGTATCCAACCTTTCCTTCAAAAGGTACGCCTGGGCCAATATCACAATTGTTGGCAAATAAGCCAATTAAGGATGAAAACTCAAAATGTGAAACTGACCTCAAATTCGAAATGTATGCATATGCTCAGGTTCCCCTCAGGTTGGGCAACCCCAAAAAACATGTGTTTTCCGTATCCAACCTTTCCTTCAAAAGGTAGGCCTGGGCCAATATCACATTGTTGGCAAATGGCCAATTAAGCATGAAAACTCAAAATGTGAAACTGACCACAAATTCGAAATGTATGCATATGCTCAGGTTGCCCACAGGTTGGGCAACCCAAAAAAACATGTGTTTTCCGTATCCAACCTTTCCTTCAGAAGGTAGGCCTGGGCCAATATCACAATTGTTGGCAAATGGCCAATTAACCATGAAAACTCAAAATGTGAAACTGACCTCAAATTCGAAATGTATGCATATGTTCAGGTTGCCCACAGGTTGGGCAACCCAAAAAAACATGTGTTTTCCGTATCCAACCTTTCCTTCAAAAGGTAGGCCTGGGCAAATATCACATTTGTTGGTAAATAAGGATGAAAACTCAAAATGTGAAACTGACCTCAAATTCGAAATGTATGCATATAGTCAGGTTGCCCACAGGTTGGAGAACCCGAAAAAACATGTGTTTTCCGTATCCAACCTTTCCTTCAAAAGGTACGCCTGGGCCAATATCACAATTGTTGGCAAATAAGCCAATTAAGGATGAAAACTCAAAATGTGAAACTGACCTCAAATTCGAAATGTATGCATATGCTCAGGTTCCCCTCAGGTTGGGCAACCCGAAAAAACATGTGTTTTCCGTTCCCAACCTTTCCTTCAAAAGGTAGGCTTGGGCCTATATCGCATATGTTTGCAAATGGCCAATTTAGCATGAAAACACAAAATGTGAAACTGACCTCAAATTCGAAATGTATGCATATACTCAGGTTGCCCACAGGTTGGAGAACCCGAAAAAACATGTGTTTTCCGTATCCAACATTTCCTTCAAAAGGTACGCCTGGGCCAATATCACAATTGTTGCCAAATAAGCCAATTAAGCATAAAAACTCAAAATGTGAAACTGACCTCAAATTCGAAATGTATGCATATGCTCAGGTTCCCCTCAGGTTGGGCAACCCCAAAAAACATGTGTTTTCCGTTCCCAATCTTTCCTTCAAAAGGTAGGCCTGGGCCAATATCACAATTGTTGGCAAATGGCCAATTAAGCATGAAAACTCAAAATGTGAAACTGACCTCAAATTCGAAATGTATGCATATACTCAGGTTGCCCACAGGTTGGGGAACCCGAAAAAACATGTTTTCCCGTATCCAACCTTTCCTTCAAAAGCTAGGGCTGGGCCAATATCACAATTGTTGGCAAATGGCCAATTAAGCATGAAAACTCAAAATGTGAAACTGACCTCAAATTCGCAATGTATGCATATACTCAGGTTGCCCACAGGTTGGAGAACCCAAAAAAACATGTGTTTTCCCGTATCCAACCTTTCCTTCAAAAGCTAGGGCTGGGCCAATATCACAATTGTTGGCAAATGGCCAATTAAGCATGAAAACTCAAAATGTGAAACTGACCTCAAATTCGCAATGTATGCATATACTCAGGTTGCCCACAGGTTGGGCAACCCGAAAAAACATGTTTTTTCGATATCCAACCTTTCCTTCAAAAGGTAGGCCTGGGCCAATATCACATTGGTTCGCAAATAACCCAAAAAAGGATGAAAACTCAAAATGTGAAAATGACATCAAATTCGCAATGTATGCATATACTCAGGTTGCCCACAGGTTGGGCAACCCGAAAAAACATGTGTTTTCCGTTCCCAACCTTTCCTTCAAAAGGTAGGCTTGGGCCTATATCGCATATGTTTGCAAATGGCCAATTTAGCATGAAATCTCAAAATGTGAAACTGACCTCAAATTCGAAATGTATGCATATACTCAGGTTGCCCACAGGTTGGGCAACCCAAAAAAACATGTGTTTTCCGTATCCAACCTTTCCTTCAAAAGGTAGGCCTGGGCCAATATCACAATTGTTGGCAAATGGCCAATTAAGCATGAAAGCTCAAAATGTGAAACTGACCTCAAATTCGAAATGTATGCATATACTCAGGTTGCCCACAGGTTGGGCAACCCGAAAAAACATATGTTTTCCATATCCAAGCTTTCCTTCAAAAGGCAGGCCTGGGCAAATATCACATTTGTTGGCAAATAAGGATGAAAACTCAAAATGTGAAACTGACCTCAAATTCGCAATGTATGCATATGCTCAGGTTCCCCACAGGTTGGGCAACCCGAAAAAACATGTGTTTTCCGTTCCCAACCTTTCCTTCAAAAGGTAGGCTTGGGCCTATATCGCATATGTTTGCAAATGGCCAATTAAGCATGAAAACTAAAAATGTGAAACTGACCTCAAATTCGCAATGTATGCATATACTCAGGTTGCCCACAGGTTGGGCAACCAGAAAAAACATGTGTTTTCCGTTCCCAACCTTTCCTTCAAAAGGTACGCCTGGGCAAATATCACAATTGTTGCTAAATGGCCAATTAAGCATGAAAACTCAAAATGTGAAACTGACCTCAAATTCGAAATGTATGCATATACTCAGGTTGCCACAGGTTGGAGAACCTGAAAAAACATGTGTTTTCCGTATCCAACCTTTCCTTCAAAAGGTACGCCTGGGCCAATATCACAATTGTTGGCAAATAAGCCAATTAAGGTTGAAAACTCAAAATGTGAAACTGACCTCAAATTCGAAATGTATGCATATGCTCAGGTTCCCCTCAGGTTGGGCAACCCCAAAAAACATGTGTTTTCCGTATCCAACCTTTCCTTCAAAAGGTAGGCCTGGGCCAATATCACAATTGTTGGCAAATGGCCAATTAAGCATGAAAACTCAAAATGTGAAACTGACCTCAAATTCGAAATGTATGCATATGCTCAGGTTGCCCACAGGTTGGGCAACCCAAAAAAACATGTGTTTTCCGTATCCAACCTTTCCTTCAGAAGGTAGGCCTGGGCCAATATCACAATTGTTGGCAAATGGCCAATTAACCATGAAAACTCAAAATGTGAAACTGACCTCAAATTCGAAATGTATGCATATACTCAGGTTTCCCACAGGTTGGGGAACCCGAAAAAACATGTGTTTTCCGTATCTGACCTTTCCTTCAAAAGGTAGGCCTGGGCCAATATCACAATTGTTGGCAAATAAGGATGAAAACTCAAAATGTGAAACTGACCTCAAATTCGCAATGTATGCATATACTCAGGTTGCCAACAGGTTGGAGAACCTGAAAAAACATGTGGTTTCCGTATCCAACCTTTCCTTCAAAAGGTAGGGCTGGGCCAATATCACAATTGTTGGCAAATGGCCAATTAAGCATGAAAACTCAAAATGTGAAACTGACCTCAAATTCGAAATGTATCCATATACTCAGGTTCCCCACAGGTTGGGCAACCCGAAAAAACATGTGTTTTCCATATCCAAGCTTTCCTTCAAAAGGTAGGCCTGGGCAAATATCACATTTGTTGGCAAATAAGGATGAAAACTCAAAATGTGAAACTGACCTCAAATTCGCAATGTATGCATATGCTCAGGTTCTCCACAGCTTGGGCAACCCGAAAAAACATGTGTTTTCCGTTCCCAACCTTTCCTTCAAAAGGTAGGCTTGGGCCTATATCGCATATGTTTGCAAATGGCCAATTTAGCATGAAAACACAAAATGTGAAACTGACCTCAAATTCGAAATGTATGCATATACTCAGGTTGCCCACAGGTTGGAGAACCCGAAAAAACATGTGTTTTCCGTATCCAACATTTCCTTCAAAAGGTACGCCTGGGACAATATCACAATTGTTGCCAAATAAGCCAATTAAGCATAAAAACTCAAAATGTGAAACTGACCTCAAATTCGAAATGTATGCATATGCTCAGGTTCCCCTCAGGTTGGGCAACCCCAAAAAACATGTGTTTTCCGTTCCCAATCTTTCCTTCAAAAGGTAGGCCTGGGCCAATATCACAATTGTTGGCAAATGGCCAATTAAGCATGAAAACTCAAAATGTGAAACTGACCTCAAATTCGCAATGTATGCATATACTCAGGTTGCCCACAGGTTGGAGAACCCAAAAAAACATGTGTTTTCCCGTATCCAACCTTTCCTTCAAAAGCTAGGGCTGGGCCAATATCACAATTGTTGGCAAATGGCCAATTAAGCATGAAAACTCAAAATGTGAAACTGACCTCAAATTCGCAATGTATGCATATACTCAGGTTGCCCACAGGTTGGGCAACCCGAAAAAACATGTTTTTTCGATATCCAACCTTTCCTTCAAAAGGTAGGCCTGGGCCAATATCACATTGGTTCGCAAATAACCCAAATAAGGATGAAAACTCAAAATGTGAAACTGACCTCAAATTCACAATGTATGCATATACTCAGGTTGCCCACAGGTTGGGCAACCCCAAAAAACATGTGTTTTCCATATCCAAGCTTTCCTTCAAAAGGTAGGCCTGGGCAAATATCACAATTGTTGCCAAATGGCCAATTAAGCATGAAAACTCAAAATGTGAAACTGACCTCAAATTCGCAATGTATACATATACTCAGGTACCCCACAGGTTGGGCAACCCGAAAAAACAGTTGTTTTCCGTTCCCAACCTTTCCTTCAGAAGGTAGGCTTGGGCCTATATCGCATATGTTTGCAAATGGCCAATTTAGCATGAAATCTCAAAATGTGAAATTGACCTCAAATTCGAAATGTATGCATATACTCAGGTTGCCCACAGGTTGGGCAACCCAAAAAAACATGTGTTTTCCGTATCCAACCTTTCCTTCAAAAGGTAGGCCTGGGCCAATATCACAATTGTTGGCAAATGGCCAATTAAGCATGAAAGCTCAAAATGTGAAACTGACCTCAAATTCGAAATGTATACATATGCTCAGGTTGCCCACAGATTGGGCAACCCGAAAAAACATGTGTTTTCCGTATCCAAGCTTTCCTTCAAAAGGTAGGCCTGGGCAAATATCACATTTGTTGGCAAATAAGGATGAAAACTCAAAATGTGAAACTGACCTCAAATTCGCAATGTATGCATATGCTCAGGTTCCCCACAGGTTGGGCAACCCGAAAAAACATGTGTTTTCCGTTCCCAACCTTTCCTTCAAAAGGTAGGCTTGGGCCTATATCGCATATGTTTGCAAATGGCCAATTAAGCATGAAAACTAAAAATGTGAAACTGACCTCAAATTCGCAATGTATGCATATACTCAGGTTGCCCACAGGTTGGGCAACCAGAAAAAACATGTGTTTTCCGTTCCCAACCTTTCCTTCAAAAGGTACGCCTGGGCAAATATCACAATTGTTGCCAAATGGCCAATTAAGCATGAAAACTCAAAATGTGAAACTGACCTCAAATTCGAAATGTATGCATATACTCAGGTTGCCCACAGGTTGGAGAACCTGAAAAAACATGTGTTTTCCGTATCCAACCTTTCCTTCAAAAGGTACGCCTGGGCCAATATCACAATTGTTGGCAAATAAGCCAATTAAGGATGAAAACTCAAAATGTGAAACTGACCTCAAATTCGAAATGTATGCATATGCTCAGGTTCCCCTCAGGTTGGGCAACCCCAAAAAACATGTGTTTTCCGTATCCAACCTTTCCTTCAAAAGGTAGGCCTGGGCCAATATCACAATTGTTGGCAAATGGCCAATTAAGCATGAAAACTCAAAATGTGAAACTGACCTCAAATTCGAAATGTATGCATATGCTCAGGTTGCCCACAGGTTGGGCAACCCAAAAAAACATGTGTTTTCCGTATCCAACCTTTCCTTCAGAAGGTAGGCCTGGGCCAATATCACAATTGTTGGCAAATGGCCAATTAACCATGAAAACTCAAAATGTGAAACTGACCTCAAATTCGAAATGTATGCATATGTTCAGGTTGCCCACCGGTTGGGCAACCCAAAAAAACATGTGTTTTCCCTATCCAACCTTTCCTTCAAAAGGTAGGCCTGGGCAAATATCACATTTGTTGGTAAATAAGGATGAAAACTCAAAATGTGAAACTGACCTCAAATTCGAAATGTATGCATATAGTCAGGTTGCCCACAGGTTGGAGAACCCGAAAAAACATGTGTTTTCCGTATCCAACCTTTCCTTCAAAAGGTACGCCTGGGCCAATATCACAATTGTTGGCAAATAAGCCAATTAAGGATGAAAACTCAAAATGTGAAACTGACCTCAAATTCGAAATGTATGCATATGCTCAGGTTCCCCTCAGGTTGGGCAACCCGAAAAAACATGTGTTTTCCGTTCCCAACCTTTCCTTCAAAAGGTAGGCTTGGGCCTATATCGCATATGTTTGCAAATGGCCAATTTAGCATGAAAACACAAAATGTGAAACTGACCTCAAATTCGAAATGTATGCATATACTCAGGTTGCCCACAGGTTGGAGAACCCGAAAAAACATGTGTTTTCCGTATCCAACATTTCCTTCAAAAGGTACGCCTGGGCCAATATCACAATTGTTGCCAAATAAGCCAATTAAGCATAAAAACTCAAAATGTGAAACTGACCTCAAATTCGAAATGTATGCATATGCTCAGGTTCCCCTCAGGTTGGGCAACCCCAAAAAACATGTGTTTTCCGTTCCCAATCTTTCCTTCAAAAGGTAGGCCTGGGCCAATATCACAATTGTTGGCAAATGGCCAATTAAGCATGAAAACTCAAAATGTGAAACTGACCTCAAATTCGCAATGTATGCATATACTCAGGTTGCCCACAGGTTGGAGAACCCAAAAAAACATGTGTTTTCCCGTATCCAACCTTTCCTTCAAAAGCTAGGGCTGGGCCAATATCACAATTGTTGGCAAATGGCCAATTAAGCATGAAAACTCAAAATGTGAAACTGACCTCAAATTCGCAATGTATGCATATACTCAGGTTGCCCACAGGTTGGGCAACCCGAAAAAACATGTTTTTTCGATATCCAACCTTTCCTTCAAAAGGTAGGCCTGGGCCAATATCACATTGGTTCGCAAATAACCCAAATAAGGATGAAAACTCAAAATGTGAAACTGACCTCAAATTCACAATGTATGCATATACTCAGGTTGCCCACAGGTTGGGGAACCCGAAAAAACATGTGTTTTCCATATCCAAGCTTTCCTTCAAAAGGTAGGCCTGGGCAAATATCACAATTGTTGCCAAATGGCCAATTAAGCATGAAAACTCAAAATGTGAAACTGACCTCAAATTCGCAATGTATACATATACTCAGGTACCCCACAGGTTGGGCAACCCGAAAAAACATGTGTTTTCCGTTCCCAACCTTTCCTTCAAAAGGTAGGCTTGGGCCTATATCGCATATGTTTGCAAATGGCCAATTTAGCATGAAATCTCAAAATGTGAAACTGACCTCAAATTCGAAATGTATGCATATACTCAGGTTGCCCACAGGTTGGGCAACCCAAAAAAACATGTGTTTTCCGTATCCAACCTTTCCTTCAAAAGGTAGGCCTGGGCCAATATCACAATTGTTGGCAAATGGCCAATTAAGCATGAAAGCTCAAAATGTGAAACTGACCTCAAATTCGAAATGTATGCATATACTCAGGTTCCCCACAGGTTGGGCAACCCGAAAAAACATATGTTTTCCATATCCAAGCTTTCCTTCAAAAGGTAGGCCTGGGCAAATATCACATTTGTTGGCAAATAAGGATGAAAACTCAAAATGTGAAACTGACCTCAAATTCGCAATGTATGCATATACTCAGGTTGCCCACAGGTTGGGCAACCAGAAAAAACATGTGTTTTCCGTTCCCAACCTTTCCTTCAAAAGGTACGCCTGGGCAAATATCACAATTGTTGCCAAATGGCCAATTAAGCATGAAAACTCAAAATGTGAAACTGACCTCAAATTCGAAATGTATGCATATACTCAGGTTGCCACAGGTTGGAGAACCTGAAAAAACATGTGTTTTCCGTATCCAACCTTTCCTTCAAAAGGTACGCCTGGGCCAATATCACAATTGTTGGCAAATAAGCCAATTAAGGTTGAAAACTCAAAATGTGAAACTGACCTCAAATTCGAAATGTATGCATATGCTCAGGTTCCCCTCAGGTTGGGCAACCCCAAAAAACATGTGTTTTCCGTATCCAACCTTTCCTTCAAAAGGTAGGCCTGGGCCAATATCACAATTGTTGGCAAATGGCCAATTAAGCATGAAAACTCAAAATGTGAAACTGACCTCAAATTCGAAATGTATGCATATGCTCAGGTTGCCCACAGGTTGGGCAACCCAAAAAAACATGTGTTTTCCGTATCCAACCTTTCCTTCAGAAGGTAGGCCTGGGCCAATATCACAATTGTTGGCAAATGGCCAATTAACCATGAAAACTCAAAATGTGAAACTGACCTCAAATTCGAAATGAATGCATATGTTCAGGTTGCCCACAGGTTGGGCTACCCAAAAAAACATGTGTTTTCCGTATCCAACCTTTCCTTCAAAAGGTAGGCCTGGGCAAATATCACATTTGTTGGTAAATAAGGATGAAAACTCAAAATGTGAAACTGACCTCAAATTCGAAATGTATGCATATAGTCAGGTTGCCCACAGGTTGGAGAACCCAAAAAAACATGTGTTTTCCGTATCCAACCTTTCCTTCAAAAGGTACGCCTGGGCCAATATCACAATTGTTGGCAAATAAGCCAATTAAGGATGAAAACTCAAAATATGAAACTGACCTCAAATTCGAAATGTATGCATATGCTCAGGTTCCCCTCAGGTTGGGCAACCCCAAAAAACATGTGTTTTCCGTATCCAACCTTTCCTTCAAAAGGTAGGCCTGGGCCAATATCACAATTGTTGGCAAATGGCCAATTAAGCATGAAAACTCAAAATGTGAAACTGACCTCAAATTCGAAATGTATGCATATGCTCAGGTTGCCCACAGGTTGGGCAACCCAAAAAAACATGTGTTTTCCGTATCCAACCTTTCCTTCAAAAGGTAGGCCTGGGCAAATATCACATTTGTTGGCAAATAAGGATGAAAACTCAAAATGTGAAACTGACCTCAAATTCGAAATGTATGCATATACTCAGGTTGCCCACAGGTTGGAGAACCCGAAAAAACATGTGTTTTCCGTATCCAACCTTTCCTTCAAAAGGTAGGCCTGGGCCAATATCACAATTGTTGGCAAATGGCCAATTAAGGATGAAAACTCAAAATGTGAAACTGACCTCAAATTCGCAATGTATGCATATGCTCAGGTTGCCCACAGGTTGGGCAACCCAAAAAAACATGTGTTTTCCGTATCCAACCTTTCCTTCAAAAGGTAGGGCTGGGCCAATATCACAATTGTTGGCAAATGGCCAATTAAGCATGAAAGCTCAAAATGTGAAACTGACCTCAAATTCGAAATGTATGCATATACTCAGGTTCCCCACAGGTTGGGCAACCCGAAAAAACATATGTTTTCCATATCCAAGCTTTCCTTCAAAAGGTAGGCCTGGGCAAATATCACATTTGTTGGCAAATAAGGATGAAAACTCAAAATGTGAAACTGACCTCAAATTCGCAATGTATGCATATACTCAGGTTGCCCACAGGTTGGGCAACCAGAAAAAACATGTGTTTTCCGTTCCCAACCTTTCCTTCAAAAGGTACGCCTGGGCAAATATCACAATTGTTGCCAAATGGCCAATTAAGCATGAAAACTCAAAATGTGAAACTGACCTCAAATTCGAAATGTATGCATATACTCAGGTTGCCACAGGTTGGAGAACCTGAAAAAACATGTGTTTTCCGTATCCAACCTTTCCTTCAAAAGGTACGCCTGGGCCAATATCACAATTGTTGGCAAATAAGCCAATTAAGGTTGAAAACTCAAAATGTGAAACTGACCTCAAATTCGAAATGTATGCATATGCTCAGGTTCCCCTCAGGTTGGGCAACCCCAAAAAACATGTGTTTTCCGTATCCAACCTTTCCTTCAAAAGGTAGGCCTGGGCCAATATCACAATTGTTGGCAAATGGCCAATTAAGCATGAAAACTCAAAATGTGAAACTGACCTCAAATTCGAAATGTATGCATATGCTCAGGTTGCCCACAGGTTGGGCAACCCAAAAAAACATGTGTTTTCCGTATCCAACCTTTCCTTCAGAAGGTAGGCCTGGGCCAATATCACAATTGTTGGCAAATGGCCAATTAACCATGAAAACTCAAAATGTGAAACTGACCTCAAATTCGAAATGAATGCATATGTTCAGGTTGCCCACAGGTTGGGCTACCCAAAAAAACATGTGTTTTCCGTATCCAACCTTTCCTTCAAAAGGTAGGCCTGGGCAAATATCACATTTGTTGGTAAATAAGGATGAAAACTCAAAATGTGAAACTGACCTCAAATTCGAAATGTATGCATATAGTCAGGTTGCCCACAGGTTGGAGAACCCAAAAAAACATGTGTTTTCCGTATCCAACCTTTCCTTCAAAAGGTACGCCTGGGCCAATATCACAATTGTTGGCAAATAAGCCAATTAAGGATGAAAACTCAAAATATGAAACTGACCTCAAATTCGAAATGTATGCATATGCTCAGGTTCCCCTCAGGTTGGGCAACCCCAAAAAACATGTGTTTTCCGTATCCAACCTTTCCTTCAAAAGGTAGGCCTGGGCCAATATCACAATTGTTGGCAAATGGCCAATTAAGCATGAAAACTCAAAATGTGAAACTGACCTCAAATTCGAAATGTATGCATATGCTCAGGTTGCCCACAGGTTGGGCAACCCAAAAAAACATGTGTTTTCCGTATCCAACCTTTCCTTCAAAAGGTAGGCCTGGGCAAATATCACATTTGTTGGCAAATAAGGATGAAAACTCAAAATGTGAAACTGACCTCAAATTCGAAATGTATGCATATACTCAGGTTGCCCACAGGTTGGAGAACCCGAAAAAACATGTGTTTTCCGTATCCAACCTTTCCTTCAAAAGGTAGGCCTGGGCCAATATCACAATTGTTGGCAAATGGCCAATTAAGGATGAAAACTCAAAATGTGAAACTGACCTCAAATTCGCAATGTATGCATATGCTCAGGTTGCCCACAGGTTGGGCAACCCAAAAAAACATGTGTTTTCCGTATCCAACCTTTCCTTCAAAAGGTAGGGCTGGGCCAATATCACAATTGTTGGCAAATGGCCAATTAAGCATGAAAGCTCAAAATGTGAAACTGACCTCAAATTCGAAATGTATGCATATACTCAGGTTGCCCACAGGTTGGGCAACCGGAAAAAACATGTGTTTTCCATATCCAAGCTTTCCTTCAAAAGGTAGGCCTGGGCAAATATCACATTTGTTGGCAAATAAGGATGAAAACTCAAAATGTGAAACTGACCTCAAATTCGCAATGTATGCATATGCTCAGGTTCCCCACAGGTTGGGCAACCCGAAAAAACATGTGTTTTCCGTTCCCAACCTTTCCTTCAAAAGGTAGGCTTGGGCCTATATCGCATATGTTTGCAAATGGCCAATTTAGCATGAAAACACAAAATGTGAAACTGACCTCAAATTCGCAATGTATGCATATACTCAGGTTGCCCACAGGTTGGGCAACCCGAAAAAACATGTGTTTTCGATATCCAACCTTTCCTTCAAAAGGTAGGCCTGGGCCAACATCACATTGGTTCGCAAATAACCCAAATAAGGATGAAAACTCAAAATGTGAAACTGACCTCAAATTCGCAATGTATGCATATACTCAGGTTGCCCACAGGTTGGTGAACCCGAAAAAACATGTGTTTTCCATATCCAAGCTTTCCTTCAAAAGGTAGGCCTGGGCAAATATCACAATTGTTGGCAAATGGCCAATTAAGCATGAAAACTCAAAATGTGAAACTGACCTCAAATTCGAAATGTATACATATACTCAGGTTCCCCACAGGTTGGGCAACCCAAAAAAACATGTGTTTTCCGTATCCAACCTTTCCTTCAAAAGGTAGGTTTGGGACAATATCACAATTGTTGGCAAATGGCCAATTAAGCATGAAAACTCAAAATGTGAAACTGACCTCAAATTCGCAATGTATGCATATACTCAGGTTTCCCACAGGTTGGGGAACCCGAAAAAACATGTGTTTTCCGTATCTGACCTTTCCTTCAAAAGGTAGGCCTGGGCCAATATCACAATTGTTGGCAAATAAGGATGAAAACTCAAAATGTGAAACTGACCTCAAATTCGCAATGTATGCATATACTCAGGTTGCCAACAGGTTGGAGAACCTGAAAAAACATGTGGTTTCCGTATCCAACCTTTCCTTCAAAAGGTAGGGCTGGGCCAATATCACAATTGTTGGCAAATGGCCAATTAAGCATGAAAACTCAAAATGTGAAACTGACCTCAAATTCGAAATGTATCCATATACTCAGGTTCCGCACAGGTTGGGCAACCCGAAAAAACATGTGTTTTCCATATCCAAGCTTTCCTTCAAAAGGTAGGCCTGGGCAAATATCACATTTGTTGGCAAATAAGGATGAAAACTCAAAATGTGAAACTGACCTCAAATTCGCAATGTATGCATATGCTCAGGTTCCCCACAGCTTGGGCAACCCGAAAAAACATGTGTTTTCCGTTCCCAACCTTTCCTTCAAAAGGTAGGCTTGGGCCTATATCGCATATGTTTGCAAATGGCCAATTTAGCATGAAAACACAAAATGTGAAACTGACCTCAAATTCGAAATGTATGCATATACTCAGGTTGCCCACAGGTTGGTGAACCCGAAAAAACATGTGTTTTCCATATCCAAGCTTTCCTTCAAAAGGTAGGCCTGGGCAAATATCACAATTGTTGGCAAATGGCCAATTAAGCATGAAAACTCAAAATGTGAAACTGACCTCAAATTCGAAATGTATACATATACTCAGGTTCCCCACAGGTTGGGCAACCCAAAAAAACATGTGTTTTCCGTATCCAACCTTTCCTTCAAAAGGTAGGTTTGGGCTAATATCACAATTGTTGGGAAATGGCCAATTAAGCATGAAAACTCAAAATGTGAAACTGACCTCAAATTCGCAATGTATGCATATACTCAGGTTTCCCACAGGTTGGGGAACCCGAAAAAACATGTGTTTTCCGTATCTGACCTTTCCTTCAAAAGGTAGGCCTGGGCCAATATCACAATTGTTGGCAAATAAGGATGAAAACTCAAAATGTGAAACTGACCTCAAATTCGCAATGTATGCATATACTCAGGTTGCCAACAGGTTGGAGAACCTGAAAAAACATGTGGTTTCCGTATCCAACCTTTCCTTCAAAAGGTAGGGCTGGGCCAATATCACAATTGTTGGCAAATGGCCAATTAAGCATGAAAACTCAAAATGTGAAACTGACCTCAAATTCGAAATGTATCCATATACTCAGGTTCCGCACAGGTTGGGCAACCCGAAAAAACATGTGTTTTCCATATCCAAGCTTTCCTTCAAAAGGTAGGCCTGGGCAAATATCACATTTGTTGGCAAATAAGGATGAAAACTCAAAATGTGAAACTGACCTCAAATTCGCAATGTATGCATATGCTCAGGTTCCCCACAGCTTGGGCAACCCGAAAAAACATGTGTTTTCCGTTCCCAACCTTTCCTTCAAAAGGTAGGCTTGGGCCTATATCGCATATGTTTGCAAATGGCCAATTTAGCATGAAAACACAAAATGTGAAACTGACCTCAAATTCGAAATGTATGCATATACTCAGGTTGCCCACAGGTTGGAGAACCCGAAAAAACATGTGTTTTCCGTATCCAACATTTCCTTCAAAAGGTACGCCTGGGCCAATATCACAATTGTTGCCAAATAAGCCAATTAAGCATAAAAACTCAAAATGTGAAACTGACCTCAAATTCGAAATGTATGCATATGCTCAGGTTCCCCTCAGGTTGGGCAACCCCAAAAAACATGTGTTTTCCGTTCCCAATCTTTCCTTCAAAAGGTAGGCCTGGGCCAATATCACAATTGTTGGCAAATGGCCAATTAAGCATGAAAACTCAAAATGTGAAACTGACCTCAAATTCGAAATGTATGCATATGCTCAGGTTGCCCACAGGTTGGGCAACCCAAAAAAACATGTGTTTTCCGTATCCAACCTTTCCTTCAAAAGGTAGGCCTGGGCAAATATCACATTTGTTGGCAAATAAGGATGAAAACTCAAAATGTGAAACTGACCTCAAATTCGAAATGTATGCATATACTCAGGTTGCCCACAGGTTGGAGAACCCGAAAAAACATGTGTTTTCCGTATCCAACCTTTCCTTCAAAAGGTAGGCCTGGGCCAATATCACAATTGTTGGCAAATGGCCAATTAAGGATGAAAACTCAAAATGTGAAACTGACCTCAAATTCGAAATGTATGCATATGCTCAGGTTGCCCACAGGTTGGGCAACCCAAAAAAACATGTGTTTTCCGTATCCAACCTTTCCTTCAAAAGGTAGGGCTGGGCCAATATCACAATTGTTGGCAAATGGCCAATTAAGCATGAAAGCTCAAAATGTGAAACTGACCTCAAATTCGAAATGTATGCATATACTCAGGTTGCCCACAGGTTGGGCAACCGGAAAAAACATGTGTTTTCCATATCCAAGCTTTCCTTCAAAAGGTAGGCCTGGGCAAATATCACATTTGTTGGCAAATAAGGATGAAAACTCAAAATGTGAAACTGACCTCAAATTCGCAATGTATGCATATGCTCAGGTTCCCCACAGGTTGGGCAACCCGAAAAAACATGTGTTTTCCGTTCCCAACCTTTCCTTCAAAAGGTAGGCTTGGGCCTATATCGCATATGTTTGCAAATGGCCAATTTAGCATGAAAACACAAAATGTGAAACTGACCTCAAATTCGAAATGTATGCATATACTCAGGTTGCCCACAGGTTGGAGAACCCGAAAAAACATGTGTTTTCCCGTATCCAACCTTTCCTTCAAAAGCTAGGGCTGGGCCAATATCACAATTGTTGGCAAATGGCCAATTAAGCATGAAAACTCAAAATGTGAAACTGACCTCAAATTCGCAATGTATGCATATACTCAGGTTGCCCACAGGTTGGGCAACCCGAAAAAACATGTGTTTTCGATATCCAACCTTTCCTTCAAAAGGTAGGCCTGGGCCAACATCACATTGGTTCGCAAATAACCCAAATAAGGATGAAAACTCAAAATGTGAAACTGACCTCAAATTCGCAATGTATGCATATACTCAGGTTGCCCACAGGTTGGTGAACCCGAAAAAACATGTGTTTTCCATATCCAAGCTTTCCTTCAAAAGGTAGGCCTGGGCAAATATCACAATTGTTGGCAAATGGCCAATTAAGCATGAAAACTGAAAATGTGAAACTGACCTCAAATTCGAAATGTATACATATACTCAGGTTCCCCACAGGTTGGGCAACCCAAAAAAACATGTGTTTTCCGTATCCAACCTTTCCTTCAAAAGGTAGGTTTGGGACAATATCACAATTGTTGGCAAATGGCCAATTAAGCATGAAAACTCAAAATGTGAAACTGACCTCAAATTCGCAATGTATGCATATACTCAGGTTTCCCACAGGTTGGGGAACCCGAAAAAACATGTGTTTTCCGTATCTGACCTTTCCTTCAAAAGGTAGGCCTGGGCCAATATCACAATTGTTGGCAAATAAGGATGAAAACTCAAAATGTGAAACTGACCTCAAATTCGCAATGTATGCATATACTCAGGTTGCCAACAGGTTGGAGAACCTGAAAAAACATGTGGTTTCCGTATCCAACCTTTCCTTCAAAAGGTAGGCCTGGGCCAATATCACAATTGTTGGCAAATGGCCAATTAAGCATGAAAACTCAAAATGTGAAACTGACCTCAAATTCGAAATGTATCCATATACTCAGGTTCCGCACAGGTTGGGCAACCCGAAAAAACATGTGTTTTCCATATCCAAGCTTTCCTTCAAAAGGTAGGCCTGGGCAAATATCACATTTGTTGGCAAATAAGGATGAAAACTCAAAATGTGAAACTGACCTCAAATTCGCAATGTATGCATATGCTCAGGTTCCCCACAGCTTGGGCAACCCGAAAAAACATGTGTTTTCCGTTCCCAACCTTTCCTTCAAAAGGTAGGCTTGGGCCTATATCGCATATGTTTGCAAATGGCCAATTTAGCATGAAAACACAAAATGTGAAACTGACCTCAAATTCGAAATGTATGCATATACTCAGGTTGCCCACAGGTTGGAGAACCCGAAAAAACATGTGTTTTCCGTATCCAACATTTCCTTCAAAAGGTACGCCTGGGCCAATATCACAATTGTTGCCAAATAAGCCAATTAAGCATAAAAACTCAAAATGTGAAACTGACCTCAAATTCGAAATGTATGCATATGCTCAGGTTCCCCTCAGGTTGGGCAACCCCAAAAAACATGTGTTTTCCGTTCCCAATCTTTCCTTCAAAAGGTAGGCCTGGGCCAATATCACAATTGTTGGCAAATGGCCAATTAAGCATGAAAACTCAAAATGTGAAACTGACCTCAAATTCGAAATGTATGCATATGCTCAGGTTGCCCACAGGTTGGGCAACCCAAAAAAACATGTGTTTTCCGTATCCAACCTTTCCTTCAAAAGGTAGGCCTGGGCAAATATCACATTTGTTGGCAAATAAGGATGAAAACTCAAAATGTGAAACTGACCTCAAATTCGAAATGTATGCATATACTCAGGTTGCCCACAGGTTGGAGAACCCGAAAAAACATGTGTTTTCCGTATCCAACCTTTCCTTCAAAAGGTAGGCCTGGGCCAATATCACAATTGTTGGCAAATGGCCAATTAAGGATGAAAACTCAAAATGTGAAACTGACCTCAAATTCGAAATGTATGCATATGCTCAGGTTGCCCACAGGTTGGGCAACCCAAAAAAACATGTGTTTTCCGTATCCAACCTTTCCTTCAAAAGGTAGGGCTGGGCCAATATCACAATTGTTGGCAAATGGCCAATTAAGCATGAAAGCTCAAAATGTGAAACTGACCTCAAATTCGAAATGTATGCATATACTCAGGTTGCCCACAGGTTGGGCAACCGGAAAAAACATGTGTTTTCCATATCCAAGCTTTCCTTCAAAAGGTAGGCCTGGGCAAATATCACATTTGTTGGCAAATAAGGATGAAAACTCAAAATGTGAAACTGACCTCAAATTCGCAATGTATGCATATGCTCAGGTTCCCCACAGGTTGGGCAACCCGAAAAAACATGTGTTTTCCGTTCCCAACCTTTCCTTCAAAAGGTAGGCTTGGGCCTATATCGCATATGTTTGCAAATGGCCAATTTAGCATGAAAACACAAAATGTGAAACTGACCTCAAATTCGAAATGTATGCATATACTCAGGTTGCCCACAGGTTGGAGAACCCGAAAAAACATGTGTTTTCCCGTATCCAACCTTTCCTTCAAAAGCTAGGGCTGGGCCAATATCACAATTGTTGGCAAATGGCCAATTAAGCATGAAAACTCAAAATGTGAAACTGACCTCAAATTCGCAATGTATGCATATACTCAGGTTGCCCACAGGTTGGGCAACCCGAAAAAACATGTGTTTTCGATATCCAACCTTTCCTTCAAAAGGTAGGCCTGGGCCAACATCACATTGGTTCGCAAATAACCCAAATAAGGATGAAAACTCAAAATGTGAAACTGACCTCAAATTCGCAATGTATGCATATACTCAGGTTGCCCACAGGTTGGTGAACCCGAAAAAACATGTGTTTTCCATATCCAAGCTTTCCTTCAAAAGGTAGGCCTGGGCAAATATCACAATTGTTGGCAAATGGCCAATTAAGCATGAAAACTGAAAATGTGAAACTGACCTCAAATTCGAAATGTATACATATACTCAGGTTCCCCACAGGTTGGGCAACCCAAAAAAACATGTGTTTTCCGTATCCAACCTTTCCTTCAAAAGGTAGGTTTGGGACAATATCACAATTGTTGGCAAATGGCCAATTAAGCATGAAAACTCAAAATGTGAAACTGACCTCAAATTCGCAATGTATGCATATACTCAGGTTTCCCACAGGTTGGGGAACCCGAAAAAACATGTGTTTTCCGTATCTGACCTTTCCTTCAAAAGGTAGGCCTGGGCCAATATCACAATTGTTGGCAAATAAGGATGAAAACTCAAAATGTGAAACTGACCTCAAATTTGCAATGTATGCATATACTCAGGTTGCCAACAGGTTGGAGAACCTGAAAAAACATGTGGTTTCCGTATCCAACCTTTCCTTCAAAAGGTAGGCCTGGGCCAATATCACAATTGTTGGCAAATGGCCAATTAAGCATGAAAACTCAAAATGTGAAACTGACCTCAAATTCGAAATGTATCCATATACTCAGGTTCCGCACAGGTTGGGCAACCCGAAAAAACATGTGTTTTCCATATCCAAGCTTTCCTTCAAAAGGTAGGCCTGGGCAAATATCACATTTGTTGGCAAATAAGGATGAAAACTCAAAATGTGAAACTGACCTCAAATTCGCAATGTATGCATATGCTCAGGTTCCCCACAGCTTGGGCAACCCGAAAAAACATGTGTTTTCCGTTCCCAACCTTTCCTTCAAAAGGTAGGCTTGGGCCTATATCGCATATATTTGCAAATGGCCAATTTAGCATGAAAACACAAAATGTGAAACTGACCTCAAATTCGAAATGTATGCATATACTCAGGTTGCCCACAGGTTGGTGAACCCGAAAAAACATGTGTTTTCCATATCCAAGCTTTCCTTCAAAAGGTAGGCCTGGGCAAATATCACAATTGTTGGCAAATGGCCAATTAAGCATGAAAACTCAAAATGTGAAACTGACCTCAAATTCGAAATGTATACATATACTCAGGTTCCCCACAGGTTGGGCAACCCAAAAAAACATGTGTTTTCCGTATCCAACCTTTCCTTCAAAAGGTAGGTTTGGGCTAATATCACAATTGTTGGCAAATGGCCAATTAAGCATGAAAACTCAAAATGTGAAACTGACCTCAAATTCGAAATGTATCCATATACTCAGGTTCCGCACAGGTTGGGCAACCCGAAAAAACATGTGTTTTCCATATCCAAGCTTTCCTTCAAAAGGTAGGCCTGGGCAAATATCACATTTGTTGGCAAATAAGGATGAAAACTCAAAATGTGAAACTGACCTCAAATTCGCAATGTATGCATATACTCAGGTTTCCCACAGGTTGGGGAACCCGAAAAAACATGTGTTTTCCGTATCTGACCTTTCCTTCAAAAGGTAGGCCTGGGCCAATATCACAATTGTTGGCAAATAAGGATGAAAACTCAAAATGTGAAACTGACCTCAAATTCGCAATGTATGCATATACTCAGGTTGCCAACAGGTTGGAGAACCTGAAAAAACATGTGGTTTCCGTATCCAACCTTTCCTTCAAAAGGTAGGGCTGGGCCAATATCACAATTGTTGGCAAATGGCCAATTAAGCATGAAAACTCAAAATGTGAAACTGACCTCAAATTCGCAATGTATGCATATGCTCAGGTTCCCCACAGCTTGGGCAACCCGAAAAAACATGTGTTTTCCGTTCCCAACCTTTCCTTCAAAAGGTAGGCTTGGGCCTATATCGCATATGTTTGCA
This sequence comes from Crotalus adamanteus, assembly GCA_039797435.1. Classification (NCBI taxonomy): domain Eukaryota; kingdom Metazoa; phylum Chordata; class Lepidosauria; order Squamata; family Viperidae; genus Crotalus; species Crotalus adamanteus. Next base: position 20,575,833 of record CM077929.1, read on the forward strand.
AATGGCCAATTTAGCATGAAAACACAAAATGTGAAACTGACCTCAAATTCGAAATGTATGCATATACTCAGGTTGCCCACAGGTTGGAGAACCCGAAAAAACATGTGTTTTCCGTATCCAACATTTCCTTCAAAAGGTACGCCTGGGCCAATATCACAATTGTTGCCAAATAAGCCAATTAAGCATAAAAACTCAAAATGTGAAACTGACCTCAAATTCGAAATGTATGCATATGCTCAGGTTCCCCTCAGGTTGGGCAACCCCAAAAAACATGTGTTTTCCGTTCCCAATCTTTCCTTCAAAAGGTAGGCCTGGGCCAATATCACAATTGTTGGCAAATGGCCAATTAAGCATGAAAACTCAAAATGTGAAACTGACCTCAAATTCGAAATGTATGCATATGCTCAGGTTGCCCACAGGTTGGGCAACCCAAAAAAACATGTGTTTTCCGTATCCAACCTTTCCTTCAAAAGGTAGGGCTGGGCCAATATCACAATTGTTGGCAAATGGCCAATTAAGCATGAAAGCTCAAAATGTGAAACTGACCTCAAATTCGAAATGTATGCATATACTCAGGTTGCCCACAGGTTGGGCAACCGGAAAAAACATGTGTTTTCCATATCCAAGCTTTCCTTCAAAAGGTAGGCCTGGGCAAATATCACATTTGTTGGCAAATAAGGATGAAAACTCAAAATGTGAAACTGACCTCAAATTCGCAATGTATGCATATGCTCAGGTTCCCCACAGGTTGGGCAACCCGAAAAAACATGTGTTTTCCGTTCCCAACCTTTCCTTCAAAAGGTAGGCTTGGGCCTATATCGCATATGTTTGCAAATGGCCAATTTAGCATGAAAACACAAAATGTGAAACTGACCTCAAATTCGAAATGTATGCATATACTCAGGTTGCCCACAGGTTGGAGAACCCGAAAAAACATGTGTTTTCCCGTATCCAACCTTTTCTTCAAAAGCTAGGGCTGGGCCAATATCACAATTGTTGGCAAATGGCCAATTAAGCATGAAAACTCAAAATGTGAAACTGACCTCAAATTCGCAATGTATGCATATACTCAGGTTGCCCACAGGTTGGGCAACCCGAAAAAACATGTGTTTTCGATATCCAACCTTTCCTTCAAAAGGTAGGCCTGGGCCAACATCACATTGGTTCGCAAATAACCCAAATAAGGATGAAAACTCAAAATGTGAAACTGACCTCAAATTCGCAATGTATGCATATACTCAGGTTGCCCACAGGTTGGTGAACCCTAAAAAACATGTGTTTTCCATATCCAAGCTTTCCTTCAAAAGGTAGGCCTGGGCAAATATCACAATTGTTGGCAAATGGCCAATTAAGCATGAAAACTCAAAATGTGAAACTGACCTCAAATTCGAAATGTATACATATACTCAGGTTCCCCACAGGTTGGGCAACCCAAAAAAACATGTGTTTTCCGTATCCAACCTTTCCTTCAAAAGGTAGGTTTGGGACAATATCACAATTGTTGGCAAATGGCCAATTAAGCATGAAAACTCAAAATGTGAAACTGACCTCAAATTCGCAATGTATGCATATACTCAGGTTTCCCACAGGTTGGGGAACCCGAAAAAACATGTGTTTTCCGTATCTGACCTTTCCTTCAAAAGGTAGGCCTGGGCCAATATCACAATTGTTGGCAAATAAGGATGAAAACTCAAAATGTGAAACTGACCTCAAATTCGCAATGTATGCATATACTCAGGTTGCCAACAGGTTGGAGAACCTGAAAAAACATGTGGTTTCCGTATCCAACCTTTCCTTCAAAAGGTAGGGCTGGGCCAATATCACAATTGTTGGCAAATGGCCAATTAAGCATGAAAACTCAAAATGTGAAACTGACCTCAAATTCGAAATGTATCCATATACTCAGGTTCCGCACAGGTTGGGCAACCCGAAAAAACATGTGTTTTCCATATCCAAGCTTTCCTTCAAAAGGTAGGCCTGGGCAAATATCACATTTGTTGGCAAATAAGGATGAAAACTCAAAATGTGAAACTGACCTCAAATTCGCAATGTATGCATATGCTCAGGTTCCCCACAGCTTGGGCAACCCGAAAAAACATGTGTTTTCCGTTCCCAACCTTTCCTTCAAAAGGTAGGCTTGGGCCTATATCGCATATGTTTGCAAATGGCCAATTTAGCATGAAAACACAAAATGTGAAACTGACCTCAAATTCGAAATGTATGCATATACTCAGGTTGCCCACAGGTTGGTGAACCCGAAAAAACATGTGTTTTCCATATCCAAGCTTTCCTTCAAAAGGTAGGCCTGGGCAAATATCACAATTGTTGGCAAATGGCCAATTAAGCATGAAAACTCAAAATGTGAAACTGACCTCAAATTCGAAATGTATACATATACTCAGGTTCCCCACAGGTTGGGCAACCCAAAAAAACATGTGTTTTCCGTATCCAACCTTTCCTTCAAAAGGTAGGTTTGGGCTAATATCACAATTGTTGGCAAATGGCCAATTAAGCATGAAAACTCAAAATATGAAACTGACCTCAAATTCGCAATGTATGCATATACTCAGGTTTCCCACAGGTTGGGGAACCCGAAAAAACATGTGTTTTCCGTATCTGACCTTTCCTTCAAAAGGTAGGCCTGGGCCAATATCACAATTGTTGGCAAATAAGGATGAAAACTCAAAATGTGAAACTGACCTCAAATTCGCAATGTATGCATATACTCAGGTTGCCAACAGGTTGGAGAACCTGAAAAAACATGTGGTTTCCGTATCCAACCTTTCCTTCAAAAGGTAGGGCTGGGCCAATATCACAATTGTTGGCAAATGGCCAATTAAGCATGAAAACTCAAAATGTGAAACTGACCTCAAATTCGAAATGTATCCATATACTCAGGTTCCGCACAGGTTGGGCAACCCGAAAAAACATGTGTTTTCCATATCCAAGCTTTCCTTCAAAAGGTAGGCCTGGGCAAATATCACATTTGTTGGCAAATAAGGATGAAAACTCAAAATGTGAAACTGACCTCAAATTCGCAATGTATGCATATGCTCAGGTTCCCCACAGCTTGGGCAACCCGAAAAAACATGTGTTTTCCGTTCCCAACCTTTCCTTCAAAAGGTAGGCTTGGGCCTATATCGCATATGTTTGCAAATGGCCAATTTAGCATGAAAACACAAAATGTGAAACTGACCTCAAATTCGAAATGTATGCATATACTCAGGTTGCCCACAGGTTGGAGAACCCGAAAAAACATGTGTTTTCCATATCCAAGCTTTCCTTCAAAAGGTAGGCCTGGGCAAATATCACAATTGTTGCCAAATGGCCAATTAAGCATGAAAACTCAAAATGTGAAACTGACCTCAAATTCGCAATGTATACATATACTCAGGTACCCCACAGGTTGGGCAACCCGAAAAAACATGTGTTTTCCGTTCCCAACCTTTCCTTCAAAAGGTAGGCTTGGGCCTATATCGCATATGTTTGCAAATGGCCAATTTAGCATGAAATCTCAAAATGTGAAACTGACCTCAAATTCGAAATGTATGCATATACTCAGGTTGCCCACAGGTTGGGCAACCCAAAAAAACATGTGTTTTCCGTATCCAACCTTTCCTTCAAAAGGTAGGCCTGGGCCAATATCACAATTGTTGGCAAATGGCCAATTAAGCATGAAAGCTCAAAATGTGAAACTGACCTCAAATTCGAAATGTATGCATATACTCAGGTTGCCCACAGGTTGGGCAACCCGAAAAAACATATGTTTTCCATATCCAAGCTTTCCTTCAAAAGGCAGGCCTGGGCAAATATCACATTTGTTGGCAAATATGGATGAAAACTCAAAATGTGAAACTGACCTCAAATTCGCAATGTATGCATATGCTCAGGTTCCCCACAGGTTGGGCAACCCGAAAAAACATGTGTTTTCCGTTCCCAACCTTTCCTTCAAAAGGTAGGCTTGGGCCTATATCGCATATGTTTGCAAATGGCCAATTAAGCATGAAAACTAAAAATGTGAAACTGACCTCAAATTCGCAATGTATGCATATACTCAGGTTGCCCACAGGTTGGGCAACCAGAAAAAACATGTGTTTTCCGTTCCCAACCTTTCCTTCAAAAGGTACGCCTGGGCAAATATCACAATTGTTGCCAAATGGCCAATTAAGCATGAAAACTCAAAATGTGAAACTGACCTCAAATTCGAAATGTATGCATATACTCAGGTTGCCACAGGTTGGAGAACCTGAAAAAACATGTGTTTTCCGTATCCAACCTTTCCTTCAAAAGGTACGCCTGGGCCAATATCACAATTGTTGGCAAATAAGCCAATTAAGGTTGAAAACTCAAAATGTGAAACTGACCTCAAATTCGAAATGTATGCATATGCTCAGGTTCCCCTCAGGTTGGGCAACCCCAAAAAACATGTGTTTTCCGTATCCAACCTTTCCTTCAAAAGGTAGGCCTGGGCCAATATCACAATTGTTGGCAAATGGCCAATTAAGCATGAAAACTCAAAATGTGAAACTGACCTCAAATTCGAAATGTATGCATATGCTCAGGTTGCCCACAGGTTGGGCAACCCAAAAAAACATGTGTTTTCCGTATCCAACCTTTCCTTCAGAAGGTAGGCCTGGGCCAATATCACAATTGTTGGCAAATGGCCAATTAACCATGAAAACTCAAAATGTGAAACTGACCTCAAATTCGAAATGTATGCATATACTCAGGTTTCCCACAGGTTGGGGAACCCGAAAAAACATGTGTTTTCCGTATCTGACCTTTCCTTCAAAAGGTAGGCCTGGGCCAATATCACAATTGTTGGCAAATAAGGATGAAAACTCAAAATGTGAAACTGACCTCAAATTCGCAATGTATGCATATACTCAGGTTGCCAACAGGTTGGAGAACCTGAAAAAACATGTGGTTTCCGTATCCAACCTTTCCTTCAAAAGGTAGGGCTGGGCCAATATCACAATTGTTGGCAAATGGCCAATTAAGCATGAAAACTCAAAATGTGAAACTGACCTCAAATTCGAAATGTATCCATATACTCAGGTTCCCCACAGGTTGGGCAACCCGAAAAAACATGTGTTTTCCATATCCAAGCTTTCCTTCAAAAGGTAGGCCTGGGCAAATATCACATTTGTTGGCAAATAAGGATGAAAACTCAAAATGTGAAACTGACCTCAAATTCGCAATGTATGCATATGCTCAGGTTCTCCACAGCTTGGGCAACCCGAAAAAACATGTGTTTTCCGTATCCAACATTTCCTTCAAAAGGTACGCCTGGGCCAATATCACAATTGTTGCCAAATAAGCCAATTAAGCATAAAAACTCAAAATGTGAAACTGACCTCAAATTCGAAATGTATGCATATGCTCAGGTTCCCCTCAGGTTGGGCAACCCCAAAAAACATGTGTTTTCCGTTCCCAATCTTTCCTTCAAAAGGTAGGCCTGGGCCAATATCACAATTGTTGGCAAATGGCCAATTAAGCATGAAAACTCAAAATGTGAAACTGACCTCAAATTCGCAATGTATGCATATACTCAGGTTGCCCACAGGTTGGAGAACCCAAAAAAACATGTGTTTTCCCGTATCCAACCTTTCCTTCAAAAGCTAGGGCTGGGCCAATATCACAATTGTTGGCAAATGGCCAATTAAGCATAAAAACTCAAAATGTGAAACTGACCTCAAATTCGAAATGTATGCATATGCTCAGGTTCCCCTCAGGTTGGGCAACCCCAAAAAACATGTGTTTTCCGTTCCCAATCTTTCCTTCAAAAGGTAGGCCTGGGCCAATATCACAATTGTTGGCAAATGGCCAATTAAGCATGAAAACTCAAAATGTGAAACTGACCTCAAATTCGCAATGTATGCATATACTCAGGTTGCCCACAGGTTGGGCAACCCGAAAAAACATGTTTTTTCGATATCCAACCTTTCCTTCAAAAGGTAGGCCTGGGCCAATATCACATTGGTTCGCAAATAACCCAAATAAGGATGAAAACTCAAAATGTGAAACTGACCTCAAATTCACAATGTATGCATATACTCAGGTTGCCCACAGGTTGGGGAACCCGAAAAAACATGTGTTTTCCATATCCAAGCTTTCCTTCAAAAGGTAGGCCTGGGCAAATATCACAATTGTTGCCAAATGGCCAATTAAGCACGAAAACTCAAAATGTGAAACTGACCTCAAATTCGCAATGTATACATATACTCAGGTACCCCACAGGTTGGGCAACCCGAAAAAACATGTGTTTTCCGTTCCCAACCTTTCCTTCAAAAGGTAGGCTTGGGCCTATATCGCATATGTTTGCAAATGGCCAATTTAGCATGAAATCTCAAAATGTGAAACTGACCTCAAATTCGAAATGTATGCATATACTCAGGTTGCCCACAGGTTGGGCAACCCAAAAAAACATGTGTTTTCCGTATCCAACCTTTCCTTCAAAAGGTAGGCCTGGGCCAATATCACAATTGTTGGCAAATGGCCAATTAAGCATGAAAGCTCAAAATGTGAAATTGACCTCAAATTCGAAATGTATGCATATACTCAGGTTGCCCACAGGTTGGGCAACCCGAAAAAACATATGTTTTCCATATCCAAGCTTTCCTTCAAAAGGTAGGCCTGGGCAAATATCACATTTGTTGGCAAATAAGGATGAAAACTCAAAATGTGAAACTGACCTCAAATTCGCAATGTATGCATATGCTCAGGTTCCCCACAGGTTGGGCAACCCGAAAAAACATGTGTTTTCCGTTCCCAACCTTTCCTTCAAAAGGTAGGCTTGGGCCTATATCGCATATGTTTGCAAATGGCCAATTAAGCATGAAAACTAAAAATGTGAAACTGACCTCAAATTCGCAATGTATGCATATACTCAGGTTGCCCACAGGTTGGGCAACCAGAAAAAACATGTGTTTTCCGTTCCCAACCTTTCCTTCAAAAGGTACGCCTGGGCAAATATCACAATTGTTGCCAAATGGCCAATTAAGCATGAAAACTCAAAATGTGAAACTGACCTCAAATTCGCAATGTATGCATATACTCAGGTTGACACAGGTTGGAGAACCTGAAAAAACATGTGTTTTCCGTATCCAACCTTTCCTTCAAAAGGTACGCCTGGGCCAATATCACAATTGTTGGCAAATAAGCCAATTAAGGTTGAAAACTCAAAATGTGAAACTGACCTCAAATTCGAAATGTATGCATATGGTCAGGTTCCCCTCAGGTTGGGCAACCCCAAAAAACATGTGTTTTCCGTATCCAACCTTTCCTTCAAAAGGTAGGCCTGGGCCAATATCACAATTGTTGGCAAATGGCCAATTAAGCATGAAAACTCAAAATGTGAAACTGACCTCAAATTCGAAATGTATGCATATGCTCAGGTTGCCCACAGGTTGGGCAACCCAAAAAAACATGTGTTTTCCGTATCCAACCTTTCCTTCAGAAGGTAGGCCTGGGCCAATATCACAATTGTTGGCAAATGGCCAATTAACCATGAAAACTCAAAATGTGAAACTGACCTCAAATTCGAAATGTATGCATATGTTCAGGTTGCCCACAGGTTGGGCAACCCAAAAAAACATGTGTTTTCCGTATCCAACCTTTCCTTCAAAAGGTAGGCCTGGGCAAATATCACATTTGTTGGTAAATAAGGATGAAAACTCAAAATGTGAAACTGACCTCAAATTCGAAATGTATGCATATAGTCAGGTTGCCCACAGGTTGGAGAACCCGAAAAAACATGTGTTTTCCGTATCCAACCTTTCCTTCAAAAGGTACGCCTGGGCCAATATCACAATTGTTGGCAAATAAGCCAATTAAGGATGAAAACTCAAAATGTGAAACTGACCTCAAATTCGAAATGTATGCATATGCTCAGGTTCCCCTCAGGTTGGGCAACCCCAAAAAACATGTGTTTTCCGTATCCAACCTTTCCTTCAAAAGGTAGGCCTGGGCCAATATCACAATTGTTGGCAAATGGCCAATTAAGCATGAAAACTCAAAATGTGAAACTGACCTCAAATTCGAAATGTATGCATATGCTCAGGTTCCCCTCAGGTTGGGCAACCCAAAAAAACATGTGTTTTCCGTTCCCAATCTTTCCTTCAAAAGGTAGGCCTGGGCCAATATCACAATTGTTGGCAAATGGCCAATTAAGCATGAAAACTCAAAATGTGAAACTGACCTCAAATTCGAAATGTATGCATATACTCAGGTTGCCCACAGGTTGGGGAACCCGAAAAAACATGTTTTCCCGTATCCAACCTTTCCTTCAAAAGCTAGGGCTGGGCCAATATCACAATTGTTGGCAAATGGCCAATTAAGCATGAAAACTCAAAATGTGAAACTGACCTCAAATTCGCAATGTATGCATATACTCAGGTTGCCCACAGGTTGGAGAACCCAAAAAAACATGTGTTTTCCCGTATCCAACCTTTCCTTCAAAAGCTAGGGCTGGACCAATATCACAATTGTTGGCAAATGGCCAATTAAGCATGAAAACTCAAAATGTGAAACTGACCTCAAATTCGCAATGTATGCATATACTCAGGTTGCCCACAGGTTGGGCAACCCGAAAAAACATGTTTTTTCGATATCCAACCTTTCCTTCAAAAGGTAGGCCTGGGCCAATATCACATTGGTTCGCAAATAACCCAAATAAGGATGAAAACTCAAAATGTGAAACTGACCTCAAATTCACAATGTATGCATATACTCAGGTTGCCCACAGGTTGGGGAACCCGAAAAAACATGTGTTTTCCATATCCAAGCTTTCCTTCAAAAGGTAGGCCTGGGCAAATATCACAATTGTTGCCAAATGGCCAATTAAGCATGAAAACTCAAAATGTGAAACTGACCTCAAATTCGCAATGTATACATATACTCAGGTACCCCACAGGTTGGGCAACCCGAAAAAACATGTGTTTTCCGTTCCCAACCTTTACTTCAAAAGGTAGGCTTGGGACTATATCGCATATGTTTGCAAATGGCCAATTTAGCATGAAATCTCAAAATGTGAAACTGACCTCAAATTCGAAATGTATGCATATACTCAGGTTGCCCACAGGTTGGGCAACCCAAAAAAACATGTGTTTTCCGTATCCAACCTTTCCTTCAAAAGGTAGGCCTGGGCCAATATCACAATTGTTGGCAAATGGCCAATTAAGCATGAAAGCTCAAAATGTGAAACTGACCTCAAATTCGAAATGTATGCATATACTCAGGTTGCCCACAGGTTGGGCAACCCGAAAAAACATATGTTTTCCATATCCAAGCTTTCCTTCAAAAGGTAGGCCTGGGCAAATATCACATTTGTTGGCAAATAAGGATGAAAACTCAAAATGTGAAACTGACCTCAAATTCGCAATGTATGCATATGCTCAGGTTCCCCACAGGTTGGGCAACCCGAAAAAACATGTGTTTTCCGTTCCCAACCTTTCCTTCAAAAGGTAGGCTTGGGCCTATATCACATATGTTTGCAAATGGCCAATTAAGCATGAAAACTAAAAATGTGAAACTGACCTCAAATTCGCAATGTATGCATATACTCAGGTTGCCCACAGGTTGGGCAACCAGAAAAAACATGTGTTTTCCGTTCCCAACCTTTCCTTCAAAAGGTACGCCTGGGCAAATATCACAATTGTTGCCAAATGGCCAATTAAGCATGAAAACTCAAAATGTGAAACTGACCTCAAATTCGAAATGTATGCATATACTCAGGTTGCCACAGGTTGGAGAACCTGAAAAAACATGTGTTTTCCGTATCCAACCTTTCCTTCAAAAGGTACGCCTGGGCCAATATCACAATTGTTGGCAAATAAGCCAATTAAGGTTGAAAACTCAAAATGTGAAACTGACCTCAAATTCGAAATGTATGCATATGCTCAGGTTCCCCTCAGGTTGGGCAACCCCAAAAAACATGTGTTTTCCGTATCCAACCTTTCCTTCAAAAGGTAGGCCTGGGCCAATATCACAATTGTTGGCAAATGGCCAATTAAGCATGAAAACTCAAAATGTGAAACTGACCTCAAATTCGAAATGTATGCATATGCTCAGGTTGCCCACAGGTTGGGCAACCCAAAAAAACATGTGTTTTCCGTATCCAACCTTTCCTTCAGAAGGTAGGCCTGGGCCAATATCACAATTGTTGGCAAATGGCCAATTAACCATGAAAACTCAAAATGTGAAACTGACCTCAAATTCGAAATGAATGCATATGTTCAGGTTGCCCACAGGTTGGGCAACCCAAAAAAACATGTGTTTTCCGTATCCAACCTTTCCTTCAAAAGGTAGGCCTGGGCAAATATCACATTTGTTGGTAAATAAGGATGAAAACTCAAAATGTGAAACTGACCTCAAATTCGAAATGTATGCATATAGTCAGGTTGCCCACAGGTTGGAGAACCCAAAAAAACATGTGTTTTCCGTATCCAACCTTTCCTTCAAAAGGTACGCCTGGGCCAATATCACAATTGTTGGCAAATAAGCCAATTAAGGATGAAAACTCAAAATGTGAAACTGACCTCAAATTCGAAATGTATGCATATGCTCAGGTTCCCCTCAGGTTGGGCAACCCCAAAAAACATGTGTTTTCCGTATCCAACCTTTCCTTCAAAAGGTAGGCCTGGGCCAATATCACAATTGTTGGCAAATGGCCAATTAAGCATGAAAACTCAAAATGTGAAACTGACCTCAAATTCGAAATGTATGCATATGCTCAGGTTGCCCACAGGTTGGGCAACCCAAAAAAACATGTGTTTTCCGTATCCAACCTTTCCTTCAAAAGGTAGGCCTGGGCAAATATCACATTTGTTGGCAAATAAGGATGAAAACTCAAAATGTGAAACTGACCTCAAATTCGAAATGTATGCATATACTCAGGTTGCCCACAGGTTGGAGAACCCGAAAAAACATGTGTTTTCCGTATCCAACCTTTCCTTCAAAAGGTAGGCCTGGGCCAATATCACAATTGTTGGCAAATGGCCAATTAAGGATGAAAACTCAAAATGTGAAACTGACCTCAAATTCGCAATGTATGCATATGCTCAGGTTGCCCACAGGTTGGGCAACCCAAAAAAACATATGTTTTCCGTATCCAACCTTTCCTTCAAAAGGTAGGGCTGGGCCAATATCACAATTGTTGGCAAATGGCCAATTAAGCATGAAAGCTCAAAATGTGAAACTGACCTCAAATTCGAAATGTATGCATATACTCAGGTTGCCCACAGGTTGGGCAACCGGAAAAAACATGTGTTTTCCATATCCAAGCTTTCCTTCAAAAGGTAGGCCTGGGCAAATATCACATTTGTTGGCAAATAAGGATGAAAACTCAAAATGTGAAACTGACCTCAAATTCGCAATGTATGCATATGCTCAGGTTCCCCACAGGTTGGGCAACCCGAAAAAACATGTGTTTTCCGTTCCCAACCTTTCCTTCAAAAGGTAGGCTTGGGCCTATATCGCATATGTTTGCAAATGGCCAATTTAGCATGAAAACACAAAATGTGAAACTGACCTCAAATTCGAAATGTATGCATATACTCAGGTTGCCCACAGGTTGGAGAACCCGAAAAAACATGTGTTTTCCCGTATCCAACCTTTCCTTCAAAAGCTAGGGCTGGGCCAATATCACAATTGTTGGCAAATGGCCAGTTAAGCATGAAAACTCAAAATGTGAAACTGACCTCAAATTCGAAATGTATGCATATACTCAGGTTTCCCACAGGTTGGGGAACCCGAAAAAACATGTGTTTTCCGTATCTGACCTTTCCTTCAAAAGGTAGGCCTGGGCCAATATCACAATTGTTGGCAAATAAGGATGAAAACTCAAAATGTGAAACTGACCTCAAATTCGCAATGTATGCATATACTCAGGTTGCCAACAGGTTGGAGAACCTGAAAAAACATGTGGTTTCCGTATCCAAGCTTTCCTTCAAAAGGTAGGCCTGGGCAAATATCACAATTGTTGGCAAATGGCCAATTAAGCATGAAAACTCAAAATGTGAAACTGACCTCAAATTCGAAATGTATACATATACTCAGGTTCCCCACAGGTTGGGCAACCCAAAAAAACATGTGTTTTCCGTATCCAACCTTTCCTTCAAAAGGTAGGTTTGGGCTAATATCACAATTGTTGGCAAATGGCCAATTAAGCATGAAAACTCAAAATGTGAAACTGACCTCAAATTCGCAATGTATGCATATACTCAGGTTTCCCACAGGTTGGGGAACCCGAAAAAACATGTGTTTTCCGTATCTGACCTTTCCTTCAAAAGGTAGGCCTGGGCCAATATCACAATTGTTGGCAAATAAGGATGAAAACTCAAAATGTGAAACTGACCTCAAATTCGCAATGTATGCATATACTCAGGTTGCCAACAGGTTGGAGAACCTGAAAAAACATGTGGTTTCCGTATCCAACCTTTCCTTCAAAAGGTAGGGCTGGGCCAATATCACAATTGTTGGCAAATGGCCAATTAAGCATGAAAACTCAAAATGTGAAACTGACCTCAAATTCGAAATGTATCCATATACTCAGGTTCCGCACAGGTTGGGCAACCCGAAAAAACATGTGTTTTCCATATCCAAGCTTTCCTTCAAAAGGTAGGCCTGGGCAAATATCACATTTGTTGGCAAATAAGGATGAAAACTCAAAATGTGAAACTGACCTCAAATTCGCAATGTATGCATATGCTCAGGTTCCCCACAGCTTGGGCAACCCGAAAAAACATGTGTTTTCCGTTCCCAACCTTTCCTTCAAAAGGTAGGCTTGGGCCTATATCGCATATGTTTGCAAATGGCCAATTTAGCATGAAAACACAAAATGTGAAACTGACCTCAAATTCGAAATGTATGCATATACTCAGGTTGCCCACAGGTTGGAGAACCCGAAAAAACATGTGTTTTCCGTATCCAACATTTCCTTCAAAAGGTACGCCTGGGCCAATATCACAATTGTTGCCAAATAAGCCAATTAAGCATAAAAACTCAAAATGTGAAACTGACCTCAAATTCGAAATGTATGCATATGCTCAGGTTCCCCTCAGGTTGGGCAACCCCAAAAAACATGTGTTTTCCGTTCCCAATCTTTCCTTCAAAAGGTAGGCCTGGGCCAATATCACAATTGTTGGCAAATGGCCAATTAAGCATGAAAACTCAAAATGTGAAACTGACCTCAAATTCGAAATGTATGCATATGCTCAGGTTGCCCACAGGTTGGGCAACCCAAAAAAACATGTGTTTTCCGTATCCAACCTTTCCTTCAAAAGGTAGGCCTGGGCAAATATCACATTTGTTGGCAAATAAGGATGAAAACTCAAAATGTGAAACTGACCTCAAATTCGAAATGTATGCATATACTCAGGTTGCCCACAGGTTGGAGAACCCGAAAAAACATGTGTTTTCCGTATCCAACCTTTCCTTCAAAAGGTAGGCCTGGGCCAATATCACAATTGTTGGCAAATGGCCAATTAAGGATGAAAACTCAAAATGTGAAACTGACCTCAAATTCGCAATGTATGCATATGCTCAGGTTGCCCACAGGTTGGGCAACCCAAAAAAACATGTGTTTTCCGTATCCAACCTTTCCTTCAAAAGGTAGGGCTGGGCCAATATCACAATTGTTGGCAAATGGCCAATTAAGCATGAAAGCTCAAAATGTGAAACTGACCTCAAATTCGAAATGTATGCATATACTCAGGTTGCCCACAGGTTGGGCAACCGGAAAAAACATGTGTTTTCCATATCCAAGCTTTCCTTCAAAAGGTAGGCCTGGGCAAATATCACATTTGTTGGCAAATAAGGATGAAAACTCAAAATGTGAAACTGACCTCAAATTCGCAATGTATGCATATGCTCAGGTTCCCCACAGGTTGGGCAACCCGAAAAAACATGTGTTTTCCGTTCCCAACCTTTCCTTCAAAAGGTAGGCTTGGGCCTATATCGCATATGTTTGCAAATGGCCAATTTAGCATGAAAACACAAAATGTGAAACTGACCTCAAATTCGAAATGTATGCATATACTCAGGTTGCCCACAGGTTGGAGAACCCGAAAAAACATGTGTTTTCCCGTATCCAACCTTTCCTTCAAAAGCTAGGGCTGGGCCAATATCACAATTGTTGGCAAATGGCCAATTAAGCATGAAAACTCAAAATGTGAAACTGACCTCAAATTCGCAATGTATGCATATACTCAGGTTGCCCACAGGTTGGGCAACCCGAAAAAACATGTGTTTTCGATATCCAACCTTTCCTTCAAAAGGTAGGCCTGGGCCAACATCACATTGGTTCGCAAATAACCCAAATAAGGATGAAAACTCAAAATGTGAAACTGACCTCAAATTCGCAATGTATGCATATACTCAGGTTGCCCACAGGTTGGTGAACCCGAAAAAACATGTGTTTTCCATATCCAAGCTTTCCTTCAAAAGGTAGGCCTGGGCAAATATCACAATTGTTGGCAAATGGCCAATTAAGCATGAAAACTCAAAATGTGAAACTGACCTCAAATTCGAAATGTATACATATACTCAGGTTCCCCACAGGTTGGGCAACCCAAAAAAACATGTGTTTTCCGTATCCAACCTTTCCTTCAAAAGGTAGGTTTGGGACAATATCACAATTGTTGGCAAATGGCCAATTACGCATGAAAACTCAAAATGTGAAACTGACCTCAAATTCGCAATGTATGCATATACTCAGGTTTCCCACAGGTTGGGGAACCCGAAAAAACATGTGTTTTCCGTATCTGACCTTTCCTTCAAAAGGTAGGCCTGGGCCAATATCACAATTGTTGGCAAATAAGGATGAAAACTCAAAATGTGAAACTGACCTCAAATTCGCAATGTATGCATATACTCAGGTTGCCAACAGGTTGGAGAACCTGAAAAAACATGTGGTTTCCGTATCCAACCTTTCCTTCAAAAGGTAGGGCTGGGCCAATATCACAATTGTTGGCAAATGGCCAATTAAGCATGAAAACTCAAAATGTGAAACTGACCTCAAATTCGAAATGTATCCATATACTCAGGTTCCGCACAGGTTGGGCAACCCGAAAAAACATGTGTTTTCCATATCCAAGCTTTCCTTCAAAAGGTAGGCCTGGGCAAATATCACATTTGTTGGCAAATAAGGATGAAAACTCAAAATGTGAAACTGACCTCAAATTCGCAATGTATGCATATGCTCAGGTTCCCCACAGCTTGGGCAACCCGAAAAAACATGTGTTTTCCGTTCCCAACCTTTCCTTCAAAAGGTAGGCTTGGGCCTATATCGCATATGTTTGCAAATGGCCAATTTAGCATGAAAACACAAAATGTGAAACTGACCTCAAATTCGAAATGTATGCATATACTCAGGTTGCCCACAGGTTGGTGAACCCGAAAAA
Source organism: Crotalus adamanteus (assembly GCA_039797435.1). NCBI lineage: Eukaryota > Metazoa > Chordata > Lepidosauria > Squamata > Viperidae > Crotalus > Crotalus adamanteus. The sequence goes on from CM077929.1 coordinate 20,591,234, forward strand.
ACATGTGTTTTCCATATCCATGCTTTCCTTCAAAAGGTAGGCCTGGGCAAATATCACAATTGTTGGCAAATGGCCAATTAAGCATGAAAACTCAAAATGTGAAACTGACCTCAAATTCGAAATGTATACATATACTCAGGTTCCCCACAGGTTGGGCAACCCAAAAAAACATGTGTTTTCCGTATCCAACCTTTCCTTCAAAAGGTAGGTTTGGGCTAATATCACAATTGTTGGCAAATGGCCAATTAAGCATGAAAACTCAAAATGTGAAACTGACCTCAAATTCGCAATGTATGCATATACTCAGGTTTCCCACAGGTTGGGGAACCCGAAAAAACATGTGTTTTCCGTATCTGACCTTTCCTTCAAAAGGTAGGCCTGGGCCAATATCACAATTGTTGGCAAATAAGGATGAAAACTCAAAATGTGAAACTGACCTCAAATTCGCAATGTATGCATATACTCAGGTTGCCAACAGGTTGGAGAACCTGAAAAAACATGTGGTTTCCGTATCCAACCTTTCCTTCAAAAGGTAGGGCTGGGCCAATATCACAATTGTTGGCAAATGGCCAATTAAGCATGAAAACTCAAAATGTGAAACTGACCTCAAATTCGAAATGTATCCATATACTCAGGTTCCGCACAGGTTGGGCAACCCGAAAAAACATGTGTTTTCCATATCCAAGCTTTCCTTCAAAAGGTAGGCCTGGGCAAATATCACATTTGTTGGCAAATAAGGATGAAAACTCAAAATGTGAAACTGACCTCAAATTCGCAATGTATGCATATGCTCAGGTTCCCCACAGCTTGGGCAACCCGAAAAAACATGTGTTTTCCGTTCCCAACCTTTCCTTCAAAAGGTAGGCTTGGGCCTATATCGCATATGTTTGCAAATGGCCAATTTAGCATGAAAACACAAAATGTGAAACTGACCTCAAATTCGAAATGTATGCATATACTCAGGTTGCCCACAGGTTGGTGAACCCGAAAAAACATGTGTTTTCCATATCCAAGCTTTCCTTCAAAAGGTAGGCCTGGGCAAATATCACAATTGTTGGCAAATGGCCAATTAAGCATGAAAACTCAAAATGTGAAACTGACCTCAAATTCGAAATGTATACATATACTCAGGTTCCCCACAGGTTGGGCAACCCAAAAAAACATGTGTTTTCCGTATCCAACCTTTCCTTCAAAAGGTAGGTTTGGGCTAATATCACAATTGTTGGCAAATGGCCAATTAAGCATGAAAACTCAAAATGTGAAACTGACCTCAAATTCGCAATGTATGCATATACTCAGGTTTCCCACAGGTTGGGGAACCCGAAAAAACATGTGTTTTCCGTATCTGACCTTTCCTTCAAAAGGTAGGCCTGGGCCAATATCACAATTGTTGGCAAATAAGGATGAAAACTCAAAATGTGAAACTGACCTCAAATTCGCAATGTATGCATATACTCAGGTTGCCAACAGGTTGGAGAACCTGAAAAAACATGTGGTTTCCGTATCCAACCTTTCCTTCAAAAGGTAGGGCTGGGCCAATATCACAATTGTTGGCAAATGGCCAATTAAGCATGAAAACTCAAAATGTGAAACTGACCTCAAATTCGAAATGTATCCATATACTCAGGTTCCGCACAGGTTGGGCAACCCGAAAAAACATGTGTTTTCCATATCCAAGCTTTCCTTCAAAAGGTAGGCCTGGGCAAATATCACATTTGTTGGCAAATAAGGATGAAAACTCAAAATGTGAAACTGACCTCAAATTCGCAATGTATGCATATGCTCAGGTTCCCCACAGCTTGGGCAACCCGAAAAAACATGTGTTTTCCGTTCCCAACCTTTCCTTCAAAAGGTAGGCTTGGGCCTATATCGCATATGTTTGCAAATGGCCAATTTAGCATGAAAACACAAAATGTGAAACTGACCTCAAATTCGAAATGTATGCATATACTCAGGTTGCCCACAGGTTGGTGAACCCGAAAAAACATGTGTTTTCCATATCCAAGCTTTCCTTCAAAAGGTAGGCCTGGGCAAATATCACAATTGTTGGCAAATGGCCAATTAAGCATGAAAACTCAAAATGTGAAACTGACCTCAAATTCGAAATGTATACATATACTCAGGTTCCCCACAGGTTGGGCAACCCAAAAAAACATGTGTTTTCCGTATCCAACCTTTCCTTCAAAAGGTAGGTTTGGGCTAATATCACAATTGTTGGCAAATGGCCAATTAAGCATGAAAACTCAAAATGTGAAACTGACCTCAAATTCGCAATGTATGCATATACTCAGGTTTCCCACAGGTTGGGGAACCCGAAAAAACATGTGTTTTCCGTATCTGACCTTTCCTTCAAAAGGTAGGCCTGGGCCAATATCACAATTGTTGGCAAATAAGGATGAAAACTCAAAATGTGAAACTGACCTCAAATTCGCAATGTATGCATATACTCAGGTTGCCAACAGGTTGGAGAACCTGAAAAAACATGTGGTTTCCGTATCCAACCTTTCCTTCAAAAGGTAGGGCTGGGCCAATATCACAATTGTTGGCAAATGGCCAATTAAGCATGAAAACTCAAAATGTGAAACTGACCTCAAATTCGAAATGTATCCATATACTCAGGTTCCGCACAGGTTGGGCAACCCGAAAAAACATGTGTTTTCCATATCCAAGCTTTCCTTCAAAAGGTAGGCCTGGGCAAATATCACATTTGTTGGCAAATAAGGATGAAAACTCAAAATGTGAAACTGACCTCAAATTCGCAATGTATGCATATGCTCAGGTTCCCCACAGCTTGGGCAACCCGAAAAAACATGTGTTTTCCGTTCCCAACCTTTCCTTCAAAAGGTAGGCTTGGGCCTATATCGCATATGTTTGCAAATGGCCAATTTAGCATGAAAACACAAAATGTGAAACTGACCTCAAATTCGAAATGTATGCATATACTCAGGTTGCCCACAGGTTGGAGAACCCGAAAAAACATGTGTTTTCCGTATCCAACATTTCCTTCAAAAGGTACGCCTGGGCCAATATCACAATTGTTGCCAAATAAGCCAATTAAGCATAAAAACTCAAAATGTGAAACTGACCTCAAATTCGAAATGTATGCATATGCTCAGGTTCCCCTCAGGTTGGGCAACCCCAAAAAACATGTGTTTTCCGTTCCCAATCTTTCCTTCAAAAGGTAGGCCTGGGCCAATATCACAATTGTTGGCAAATGGCCAATTAAGCATGAAAACTCAAAATGTGAAACTGACCTCAAATTCGAAATGTATGCATATGCTCAGGTTGCCCACAGGTTGGGCAACCCAAAAAAACATGTGTTTTCCGTATCCAACCTTTCCTTCAAAAGGTAGGCCTGGGCAAATATCACATTTGTTGGCAAATAAGGATGAAAACTCAAAATGTGAAACTGACCTCAAATTCGAAATGTATGCATATACTCAGGTTGCCCACAGGTTGGAGAACCCGAAAAAACATGTGTTTTCCGTATCCAACCTTTCCTTCAAAAGGTAGGCCTGGGCCAATATCACAATTGTTGGCAAATGGCCAATTAAGGATGAAAACTCAAAATGTGAAACTGACCTCAAATTCGAAATGTATGCATATGCTCAGGTTGCCCACAGGTTGGGCAACCCAAAAAAACATGTGTTTTCCGTATCCAACCTTTCCTTCAAAAGGTAGGGCTGGGCCAATATCACAATTGTTGGCAAATGGCCAATTAAGCATGAAAGCTCAAAATGTGAAACTGACCTCAAATTCGAAATGTATGCATATACTCAGGTTGCCCACAGGTTGGGCAACCGGAAAAAACATGTGTTTTCCATATCCAAGCTTTCCTTCAAAAGGTAGGCCTGGGCAAATATCACATTTGTTGGCAAATAAGGATGAAAACTCAAAATGTGAAACTGACCTCAAATTCGCAATGTATGCATATGCTCAGGTTCCCCACAGGTTGGGCAACCCGAAAAAACATGTGTTTTCCGTTCCCAACCTTTCCTTCAAAAGGTAGGCTTGGGCCTATATCGCATATGTTTGCAAATGGCCAATTTAGCATGAAAACACAAAATGTGAAACTGACCTCAAATTCGAAATGTATGCATATACTCAGGTTGCCCACAGGTTGGAGAACCCGAAAAAACATGTGTTTTCCCGTATCCAACCTTTCCTTCAAAAGCTAGGGCTGGGCCAATATCACAATTGTTGGCAAATGGCCAATTAAGCATGAAAACTCAAAATGTGAAACTGACCTCAAATTCGCAATGTATGCATATACTCAGGTTGCCCACAGGTTGGGCAACCCGAAAAAACATGTGTTTTCGATATCCAACCTTTCCTTCAAAAGGTAGGCCTGGGCCAACATCACATTGGTTCGCAAATAACCCAAATAAGGATGAAAACTCAAAATGTGAAACTGACCTCAAATTCGCAATGTATGCATATACTCAGGTTGCCCACAGGTTGGTGAACCCGAAAAAACATGTGTTTTCCATATCCAAGCTTTTCTTCAAAAGGTAGGCCTGGGCAAATATCACAATTGTTGGCAAATGGCCAATTAAGCATGAAAACTCAAAATGTGAAACTGACCTCAAATTCGAAATGTATACATATACTCAGGTTCCCCACAGGTTGGGCAACCCAAAAAAACATGTGTTTTCCGTATCCAACCTTTCCTTCAAAAGGTAGGTTTGGGACAATATCACAATTGTTGGCAAATGGCCAATTACGCATGAAAACTCAAAATGTGAAACTGACCTCAAATTCGCAATGTATGCATATACTCAGGTTTCCCACAGGTTGGGGAACCCGAAAAAACATGTGTTTTCCGTATCTGACCTTTCCTTCAAAAGGTAGGCCTGGGCCAATATCACAATTGTTGGCAAATAAGGATGAAAACTCAAAATGTGAAACTGACCTCAAATTCGCAATGTATGCATATACTCAGGTTGCCAACAGGTTGGAGAACCTGAAAAAACATGTGGTTTCCGTATCCAACCTTTCCTTCAAAAGGTAGGGCTGGGCCAATATCACAATTGTTGGCAAATGGCCAATTAAGCATGAAAACTCAAAATGTGAAACTGACCTCAAATTCGAAATGTATCCATATACTCAGGTTCCGCACAGGTTGGGCAACCCGAAAAAACATGTGTTTTCCATATCCAAGCTTTCCTTCAAAAGGTAGGCCTGGGCAAATATCACATTTGTTGGCAAATAAGGATGAAAACTCAAAATGTGAAACTGACCTCAAATTCGCAATGTATGCATATGCTCAGGTTCCCCACAGCTTGGGCAACCCGAAAAAACATGTGTTTTCCGTTCCCAACCTTTCCTTCAAAAGGTAGGCTTGGGCCTATATCGCATATGTTTGCAAATGGCCAATTTAGCATGAAAACACAAAATGTGAAACTGACCTCAAATTCGAAATGTATGCATATACTCAGGTTGCCCACAGGTTGGTGAACCCGAAAAAACATGTGTTTTCCATATCCATGCTTTCCTTCAAAAGGTAGGCCTGGGCAAATATCACAATTGTTGGCAAATGGCCAATTAAGCATGAAAACTCAAAATGTGAAACTGACCTCAAATTCGAAATGTATACATATACTCAGGTTCCCCACAGGTTGGGCAACCCAAAAAAACATGTGTTTTCCGTATCCAACCTTTCCTTCAAAAGGTAGGTTTGGGCTAATATCACAATTGTTGGCAAATGGCCAATTAAGCATGAAAACTCAAAATGTGAAACTGACCTCAAATTCGCAATGTATGCATATACTCAGGTTTCCCACAGGTTGGGGAACCCGAAAAAACATGTGTTTTCCGTATCTGACCTTTCCTTCAAAAGGTAGGCCTGGGCCAATATCACAATTGTTGGCAAATAAGGATGAAAACTCAAAATGTGAAACTGACCTCAAATTCGCAATGTATGCATATACTCAGGTTGCCAACAGGTTGGAGAACCTGAAAAAACATGTGGTTTCCGTATCCAACCTTTCCTTCAAAAGGTAGGGCTGGGCCAATATCACAATTGTTGGCAAATGGCCAATTAAGCATGAAAACTCAAAATGTGAAACTGACCTCAAATTCGAAATGTATCCATATACTCAGGTTCCGCACAGGTTGGGCAACCCGAAAAAACATGTGTTTTCCATATCCAAGCTTTCCTTCAAAAGGTAGGCCTGGGCAAATATCACATTTGTTGGCAAATAAGGATGAAAACTCAAAATGTGAAACTGACCTCAAATTCGCAATGTATGCATATGCTCAGGTTCCCCACAGCTTGGGCAACCCGAAAAAACATGTGTTTTCCGTTCCCAACCTTTCCTTCAAAAGGTAGGCTTGGGCCTATATCGCATATGTTTGCAAATGGCCAATTTAGCATGAAAACACAAAATGTGAAACTGACCCCAAATTCGAAATGTATGCATATACTCAGGTTGCCCACAGGTTGGTGAACCCGAAAAAACATGTGTTTTCCATATCCAAGCTTTCCTTCAAAAGGTAGGCCTGGGCAAATATCACAATTGTTGGCAAATGGCCAATTAAGCATGAAAACTCAAAATGTGAAACTGACCTCAAATTCGAAATGTATACATATACTCAGGTTCCCCACAGGTTGGGCAACCCAAAAAAACATGTGTTTTCCGTATCCAACCTTTCCTTCAAAAGGTAGGTTTGGGCTAATATCACAATTGTTGGCAAATGGCCAATTAAGCATGAAAACTCAAAATGTGAAACTGACCTCAAATTCGCAATGTATGCATATACTCAGGTTTCCCACAGGTTGGGGAACCCGAAAAAACATGTGTTTTCCGTATCTGACCTTTCCTTCAAAAGGTAGGCCTGGGCCAATATCACAATTGTTGGCAAATAAGGATGAAAACTCAAAATGTGAAACTGACCTCAAATTCGCAATGTATGCATATACTCAGGTTGCCAACAGGTTGGAGAACCTGAAAAAACATGTGGTTTCCGTATCCAACCTTTCCTTCAAAAGGTAGGGCTGGGCCAATATCACAATTGTTGGCAAATGGCCAATTAAGCATGAAAACTCAAAATGTGAAACTGACCTCAAATTCGAAATGTATCCATATACTCAGGTTCCGCACAGGTTGGGCAACCCGAAAAAACATGTGTTTTCCATATCCAAGCTTTCCTTCAAAAGGTAGGCCTGGGCAAATATCACATTTGTTGGCAAATAAGGATGAAAACTCAAAATGTGAAACTGACCTCAAATTCGCAATGTATGCATATGCTCAGGTTCCCCACAGCTTGGGCAACCCGAAAAAACATGTGTTTTCCGTTCCCAACCTTTCCTTCAAAAGGTAGGCTTGGGCCTATATCGCATATGTTTGCAAATGGCCAATTTAGCATGAAAACACAAAATGTGAAACTGACCTCAAATTCGAAATGTATGCATATACTCAGGTTGCCCACAGGTTGGAGAACCCGAAAAAACATGTGTTTTCCGTATCCAACATTTCCTTCAAAAGGTACGCCTGGGCCAATATCACAATTGTTGCCAAATAAGCCAATTAAGCATAAAAACTCAAAATGTGAAACTGACCTCAAATTCGCAATGTATGCATATACTCAGGTTGCCAACAGGTTGGAGAACCTGAAAAAACATGTGGTTTCCGTATCCAACCTTTCCTTCAAAAGGTAGGGCTGGGCCAATATCACAATTGTTGGCAAATGGCCAATTAAGCATGAAAGCTCAAAATGTGAAACTGACCTCAAATTCGAAATGTATGCATATACTCAGGTTGCCCACAGGTTGGGCAACCGGAAAAAACATGTGTTTTCCATATCCAAGCTTTCCTTCAAAAGGTAGGCCTGGGCAAATATCACATTTGTTGGCAAATAAGGATGAAAATTCAAAATGTGAAACTGACCTCAAATTCGCAATGTATGCATATGCTCAGGTTCCCCACAGGTTGGGCAACCCGAAAAAACATGTGTTTTCCGTTCCCAACCTTTCCTTCAAAAGGTAGGCTTGGGCCTATATCGCATATGTTTGCAAATGGCCAATTTAGCATGAAAACACAAAATGTGAAACTGACCTCAAATTCGAAATGTATGCATATACTCAGGTTGCCCACAGGTTGGAGAACCCGAAAAAACATGTGTTTTCCCGTATCCAACCTTTCCTTCAAAAGCTAGGGCTGGGCCAATATCACAATTGTTGGCAAATGGCCAATTAAGCATGAAAACTCAAAATGTGAAACTGACCTCAAATTCGCAATGTATGCATATACTCAGGTTGCCCACAGGTTGGGGAACCCGAAAAAACATGTGTTTTCGATATCCAACCTTTCCTTCAAAAGGTAGGCCTGGGCCAACATCACATTGGTTCGCAAATAACCCAAATAAGGATGAAAACTCAAAATGTGAAACTGACCTCAAATTCGCAATGTATGCATATACTCAGGTTGCCCACAGGTTGGTGAACCCGAAAAAACATGTGTTTTCCATATCCAAGCTTTCCTTCAAAAGGTAGGCCTGGGCAAATATCACAATTGTTGGCAAATGGCCAATTAAGCATGAAAACTCAAAATGTGAAACTGACCTCAAATTCGAAATGTATACATATACTCAGGTTCCCCACAGGTTGGGCAACCCAAAAAAACATGTGTTTTCCGTATCCAACCTTTCCTTCAAAAGGTAGGTTTGGGCTAATATCACAATTGTTGGCAAATGGCCAATTAAGCATGAAAACTCAAAATGTGAAACTGACCTCAAATTCGCAATGTATGCATATACTCAGGTTTCCCACAGGTTGGGGAACCCGAAAAAACATGTGTTTTCCGTATCTGACCTTTCCTTCAAAAGGTAGGCCTGGGCCAATATCACAATTGTTGGCAAATAAGGATGAAAACTCAAAATGTGAAACTGACCTCAAATTCGCAATGTATGCATATACTCAGGTTGCCAACAGGTTGGAGAACCTGAAAAAACATGTGGTTTCCGTATCCAACCTTTCCTTCAAAAGGTAGGGCTGGGCCAATATCACAATTGTTGGCAAATGGCCAATTAAGCATGAAAACTCAAAATGTGAAACTGACCTCAAATTCGAAATGTATCCATATACTCAGGTTCCGCACAGGTTGGGCAACCCGAAAAAACATGTGTTTTCCATATCCAAGCTTTCCTTCAAAAGGTAGGCCTGGGCAAATATCACATTTGTTGGCAAATAAGGATGAAAACTCAAAATGTGAAACTGACCTCAAATTCGCAATGTATGCATATGCTCAGGTTCCCCACAGCTTGGGCAACCCGAAAAAACATGTGTTTTCCGTTCCCAACCTTTCCTTCAAAAGGTAGGCTTGGGCCTATATCGCATATGTTTGCAAATGGCCAATTTAGCATGAAAACACAAAATGTGAAACTGACCTCAAATTCGAAATGTATGCATATACTCAGGTTGCCCACAGGTTGGTGAACCCGAAAAAACATGTGTTTTCCATATCCATGCTTTCCTTCAAAAGGTAGGCCTGGGCAAATATCACAATTGTTGGCAAATGGCCAATTAAGCATGAAAACTCAAAATGTGAAACTGACCTCAAATTCGAAATGTATACATATACTCAGGTTCCCCACAGGTTGGGCAACCCAAAAAAACATGTGTTTTCCGTATCCAACCTTTCCTTCAAAAGGTAGGTTTGGGCTAATATCACAATTGTTGGCAAATGGCCAATTAAGCATGAAAACTCAAAATGTGAAACTGACCTCAAATTCGCAATGTATGCATATACTCAGGTTTCCCACAGGTTGGGGAACCCGAAAAAACATGTGTTTTCCGTATCTGACCTTTCCTTCAAAAGGTAGGCCTGGGCCAATATCACAATTGTTGGCAAATAAGGATGAAAACTCAAAATGTGAAACTGACCTCAAATTCGCAATGTATGCATATACTCAGGTTGCCAACAGGTTGGAGAACCTGAAAAAACATGTGGTTTCCGTATCCAACCTTTCCTTCAAAAGGTAGGGCTGGGCCAATATCACAATTGTTGGCAAATGGCCAATTAAGCATGAAAACTCAAAATGTGAAACTGACCTCAAATTCGAAATGTATCCATATACTCAGGTTCCGCACAGGTTGGGCAACCCGAAAAAACATGTGTTTTCCATATCCAAGCTTTCCTTCAAAAGGTAGGCCTGGGCAAATATCACATTTGTTGGCAAATAAGGATGAAAACTCAAAATGTGAAACTGACCTCAAATTCGCAATGTATGCATATGCTCAGGTTCCCCACAGCTTGGGCAACCCGAAAAAACATGTGTTTTCCGTTCCCAACCTTTCCTTCAAAAGGTAGGCTTGGGCCTATATCGCATATGTTTGCAAATGGCCAATTTAGCATGAAAACACAAAATGTGAAACTGACCCCAAATTCGAAATGTATGCATATACTCAGGTTGCCCACAGGTTGGTGAACCCGAAAAAACATGTGTTTTCCATATCCAAGCTTTCCTTCAAAAGGTAGGCCTGGGCAAATATCACAATTGTTGGCAAATGGCCAATTAAGCATGAAAACTCAAAATGTGAAACTGACCTCAAATTCGAAATGTATACATATACTCAGGTTCCCCACAGGTTGGGCAACCCAAAAAAACATGTGTTTTCCGTATCCAACCTTTCCTTCAAAAGGTAGGTTTGGGCTAATATCACAATTGTTGGCAAATGGCCAATTAAGCATGAAAACTCAAAATGTGAAACTGACCTCAAATTCGCAATGTATGCATATACTCAGGTTTCCCACAGGTTGGGGAACCCGAAAAAACATGTGTTTTCCGTATCTGACCTTTCCTTCAAAAGGTAGGCCTGGGCCAATATCACAATTGTTGGCAAATAAGGATGAAAACTCAAAATGTGAAACTGACCTCAAATTCGCAATGTATGCATATACTCAGGTTGCCAACAGGTTGGAGAACCTGAAAAAACATGTGGTTTCCGTATCCAACCTTTCCTTCAAAAGGTAGGGCTGGGCCAATATCACAATTGTTGGCAAATGGCCAATTAAGCATGAAAACTCAAAATGTGAAACTGACCTCAAATTCGAAATGTATCCATATACTCAGGTTCCGCACAGGTTGGGCAACCCGAAAAAACATGTGTTTTCCATATCCAAGCTTTCCTTCAAAAGGTAGGCCTGGGCAAATATCACATTTGTTGGCAAATAAGGATGAAAACTCAAAATGTGAAACTGACCTCAAATTCGCAATGTATGCATATGCTCAGGTTCCCCACAGCTTGGGCAACCCGAAAAAACATGTGTTTTCCGTTCCCAACCTTTCCTTCAAAAGGTAGGCTTGGGCCTATATCGCATATGTTTGCAAATGGCCAATTTAGCATGAAAACACAAAATGTGAAACTGACCTCAAATTCGAAATGTATGCATATACTCAGGTTGCCCACAGGTTGGAGAACCCGAAAAAACATGTGTTTTCCGTATCCAACATTTCCTTCAAAAGGTACGCCTGGGCCAATATCACAATTGTTGCCAAATAAGCCAATTAAGCATAAAAACTCAAAATGTGAAACTGACCTCAAATTCGAAATGTATGCATATGCTCAGGTTCCCCTCAGGTTGGGCAACCTCAAAAAACATGTGTTTTCCGTTCCCAATCTTTCCTTCAAAAGGTAGGCCTGGGCCAATATCACAATTGTTGGCAAATGGCCAATTAAGCATGAAAACTCAAAATGTGAAACTGACCTCAAATTCGAAATGTATGCATATGCTCAGGTTGCCCACAGGTTGGGCAACCCAAAAAAACATGTGTTTTCCGTATCCAACCTTTCCTTCAAAAGGTAGGCCTGGGCAAATATCACATTTGTTGGCAAATAAGGATGAAAACTCAAAATGTGAAACTGACCTCAAATTCGAAATGTATGCATATACTCAGGTTGCCCACAGGTTGGAGAACCCGAAAAAACATGTGTTTTCCGTATCCAACCTTTCCTTCAAAAGGTAGGCCTGGGCCAATATCACAATTGTTGGCAAATGGCCAATTAAGGATGAAAACTCAAAATGTGAAACTGACCTCAAATTCGAAATGTATGCATATGCTCAGGTTGCCCACAGGTTGGGCAACCCAAAAAAACATGTGTTTTCCGTATCCAACCTTTCCTTCAAAAGGTAGGGCTGGGCCAATATCACAATTGTTGGCAAATGGCCAATTAAGCATGAAAGCTCAAAATGTGAAACTGACCTCAAATTCGAAATGTATGCATATACTCAGGTTGCCCACAGGTTGGGCAACCGGAAAAAACATGTGTTTTCCATATCCAAGCTTTCCTTCAAAAGGTAGGCCTGGGCAAATATCACATTTGTTGGCAAATAAGGATGAAAATTCAAAATGTGAAACTGACCTCAAATTCGCAATGTATGCATATGCTCAGGTTCCCCACAGGTTGGGCAACCCGAAAAAACATGTGTTTTCCGTTCCCAACCTTTCCTTCAAAAGGTAGGCTTGGGCCTATATCGCATATGTTTGCAAATGGCCAATTTAGCATGAAAACACAAAATGTGAAACTGACCTCAAATTCGAAATGTATGCATATACTCAGGTTGCCCACAGGTTGGAGAACCCGAAAAAACATGTGTTTTCCCGTATCCAACCTTTCCTTCAAAAGCTAGGGCTGGGCCAATATCACAATTGTTGGCAAATGGCCAATTAAGCATGAAAACTCAAAATGTGAAACTGACCTCAAATTCGCAATGTATGCATATACTCAGGTTGCCCACAGGTTGGGGAACCCGAAAAAACATGTGTTTTCGATATCCAACCTTTCCTTCAAAAGGTAGGCCTGGGCCAACATCACATTGGTTCGCAAATAACCCAAATAAGGATGAAAACTCAAAATGTGAAACTGACCTCAAATTCGCAATGTATGCATATACTCAGGTTGCCCACAGGTTGGTGAACCCGAAAAAACATGTGTTTTCCATATCCAAGCTTTCCTTCAAAAGGTAGGCCTGGGCAAATATCACAATTGTTGGCAAATGGCCAATTAAGCATGAAAACTCAAAATGTGAAACTGACCTCAAATTCGAAATGTATACATATACTCAGGTTCCCCACAGGTTGGGCAACCCAAAAAAACATGTGTTTTCCGTATCCAACCTTTCCTTCAAAAGGTAGGTTTGGGCTAATATCACAATTGTTGGCAAATGGCCAATTAAGCATGAAAACTCAAAATGTGAAACTGACCTCAAATTCGCAATGTATGCATATACTCAGGTTTCCCACAGGTTGGGGAACCCGAAAAAACATGTGTTTTCCGTATCTGACCTTTCCTTCAAAAGGTAGGCCTGGGCCAATATCACAATTGTTGGCAAATAAGGATGAAAACTCAAAATGTGAAACTGACCTCAAATTCGCAATGTATGCATATACTCAGGTTGCCAACAGGTTGGAGAACCTGAAAAAACATGTGGTTTCCGTATCCAACCTTTCCTTCAAAAGGTAGGGCTGGGCCAATATCACAATTGTTGGCAAATGGCCAATTAAGCATGAAAACTCAAAATGTGAAACTGACCTCAAATTCGAAATGTATCCATATACTCAGGTTCCGCACAGGTTGGGCAACCCGAAAAAACATGTGTTTTCCATATCCAAGCTTTCCTTCAAAAGGTAGGCCTGGGCAAATATCACATTTGTTGGCAAATAAGGATGAAAACTCAAAATGTGAAACTGACCTCAAATTCGCAATGTATGCATATGCTCAGGTTCCCCACAGCTTGGGCAACCCGAAAAAACATGTGTTTTCCGTTCCCAACCTTTCCTTCAAAAGGTAGGCTTGGGCCTATATCGCATATGTTTGCAAATGGCCAATTTAGCATGAAAACACAAAATGTGAAACTGACCTCAAATTCGAAATGTATGCATATACTCAGGTTGCCCACAGGTTGGTGAACCCGAAAAAACATGTGTTTTCCATATCCAAGCTTTCCTTCAAAAGGTAGGCCTGGGCAAATATCACAATTGTTGGCAAATGGCCAATTAACCATGAAAACTCAAAATGTGAAACTGACCTCAAATTCGAAATGAATGCATATGTTCAGGTTGCCCACAGGTTGGGCAACCCAAAAAAACATGTGTTTTCCGTATCCAACCTTTCCTTCAAAAGGTAGGCCTGGGCAAATATCACATTTGTTGGTAAATAAGGATGAAAACTCAAAATGTGAAACTGACCTCAAATTCGAAATGTATGCATATAGTCAGGTTGCCCACAGGTTGGAGAACCCAAAAAAACATGTGTTTTCCGTATCCAACCTTTCCTTCAAAAGGTACGCCTGGGCCAATATCACAATTGTTGGCAAATAAGCCAATTAAGGATGAAAACTCAAAATGTGAAACTGACCTCAAATTCGAAATGTATGCATATGCTCAGGTTCCCCTCAGGTTGGGCAACCCCAAAAAACATGTGTTTTCCGTATCCAACCTTTCCTTCAAAAGGTAGGCCTGGGCCAATATCACAATTGTTGGCAAATGGCCAATTAAGCATGAAAACTCAAAATGTGAAACTGACCTCAAATTCGAAATGTATGCATATGCTCAGGTTGCCCACAGGTTGGGCAACCCAAAAAAACATGTGTTTTCCGTATCCAACCTTTCCTTCAAAAGGTAGGCCTGGGCAAATATCACATTTGTTGGCAAATAAGGATGAAAACTCAAAATGTGAAACTGACCTCAAATTCGAAATGTATGCATATACTCAGGTTGCCCACAGGTTGGAGAACCCGAAAAAACATGTGTTTTCCGTATCCAACCTTTCCTTCAAAAGGTAGGCCTGGGCCAATATCACAATTGTTGGCAAATGGCCAATTAAGGATGAAAACTCAAAATGTGAAACTGACCTCAAATTCGCAATGTATGCATATGCTCAGGTTGCCCACAGGTTGGGCAACCCAAAAAAACATATGTTTTCCGTATCCAACCTTTCCTTCAAAAGGTAGGGCTGGGCCAATATCACAATTGTTGGCAAATGGCCAATTAAGCATGAAAACTCAAAATGTGAAACTGACCTCAAATTCGAAATGTATGCATATACTCAGGTTTCCCACAGGTTGGGGAACCCGAAAAAACATGTGTTTTCCGTATCTGACCTTTCCTTCAAAAGGTAGGCCTGGGCCAATATCACAATTGTTGGCAAATAAGGATGAAAACTCAAAATGTGAAACTGACCTCAAATTCGCAATGTATGCATATACTCAGGTTGCCAACAGGTTGGAGAACCTGAAAAAACATGTGGTTTCCGTATCCAACCTTTCCTTCAAAAGGTAGGGCTGGGCCAATATCACAATTGTTGGCAAATGGCCAATTAAGCATGAAAACTCAAAATGTGAAACTGACCTCAAATTCGAAATGTATCCATATACTCAGGTTCCGCACAGGTTGGGCAACCCGAAAAAACATGTGTTTTCCATATCCAAGCTTTCCTTCAAAAGGTAGGCCTGGGCAAATATCACATTTGTTGGCAAATAAGGATGAAAACTCAAAATGTGAAACTGACCTCAAATTCGCAATGTATGCATATGCTCAGGTTCCCCACAGCTTGGGCAACCCGAAAAAACATGTGTTTTCCGTTCCCAACCTTTCCTTCAAAAGGTAGGCTTGGGCCTATATCGCATATGTTTGCAAATGGCCAATTTAGCATGAAAACACAAAATGTGAAACTGACCTCAAATTCGAAATGTATGCATATACTCAGGTTGCCCACAGGTTGGTGAACCCGAAAAAACATGTGTTTTCCATATCCAAGCTTTCCTTCAAAAGGTAGGCCTGGGCAAATATCACAATTGTTGGCAAATGGCCAATTAAGCATGAAAACTCAAAATGTGAAACTGACCTCAAATTCGAAATGTATACATATACTCAGGTTCCCCACAGGTTGGGCAACCCAAAAAAACATGTGTTTTCCGTATCCAACCTTTCCTTCAAAAGGTAGGTTTGGGCTAATATCACAATTGTTGGCAAATGGCCAATTAAGCATGAAAACTCAAAATGTGAAACTGACCTCAAATTCGCAATGTATGCATATACTCAGGTTTCCCACAGGTTGGGGAACCCGAAAAAACATGTGTTTTCCGTATCTGACCTTTCCTTCAAAAGGTAGGCCTGGGCCAATATCACAATTGTTGGCAAATAAGGATGAAAACTCAAAATGTGAAACTGACCTCAAATTCGCAATGTATGCATATACTCAGGTTGCCAACAGGTTGGAGAACCTGAAAAAACATGTGGTTTCCGTATCCAACCTTTCCTTCAAAAGGTAGGGCTGGGCCAATATCACAATTGTTGGCAAATGGCCAATTAAGCATGAAAACTCAAAATGTGAAACTGACCTCAAATTCGAAATGTATCCATATACTCAGGTTCCGCACAGGTTGGGCAACCCGAAAAAACATGTGTTTTCCATATCCAAGCTTTCCTTCAAAAGGTAGGCCTGGGCAAATATCACATTTGTTGGCAAATAAGGATGAAAACTCAAAATGTGAAACTGACCTCAAATTCGCAATGTATGCATATGCTCAGGTTCCCCACAGCTTGGGCAACCCGAAAAAACATGTGTTTTCCGTTCCCAACCTTTCCTTCAAAAGGTAGGCTTGGGCCTATATCGCATATGTTTGCAAATGGCCAATTTAGCATGAAAACACAAAATGTGAAACTGACCTCAAATTCGAAATGTATGCATATACTCAGGTTGCCCACAGGTTGGAGAACCCGAAAAAACATGTGTTTTCCGTATCCAACATTTCCTTCAAAAGGTACGCCTGGGCCAATATCACAATTGTTGCCAAATAAGCCAATTAAGCATAAAAACTCAAAATGTGAAACTGACCTCAAATTCGAAATGTATGCATATGCTCAGGTTCCCCTCAGGTTGGGCAACCCCAAAAAACATGTGTTTTCCGTTCCCAATCTTTCCTTCAAAAGGTAGGCCTGGGCCAATATCACAATTGTTGGCAAATGGCCAATTAAGCATGAAAACTCAAAATGTGAAACTGACCTCAAATTCGAAATGTATGCATATGCTCAGGTTGCCCACAGGTTGGGCAACCCAAAAAAACATGTGTTTTCCGTATCCAACCTTTCCTTCAAAAGGTAGGCCTGGGCAAATATCACATTTGTTGGCAAATAAGGATGAAAACTCAAAATGTGAAACTGACCTCAAATTCGAAATGTATGCATATACTCAGGTTGCCCACAGGTTGGAGAACCCGAAAAAACATGTGTTTTCCGTATCCAACCTTTCCTTCAAAAGGTAGGCCTGGGCCAATATCACAATTGTTGGCAAATGGCCAATTAAGGATGAAAACTCAAAATGTGAAACTGACCTCAAATTCGCAATGTATGCATATGCTCAGGTTGCCCACAGGTTGGGCAACCCAAAAAAACATGTGTTTTCCGTATCCAACCTTTCCTTCAAAAGGTAGGGCTGGGCCAATATCACAATTGTTGGCAAATGGCCAATTAAGCATGAAAGCTCAAAATGTGAAACTGACCTCAAATTCGAAATGTATGCATATACTCAGGTTGCCCACAGGTTGGGCAACCGGAAAAAACATGTGTTTTCCATATCCAAGCTTTCCTTCAAAAGGTAGGCCTGGGCAAATATCACATTTGTTGGCAAATAAGGATGAAAACTCAAAATGTGAAACTGACCTCAAATTCGCAATGTATGCATATGCTCAGGTTCCCCACAGGTTGGGCAACCCGAAAAAACATGTGTTTTCCGTTCCCAACCTTTCCTTCAAAAGGTAGGCTTGGGCCTATATCGCATATGTTTGCAAATGGCCAATTTAGCATGAAAACACAAAATGTGAAACTGACCTCAAATTCGAAATGTATGCATATACTCAGGTTGCCCACAGGTTGGAGAACCCGAAAAAACATGTGTTTTCCCGTATCCAACCTTTCCTTCAAAAGCTAGGGCTGGGCCAATATCACAATTGTTGGCAAACGGCCAATTAAGCATGAAAACTCAAAATGTGAAACTGACCTCAAATTCGCAATGTATGCATATACTCAGGTTGCCCACAGGTTGGGCAACCCGAAAAAACATGTGTTTTCGATATCCAACCTTTCCTTCAAAAGGTAGGCCTGGGCCAACATCACATTGGTTCGCAAATAACCCAAATAAGGATGAAAACTCAAAATGTGAAACTGACCTCAAATTCGCAATGTATGCATATACTCAGGTTGCCCACAGGTTGGTGAACCCGAAAAAACATGTGTTTTCCATATCCAAGCTTTCCTTCAAAAGGTAGGCCTGGGCAAATATCACAATTGTTGGCAAATGGCCAATTAAGCATGAAAACTCAAAATGTGAAACTGACCTCAAATTCGAAATGTATACATATACTCAGGTTCCCCACAGGTTGGGCAACCCAAAAAAACATGTGTTTTCCGTATCCAACCTTTCCTTCAAAAGGTAGGTTTGGGACAATATCACAATTGTTGGCAAATGGCCAATTACGCATGAAAACTCAAAATGTGAAACTGACCTCAAATTCGCAATGTATGCATATACTCAGGTTTCCCACAGGTTGGGGAACCCGAAAAAACATGTGTTTTCCGTATCTGACCTTTCCTTCAAAAGGTAGGCCTGGGCCAATATCACAATTGTTGGCAAATAAGGATGAAAACTCAAAATGTGAAACTGACCTCAAATTCGCAATGTATGCATATACTCAGGTTGCCAACAGGTTGGAGAACCTGAAAAAACATGTGGTTTCCGTATCCAACCTTTCCTTCAAAAGGTAGGGCTGGGCCAATATCACAATTGTTGGCAAATGGCCAATTAAGCATGAAAACTCAAAATGTGAAACTGACCTCAAATTCGAAATGTATCCATATACTCAGGTTCCGCACAGGTTGGGCAACCCGAAAAAACATGTGTTTTCCATATCCAAGCTTTCCTTCAAAAGGTAGGCCTGGGCAAATATCACATTTGTTGGCAAATAAGGATGAAAACTCAAAATGTGAAACTGACCTCAAATTCGCAATGTATGCATATGCTCAGGTTCCCCACAGCTTGGGCAACCCGAAAAAACATGTGTTTTCCGTTCCCAACCTTTCCTTCAAAAGGTAGGCTTGGGCCTATATCGCATATGTTTGCAAATGGCCAATTTAGCATGAAAACACAAAATGTGAAACTGACCTCAAATTCGAAATGTATGCATATACTCAGGTTGCCCACAGGTTGGTGAACCCGAAAAAACATGTGTTTTCCATATCCATGCTTTCCTTCAAAAGGTAGGCCTGGGCAAATATCACAATTGTTGGCAAATGGCCAATTAAGCATGAAAACTCAAAATGTGAAACTGACCTCAAATTCGAAATGTATACATATACTCAGGTTCCCCACAGGTTGGGCAACCCAAAAAAACATGTGTTTTCCGTATCCAACCTTTCCTTCAAAAGGTAGGTTTGGGCTAATATCACAATTGTTGGCAAATGGCCAATTAAGCATGAAAACTCAAAATGTGAAACTGACCTCAAATTCGCAATGTATGCATATACTCAGGTTTCCCACAGGTTGGGGAACCCGAAAAAACATGTGTTTTCCGTATCTGACCTTTCCTTCAAAAGGTAGGCCTGGGCCAATATCACAATTGTTGGCAAATAAGGATGAAAACTCAAAATGTGAAACTGACCTCAAATTCGCAATGTATGCATATACTCAGGTTGCCAACAGGTTGGAGAACCTGAAAAAACATGTGGTTTCCGTATCCAACCTTTCCTTCAAAAGGTAGGGCTGGGCCAATATCACAATTGTTGGCAAATGGCCAATTAAGCATGAAAACTCAAAATGTGAAACTGACCTCAAATTCGAAATGTATCCATATACTCAGGTTCCGCACAGGTTGGGCAACCCGAAAAAACATGTGTTTTCCATATCCAAGCTTTCCTTCAAAAGGTAGGCCTGGGCAAATATCACATTTGTTGGCAAATAAGGATGAAAACTCAAAATGTGAAACTGACCTCAAATTCGCAATGTATGCATATGCTCAGGTTCCCCACAGCTTGGGCAACCCGAAAAAACATGTGTTTTCCGTTCCCAACCTTTCCTTCAAAAGGTAGGCTTGGGCCTATATCGCATATGTTTGCAAATGGCCAATTTAGCATGAAAACACAAAATGTGAAACTGACCTCAAATTCGAAATGTATGCATATACTCAGGTTGCCCACAGGTTGGTGAACCCGAAAAAACATGTGTTTTCCATATCCAAGCTTTCCTTCAAAAGGTAGGCCTGGGCAAATATCACAATTGTTGGCAAATGGCCAATTAAGCATGAAAACTCAAAATGTGAAACTGACCTCAAATTCGAAATGTATACATATACTCAGGTTCCCCACAGGTTGGGCAACCCAAAAAAACATGTGTTTTCCGTATCCAACCTTTCCTTCAAAAGGTAGGTTTGGGCTAATATCACAATTGTTGGCAAATGGCCAATTAAGCATGAAAACTCAAAATGTGAAACTGACCTCAAATTCGCAATGTATGCATATACTCAGGTTTCCCACAGGTTGGGGAACCCGAAAAAACATGTGTTTTCCGTATCTGACCTTTCCTTCAAAAGGTAGGCCTGGGCCAATATCACAATTGTTGGCAAATAAGGATGAAAACTCAAAATGTGAAACTGACCTCAAATTCGCAATGTATGCATATACTCAGGTTGCCAACAGGTTGGAGAACCTGAAAAAACATGTGGTTTCCGTATCCAACCTTTCCTTCAAAAGGTAGGGCTGGGCCAATATCACAATTGTTGGCAAATGGCCAATTAAGCATGAAAACTCAAAATGTGAAACTGACCTCAAATTCGAAATGTATCCATATACTCAGGTTCCGCACAGGTTGGGCAACCCGAAAAAACATGTGTTTTCCATATCCAAGCTTTCCTTCAAAAGGTAGGCCTGGGCAAATATCACATTTGTTGGCAAATAAGGATGAAAACTCAAAATGTGAAACTGACCTCAAATTCGCAATGTATGCATATGCTCAGGTTCCCCACAGCTTGGGCAACCCGAAAAAACATGTGTTTTCCGTTCCCAACCTTTCCTTCAAAAGGTAGGCTTGGGCCTATATCGCATATGTTTGCAAATGGCCAATTTAGCATGAAAACACAAAATGTGAAACTGACCTCAAATTCGAAATGTATGCATATACTCAGGTTGCCCACAGGTTGGTGAACCCGAAAAAACATGTGTTTTCCATATCCAAGCTTTCCTTCAAAAGGTAGGCCTGGGCAAATATCACAATTGTTGGCAAATGGCCAATTAAGCATGAAAACTCAAAATGTGAAACTGACCTCAAATTCGAAATGTATACATATACTCAGGTTCCCCACAGGTTGGGCAACCCAAAAAAACATGTGTTTTCCGTATCCAACCTTTCCTTCAAAAGGTAGGTTTGGGCTAATATCACAATTGTTGGCAAATGGCCAATTAAGCATGAAAACTCAAAATGTGAAACTGACCTCAAATTCGCAATGTATGCATATACTCAGGTTTCCCACAGGTTGGGGAACCCGAAAAAACATGTGTTTTCCGTATCTGACCTTTCCTTCAAAAGGTAGGCCTGGGCCAATATCACAATTGTTGGCAAATAAGGATGAAAACTCAAAATGTGAAACTGACCTCAAATTCGCAATGTATGCATATACTCAGGTTGCCAACAGGTTGGAGAACCTGAAAAAACATGTGGTTTCCGTATCCAACCTTTCCTTCAAAAGGTAGGGCTGGGCCAATATCACAATTGTTGGCAAATGGCCAATTAAGCATGAAAACTCAA
Organism: Crotalus adamanteus; assembly: GCA_039797435.1. Lineage (NCBI taxonomy): Eukaryota > Metazoa > Chordata > Lepidosauria > Squamata > Viperidae > Crotalus > Crotalus adamanteus. The sequence goes on from CM077929.1 coordinate 20,613,030, forward strand.
AATGTGAAACTGACCTCAAATTCGAAATGTATCCATATACTCAGGTTCCGCACAGGTTGGGCAACCCGAAAAAACATGTGTTTTCCATATCCAAGCTTTCCTTCAAAAGGTAGGCCTGGGCAAATATCACATTTGTTGGCAAATAAGGATGAAAACTCAAAATGTGAAACTGACCTCAAATTCGCAATGTATGCATATGCTCAGGTTCCCCACAGCTTGGGCAACCCGAAAAAACATGTGTTTTCCGTTCCCAACCTTTCCTTCAAAAGGTAGGCTTGGGCCTATATCGCATATGTTTGCAAATGGCCAATTTAGCATGAAAACACAAAATGTGAAACTGACCTCAAATTCGAAATGTATGCATATACTCAGGTTGCCCACAGGTTGGAGAACCCGAAAAAACATGTGTTTTCCGTATCCAACATTTCCTTCAAAAGGTACGCCTGGGCCAATATCACAATTGTTGCCAAATAAGCCAATTAAGCATAAAAACTCAAAATGTGAAACTGACCTCAAATTCGAAATGTATGCATATGCTCAGGTTCCCCTCAGGTTGGGCAACCCCAAAAAACATGTGTTTTCCGTTCCCAATCTTTCCTTCAAAAGGTAGGCCTGGGCCAATATCACAATTGTTGGCAAATGGCCAATTAAGCATGAAAACTCAAAATGTGAAACTGACCTCAAATTCGAAATGTATGCATATGCTCAGGTTGCCCACAGGTTGGGCAACCCAAAAAAACATGTGTTTTCCGTATCCAACCTTTCCTTCAAAAGGTAGGCCTGGGCAAATATCACATTTGTTGGCAAATAAGGATGAAAACTCAAAATGTGAAACTGACCTCAAATTCGAAATGTATGCATATACTCAGGTTGCCCACAGGTTGGAGAACCCGAAAAAACATGTGTTTTCCGTATCCAACCTTTCCTTCAAAAGGTAGGCCTGGGCCAATATCACAATTGTTGGCAAATGGCCAATTAAGCATGAAAGCTCAAAATGTGAAACTGACCTCAAATTCGAAATGTATGCATATACTCAGGTTGCCCACAGGTTGGGCAACCGGAAAAAACATGTGTTTTCCATATCCAAGCTTTCCTTCAAAAGGTAGGCCTGGGCAAATATCACATTTGTTGGCAAATAAGGATGAAAACTCAAAATGTGAAACTGACCTCAAATTCGCAATGTATGCATATGCTCAGGTTCCCCACAGGTTGGGCAACCCGAAAAAACATGTGTTTTCCGTTCCCAACCTTTCCTTCAAAAGGTAGGCTTGGGCCTATATCGCATATGTTTGCAAATGGCCAATTTAGCATGAAAACACAAAATGTGAAACTGACCTCAAATTCGAAATGTATGCATATACTCAGGTTGCCCACAGGTTGGAGAACCCGAAAAAACATGTGTTTTCCCGTATCCAACCTTTCCTTCAAAAGCTAGGGCTGGGCCAATATCACAATTGTTGGCAAACGGCCAATTAAGCATGAAAACTCAAAATGTGAAACTGACCTCAAATTCGCAATGTATGCATATACTCAGGTTGCCCACAGGTTGGGCAACCCGAAAAAACATGTGTTTTCGATATCCAACCTTTCCTTCAAAAGGTAGGCCTGGGCCAACATCACATTGGTTCGCAAATAACCCAAATAAGGATGAAAACTCAAAATGTGAAACTGACCTCAAATTCGCAATGTATGCATATACTCAGGTTGCCCACAGGTTGGTGAACCCGAAAAAACATGTGTTTTCCATATCCAAGCTTTCCTTCAAAAGGTAGGCCTGGGCAAATATCACAATTGTTGGCAAATGGCCAATTAAGCATGAAAACTCAAAATGTGAAACTGACCTCAAATTCGAAATGTATACATATACTCAGGTTCCCCACAGGTTGGGCAACCCAAAAAAACATGTGTTTTCCGTATCCAACCTTTCCTTCAAAAGGTAGGTTTGGGACAATATCACAATTGTTGGCAAATGGCCAATTACGCATGAAAACTCAAAATGTGAAACTGACCTCAAATTCGCAATGTATGCATATACTCAGGTTTCCCACAGGTTGGGGAACCCGAAAAAACATGTGTTTTCCGTATCTGACCTTTCCTTCAAAAGGTAGGCCTGGGCCAATATCACAATTGTTGGCAAATAAGGATGAAAACTCAAAATGTGAAACTGACCTCAAATTCGCAATGTATGCATATACTCAGGTTGCCAACAGGTTGGAGAACCTGAAAAAACATGTGGTTTCCGTATCCAACCTTTCCTTCAAAAGGTAGGGCTGGGCCAATATCACAATTGTTGGCAAATGGCCAATTAAGCATGAAAACTCAAAATGTGAAACTGACCTCAAATTCGAAATGTATCCATATACTCAGGTTCCGCACAGGTTGGGCAACCCGAAAAAACATGTGTTTTCCATATCCAAGCTTTCCTTCAAAAGGTAGGCCTGGGCAAATATCACATTTGTTGGCAAATAAGGATGAAAACTCAAAATGTGAAACTGACCTCAAATTCGCAATGTATGCATATGCTCAGGTTCCCCACAGCTTGGGCAACCCGAAAAAACATGTGTTTTCCGTTCCCAACCTTTCCTTCAAAAGGTAGGCTTGGGCCTATATCGCATATGTTTGCAAATGGCCAATTTAGCATGAAAACACAAAATGTGAAACTGACCTCAAATTCGAAATGTATGCATATACTCAGGTTGCCCACAGGTTGGTGAACCCGAAAAAACATGTGTTTTCCATATCCATGCTTTCCTTCAAAAGGTAGGCCTGGGCAAATATCACAATTGTTGGCAAATGGCCAATTAAGCATGAAAACTCAAAATGTGAAACTGACCTCAAATTCGAAATGTATACATATACTCAGGTTCCCCACAGGTTGGGCAACCCAAAAAAACATGTGTTTTCCGTATCCAACCTTTCCTTCAAAAGGTAGGTTTGGGCTAATATCACAATTGTTGGCAAATGGCCAATTAAGCATGAAAACTCAAAATGTGAAACTGACCTCAAATTCGCAATGTATGCATATACTCAGGTTTCCCACAGGTTGGGGAACCCGAAAAAACATGTGTTTTCCGTATCTGACCTTTCCTTCAAAAGGTAGGCCTGGGCCAATATCACAATTGTTGGCAAATAAGGATGAAAACTCAAAATGTGAAACTGACCTCAAATTCGCAATGTATGCATATACTCAGGTTGCCAACAGGTTGGAGAACCTGAAAAAACATGTGGTTTCCGTATCCAACCTTTCCTTCAAAAGGTAGGGCTGGGCCAATATCACAATTGTTGGCAAATGGCCAATTAAGCATGAAAACTCAAAATGTGAAACTGACCTCAAATTCGAAATGTATCCATATACTCAGGTTCCGCACAGGTTGGGCAACCCGAAAAAACATGTGTTTTCCATATCCAAGCTTTCCTTCAAAAGGTAGGCCTGGGCAAATATCACATTTGTTGGCAAATAAGGATGAAAACTCAAAATGTGAAACTGACCTCAAATTCGCAATGTATGCATATGCTCAGGTTCCCCACAGCTTGGGCAACCCGAAAAAACATGTGTTTTCCGTTCCCAACCTTTCCTTCAAAAGGTAGGCTTGGGCCTATATCGCATATGTTTGCAAATGGCCAATTTAGCATGAAAACACAAAATGTGAAACTGACCTCAAATTCGAAATGTATGCATATACTCAGGTTGCCCACAGGTTGGTGAACCCGAAAAAACATGTGTTTTCCATATCCAAGCTTTCCTTCAAAAGGTAGGCCTGGGCAAATATCACAATTGTTGGCAAATGGCCAATTAAGCATGAAAACTCAAAATGTGAAACTGACCTCAAATTCGAAATGTATACATATACTCAGGTTCCCCACAGGTTGGGCAACCCAAAAAAACATGTGTTTTCCGTATCCAACCTTTCCTTCAAAAGGTAGGTTTGGGCTAATATCACAATTGTTGGCAAATGGCCAATTAAGCATGAAAACTCAAAATGTGAAACTGACCTCAAATTCGCAATGTATGCATATACTCAGGTTTCCCACAGGTTGGGGAACCCGAAAAAACATGTGTTTTCCGTATCTGACCTTTCCTTCAAAAGGTAGGCCTGGGCCAATATCACAATTGTTGGCAAATAAGGATGAAAACTCAAAATGTGAAACTGACCTCAAATTCGCAATGTATGCATATACTCAGGTTGCCAACAGGTTGGAGAACCTGAAAAAACATGTGGTTTCCGTATCCAACCTTTCCTTCAAAAGGTAGGGCTGGGCCAATATCACAATTGTTGGCAAATGGCCAATTAAGCATGAAAACTCAAAATGTGAAACTGACCTCAAATTCGAAATGTATCCATATACTCAGGTTCCGCACAGGTTGGGCAACCCGAAAAAACATGTGTTTTCCATATCCAAGCTTTCCTTCAAAAGGTAGGCCTGGGCAAATATCACATTTGTTGGCAAATAAGGATGAAAACTCAAAATGTGAAACTGACCTCAAATTCGCAATGTATGCATATGCTCAGGTTCCCCACAGCTTGGGCAACCCGAAAAAACATGTGTTTTCCGTTCCCAACCTTTCCTTCAAAAGGTAGGCTTGGGCCTATATCGCATATGTTTGCAAATGGCCAATTTAGCATGAAAACACAAAATGTGAAACTGACCTCAAATTCGAAATGTATGCATATACTCAGGTTGCCCACAGGTTGGTGAACCCGAAAAAACATGTGTTTTCCATATCCAAGCTTTCCTTCAAAAGGTAGGCCTGGGCAAATATCACAATTGTTGGCAAATGGCCAATTAAGCATGAAAACTCAAAATGTGAAACTGACCTCAAATTCGAAATGTATACATATACTCAGGTTCCCCACAGGTTGGGCAACCCAAAAAAACATGTGTTTTCCGTATCCAACCTTTCCTTCAAAAGGTAGGTTTGGGCTAATATCACAATTGTTGGCAAATGGCCAATTAAGCATGAAAACTCAAAATGTGAAACTGACCTCAAATTCGCAATGTATGCATATACTCAGGTTTCCCACAGGTTGGGGAACCCGAAAAAACATGTGTTTTCCGTATCTGACCTTTCCTTCAAAAGGTAGGCCTGGGCCAATATCACAATTGTTGGCAAATAAGGATGAAAACTCAAAATGTGAAACTGACCTCAAATTCGCAATGTATGCATATACTCAGGTTGCCAACAGGTTGGAGAACCTGAAAAAACATGTGGTTTCCGTATCCAACCTTTCCTTCAAAAGGTAGGGCTGGGCCAATATCACAATTGTTGGCAAATGGCCAATTAAGCATGAAAACTCAAAATGTGAAACTGACCTCAAATTCGAAATGTATCCATATACTCAGGTTCCGCACAGGTTGGGCAACCCGAAAAAACATGTGTTTTCCATATCCAAGCTTTCCTTCAAAAGGTAGGCCTGGGCAAATATCACATTTGTTGGCAAATAAGGATGAAAACTCAAAATGTGAAACTGACCTCAAATTCGCAATGTATGCATATGCTCAGGTTCCCCACAGCTTGGGCAACCCGAAAAAACATGTGTTTTCCGTTCCCAACCTTTCCTTCAAAAGGTAGGCTTGGGCCTATATCGCATATGTTTGCAAATGGCCAATTTAGCATGAAAACACAAAATGTGAAACTGACCTCAAATTCGAAATGTATGCATATACTCAGGTTGCCCACAGGTTGGAGAACCCGAAAAAACATGTGTTTTCCGTATCCAACATTTCCTTCAAAAGGTACGCCTGGGCCAATATCACAATTGTTGCCAAATAAGCCAATTAAGCATAAAAACTCAAAATGTGAAACTGACCTCAAATTCGAAATGTATGCATATGCTCAGGTTCCCCTCAGGTTGGGCAACCCCAAAAAACATGTGTTTTCCGTTCCCAATCTTTCCTTCAAAAGGTAGGCCTGGGCCAATATCACAATTGTTGGCAAATGGCCAATTAAGCATGAAAACTCAAAATGTGAAACTGACCTCAAATTCGAAATGTATGCATATGCTCAGGTTGCCCACAGGTTGGGCAACCCAAAAAAACATGTGTTTTCCGTATCCAACCTTTCCTTCAAAAGGTAGGCCTGGGCAAATATCACATTTGTTGGCAAATAAGGATGAAAACTCAAAATGTGAAACTGACCTCAAATTCGAAATGTATGCATATACTCAGGTTGCCCACAGGTTGGAGAACCCGAAAAAACATGTGTTTTCCGTATCCAACCTTTCCTTCAAAAGGTAGGCCTGGGCCAATATCACAATTGTTGGCAAATGGCCAATTAAGGATGAAAACTCAAAATGTGAAACTGACCTCAAATTCGAAATGTATGCATATGCTCAGGTTGCCCACAGGTTGGGCAACCCAAAAAAACATGTGTTTTCCGTATCCAACCTTTCCTTCAAAAGGTAGGGCTGGGCCAATATCACAATTGTTGGCAAATGGCCAATTAAGCATGAAAGCTCAAAATGTGAAACTGACCTCAAATTCGAAATGTATGCATATACTCAGGTTGCCCACAGGTTGGGCAACCGGAAAAAACATGTGTTTTCCATATCCAAGCTTTCCTTCAAAAGGTAGGCCTGGGCAAATATCACATTTGTTGGCAAATAAGGATGAAAACTCAAAATGTGAAACTGACCTCAAATTCGCAATGTATGCATATGCTCAGGTTCCCCACAGGTTGGGCAACCCGAAAAAACATGTGTTTTCCGTTCCCAACCTTTCCTTCAAAAGGTAGGCTTGGGCCTATATCGCATATGTTTGCAAATGGCCAATTTAGCATGAAAACACAAAATGTGAAACTGACCTCAAATTCGAAATGTATGCATATACTCAGGTTGCCCACAGGTTGGAGAACCCGAAAAAACATGTGTTTTCCCGTATCCAACCTTTCCTTCAAAAGCTAGGGCTGGGCCAATATCACAATTGTTGGCAAATGGCCAATTAAGCATGAAAACTCAAAATGTGAAACTGACCTCAAATTCGCAATGTATGCATATACTCAGGTTGCCCACAGGTTGGGCAACCCGAAAAAACATGTGTTTTCGATATCCAACCTTTCCTTCAAAAGGTAGGCCTGGGCCAACATCACATTGGTTCGCAAATAACCCAAATAAGGATGAAAACTCAAAATGTGAAACTGACCTCAAATTCGCAATGTATGCATATACTCAGGTTGCCCACAGGTTGGTGAACCCGAAAAAACATGTGTTTTCCATATCCAAGCTTTTCTTCAAAAGGTAGGCCTGGGCAAATATCACAATTGTTGGCAAATGGCCAATTAAGCATGAAAACTCAAAATGTGAAACTGACCTCAAATTCGAAATGTATACATATACTCAGGTTCCCCACAGGTTGGGCAACCCAAAAAAACATGTGTTTTCCGTATCCAACCTTTCCTTCAAAAGGTAGGTTTGGGACAATATCACAATTGTTGGCAAATGGCCAATTACGCATGAAAACTCAAAATGTGAAACTGACCTCAAATTCGCAATGTATGCATATACTCAGGTTTCCCACAGGTTGGGGAACCCGAAAAAACATGTGTTTTCCGTATCTGACCTTTCCTTCAAAAGGTAGGCCTGGGCCAATATCACAATTGTTGGCAAATAAGGATGAAAACTCAAAATGTGAAACTGACCTCAAATTCGCAATGTATGCATATACTCAGGTTGCCAACAGGTTGGAGAACCTGAAAAAACATGTGGTTTCCGTATCCAACCTTTCCTTCAAAAGGTAGGGCTGGGCCAATATCACAATTGTTGGCAAATGGCCAATTAAGCATGAAAACTCAAAATGTGAAACTGACCTCAAATTCGAAATGTATCCATATACTCAGGTTCCGCACAGGTTGGGCAACCCGAAAAAACATGTGTTTTCCATATCCAAGCTTTCCTTCAAAAGGTAGGCCTGGGCAAATATCACATTTGTTGGCAAATAAGGATGAAAACTCAAAATGTGAAACTGACCTCAAATTCGCAATGTATGCATATGCTCAGGTTCCCCACAGCTTGGGCAACCCGAAAAAACATGTGTTTTCCGTTCCCAACCTTTCCTTCAAAAGGTAGGCTTGGGCCTATATCGCATATGTTTGCAAATGGCCAATTTAGCATGAAAACACAAAATGTGAAACTGACCTCAAATTCGAAATGTATGCATATACTCAGGTTGCCCACAGGTTGGTGAACCCGAAAAAACATGTGTTTTCCATATCCATGCTTTCCTTCAAAAGGTAGGCCTGGGCAAATATCACAATTGTTGGCAAATGGCCAATTAAGCATGAAAACTCAAAATGTGAAACTGACCTCAAATTCGAAATGTATACATATACTCAGGTTCCCCACAGGTTGGGCAACCCAAAAAAACATGTGTTTTCCGTATCCAACCTTTCCTTCAAAAGGTAGGTTTGGGCTAATATCACAATTGTTGGCAAATGGCCAATTAAGCATGAAAACTCAAAATGTGAAACTGACCTCAAATTCGCAATGTATGCATATACTCAGGTTTCCCACAGGTTGGGGAACCCGAAAAAACATGTGTTTTCCGTATCTGACCTTTCCTTCAAAAGGTAGGCCTGGGCCAATATCACAATTGTTGGCAAATAAGGATGAAAACTCAAAATGTGAAACTGACCTCAAATTCGCAATGTATGCATATACTCAGGTTGCCAACAGGTTGGAGAACCTGAAAAAACATGTGGTTTCCGTATCCAACCTTTCCTTCAAAAGGTAGGGCTGGGCCAATATCACAATTGTTGGCAAATGGCCAATTAAGCATGAAAACTCAAAATGTGAAACTGACCTCAAATTCGAAATGTATCCATATACTCAGGTTCCGCACAGGTTGGGCAACCCGAAAAAACATGTGTTTTCCATATCCAAGCTTTCCTTCAAAAGGTAGGCCTGGGCAAATATCACATTTGTTGGCAAATAAGGATGAAAACTCAAAATGTGAAACTGACCTCAAATTCGCAATGTATGCATATGCTCAGGTTCCCCACAGCTTGGGCAACCCGAAAAAACATGTGTTTTCCGTTCCCAACCTTTCCTTCAAAAGGTAGGCTTGGGCCTATATCGCATATGTTTGCAAATGGCCAATTTAGCATGAAAACACAAAATGTGAAACTGACCCCAAATTCGAAATGTATGCATATACTCAGGTTGCCCACAGGTTGGTGAACCCGAAAAAACATGTGTTTTCCATATCCAAGCTTTCCTTCAAAAGGTAGGCCTGGGCAAATATCACAATTGTTGGCAAATGGCCAATTAAGCATGAAAACTCAAAATGTGAAACTGACCTCAAATTCGAAATGTATACATATACTCAGGTTCCCCACAGGTTGGGCAACCCAAAAAAACATGTGTTTTCCGTATCCAACCTTTCCTTCAAAAGGTAGGTTTGGGCTAATATCACAATTGTTGGCAAATGGCCAATTAAGCATGAAAACTCAAAATGTGAAACTGACCTCAAATTCGCAATGTATGCATATACTCAGGTTTCCCACAGGTTGGGGAACCCGAAAAAACATGTGTTTTCCGTATCTGACCTTTCCTTCAAAAGGTAGGCCTGGGCCAATATCACAATTGTTGGCAAATAAGGATGAAAACTCAAAATGTGAAACTGACCTCAAATTCGCAATGTATGCATATACTCAGGTTGCCAACAGGTTGGAGAACCTGAAAAAACATGTGGTTTCCGTATCCAACCTTTCCTTCAAAAGGTAGGGCTGGGCCAATATCACAATTGTTGGCAAATGGCCAATTAAGCATGAAAACTCAAAATGTGAAACTGACCTCAAATTCGAAATGTATCCATATACTCAGGTTCCGCACAGGTTGGGCAACCCGAAAAAACATGTGTTTTCCATATCCAAGCTTTCCTTCAAAAGGTAGGCCTGGGCAAATATCACATTTGTTGGCAAATAAGGATGAAAACTCAAAATGTGAAACTGACCTCAAATTCGCAATGTATGCATATGCTCAGGTTCCCCACAGCTTGGGCAACCCGAAAAAACATGTGTTTTCCGTTCCCAACCTTTCCTTCAAAAGGTAGGCTTGGGCCTATATCGCATATGTTTGCAAATGGCCAATTTAGCATGAAAACACAAAATGTGAAACTGACCTCAAATTCGAAATGTATGCATATACTCAGGTTGCCCACAGGTTGGAGAACCCGAAAAAACATGTGTTTTCCGTATCCAACATTTCCTTCAAAAGGTACGCCTGGGCCAATATCACAATTGTTGCCAAATAAGCCAATTAAGCATAAAAACTCAAAATGTGAAACTGACCTCAAATTCGCAATGTATGCATATACTCAGGTTGCCAACAGGTTGGAGAACCTGAAAAAACATGTGGTTTCCGTATCCAACCTTTCCTTCAAAAGGTAGGGCTGGGCCAATATCACAATTGTTGGCAAATGGCCAATTAAGCATGAAAGCTCAAAATGTGAAACTGACCTCAAATTCGAAATGTATGCATATACTCAGGTTGCCCACAGGTTGGGCAACCGGAAAAAACATGTGTTTTCCATATCCAAGCTTTCCTTCAAAAGGTAGGCCTGGGCAAATATCACATTTGTTGGCAAATAAGGATGAAAATTCAAAATGTGAAACTGACCTCAAATTCGCAATGTATGCATATGCTCAGGTTCCCCACAGGTTGGGCAACCCGAAAAAACATGTGTTTTCCGTTCCCAACCTTTCCTTCAAAAGGTAGGCTTGGGCCTATATCGCATATGTTTGCAAATGGCCAATTTAGCATGAAAACACAAAATGTGAAACTGACCTCAAATTCGAAATGTATGCATATACTCAGGTTGCCCACAGGTTGGAGAACCCGAAAAAACATGTGTTTTCCCGTATCCAACCTTTCCTTCAAAAGCTAGGGCTGGGCCAATATCACAATTGTTGGCAAATGGCCAATTAAGCATGAAAACTCAAAATGTGAAACTGACCTCAAATTCGCAATGTATGCATATACTCAGGTTGCCCACAGGTTGGGGAACCCGAAAAAACATGTGTTTTCGATATCCAACCTTTCCTTCAAAAGGTAGGCCTGGGCCAACATCACATTGGTTCGCAAATAACCCAAATAAGGATGAAAACTCAAAATGTGAAACTGACCTCAAATTCGCAATGTATGCATATACTCAGGTTGCCCACAGGTTGGTGAACCCGAAAAAACATGTGTTTTCCATATCCAAGCTTTCCTTCAAAAGGTAGGCCTGGGCAAATATCACAATTGTTGGCAAATGGCCAATTAAGCATGAAAACTCAAAATGTGAAACTGACCTCAAATTCGAAATGTATACATATACTCAGGTTCCCCACAGGTTGGGCAACCCAAAAAAACATGTGTTTTCCGTATCCAACCTTTCCTTCAAAAGGTAGGTTTGGGCTAATATCACAATTGTTGGCAAATGGCCAATTAAGCATGAAAACTCAAAATGTGAAACTGACCTCAAATTCGCAATGTATGCATATACTCAGGTTTCCCACAGGTTGGGGAACCCGAAAAAACATGTGTTTTCCGTATCTGACCTTTCCTTCAAAAGGTAGGCCTGGGCCAATATCACAATTGTTGGCAAATAAGGATGAAAACTCAAAATGTGAAACTGACCTCAAATTCGCAATGTATGCATATACTCAGGTTGCCAACAGGTTGGAGAACCTGAAAAAACATGTGGTTTCCGTATCCAACCTTTCCTTCAAAAGGTAGGGCTGGGCCAATATCACAATTGTTGGCAAATGGCCAATTAAGCATGAAAACTCAAAATGTGAAACTGACCTCAAATTCGAAATGTATCCATATACTCAGGTTCCGCACAGGTTGGGCAACCCGAAAAAACATGTGTTTTCCATATCCAAGCTTTCCTTCAAAAGGTAGGCCTGGGCAAATATCACATTTGTTGGCAAATAAGGATGAAAACTCAAAATGTGAAACTGACCTCAAATTCGCAATGTATGCATATGCTCAGGTTCCCCACAGCTTGGGCAACCCGAAAAAACATGTGTTTTCCGTTCCCAACCTTTCCTTCAAAAGGTAGGCTTGGGCCTATATCGCATATGTTTGCAAATGGCCAATTTAGCATGAAAACACAAAATGTGAAACTGACCTCAAATTCGAAATGTATGCATATACTCAGGTTGCCCACAGGTTGGTGAACCCGAAAAAACATGTGTTTTCCATATCCATGCTTTCCTTCAAAAGGTAGGCCTGGGCAAATATCACAATTGTTGGCAAATGGCCAATTAAGCATGAAAACTCAAAATGTGAAACTGACCTCAAATTCGAAATGTATACATATACTCAGGTTCCCCACAGGTTGGGCAACCCAAAAAAACATGTGTTTTCCGTATCCAACCTTTCCTTCAAAAGGTAGGTTTGGGCTAATATCACAATTGTTGGCAAATGGCCAATTAAGCATGAAAACTCAAAATGTGAAACTGACCTCAAATTCGCAATGTATGCATATACTCAGGTTTCCCACAGGTTGGGGAACCCGAAAAAACATGTGTTTTCCGTATCTGACCTTTCCTTCAAAAGGTAGGCCTGGGCCAATATCACAATTGTTGGCAAATAAGGATGAAAACTCAAAATGTGAAACTGACCTCAAATTCGCAATGTATGCATATACTCAGGTTGCCAACAGGTTGGAGAACCTGAAAAAACATGTGGTTTCCGTATCCAACCTTTCCTTCAAAAGGTAGGGCTGGGCCAATATCACAATTGTTGGCAAATGGCCAATTAAGCATGAAAACTCAAAATGTGAAACTGACCTCAAATTCGAAATGTATCCATATACTCAGGTTCCGCACAGGTTGGGCAACCCGAAAAAACATGTGTTTTCCATATCCAAGCTTTCCTTCAAAAGGTAGGCCTGGGCAAATATCACATTTGTTGGCAAATAAGGATGAAAACTCAAAATGTGAAACTGACCTCAAATTCGCAATGTATGCATATGCTCAGGTTCCCCACAGCTTGGGCAACCCGAAAAAACATGTGTTTTCCGTTCCCAACCTTTCCTTCAAAAGGTAGGCTTGGGCCTATATCGCATATGTTTGCAAATGGCCAATTTAGCATGAAAACACAAAATGTGAAACTGACCCCAAATTCGAAATGTATGCATATACTCAGGTTGCCCACAGGTTGGTGAACCCGAAAAAACATGTGTTTTCCATATCCAAGCTTTCCTTCAAAAGGTAGGCCTGGGCAAATATCACAATTGTTGGCAAATGGCCAATTAAGCATGAAAACTCAAAATGTGAAACTGACCTCAAATTCGAAATGTATACATATACTCAGGTTCCCCACAGGTTGGGCAACCCAAAAAAACATGTGTTTTCCGTATCCAACCTTTCCTTCAAAAGGTAGGTTTGGGCTAATATCACAATTGTTGGCAAATGGCCAATTAAGCATGAAAACTCAAAATGTGAAACTGACCTCAAATTCGCAATGTATGCATATACTCAGGTTTCCCACAGGTTGGGGAACCCGAAAAAACATGTGTTTTCCGTATCTGACCTTTCCTTCAAAAGGTAGGCCTGGGCCAATATCACAATTGTTGGCAAATAAGGATGAAAACTCAAAATGTGAAACTGACCTCAAATTCGCAATGTATGCATATACTCAGGTTGCCAACAGGTTGGAGAACCTGAAAAAACATGTGGTTTCCGTATCCAACCTTTCCTTCAAAAGGTAGGGCTGGGCCAATATCACAATTGTTGGCAAATGGCCAATTAAGCATGAAAACTCAAAATGTGAAACTGACCTCAAATTCGAAATGTATCCATATACTCAGGTTCCGCACAGGTTGGGCAACCCGAAAAAACATGTGTTTTCCATATCCAAGCTTTCCTTCAAAAGGTAGGCCTGGGCAAATATCACATTTGTTGGCAAATAAGGATGAAAACTCAAAATGTGAAACTGACCTCAAATTCGCAATGTATGCATATGCTCAGGTTCCCCACAGCTTGGGCAACCCGAAAAAACATGTGTTTTCCGTTCCCAACCTTTCCTTCAAAAGGTAGGCTTGGGCCTATATCGCATATGTTTGCAAATGGCCAATTTAGCATGAAAACACAAAATGTGAAACTGACCTCAAATTCGAAATGTATGCATATACTCAGGTTGCCCACAGGTTGGAGAACCCGAAAAAACATGTGTTTTCCGTATCCAACATTTCCTTCAAAAGGTACGCCTGGGCCAATATCACAATTGTTGCCAAATAAGCCAATTAAGCATAAAAACTCAAAATGTGAAACTGACCTCAAATTCGAAATGTATGCATATGCTCAGGTTCCCCTCAGGTTGGGCAACCCCAAAAAACATGTGTTTTCCGTTCCCAATCTTTCCTTCAAAAGGTAGGCCTGGGCCAATATCACAATTGTTGGCAAATGGCCAATTAAGCATGAAAACTCAAAATGTGAAACTGACCTCAAATTCGAAATGTATGCATATGCTCAGGTTGCCCACAGGTTGGGCAACCCAAAAAAACATGTGTTTTCCGTATCCAACCTTTCCTTCAAAAGGTAGGCCTGGGCAAATATCACATTTGTTGGCAAATAAGGATGAAAACTCAAAATGTGAAACTGACCTCAAATTCGAAATGTATGCATATACTCAGGTTGCCCACAGGTTGGAGAACCCGAAAAAACATGTGTTTTCCGTATCCAACCTTTCCTTCAAAAGGTAGGCCTGGGCCAATATCACAATTGTTGGCAAATGGCCAATTAAGGATGAAAACTCAAAATGTGAAACTGACCTCAAATTCGAAATGTATGCATATGCTCAGGTTGCCCACAGGTTGGGCAACCCAAAAAAACATGTGTTTTCCGTATCCAACCTTTCCTTCAAAAGGTAGGGCTGGGCCAATATCACAATTGTTGGCAAATGGCCAATTAAGCATGAAAGCTCAAAATGTGAAACTGACCTCAAATTCGAAATGTATGCATATACTCAGGTTGCCCACAGGTTGGGCAACCGGAAAAAACATGTGTTTTCCATATCCAAGCTTTCCTTCAAAAGGTAGGCCTGGGCAAATATCACATTTGTTGGCAAATAAGGATGAAAATTCAAAATGTGAAACTGACCTCAAATTCGCAATGTATGCATATGCTCAGGTTCCCCACAGGTTGGGCAACCCGAAAAAACATGTGTTTTCCGTTCCCAACCTTTCCTTCAAAAGGTAGGCTTGGGCCTATATCGCATATGTTTGCAAATGGCCAATTTAGCATGAAAACACAAAATGTGAAACTGACCTCAAATTCGAAATGTATGCATATACTCAGGTTGCCCACAGGTTGGAGAACCCGAAAAAACATGTGTTTTCCCGTATCCAACCTTTCCTTCAAAAGCTAGGGCTGGGCCAATATCACAATTGTTGGCAAATGGCCAATTAAGCATGAAAACTCAAAATGTGAAACTGACCTCAAATTCGCAATGTATGCATATACTCAGGTTGCCCACAGGTTGGGGAACCCGAAAAAACATGTGTTTTCGATATCCAACCTTTCCTTCAAAAGGTAGGCCTGGGCCAACATCACATTGGTTCGCAAATAACCCAAATAAGGATGAAAACTCAAAATGTGAAACTGACCTCAAATTCGCAATGTATGCATATACTCAGGTTGCCCACAGGTTGGTGAACCCAAAAAAACATGTGTTTTCCGTATCCAACCTTTCCTTCAAAAGGTAGGTTTGGGCTAATATCACAATTGTTGGCAAATGGCCAATTAAGCATGAAAACTCAAAATGTGAAACTGACCTCAAATTCGCAATGTATGCATATACTCAGGTTTCCCACAGGTTGGGGAACCCGAAAAAACATGTGTTTTCCATATCCAAGCTTTCCTTCAAAAGGTAGGCCTGGGCAAATATCACAATTGTTGGCAAATGGCCAATTAAGCATGAAAACTCAAAATGTGAAACTGACCTCAAATTCGAAATGTATACATATACTCAGGTTCCCCACAGGTTGGGCAACCCAAAAAAACATGTGTTTTCCGTATCCAACCTTTCCTTCAAAAGGTAGGTTTGGGCTAATATCACAATTGTTGGCAAATGGCCAATTAAGCATGAAAACTCAAAATGTGAAACTGACCTCAAATTCGCAATGTATGCATATACTCAGGTTTCCCACAGGTTGGGGAACCCGAAAAAACATGTGTTTTCCGTATCTGACCTTTCCTTCAAAAGGTAGGCCTGGGCCAATATCACAATTGTTGGCAAATAAGGATGAAAACTCAAAATGTGAAACTGACCTCAAATTCGCAATGTATGCATATACTCAGGTTGCCAACAGGTTGGAGAACCTGAAAAAACATGTGGTTTCCGTATCCAACCTTTCCTTCAAAAGGTAGGGCTGGGCCAATATCACAATTGTTGGCAAATGGCCAATTAAGCATGAAAACTCAAAATGTGAAACTGACCTCAAATTCGAAATGTATCCATATACTCAGGTTCCGCACAGGTTGGGCAACCCGAAAAAACATGTGTTTTCCATATCCAAGCTTTCCTTCAAAAGGTAGGCCTGGGCAAATATCACATTTGTTGGCAAATAAGGATGAAAACTCAAAATGTGAAACTGACCTCAAATTCGCAATGTATGCATATGCTCAGGTTCCCCACAGCTTGGGCAACCCGAAAAAACATGTGTTTTCCGTTCCCAACCTTTCCTTCAAAAGGTAGGCTTGGGCCTATATCGCATATGTTTGCAAATGGCCAATTTAGCATGAAAACACAAAATGTGAAACTGACCTCAAATTCGAAATGTATGCATATACTCAGGTTGCCCACAGGTTGGTGAACCCGAAAAAACATGTGTTTTCCATATCCATGCTTTCCTTCAAAAGGTAGGCCTGGGCAAATATCACAATTGTTGGCAAATGGCCAATTAAGCATGAAAACTCAAAATGTGAAACTGACCTCAAATTCGAAATGTATACATATACTCAGGTTCCCCACAGGTTGGGCAACCCAAAAAAACATGTGTTTTCCGTATCCAACCTTTCCTTCAAAAGGTAGGTTTGGGCTAATATCACAATTGTTGGCAAATGGCCAATTAAGCATGAAAACTCAAAATGTGAAACTGACCTCAAATTCGCAATGTATGCATATACTCAGGTTTCCCACAGGTTGGGGAACCCGAAAAAACATGTGTTTTCCGTATCTGACCTTTCCTTCAAAAGGTAGGCCTGGGCCAATATCACAATTGTTGGCAAATAAGGATGAAAACTCAAAATGTGAAACTGACCTCAAATTCGCAATGTATGCATATACTCAGGTTGCCAACAGGTTGGAGAACCTGAAAAAACATGTGGTTTCCGTATCCAACCTTTCCTTCAAAAGGTAGGGCTGGGCCAATATCACAATTGTTGGCAAATGGCCAATTAAGCATGAAAACTCAAAATGTGAAACTGACCTCAAATTCGAAATGTATCCATATACTCAGGTTCCGCACAGGTTGGGCAACCCGAAAAAACATGTGTTTTCCATATCCAAGCTTTCCTTCAAAAGGTAGGCCTGGGCAAATATCACATTTGTTGGCAAATAAGGATGAAAACTCAAAATGTGAAACTGACCTCAAATTCGCAATGTATGCATATGCTCAGGTTCCCCACAGCTTGGGCAACCCGAAAAAACATGTGTTTTCCGTTCCCAACCTTTCCTTCAAAAGGTAGGCTTGGGCCTATATCGCATATGTTTGCAAATGGCCAATTTAGCATGAAAACACAAAATGTGAAACTGACCTCAAATTCGAAATGTATGCATATACTCAGGTTGCCCACAGGTTGGAGAACCCGAAAAAACATGTGTTTTC
This sequence comes from Crotalus adamanteus, assembly GCA_039797435.1. Classification (NCBI taxonomy): domain Eukaryota; kingdom Metazoa; phylum Chordata; class Lepidosauria; order Squamata; family Viperidae; genus Crotalus; species Crotalus adamanteus. The sequence continues at coordinate 20,630,847 of CM077929.1, forward strand.
CGTATCCAACATTTCCTTCAAAAGGTACGCCTGGGCCAATATCACAATTGTTGCCAAATAAGCCAATTAAGCATAAAAACTCAAAATGTGAAACTGACCTCAAATTCGAAATGTATGCATATGCTCAGGTTCCCCTCAGGTTGGGCAACCCCAAAAAACATGTGTTTTCCGTTCCCAATCTTTCCTTCAAAAGGTAGGCCTGGGCCAATATCACAATTGTTGGCAAATGGCCAATTAAGCATGAAAACTCAAAATGTGAAACTGACCTCAAATTCGAAATGTATGCATATGCTCAGGTTGCCCACAGGTTGGGCAACCCAAAAAAACATGTGTTTTCCGTATCCAACCTTTCCTTCAAAAGGTAGGCCTGGGCAAATATCACATTTGTTGGCAAATAAGGATGAAAACTCAAAATGTGAAACTGACCTCAAATTCGAAATGTATGCATATACTCAGGTTGCCCACAGGTTGGAGAACCCGAAAAAACATGTGTTTTCCGTATCCAACCTTTCCTTCAAAAGGTAGGCCTGGGCCAATATCACAATTGTTGGCAAATGGCCAATTAAGGATGAAAACTCAAAATGTGAAACTGACCTCAAATTCGAAATGTATGCATATGCTCAGGTTGCCCACAGGTTGGGCAACCCAAAAAAACATGTGTTTTCCGTATCCAACCTTTCCTTCAAAAGGTAGGGCTGGGCCAATATCACAATTGTTGGCAAATGGCCAATTAAGCATGAAAGCTCAAAATGTGAAACTGACCTCAAATTCGAAATGTATGCATATACTCAGGTTGCCCACAGGTTGGGCAACCGGAAAAAACATGTGTTTTCCATATCCAAGCTTTCCTTCAAAAGGTAGGCCTGGGCAAATATCACATTTGTTGGCAAATAAGGATGAAAATTCAAAATGTGAAACTGACCTCAAATTCGCAATGTATGCATATGCTCAGGTTCCCCACAGGTTGGGCAACCCGAAAAAACATGTGTTTTCCGTTCCCAACCTTTCCTTCAAAAGGTAGGCTTGGGCCTATATCGCATATGTTTGCAAATGGCCAATTTAGCATGAAAACACAAAATGTGAAACTGACCTCAAATTCGAAATGTATGCATATACTCAGGTTGCCCACAGGTTGGAGAACCCGAAAAAACATGTGTTTTCCCGTATCCAACCTTTCCTTCAAAAGCTAGGGCTGGGCCAATATCACAATTGTTGGCAAATGGCCAATTAAGCATGAAAACTCAAAATGTGAAACTGACCTCAAATTCGCAATGTATGCATATACTCAGGTTGCCCACAGGTTGGGGAACCCGAAAAAACATGTGTTTTCGATATCCAACCTTTCCTTCAAAAGGTAGGCCTGGGCCAACATCACATTGGTTCGCAAATAACCCAAATAAGGATGAAAACTCAAAATGTGAAACTGACCTCAAATTCGCAATGTATGCATATACTCAGGTTGCCCACAGGTTGGTGAACCCGAAAAAACATGTGTTTTCCATATCCAAGCTTTCCTTCAAAAGGTAGGCCTGGGCAAATATCACAATTGTTGGCAAATGGCCAATTAAGCATGAAAACTCAAAATGTGAAACTGACCTCAAATTCGAAATGTATACATATACTCAGGTTCCCCACAGGTTGGGCAACCCAAAAAAACATGTGTTTTCCGTATCCAACCTTTCCTTCAAAAGGTAGGTTTGGGCTAATATCACAATTGTTGGCAAATGGCCAATTAAGCATGAAAACTCAAAATGTGAAACTGACCTCAAATTCGCAATGTATGCATATACTCAGGTTTCCCACAGGTTGGGGAACCCGAAAAAACATGTGTTTTCCGTATCTGACCTTTCCTTCAAAAGGTAGGCCTGGGCCAATATCACAATTGTTGGCAAATAAGGATGAAAACTCAAAATGTGAAACTGACCTCAAATTCGCAATGTATGCATATACTCAGGTTGCCAACAGGTTGGAGAACCTGAAAAAACATGTGGTTTCCGTATCCAACCTTTCCTTCAAAAGGTAGGGCTGGGCCAATATCACAATTGTTGGCAAATGGCCAATTAAGCATGAAAACTCAAAATGTGAAACTGACCTCAAATTCGAAATGTATCCATATACTCAGGTTCCGCACAGGTTGGGCAACCCGAAAAAACATGTGTTTTCCATATCCAAGCTTTCCTTCAAAAGGTAGGCCTGGGCAAATATCACATTTGTTGGCAAATAAGGATGAAAACTCAAAATGTGAAACTGACCTCAAATTCGCAATGTATGCATATGCTCAGGTTCCCCACAGCTTGGGCAACCCGAAAAAACATGTGTTTTCCGTTCCCAACCTTTCCTTCAAAAGGTAGGCTTGGGCCTATATCGCATATGTTTGCAAATGGCCAATTTAGCATGAAAACACAAAATGTGAAACTGACCTCAAATTCGAAATGTATGCATATACTCAGGTTGCCCACAGGTTGGTGAACCCGAAAAAACATGTGTTTTCCATATCCATGCTTTCCTTCAAAAGGTAGGCCTGGGCAAATATCACAATTGTTGGCAAATGGCCAATTAAGCATGAAAACTCAAAATGTGAAACTGACCTCAAATTCGAAATGTATACATATACTCAGGTTCCCCACAGGTTGGGCAACCCAAAAAAACATGTGTTTTCCGTATCCAACCTTTCCTTCAAAAGGTAGGTTTGGGCTAATATCACAATTGTTGGCAAATGGCCAATTAAGCATGAAAACTCAAAATGTGAAACTGACCTCAAATTCGCAATGTATGCATATACTCAGGTTTCCCACAGGTTGGGGAACCCGAAAAAACATGTGTTTTCCGTATCTGACCTTTCCTTCAAAAGGTAGGCCTGGGCCAATATCACAATTGTTGGCAAATAAGGATGAAAACTCAAAATGTGAAACTGACCTCAAATTCGCAATGTATGCATATACTCAGGTTGCCAACAGGTTGGAGAACCTGAAAAAACATGTGGTTTCCGTATCCAACCTTTCCTTCAAAAGGTAGGGCTGGGCCAATATCACAATTGTTGGCAAATGGCCAATTAAGCATGAAAACTCAAAATGTGAAACTGACCTCAAATTCGAAATGTATCCATATACTCAGGTTCCGCACAGGTTGGGCAACCCGAAAAAACATGTGTTTTCCATATCCAAGCTTTCCTTCAAAAGGTAGGCCTGGGCAAATATCACATTTGTTGGCAAATAAGGATGAAAACTCAAAATGTGAAACTGACCTCAAATTCGCAATGTATGCATATGCTCAGGTTCCCCACAGCTTGGGCAACCCGAAAAAACATGTGTTTTCCGTTCCCAACCTTTCCTTCAAAAGGTAGGCTTGGGCCTATATCGCATATGTTTGCAAATGGCCAATTTAGCATGAAAACACAAAATGTGAAACTGACCTCAAATTCGAAATGTATGCATATACTCAGGTTGCCCACAGGTTGGAGAACCCGAAAAAACATGTGTTTTCCGTATCCAACATTTCCTTCAAAAGGTACGCCTGGGCCAATATCACAATTGTTGCCAAATAAGCCAATTAAGCATAAAAACTCAAAATGTGAAACTGACCTCAAATTCGAAATGTATGCATATGCTCAGGTTCCCCTCAGGTTGGGCAACCCCAAAAAACATGTGTTTTCCGTTCCCAATCTTTCCTTCAAAAGGTAGGCCTGGGCCAATATCACAATTGTTGGCAAATGGCCAATTAAGCATGAAAACTCAAAATGTGAAACTGACCTCAAATTCGAAATGTATGCATATGCTCAGGTTGCCCACAGGTTGGGCAACCCAAAAACCATGTGTTTTCCGTATCCAACCTTTCCTTCAAAAGGTAGGCCTGGGCAAATATCACATTTGTTGGCAAATAAGGATGAAAACTCAAAATGTGAAACTGACCTCAAATTCGAAATGTATGCATATACTCAGGTTGCCCACAGGTTGGAGAACCCGAAAAAACATGTGTTTTCCGTATCCAACCTTTCCTTCAAAAGGTAGGCCTGGGCCAATATCACAATTGTTGGCAAATGGCCAATTAAGGATGAAAACTCAAAATGTGAAACTGACCTCAAATTCGAAATGTATGCATATGCTCAGGTTGCCCACAGGTTGGGCAACCCAAAAAAACATGTGTTTTCCGTATCCAACCTTTCCTTCAAAAGGTAGGGCTGGGCCAATATCACAATTGTTGGCAAATGGCCAATTAAGCATGAAAGCTCAAAATGTGAAACTGACCTCAAATTCGAAATGTATGCATATACTCAGGTTGCCCACAGGTTGGGCAACCGGAAAAAACATGTGTTTTCCATATCCAAGCTTTCCTTCAAAAGGTAGGCCTGGGCAAATATCACATTTGTTGGCAAATAAGGATGAAAACTCAAAATGTGAAACTGACCTCAAATTCGCAATGTATGCATATGCTCAGGTTCCCCACAGGTTGGGCAACCCGAAAAAACATGTGTTTTCCGTTCCCAACCTTTCCTTCAAAAGGTAGGCTTGGGCCTATATCGCATATGTTTGCAAATGGCCAATTTAGCATGAAAACACAAAATGTGAAACTGACCTCAAATTCGAAATGTATGCATATACTCAGGTTGCCCACAGGTTGGAGAACCCGAAAAAACATGTGTTTTCCCGTATCCAACCTTTCCTTCAAAAGCTAGGGCTGGGCCAATATCACAATTGTTGGCAAATGGCCAATTAAGCATGAAAACTCAAAATGTGAAACTGACCTCAAATTCGCAATGTATGCATATACTCAGGTTGCCCACAGGTTGGGCAACCCGAAAAAACATGTGTTTTCGATATCCAACCTTTCCTTCAAAAGGTAGGCCTGGGCCAACATCACATTGGTTCGCAAATAACCCAAATAAGGATGAAAACTCAAAATGTGAAACTGACCTCAAATTCGCAATGTATGCATATACTCAGGTTGCCCACAGGTTGGTGAACCCGAAAAAACATGTGTTTTCCATATCCAAGCTTTCCTTCAAAAGGTAGGCCTGGGCAAATATCACAATTGTTGGCAAATGGCCAATTAAGCATGAAAACTCAAAATGTGAAACTGACCTCAAATTCGAAATGTATACATATACTCAGGTTCCCCACAGGTTGGGCAACCCAAAAAAACATGTGTTTTCCGTATCCAACCTTTCCTTCAAAAGGTAGGTTTGGGCTAATATCACAATTGTTGGCAAATGGCCAATTAAGCATGAAAACTCAAAATGTGAAACTGACCTCAAATTCGCAATGTATGCATATACTCAGGTTTCCCACAGGTTGGGGAACCCGAAAAAACATGTGTTTTCCGTATCTGACCTTTCCTTCAAAAGGTAGGCCTGGGCCAATATCACAATTGTTGGCAAATAAGGATGAAAACTCAAAATGTGAAACTGACCTCAAATTCGCAATGTATGCATATACTCAGGTTGCCAACAGGTTGGAGAACCTGAAAAAACATGTGGTTTCCGTATCCAACCTTTCCTTCAAAAGGTAGGGCTGGGCCAATATCACAATTGTTGGCAAATGGCCAATTAAGCATGAAAACTCAAAATGTGAAACTGACCTCAAATTCGAAATGTATCCATATACTCAGGTTCCGCACAGGTTGGGCAACCCGAAAAAACATGTGTTTTCCATATCCAAGCTTTCCTTCAAAAGGTAGGCCTGGGCAAATATCACATTTGTTGGCAAATAAGGATGAAAACTCAAAATGTGAAACTGACCTCAAATTCGCAATGTATGCATATGCTCAGGTTCCCCACAGCTTGGGCAACCCGAAAAAACATGTGTTTTCCGTTCCCAACCTTTCCTTCAAAAGGTAGGCTTGGGCCTATATCGCATATGTTTGCAAATGGCCAATTTAGCATGAAAACACAAAATGTGAAACTGACCTCAAATTCGAAATGTATGCATATACTCAGGTTGCCCACAGGTTGGAGAACCCGAAAAAACATGTGTTTTCCGTATCCAACATTTCCTTCAAAAGGTACGCCTGGGCCAATATCACAATTGTTGCCAAATAAGCCAATTAAGCATAAAAACTCAAAATGTGAAACTGACCTCAAATTCGAAATGTATGCATATGCTCAGGTTCCCCTCAGGTTGGGCAACCCCAAAAAACATGTGTTTTCCGTTCCCAATCTTTCCTTCAAAAGGTAGGCCTGGGCCAATATCACAATTGTTGGCAAATGGCCAATTAAGCATGAAAACTCAAAATGTGAAACTGACCTCAAATTCGAAATGTATGCATATGCTCAGGTTGCCCACAGGTTGGGCAACCCAAAAAAACATGTGTTTTCCGTATCCAACCTTTCCTTCAAAAGGTAGGCCTGGGCAAATATCACATTTGTTGGCAAATAAGGATGAAAACTCAAAATGTGAAACTGACCTCAAATTCGAAATGTATGCATATACTCAGGTTGCCCACAGGTTGGAGAACCCGAAAAAACATGTGTTTTCCGTATCCAACCTTTCCTTCAAAAGGTAGGCCTGGGCCAATATCACAATTGTTGGCAAATGGCCAATTAAGGATGAAAACTCAAAATGTGAAACTGACCTCAAATTCGAAATGTATGCATATGCTCAGGTTGCCCACAGGTTGGGCAACCCAAAAAAACATGTGTTTTCCGTATCCAACCTTTCCTTCAAAAGGTAGGGCTGGGCCAATATCACAATTGTTGGCAAATGGCCAATTAAGCATGAAAGCTCAAAATGTGAAACTGACCTCAAATTCGAAATGTATGCATATACTCAGGTTGCCCACAGGTTGGGCAACCGGAAAAATCATGTGTTTTCCATATCCAAGCTTTCCTTCAAAAGGTAGGCCTGGGCAAATATCACATTTGTTGGCAAATAAGGATGAAAATTCAAAATGTGAAACTGACCTCAAATTCGCAATGTATGCATATGCTCAGGTTCCCCACAGGTTGGGCAACCCGAAAAAACATGTGTTTTCCGTTCCCAACCTTTCCTTCAAAAGGTAGGCTTGGGCCTATATCGCATATGTTTGCAAATGGCCAATTTAGCATGAAAACACAAAATGTGAAACTGACCTCAAATTCGAAATGTATGCATATACTCAGGTTGCCCACAGGTTGGAGAACCCGAAAAAACATGTGTTTTCCCGTATCCAACCTTTCCTTCAAAAGCTAGGGCTGGGCCAATATCACAATTGTTGGCAAATGGCCAATTAAGCATGAAAACTCAAAATGTGAAACTGACCTCAAATTCGCAATGTATGCATATACTCAGGTTGCCCACAGGTTGGGGAACCCGAAAAAACATGTGTTTTCGATATCCAACCTTTCCTTCAAAAGGTAGGCCTGGGCCAACATCACATTGGTTCGCAAATAACCCAAATAAGGATGAAAACTCAAAATGTGAAACTGACCTCAAATTCGCAATGTATGCATATACTCAGGTTGCCCACAGGTTGGTGAACCCGAAAAAACATGTGTTTTCCATATCCAAGCTTTCCTTCAAAAGGTAGGCCTGGGCAAATATCACAATTGTTGGCAAATGGCCAATTAAGCATGAAAACTCAAAATGTGAAACTGACCTCAAATTCGAAATGTATACATATACTCAGGTTCCCCACAGGTTGGGCAACCCAAAAAAACATGTGTTTTCCGTATCCAACCTTTCCTTCAAAAGGTAGGTTTGGGCTAATATCACAATTGTTGGCAAATGGCCAATTAAGCATGAAAACTCAAAATGTGAAACTGACCTCAAATTCGCAATGTATGCATATACTCAGGTTTCCCACAGGTTGGGGAACCCGAAAAAACATGTGTTTTCCGTATCTGACCTTTCCTTCAAAAGGTAGGCCTGGGCCAATATCACAATCGTTGGCAAATAAGGATGAAAACTCAAAATGTGAAACTGACCTCAAATTCGCAATGTATGCATATACTCAGGTTGCCAACAGGTTGGAGAACCTGAAAAAACATGTGGTTTCCGTATCCAACCTTTCCTTCAAAAGGTAGGGCTGGGCCAATATCACAATTGTTGGCAAATGGCCAATTAAGCATGAAAACTCAAAATGTGAAACTGACCTCAAATTCGAAATGTATCCATATACTCAGGTTCCGCACAGGTTGGGCAACCCGAAAAAACATGTGTTTTCCATATCCAAGCTTTCCTTCAAAAGGTAGGCCTGGGCAAATATCACATTTGTTGGCAAATAAGGATGAAAACTCAAAATGTGAAACTGACCTCAAATTCGCAATGTATGCATATGCTCAGGTTCCCCACAGCTTGGGCAACCCGAAAAAACATGTGTTTTCCGTTCCCAACCTTTCCTTCAAAAGGTAGGCTTGGGCCTATATCGCATATGTTTGCAAATGGCCAATTTAGCATGAAAACACAAAATGTGAAACTGACCTCAAATTCGAAATGTATGCATATACTCAGGTTGCCCACAGGTTGGTGAACCCGAAAAAACATGTGTTTTCCATATCCATGCTTTCCTTCAAAAGGTAGGCCTGGGCAAATATCACAATTGTTGGCAAATGGCCAATTAAGCATGAAAACTCAAAATGTGAAACTGACCTCAAATTCGAAATGTATACATATACTCAGGTTCCCCACAGGTTGGGCAACCCAAAAAAACATGTGTTTTCCGTATCCAACCTTTCCTTCAAAAGGTAGGTTTGGGCTAATATCACAATTGTTGGCAAATGGCCAATTAAGCATGAAAACTCAAAATGTGAAACTGACCTCAAATTCGCAATGTATGCATATACTCAGGTTTCCCACAGGTTGGGGAACCCGAAAAAACATGTGTTTTCCGTATCTGACCTTTCCTTCAAAAGGTAGGCCTGGGCCAATATCACAATTGTTGGCAAATAAGGATGAAAACTCAAAATGTGAAACTGACCTCAAATTCGCAATGTATGCATATACTCAGGTTGCCAACAGGTTGGAGAACCTGAAAAAACATGTGGTTTCCGTATCCAACCTTTCCTTCAAAAGGTAGGGCTGGGCCAATATCACAATTGTTGGCAAATGGCCAATTAAGCATGAAAACTCAAAATGTGAAACTGACCTCAAATTCGAAATGTATCCATATACTCAGGTTCCGC